>CM042141.1:118625931-118828431 GCA_023376005.1 Doryteuthis pealeii | reverse complement strand
ACAAAATTAGTTGGCTGTTCAGGTGAGCTTCATAAAAGTATATGTTTCAAAAAACAGATACTAAAAGCTTTAGATAGTTGATAAGATTGACCGGCCTAGGGCCAGGTTTGTACCTGCGAAATGCATGCTTCATTGGGCAGGGCTTGAAGAGAGTCAAGTGACAGAGGAAAGCATAAAAACAAAAAACAAGTACAAAAAATGATGAAAGAACAACACACACACACACACACACACACACACACACACACACACACACACACAGATATGTATAAAAGATATTTGGTCTTGTTCAACATGAGAAAAATATTTTATAATAAAAAAACAAAACAATGATAAGGTCTGCAAAATTTTTTAGATTTCGTTATATTAAATAATAATGAAATTTATTGTGTACAGTGCTCAGGTACACCACAACTCTTCAAAGTCTTATGTCTAGTACATAGAATAATGTATTAGTGTCAGGAACAGGAATAGCATACAATAATAATATACATGTATGTGTGCGTGTGTGTGCATATTTGTGTGGATGGGGGTATCAGGTATAGTGTTGGTGGATTACAGGAAGCATGGAGGCTTTGAAAGATGCAGTGTTTTGGCAGCCTATAACGGACACAGATAACTCATTTATTACAAATCAAAACAGTAATTGTTGTCTTTTTATATCCTAAATATTATAATTATACTTATTTATAGGCAATATATGTATATAAACGCTTCTTATCTTACGTCAGTATGCTAGAGGAAACTGTTTTTTTTTGGTGAGTTTTTCAAAAAAATCAAATATAAATAATCGTCACTAGAAAACAACTTTGAGATGTGAAATCGAACTTTAAAAATGTCTAATAAAACGGATCTTATAAACATGTTATTTATTCATTTTTGCATTACAAGAAAGCAATGAAATCAGAGGTTTAAAATAAGAGTTGTTATTGTTTTTGTGATTTCTTTTTACTGTATTCCAATAAAAAAAAAATCAGATGTGACGAACTTTCGATATTAGAGAATCAATAGGACGGAACTCCGCAAAGATTACCATTATTTGTATTATTCAGACTATTGTTCTCGTCTTCATTGTTATCTGTACAAAGTTTCGGCTGATGTGCCCTCCGGCCTTCTTCAGGTATTTCTTGTCGGACTCGGGAACCTTCTTGTAATTGGGAGCCATCACGTAACTTTGAACCCAACCCTTTATTAGGTCCACGGGGGTATCCTGTTCTCATTCCACTAACCATAGCTGGGGTACAGGTGTTAAGCTGTGTTAATTATTATTCTATGTTACTGCTGTCCCTGACAAGGATTGAACCTGCAGTCTAGAGATAACTGGCATTTAGAACTGTCTTAATCTAACCCCTTTATCTATTAGGATATGTGTTCAATTCGACAATCCAGTGTGAATTTTTTCAATTGCAAAAGTTACAATTTATTTTGTAAAAACGGATTTTAAGTAGCCTCTTGGCAGGCATCTTGATCAAAATGGACGAAAAAAACGTTTTAAATATATCAAAAATAAATTATATGTGTAATATTATTTTGCTTTTTTACTGATGCTTATTATGTTACTACTTTTTCGACTTAGACAAAAATTTGACCTTAAATAATCAATTTAATAAATTTTAGTTCGTTTTTAAAAATGAAAAGCAGATGATATTTTGGCAGATCCAACTCTTTTCCCTAATCATCTAGAGAGAGCTTAATGGGTGACCCAACGGGTTACGTTTTGTCTAGTATATATATATATATATATATATATATATATATATATATATATAATCAATGGTAATAACTTAAAGTTTCATGGTAATCCAATCTTGGTTACCATGAAACTTTAAGTTATGAGTGTGAAACCATAATATTACCATTGATTATAAATCTGCTCTGCTTTATTAGCATTGAGTACCTTTCCATGCAAATACTTTTCTCATTTTTTCATTCACTATTCATTATATATTATATTATATATATATATATATATATATATATATATATGCATGTTGAATTAAACAAAAGACACATCTCCTGTTTAACAATTTTATTTGTGATCTTTTCAAGTTTTCTGGCCAACTTTTTAATATTTGGGTGGAATTCGTGGATTAGTCCACCAAAGTTCATGTCCCGAGTACTTTCGGCACTTCGAAATGCCATCATCAGGGGTGATGTGTTCAAGTTTTTTCAAATTATATTAATGTGGAGGCTGGAAGGAGAAGAATTGATGGGAAATGTGCTATAGGCATTTTAAAATGTGTGTACTGCATTGGAAATTAATTTTGTTTGAGGACGGTTTGTATTGTTTTTTGTATAGAGCTTCTAGTATTTGGAGTTTTTGTTTATTTTTTTCTTTGTGCAGAATGTGTGTATTTTCAGTTAGAATATTTTGGTAATTAGAGTGGGGGCATGAATGTAATTTTAGGTGTTGTGAAATGGAGCTATTATCTGTTAAATGGAGGGTTAGACATAAATAAAAAAAAAATGCTGCCCAAATACACATATTTAAATATATATATATATATATATATATATATATAATATATATAATATGGAGAAAATTTTTAAAGAAAACAAAACACAAGATGTAATGAACGATGGAAACTCTTTATGTCGATACTTAAGTATTTCGGGTTTTTTTAAGAAAACCTTCTTCAGGACATTGAAAATTTGTATGAGTAAAAGATGAAAGATGTTCAGTGTATGTTGATTGTGTGATAAAAGGTTATTTACCGTTATTTACTTGGCATTTATATATAAAAGCCGATGGCGTGATCATTGCACATGAAAAGATTTATATATATATATATATATATATATATATATATATATATATATATATATAAGTTTTTTCACTGAACAGATGAACTCAAATTTATTTTAATTTTTAAAACTTTCTAAAAACAATTTCTTTAACAAGAAATTTTCTCCAATGATGACCTAAGGTTGAAACTAGTTGAGAAAAATAAACATAAAAGAAATATACCTGTTTGTCTTATCACTTTTTGTTCATATGTGTATATATATATATATATATATATATATATATATATATATAGATCGATAGATAGATATTTATTCAGTTAGTAGAGCATCCACCTTAGAATCACAAGGTTCCATGAATGATACTGGTCCTCACCAACTCAGCACATCAGTAGCACAGCTTGGATCTGTGCAGTAAAGTGGGGAGCTGATGGTAAGACACAAAAATAATCTCCCTGGTCTAGTGCTAGTGAAAAGAGGATAGTTTCCTTTGCTGTCAAGCTGATACCGATTTTACTTATATATATATATATATATATATATATATATATATATATATATATATTTATATGAGGTTAAGTAAACAAACAAATGTGTTTATTTTATATGGCTTTAAGCCAACAATTTTTTGGAGGATATGTGCTTAATTGAAGTCATACCTAATTTTGAAAATTAATTAGTTAATAATTAATGAATTTAGGCACGCATATATGTTCAAATGTAAGGCTAAACAAATCGAGAAAATGTCAATCCCTGAATGTACATATGTTCAAATGTAAGGCTAAACAAATCGAGAAAATGTCAATCCCTGAATGTACATTTCGACCTTGCTGATGAGACCTAATAGGTCGAAATGTACATTCAGGAATTGACATTTTCTCGATTTTTTAGCCTTACATTTGAACATATATGCCCACCTAAATTCATTAATTATTAACTAATTAATTTTCAAAATTAGGTATGACTTCAATTAAGCACATACCTCAAAAAAAAAAAATATATATATATATATATATATATATATATATATATTCACTACTGTGCAGCCTTGAGAAGGCACCAAGGGGCATTGGCCTCTGTCTAAACTCAGATAAAATGAAGTTCATGTGTTTTAAATGAAAAGGAGACATCTCCACACTGGATGGCAAGCCCCTAAAATTAGTAAATCAGTTCAACTACCTAGGTTGTAATATCTCATTTACAGAAAGAGATGTCAATATACGCATAGGAAAGGCATGGACTGCCATGGACAGATTATCGATCATATGGAAATCTGATCTCTCTGATAAGATAAAGCAAGAATTCTATGTGAAATCAGATAAAATAGAGTTTATGTGTTTTAAACAAAAAGGAGACATTTCCACACTAGATGGCAAGACTCTGAAATTACTAGACCAGTTACTGGTAATCTAAATGAAAATTATATAACAGAGTAAAAAAAAAAAATCTCCAAAATTAAAAAAAATTTTTTTTCATTTAATTTTCAGCACTTATTTTCTACTAACGCGCTGTTAGTAGAAAATAAGTACTGAAAATTAAATGTAAAAAAAAATTTTTTTTTAATTTTGAAGATTTTTTTTTTACTTTGTTGTTTATGTATATAAGTTTACAAACTTTGTTTTCTTCTAGTCAAACCTTCACTTTATTTATACTGTAATTAGTTTCAAATTTATATAACCCCACCAATATTAACAAAGTTAAGTAAACTGAAAAAAATCAAAGTTTTGAACAATGAAATAAAATGACTGATGCATTATAAAATTCGTTCATTGATAAATCAACACTGGACTGAAAATTTCATTAAAATCGGACTTATTCCCTGATTTTTGGTAAATTTCTTTTAATCAGGGGGGTTAAATTTATTTTGTAAAATACGTCTATGAGGTAGTTTGTTTGTTTTGTTTTGTTTTACAGCATATCAACCTTGGTTGGTCATTTAATGCCAGCAAAGTTTTGAAAAAAATTCATTCTTGATGGGTACTCAATTTTTTTTATAAACAAATTCTTTCTATTTAACCCATAAATGGGATCCAAATAGGTACTACCACTCCAGGTCAGAGTGGACCTGGGAGTAATGGTGACGGTTACTTGAACTGATGAACTGATTTAGGATTTTATTTATTTTTTAGATGATGATGTTTCTTGCTGTTTTGAACGTTTGGTCTGGTTGTTTGGTTTAACGGCATATCAACCCTTGAGGGTTATCTAATACCAAATCTACTTGTTTTTTTTAATAGATATGATTTGTTTATAGAAATAATTTTCATTAACTTCATCTATATTTACCAACCTCTCCACATGAACAAGGTCAATTTCTTAAGCGGTTTGAATTCAGAGTTTTCCTTCTTCTAGATCGATTGCCTAACCAAGGTTAAAGAGCCTAGTCTGCCCTACTATTTGCCCATAGCTGAAGGGAGAATAGTTGAATGAATATCTTTCCCAAGAGTATTAGCATTATATGAAATGCAAACAACTTCATTCAGGATTTGAACCTGGGTCGCCATGTCCAGTCTATGATGAAAAGTTGAAAGATGCCATGAAAAATTACCCAATGTCTCAATGCCACAGCAAATGTTAATCAATCAACTATTTCCAATTCTCTAATTAGCACAACTAGCAAAATAAAAAGACACCCTCCGGGCGATGTAAAAATAATTTTTTGAAAGATATTGCCTGAGGGGATGGGAGCTGAAAATTCAATGTCATAGAGTGTGTACATAAGTATGTAAAATCGTCAAATTTATTAAAGGAGTGAAAAAAGACAGAAAGAAAGACAATTTGAAATGGAAACAGTTCCGATAACTTTAAATATTATATTAGAATAAAACAATCTATATATAAATATATAACGCCAGGCATCTATTTATTGAAACAATGAGGATTGTCTAATGTTGCATGCTCACATTTTGAGTATATTCATTCTATGTTATGACGTTGGATTATGTGTTGGGTAATGTGACATAAGCAGTGACACAGTTTTTGTTACAGACAAAAAGAGAGCGAATCTCCATTATTAATAGATGTGAAATACAAACGGCCTTGTCCTTTTGTGTGTGTGTGTATATATATATATATATATATATATATATTATATATATATATATATATTTATTTACAGATTTGATCTCTCTGGTGATCATAAAATATATAAACAAATGTATATATTTAATAGTTAAAACACTGCTCCTTAATGACAGCCATCAATGGCCAAGAGGTTAACAAATTGGAATGATGAAAACTCAGTTGGGTTTCACTCCTGGTAAGGGCCTTGTCCTTTTGTGTATATATATATATATATATATATATATATATATATATATATTGTTGTTTACAAATTTGATCTCTCTGGTGATCATAAAATATATAAACAAATGCATATATTTAATAGTTAAAACACTGCTCCTTAATGGCAGTTGTCAATGGCCAAGAGATTAACAAATTGGAATGATGAAAAGTCAGTCGGGTTTCGCTCCTGGTAGTTGCTGTGTCTAGCCACACTGATGAGACATGAAACATCGAAACACAGTGTTTGTGGATGACTTATACATATATATATATAGTTTTAGAAAAACAAGGTTTGTGTAAAAAAGAGGTGGGAGTTGAAGATAGATGACAGATAGAATTACAAATTAGTTTTGCCTGAATAAAGGAAACATAAGTTTATAAAAATAAATCTTTAATTTCAAAGGAAAACAGTCTAAACTTAGAAATTAAAATCCATACAAAATAATTAAGACAGAAATAGAAATAAAAATAATTCCAAACCAGAATAGTATATATAAAATGTATAATTTTTAGTTCTCCTGAAGAAGGTGTACCTTGAACACCAAAACTGTTGTAAAGAGAAAAACTTTTTTCTATAACTATAAATGCTCTATATTTTATGAAATATATTGAGCACTTTTGGATTAACTACTAATGCTACTTCAATGAAAACGTAGCAACTTTTGATTGATATATATATATATATATATATATACACAAAAGGACAAGGCCCTTACCAGGAGCGAAACTGACTGACTTTTCATCATTCCAATTTGTTAATCTCTCGGCCATTGATGGCTGCCATTAAGGAGCAGTATTTTAATTATTAAATATATACATTTGTTTATATATATATATATATATATATATAAGAGACATTTTTCAAGGAACAAACATATCTCCTGAGGTCTTAAGAGAAACTATCATAGATACAACCAACTTCTGTGATTTATCATCCATCCATATATAATTTGTATAACTTTAATTTTTCCTTTGTCAATTAAGATCTGTTGGTTTATTTTTGCTTATCTCTTTTTTTTGTAGTAATTTGGTTGCATTGTCTTCTGTCTAAAAAAAAACTAAAAAAAACAGGAGGTACATGGTGTAATGGTTACTATCATAAGAAATAAACATGGTGAGAAGAGTTCAAATCCTAGACAATCATTTCATATACCGCTAATACACTTGAGAAGGGTATGAAACCAATATTCCCCCTCCAGCTATGGGTGAATAGTAGATTGCGCTCTTTAACCTAGTTTAGGCAGCCATTCTTGGAGAAGGAAAATTCTAAATTTAAACCTGCTAAACTTTATTTATGAAATTGACCTTGTGTTACATCTTACTCATGCAGTGCAGTTGGTAAATATGTATTTAAAAAAAACATAAAAATCCTCTTTGCTAATTTTTTTCAATCTTCAGAATCATTAATGAGAGTGAAAAAGTGTTTACTCTGACTACTGAGGTTTTCATGAAAATTTAGAACAGTTTCTGATATTTTTAGATGAAACAGTTTCTCTTATTACTATTTTTTTTTTATTACTAGTTTGACTCAATCTTATTTTTACTGATGTTCATTCCAACACTTTTTAATATCACTATTATTTTATTATTAGTTTTTCTTCATCATTTTGTTACATTTCTATTAATAATGGAGATTCGCTTCCGGTTTTTGTCTGTAACAAAAATTACATCACTGCTTATGTCACATTACCCAAAATCATCATAACATAGAATAAATACACTCAAAATTTGAACATGCAACATTAGACAGTCCTCATTGTTTTTTAAAACAAGTTTTAATAAATACATGACTGGTATTATATATCTATATATAGTTTGTTTTATTTCAATACATATTTCAAATTGTTTTATTTTTTAATCCTTTAATGAATTTGATGATTTTACTTATTTAGGGTACAAACTCACTGACATTGAATTTTTTACTCCCACCCCTCGGGCAATATATTTAAAAATCTATTTTTACATTGCCGAAGGGTGTTTTTTATTTTGTACTTGTTATCCCAATAATCTTTCAGTTTCAATTTCTTATCAACCTCCATAGGTTATATCAGAGGTTCTCAATCAGGGAGCATATAAACCCCCCTCCCACCCAGGAACCATATAACTTCTTTTTGGGTTCAGGCAAGCAAAAAACATCTAAGTATAAAAATACAATAGGATTTTAAACATTGAATGACTATGGGGGTTTTATCAGAGTAAAATAGGAATCAAAAGGGTCTATAGGTAAAAAGAATTTTGAGAACCACTTGGTTATTTAATGTCAAAGCCGTTCTTGTAGAAGAACAGTAGTGGTACTATTTAACCCATTGTGGGGGATGAGGGGGTTCAGACATTTCCCAAGGGTATTAGTCTGAAATGGAATGTAATAGCATCACTGTTGTTCATACACATTTACTATGATGTCACAATCCATCACTTTAGTGACTACACCATAATCTGGTTCAATATACTCTTTATTATGGGTATTACTTTATTACTATACTCTCTCTCTCTCTCTCTCTCTCTCTCTCTCTCTCTCTCTCTCTCTCTCTCTCTCATTATTGATCCTTTTTTATCACAACTCTTTCATCTAATAATCTCTTCATTATTATTATTATTATTTCACTCCTTGTGAGTTTTTCACACCAGCATTAGCTGGTGGTCTTTCACTGGAATCTGAGTGACAGCAAGTCTCCTCAGATCTCCAGGACTCTTCTGAGTATTCTAACAATGCTATGGTCTATATGGTCTCAATTCTTCCTCTGATTTCCAATTCCTCCAATCTATTTTTCAAGCTCTTGGGGACTGTTCCTAGTGCACTAACTACAATTGGTATCACTGTCAACTTCATGTTCCACAGCTTTTTCAGCTCTCTGTATGTATCTATCTTTATTTTCTTTCATTTTCACTCTGTGATCCAATTATTATTATTCATCATCAGATCACACTGACAACATGGATTCCCATGACTCTCTCATGCCATCCATCCCTATTGGTTATCGCTCCTGTCAGGTTTTCCATGTGGCATATAGAATCTGCACAGCGCTGAATGATGTAGGTTTTTGCTGGTCAGTCTACAATGGTGTGTCTAAGTGTAGGTGTCCATAGGAGAACGTCACTTATGAGTTTGTCCTTGCTTCTCTAGCAGTGTCTTGTTTATCTTATCTATATATATATATATATACTAACCCCTTCGCATGAACAAGATGGGACACAAAGTCAATTTCTTAAGCAGACTTTAACAATTTTGAATTCAGAGTCTCCCTTCTAAACAAGGTGCCTAAACAAGGTTAGAGTCCAGTCTGCACTAGTATTTAGTTGGAGGAGAATAATTGGATTCATCCTTTTCCCAAAGGTATAAGCGCTATGTGAAATGCAAACAGCTTTGTCCAAGATTTGAACTCGATTCGCCAAGTATCAATATACCTTATTTGTCTTAATTGAATGATTTGTGTGATAGGAGGTAAGTGGCTGTACAGCTGCTTTTTATCATTGTTTTTTTTTGTTTGTTTTTTTATCTTCTTGTTGCTTTTTAAACATAATACTCTAGATTGATACACTCTTCATTATTACTGTTATTTTAGTTTCTAAAAATTGAGATAAAAGAAAATACTAGTCAGAATTAATAAAAGTTAGCGGGGAGGCCTAACGTTGGTATCAGCCAGACAGCGAGGGAGTCTATCTCCTTTTCACTAGTGCTAAACCAAAGAGATTATTTTAGCATCTGGGATGAAATGCTATACCTATCATCAGCTCCTCATTTTACCACACAAATCACTGTACTACTCATATGCTGATTTGGCGAGGACTGGTATCGAACCAGGAATCTTTTGATTCCTAGGCAGATGCTCTACCAACTGAGCTAAACCAGCCCTAATAGTAATGCTTACTAAAAGTTGAGAAATTAAACTCTATACTCAAGAGTGCAATTTATGTGAAAGAATCTCTTGGTAAAGAATCTATAGAAAAGATTTGATCAGATCAATTGTTTCCAAAATGTAGTGACAAGTTAAATATGTGTAAGGTCACATCCAAGTCAGACAAGTGAAAATAAATACAAGCAAATTCCATGACTTATTTGTAACTGATACTTCACAAGTTAGGTCACCTACTGTGAACATCTCAAAGGTTATATTTATTCCTATTTCAAGAATCAGTAATAAATATAGCAGAATAAGATTACAGGGTTTCAAGTCTTCTTGTCAGTATTATTTATAGTGGATCTTATTAATTCTTCAAGGGAGTCTTAACCCTTTGTTTCATAGAAGTTTAAATTTAAAGAAAAATTTTTAAGAAAAATTTAAAGAAAATAAAGAAACATTCACAATTCTATTTAATCTAAATTTAAAGAAAAATTTTAAGAAAATTAAAGAAAAGTTCTGAATTCTATTTAATTAAAATTTCACGAAAAATGATGAGATTTTTTTTTAAATTCAGAATTCTATTTAATTCAAATTTCCAGAAAAATTTTAAGATCTTTTTTAAAATTCAGAATTCTATTTAAAGAAAAAATTGTAAGAAAATTAATTGAAAAATTCAGAAATCTAATCTAAATTTAACGAAAAATTATTTTCAAAAATTAAAGAAAAATTCAGAATTTTATTTAATTTGAATTCTAAGAAAAATTTTAAGAAAATTAAAGAAAAATTAAAAACTCTATTCAGCAGACACTGTTATCTATAAAATATCTTTAATCTGCTAAACATAAAATTGTAACAGCTAAATAGGGCCAAATAAATTGTAATTTTAGCAACTTTTTAACCATACTACAAAATACCAAAATACCACACTCAGTATAACAAACAGGCATATTCACAGAAAATACTAACTTCATGACTTTAGAATTAAACCACAGAAACAAAACTTTTAAGAAGCAAAAAATTCAGGGACCTACCGTCATTTTAATGTGATCCCATAATGTTTACTACTGCGACCATGCCTTGATTATATATTAAGTAAAAACAGACTTTAGTAGCAAGATATTCTGACAAAAGCTATCCAGCTGCAAACTATTGTTTCAGCTCCCAGCTAGGAATACTTCAGAAATGCTTGATAAAGCTTACAGAATGCTAAGTAGCCATATAGTCACAAGTGGTTATCTTCTTTCATTACCGTGCACGTATTGTAGATAATTCCCCTTTTAGCATTTTACCATTTCAAAGAAACTAAAAGAATTGTAACCATCCTATGCAAAGTAAAGATTTCTCATCCTCAAAGGGGAGGGGGGGGGGTCACTGTGGTATGATGGCTAACATGCTGAATAACAAGATTAGAGAAAGTGAATTCAAACTCCAGTTAAACTGTTATGTTTACTTTTGGACTAATACCTTTGGGAAAGGTATGAACCTCCTCACCAGTTTGGGTTGAATAGAACCTCTAAAGTTCTTTTACAAGGATGACTTTGGTATTTAGGTTGATATGCCATTTAACAAAGAAACAAAAAAAAAAAAAATATCAAAAGAACCCACAGCTATAGGTTAAATAGTATCATCACTTTGGTCCTTACTTAGGTTAGGCGATCGGAGAGGCCCCCTCCAATCAATTGACTGGTCACATCAAGCCAAACCACCTATATGATTGTCCTGACTCTATTGCATTTATGGCAAGCCCCAACCCTTTTTATCATATGGGTGCTAGAAGGCACTGGCTGAGGGAATGATGTTAACTCTAGCTGATGGTGAGGTTCCAGTTCTGGAGGTTTGAGGAATGTGGAGCACTCCTCCATCACCATTGCTCCCAGGTCCACTCTGACCCAGAGTGGTAGTACCTGTTAGGGTCTCATCTATGGGTTAAATAGAAAAATATGTTTATAAAAAAATTGTGTATCCATTACGAATGAATTTATTTCAAAACTTTGTCAGCATTAAATCACCCACTGAGGTTCATATGCCATAAAACAAAGCAAACAAAATGAAACCAAATCAAAGAGTATCATTTCTGTTCAACAAGGATAACTGATATTAAATAACCCATGAAAGTTGGTATGCCATTAAACAAAAGAAACTAAACCAGCATCCTCAAAATCAAATCAAAGGCAACTTATTTCCTTCACACTAACAGCTTTAATTATGGTTGTCATTCTGAAAGCATCAGTTCCCACTAGACCACCAAAGTTAAGCAGATATGAGCCTGTTAATTGGGTAACCAGTTAAGCAACAGCAGGTACTGTAAGCCACCTGAGTCCTTTGTTTATCAAAATGACTTGATTCAGCATTAAAAAAATGTTGTCGGGGTGGCCTAAAGTCAGTATCAGCCAATCAGCAAGGGCATCTATCCCCTTTTCTCTAGTGCTAGATCAAGGAGATTATTTTTGCATTTGAGGTGGAGCACCACACCTACCATCAGCTTCTTACTTTACTGCACAGATTACCATGCTAATCATATGCTAAGTTGGCGAGGGCTGGTATCGAACTAGGAATCTTGCGGTTTCTAGCTGAACGCTCTACCTATTGAGCTAAATGACCTAAAAAGGGTTGATATGCTGTAAAACAGATCAACCAACCAATCGACAGCTTTTTTTTGTTTTAATTTCTTTTCTTTTTTTGCACATGCTCATGTAAACTGTTTAGCTGACTCAAGTCTAAAAACCATTGTGCTACCTAAGTGAGGAAAACACTTACAGAGACTCTTTTTCTTTTCTTTTCTTTTCTTTTGTAAACTTAGGTAAAATTACTACTGCAAAATTACTAATTTTTATCTCATTGCCTGAGTGGTTAAGCAATTAGGCAACACCCAAGGGTTCAAATCACCAAGATGCCTAAGTAGCAAAAGGCTCATTTTTTAAGTAGCCTAAAAAGCCCCCTGCTTCTCTAGTAATTATATCACAGAGGTAAGTTCATAATATTGGAAATACACAAAATAAGGTTTCTCAATATTTTTTGAGATGTGAAATGTCTGATTAATATTGTATATATCTATTGTTATTTACGAAACGTAGCTTAGTTGTGGCACAAAGTCAGTGAGAATTGAACCCACTAGAAATGGTCTGCTAATCCTGGGTTGTATATATATATATATATACAGAACCTTGATAAGCAAAAAAAAAACAAAAAAACATTTCATACATAGATAGACATACAGATAAATAGAGAGATAGATGGATAGAAATAAAAAGATAGATAGATATGAACAGAATGAGACTGATAAATAGATAGCTAGATAGCTAGATAGATGAATATTTAAAAAAAACTTGTAGATAGATAAACAGATACATATAAGAAAAACTTATTAATAGATAGATAGATATAAAAAAAAGATGTACGCACACAAATATGTATATATATCAAATAACATATGCATAAATCATCAGAGAACCTGAGTTAATGGCATGTCAGCTTATCTGGGGTTATTTTATGCCAAGAGGCAAATTATGCAGGGGCAGTAAGATTTATTTTAATGTTGTCTATTTTTTTCCAATGATTTTTCTTGATTCTCATTGTGAATTGGGTATTTGCCTCATACTCCACTTGTATGGGCTGGGCACAAGGCCTCGTTTTAATGTGGGCCACCCACAAGCCAAAGTTCATGGGTGGGAAAGAACAAAAATTGCATTGTTGCCTGGGGGATAGCCCCCTGGGATCGACGCTATTATTAAACTCTCGGCAAGTCCAGCGGCCAAAGCTCGCTGGACCCCCGGTGTCAACCGGAAAACCAAATGTGCAATGAGTTCATAAAAAAAAGATTCTCATTGTGAATTGTCTGCAGTTGTTTATTGCTAAGTGAATTTAGGGTCACTTTTTGTGAATTGGTTTGTAGGGTGAAATTTACTGTTATATTTTTGTTATAATACTATTTGTATGAAATGTATCTCTCATAACTTAAGATTGGATATAAAGATAAGACTTTGTGTCAAACTTGATCCTGATTACATGAGAGCCATTTTAAAACCATCATTAATGTCGGCTGATTTATAACTTAACTTCTTTAGTCTTAAGTCTACACGGAATATTTTACAACATTTGACAATAAATATGACTTCTGACAAAGATTCATGGTGTGTCCAAAAATACCATAAATACTTGGAAATGGTCCAGTTCTCTGATTTATGTTTTGCAGCTAAAAACAATTGTGAATAAAAATAAAGATTTTGCCTAATACATTTGTTTTACTGAATATTGTTGTCATGAATGTAAGGAAAATATGGTAATGTCTGATATAGTTTTTATTTATATCTATAGTTGAAATAAACAAGAACAAACAAAACAATTTGGATTATTTGGATTATTCAGACTATTATCTTATCTTTATTGTTATCTGTACAACGTTTCAGCTGATGTGCCCTCTGGCCTTCTTCAGATATTTCTTGTTGGACTTGGTAACCTTGGTAACCTTCTCGAACTTGGAAACCTTCTCTTCAAACTCGGGAACCTTCTTGTCGTAATCAGAGCCTTCATGCTTAAAATGCTAATTTGTATTTATATTTTTCAGACTGTTGTCCTCATCTTGTTATATACACACGTTTCATCCAATATTTCCTCTGGCCTTCTTCAGGTGTTTTTTTGTCAAATTTAGAACTGAATGAACTCACTGGACATATGGCACAACGGATATAAGGGTTGTGTTAATACAGTTCTAAGTGACAATCATCCGTAGGTTGCAGGTTCAATCCTGACTACGGCTGAAAATAACATAGAATACTTAACATAGCTTAACACTTGTACTCGGCCAGGATTAACAGAGTGAGAATAATCTACTCCAATGGTTTAAATAAAGGGTTCAGTTTAAAGTTCTGTAAAGGTTTCTGATTACAACATGAAGGCTCCTGAGTTTGACAAGGCTGAAGGGACATTGGTTGAAACGTTGTGTGTATAAAAATAAAGATGAGGACAAATGTCTGAAAAATCTAAATATTTTTTTTTAATTAAAGCTTGGATACCTCATATTGCAAATATATCTGTATAAAGGTGTTGTCACATTGCCATGTTAGTAGATATTTCTAGCTTTTTTTTTTTTTTTGTAATGAAACCAGTATAAAAGTAAAAAAAATAAATATCTAACAGGAAAAATTAATATTTATTCAAAATTGATTCAAAAGATATTTACAAATCCATATTGGTTATTTAATAATAGGTTGGGTCAAACCAAGGATGATTCTTTGCTGCTGCTGCTGATAAATAATTTATCAGTCAAGAGTGGTTCCCCTTTGTTTATGTTAGACTTATACAAAATAACCATCATTTGGACCATGAAGAATAGAAAGGACAAATTGTGTTCGAAGAAAAGAGGTTCAATTAATGGAATTGTAAATGAAATTTATCAGTCAAGAGTGGTTCCCCTTTGTTTATGTTAGACTTATAGGAAATAACCAACTTTTGATTTTCAATTTATCTTCATAAACCTGATAACTTAATCAGTCTTAAAATTTTTTCATAGAATACAACACTTTAAATACATTGATGATTGCCTAACACCAATTAACTAATTTGACTAATTAATCAAACTTATTTACCAGTGTTTATATATTTACTTTTTCATTCACACACACACACATAAACGCACACTTACACATACACACACATATATATATATATATATATATAGATAGATAGATAGATAGATAGATAAATAGATAGATAGTTTGGTTGTTTAGTTGTTTTGTTTTACAAAATATCAACCCTTCTTGGGTCATTTAATGCTGAATCAAGGGATTTTGATAAATAAAGTCTAAGCAGTGTGGGGGGATCACAGTCAAGTCTGACGCAAGGTTCCAATCGACAGTCTAAACACTCCCAACTGTATCATGCTCCAAAATCCAATATCCAAAATTACTTCTTTGTCCCGTTCGTCTCGACAACAAAATACTACTGCATTCGTTCTCGCTGGTCTGTGAGAATAAGTCCTTTAGATACACCTCAATTTCACCACATCCGGGCTCCTCACTCATAATTGTCCATGCAGCACGTGCGACACACGACCACCTACATCCGGGCCACCATGCTATTTCTTATTTCACTGATCGTCCACAGCTCTCACATTCTGAAGGAAGCGGGTTCGACTCTAGGTCAGTCCTACACGCCAGGCAAAGCCTAGCCCGCTTCCTTCGAGAATACGGCAAGTCTTCACCCCCGCCACTCACTCTGTCACACCGTGTTGCACGAGGTAGGTCTCCTCTCTCACCACATAAAGGACTCAGGTTGTTTAGAGTACCTGGTGTTACTTAAGTTGTCACCCATTTAAGTATTGAACAGGCTCTTGACTGCTTAACTTTAGTGATCTAATGGTAACCAGTACTTTCAGCATGACTATAGATAGATTAGGGGCCGGGTTAGCTCAGTTGGTAGAGTGTTCGGCTAGAAACCACAAGGTTCCTAGTTCGATACTGGTCCACGCCAACTCAGCGTATGAGTAGCACAGGGATCTATGCGGTAAAGTAAGGAGCTGATGGTAGGTGTGGTGCTCCACCTCAGATGCTAAAAACAATCTTCTTGGTCTAGCACTATTGAAAAGGGGATAGACTCCCTCGCTGACTGGCTGATACCGACTTTAGGCCGCCCCATCAACTTACTTATAGATAGATAGAGAGAATGAACCAGATAATAAAATCTCAATTCATGTAAGCATGAAGTAGAAAACTGGCTCAAGATAGTTAAAGTTTAAAGGTTGATACATTTGATAGAAATCCAAAACGTATCAATAGGTGACTATTCATTCTTGATTTTGTTGTGTTCTCAGCTTTTCTTTTTCTCTGTTAGTTGAGTTACAAAAACAAAGATTTAGTTCCAGTTGAACTGTGCTCCAGTTTTTCTTTTCTTTTTCTCCCTCCACTGCTCGCTGTGTCATCCAGAATTTATAATAAATGGGATGATCTCATTGACACCAAACAGGAGTTTAAAAATAGATTTTCTAGGACGTAGCCCTCCTAATAGAGTGCGTCCACAATTACTGAAGATAGAAGTTGTTGTATTACCTGATCATCGCAGGTGATCCTAATATTTATTGTTTACCTTTCAGTATTTTCGGTAGTTATCTGCCCTTTATTTTTACCCACTTCCTGTTCCCATTTCTAATGGTGTCCCCATGCAAATAAAAAAATGTATTCCCCTACTCTCTGTCTCTGTTTTTAATACAAGGTTGAAACCCTTTTAATGGGCCCCATAAAAGAGCGTTTGAGAGGCAAACATTATTCCAGTGATGAGGAAGTGAAATCTGTACTGAAGAAGTGGCTCAAAGAACAGTCAAAAGAATTTTACGGGGCAGGGATACATGCTCTCATTCAAAGGTGGAACATTGCTATTGAGAAAAACGGTAACTATGTGGAGAAGTAGGGATGTGATCCACAGAGGATCAGTTTCATTTTGATGTATGATACATATTTCTATGTTGGTAATTATATCTGTCCTAAACAAAATGGCATTACTTTTTGACACATCCTCGTGCAAGCCATCCACAACCAGCCGAAAAACACAACAGAAGTCAATTCTTCTTTTTCTCATAATTTCAAATTGTTATAACTGTTGGGTCAGTAAAACGTTAAGTCTGGGTGGACATAAGTCCAAATAGGGTTATCTTCCCTTGATGCAGTTCGTTCGCCGATAGGTGGCATGAGTATTTGGCCACAAAGCGGGAATTCTGAATTCCTACCTCTTTCCTCCCATGGCTTCCCCTCTCACTGGTTAGGGTTTTGTGGGTAGTACATATCGGCCTTGAGTTTACTTATTCTGTATTTTCCCATCATTTTTTATATTGTTTTGTTCTTACATTGTCTATTTTTGAAACTTGTATATACTTGAAAATCAAATATTTATGGTTTAATTCATGGGTTAAGTGCTTGACGCCTCTGCCCCTTAGGTGGGGGACTTTGCCTCCCAACCAGCTACCAGTAAGTGACATTCCCTATGATGCAAGTCATATGCCTATTTCCTCATAATACATTATAATACATTATGTATCTGTTTTGTATATCTTTGTCTTGTATGTGTTTCTCCATCACTTACAGAATAAGTATTGTTATCGTTGTACATCTTTGTCGGAATGTTTTTATGTACACTCATGTACCCACGTTGGGAGGTTACTTTAAGCCTTCCAACATTAATATAACTTCCTCACATGTTATATAACATACATATGCCCATCTGATATACATATAGACATATATTAGTTTGTTAGAACATCTTAATACTATTGCACTAATAAAACTCTTGCTATTTTTGATTTGTAACATATACAAAAAAAAATTAGGCCTTTAGAATATAAATAATTAGTCAGTGATTTCTGTATGTTTATATTTTTTTCTGTGAATTCTTAACTGAAAAATGTATGAAAATATTACAGATAAAAACATTTTTATAGAGCTAATTTTTGATTGCCAGTAGGCATGCCTACAAAGTCAGAAAACAGCACTGCTCACATGACTTTCGGGAACATTTTTTCACACTCAGAATTGTAGAGACATGGAATAAACTGCCCGCATCTGTTGTAGGCTGCCAAAGCACTGAGTCTTTCAAAGCCTCCATGCTTCCTGTGGTCCACCGACACTATACATGATGCCGCTCTCCACATACATATGCACACTCGCACACACATACATGCATATTACTACTGTAAACTGTTCATGTTCCTGACACTACATTATTCTGTGTACTTGACATGAGACTTTGATGAGTTGTGGTGCACCCGAGCACTGTACACAATAAATTTCATTATTATTATTATTATTATAAATTCATTGTATCATTAGAAAAAAAATATCAAGGAGAAAAAAAAAGAGAAAATTATCTGGTAATTTATGTACAAATCAAAAACAATATTTTACTTCCTTGAAAGGAAAATTTAAAGAAGATATTTTAACTGAGTAAGTATATATACTTACCATGGTTGCTCTTTTGTTTAATTACTTAATTTAAGATCCCAGAATGGTATATCTCTTTTGATTTTAAAATCTATTTGAATAATAAATAAATATTAATGGTAAAATGTCAGCGCCACATAAGAAGTGGAAACATTTTTAAAGTTCACATGTTTTTTTTATGTTTTTATTTGAGCTTTCATTTCTTTGTGATGTTTCAACTTGCCATTCCTCCAGTATTCAACAGGTGCTTCCTTTTAAGAAAACTATGGTTGAGTAGTTGCTCTGTAGGATTCAATTACTTTCTGGTTCTCTCTATGAAAAAAGAAAAGAAAAAAGAATGACTGAGTATTTAAACATTTGATTTTCAAGTATATACAAGTTTCAAAAATAGACAATTTAAGACCAAAACAATATAAAAACTGATGGGAAAATACAGAATGAGTAAATTCAGGGCCGATACGTACTACCCACAAAACCCTAACCAATGAGAGGGGAAGCCAGCCTGGTTGCCCCACAAGAGTAGGTTTCATATATTTTCTATGAATATTACTTTATGAAAATTGGCATTAAGTAGAGTGGGGGTTTATATATTTTATATGAATATTACTTTACTAGCAGGACCTGAGGATATACCACAGTATGATAATTTAATTATTACAACATTTTATATGTTTACTTAAGGGCTATTACAAATAGTTCAGTATGTAAAAAGTATAATAATTTTGATTTAACTCTCTCTCACTCTTTCTTAAAAGTGGGGTTGTAAAATATCTACATTAATTTGCCTAATCTAAATTGGGCTGGAAATTCGCCTGACACTGGCTCGTTAAAACATAGCGTAAATTAAGGCAGGAGGCAGGGACGACATAAGATCAAAATTACCAAAATATATTCCATAATTCACAATTCCAATATTACAAATAAAACAAAACATGTAACTTTTTTTTTTCATTCATTTTAATTTTACGTTGGGCATTTAAGTGATGCAAGACAATTTGGAATGTTTCATTTAAAAATTGTGTGAAATAAAATGGGACAAATAAGAAATCTGCAATTAAGTAACACTAGATAATCTGGATTTACGTTTTTGCATTGCATCTTGAACAATTTGGATGGTCTCATTTTTAACCAGAGGGTGTTGCAGGATGATAACAATGGAAGATTTAGGAACAAGCATATTATATTACTTTATAAAAACATATATATATTAAACATTCAAATGTGCATTGTTAATATGAGTTAGTTCTTGGTCTTTCTTTACCAAATGTCCAGTGTTAGTGTATCCATGGATGCCCTAATGCATTATAAAGACTTAGTGTTGATTTCAAACTAATACCAATCAATTCTTATGGTTCTATTATTGTTGTCTTTTCTTACCAAATGTTCAGTGTTAGGATATCTATGGATGCACTAATGCATTATAAATACTTAGTGTTGGTTTCAAACTAATACCCAATATTCTTATAGATATAAATGGACATCATAGTAAAGAATTATTATGTTTACTTTCAAGTCACATCCTATTTATATATCTTATCTTCTAATTCATAGTAAGCGAGTTCAAACTCCAGTCAGGCTATTACTTTCACTTGCAGAATAATAACCTAAGAATGAAAGTATGAACCCCCTTATCCCTCTCCAACTATGGATTAAATAGTACCACTACTGTTCTTCTACAAGGATTGCTTTGGCATTAAATAACCCATAAAGGTTGAAAAAATTGCTAAAAACAATTGCAGTATTTAAAACTTAGGAATCTCAAGTTTCAGGAATTCAGGTTTTGATTCAGCCCAGATTTTTTAAATTTG
Source organism: Doryteuthis pealeii (assembly GCA_023376005.1). Classification (NCBI taxonomy): domain Eukaryota; kingdom Metazoa; phylum Mollusca; class Cephalopoda; order Myopsida; family Loliginidae; genus Doryteuthis; species Doryteuthis pealeii. Next base: position 118,807,827 of record CM042141.1, on the reverse strand, counting down.
CTCTCAGAGTCAGCCTGATTCCAAAATAGTATGATATGTTGGGGTACAGTCTCAAGGAGTAAAGTTTTTTTAAAATGTCATACACTGACACACTGACATTTGCATTTATCATTAACTAGCAGGAACTGTGGATATACCACAGTATGATAATTTAATTATTACATTTGATATGTTTACTTAAGCGCTATTGTGAAATAGTTCGAAATGTACAAAGTATAATAATCTTGATTTAACTCTCACTCTTTTTTTTTCTTTCCTTTTTTTTATCTTTTCATTATGTTTGATTGAAACAACTTATTGCTATCGCTTCTGTACGCTCACCCCCTCTTTCTACCTTTCCCCTGCTCTCTTTCTTTCTTTCTTTCTTTCTTTTTCTTCCCTTTCTTTTATTATAATAAAAACGGAATGGTCCATTATTTAGCCGAGGGGACGGCACTCATGAGAAATAAGAATTCAACAGATAAGCAACACCAGATACTCAAGATTTACATTTTTGCATTTCATTTTGGACCATTTGGACGGTTTCATTTTTAACCAGAGGGTGTTGCAAGATGATAACAGTCGGAAGATTAAGGAACAAGAATATTAATATATAGATGATATTATATAGATGATATTATAATCTATATCATATTATTAATTATACCTGACCTAAAATATCTAGAATACTGGCCTGTCTTCTCAATATGTAGACTCTATGTAGTTGAAATAAGTAGAAGCAAGTATCTACATGTTTTATTATTACAGTTCTCTCTGTAATTTAAGATTATCAAGCATCAATAGTTTTGTTTAGGAAACTAAAAATAATTCCTCATTGTAACGCAGTCTTCATTTATTTAGAGTGAAGATTTCATGGGAAAATCAGGAATATGGTTTAATTATTGTTTTGCATAGTATGACTAAATGAAATGTCTTATCTTTCTTTGCAAATTGCAGTTTATCAGAAGAATGAGACATTCAGACAAGGCTACTAAACAAAAGTCAAACAAGACGCTACTTCTTTAGATCAGTTGTTCCCAAGCTATGAGCCATGACTCACTTGTATGCTGCAACAATTTTGCAGCATAATTTTTCACAGTGCAACATGTATACTGTAGAAATTTATGCAAAATCAGCATAAAATAAATATCTGTGTATAAATAACATTTTGAGATTAAGTATTGTCAGTTTTTATTTTTTATTAATCAAAACGGTGTGGCAAATTGATCTTTATTGTATTAACTGCTCTTGTGGAGGGATTAGTTGGTGTGGTACTATTTAACCAATAATTGGGAGGATAAGGGGGTTCATAACTTTCCCAAGGGCATTAGACCAAAAGTGAATGTAATAGCAAGACTGAAGTTTGAACTAAGGGGCCGGGTTAGCTCAGTCGGTAGAGCGTACGGCTAGAAACCACAAGGTTCCTAGTTTGATACCGGTCCTCGCCATCTCAGCGTATGAGTAGCACAGGGATCTGTGCGGTAAGGTAAGGAGCTGATGGTAGGTGTGGCGCTCCACCTCAGATGCTAAAACAATCTTACTTTTTTTTTATGACAGTGTCACAACCCAACATGTTACTCACTACAAATGTATCAGATCATTTCACTTGACCCTGTATTTTGAAATTTAATGAATTGATAATAATAGTATTTAAAAAAAGATATTCTAATATATTTTGAACAGCAGTTTTTGGCAAAACACAAGCTTGTGCAAGTGCAACACTCTCCATAGACCCCAGATCTTGTTACTATGTGTGAATTTTTCTTGTTTCCAGCAAAGTATTTGACAACTTTAGAACAAAAATTAAACTTTTATTTCTTCAACATTAAACACAGAAGATAATGATCAGTTTGAAACTGTTTCATAAGAATTTAATCTGATACAAATCACCATTGACTTTATGTCTTCATTAACCCAACTTACATGCTCTATCTAAAAACTTTTAATATTTATCGAAAGCTTTGATGTAATAATTTATATAAGAATAAAGGTGAAAGTGACTGAAATGAATTTGTATAATAAATTTTTAATAATATATAAACAAAAATGAAACATATGGAAAAGAAAAAATATTACAACAAACTAAAAGTTGCATACCCCTACAAAAAATAATGTGATCAGAGATTATTAACAAAATATTAACAAAAACAGAAATTTTATCTAACACCCCAGAATGCTATTTCACATTCCCCCCCCCCCGCCCCTTGAAATGTTTGGGAAAATAACTCATTATACTTTAGAGTTATTTTTTCAGCATTCTTGCCTGTATTTAAGAGTGAAAAATCTTCTTAATTAACTACTCAACAAAAAAAGAGTTAGTATTATTTGTATTATTCGGACTATTGTCCTCATCTTCATTGTTATCTGTACAACGTTTTATGTTCCCTCTGGCCTTCTTCAGGTATTTCTTGTCAGACTCGGGAACCTTCTTTTCGGACTTGGGAACCTTCTTGTCATAATCGGGAACCTTCTTGTCGTAATCGGGAGCCATCAAGGAACTTTGAACCTAACCCTTTATTCAGTCCATGGGGGTATCCTGTTCTCACTCCACTAACCATAGCTGGGATAGAGGCATTAAGCTGTGTTAATTATTATTCTATGTTACTGCTGCCCCTGAGCAGGATTGAACCTGCAGTCCAGAGAAACAGTCACTTAGAACTGTCTTTAACCTAACTCCTTTATCCACTAGGCCATTTATCCAATTAAAAAAAGAGTTAAAGTGAGAATAATCTCCCAGAGCATGAGGTGTAAACATTCAAATAAGTGAAAGTTAGAGCTCATCTCAGATTTATTAATGACTCATCTTGATTCATTACTGGAAATAATAGATACTTAAAAACTATGGTATCATTGCGGGAAATATTGTAATTACTGCTATCAATGAACCAGAAGTTAAATGCATGTTTGTAGATGCTATTTATGTACAACTCAATCTAGCTGCAATGATCAAAAAGGTAACTTTAAGGACCCTAACATTGCAACATATGATACGTTGTAGGTTTTGTTTTTTGGTTTTGACTTGTTTTGTTTAGCCTTTGACAAAACGGCAATTATCAACAGAATACTATTTACTGAACTACAACACAATCTAAACACAATATTTAGTAACAATTACATAACATTAATCTATTATTGCCAGTCCACTGAGTAGTATGTTTGTTTGTTTTTTTGCTGGGCACCATATATTTTCCCACATTATCAAGTAGGCATTTAAATTCGGATGAAGTAAACTCAACAAACAAATGACAATAAAAACATATATTCGAAAAAATGATGGAGGTGCATAGTCTAATGGTTAGAGTCGTAGGAAATGGACTCATCGACCCGAGTTTAATTCCTGGACTAAACTGTTTGCATTTCATATGGCACTAATACCCTTTGGAATGGTATTAATCCAATTCTCCCTCCAGCTATGGGTAAATAGCAGGGCAGACTGGGCTCTTTAACCATGGCTAGGTAACCAGTCTAGGAGAAGGAAAACTCTGAATTCAAACCTGATAAACTCCGCTTAGGAAATTGACCTTGTGTCATATTCTGCTCATGCAGAGGGGTTGGTAAATATATATATTCAAAAAAATAGAACTTGAAAATTTAATTGTATTACGGCTGGACATATCTACTGAAATCCATCTAGGTTCTGGGAGAGACTGAATAAGATGTCTTGCTGCTCTGATGGCCAACAATATAAGTAACACTAGACAGCTATTCAATTTAGGCACCAATCTATGATTTATTCACACGTACAAACAAAAAAGTGCATTCATGTAAACATGCAACACGAGAATACAGTTATAAATTAAATACCATCTGTAACATTTTCAAAAAAAAAAAAGAAAAAAAAATTTCATTTAACTAAAAATGCCATAGCAAGACAACAACTACTTTAGTTCCAGTGTTTTTCTGAAGAAGAGATTTTATCTCGAAATATTAATATTAACATTAAGAATAAATCACAGGTTAACAAACAACACCATTGTTACCTTATTTTTTCTTTACACTTGCATTGTGATAGCCTTCAAAACCAACCTCCAAACCAATATATACACAATGCTTCAAGCAACTATAAAACCCTTTTAGATAAAGATGTATGGACACCTGAGCAACTAATCTTATAAAGGGATGATGCCTAGTCATCTAGATTGCTGTCTAGACAAATCAGTGCCAATTTGAAAAAACAAAACTTTTTGAGCAGCAATCTTTGGCAAGACACATGATTGTGCAAGAGCAGTACACATTATACTCACCAGACCTTGCAGTTCTGTTCAACTTTTTTTTTGATAAACAAAGGACTTAGTTGTTTACCTGGTGTTGCTTAAACCCAATTAAAAATTAATGTGGTCTATGGATCATGGATCAGATTTTAATGGAGGACATTAAAAGAAATATGACTGTAAATGTACACCATATCAAAAGAGGTGCTTTGACAAATGGAAAACTCTCTGTAATAAGTGGGACAAGGGAATTATTTTTGAAGAAAATTAATGTTCCTTTCTTTGTTAATTTCTCTCTTGGTAAATACAGCTTCAGTCTCATACTTTTTGAACACACTTTCCTTAATTTTTAGTTTAAATGTTCATGACTAATTTTCTGACAGCATTACAATTATATCCTTTTCCACTCCACTCCCTCCTTAATTGGGTGACCTTTCTCCCAAAATACCATCCCGAAAAGGGTCCCCATCAGCGTAATAGGCAACTTTTGAGTAACAACCTCTCCTCCTCCAATCACAATCATAACATCCATCCTATTCATTCTGATAAAGTACTGTACAGTGGATCGAAATCACACTGTTTCCACTAGATCACTGAAATTAAGCAGTCCTGAAATACTTAATTGGGTGACCTTAAGCAATTACTGTAAGCAACTAAATCCTTTGTTTATCAAAATGACCTGATTTGGCATAAAATGACCCGAAAAGGGTTGATATGCCGTAAAACAAAACAACCAAACCAAAGAACCAACCAACCAACCAACTACTACTACTACTACTACTACTACTGCTGCTCTTTGGGAGATTTCCCATCAGCGGTAATAGGCAGTTTTTACTGGAGTTTGAGTAACAACAATTCTCCTCAGTTTTCAAAGATTCTCAATATTCTAGCCAATCTCAGCAGTGCTGTGGTCTGGACAGTATCACAATAATAATAATAATAATAATAATAATAATAATAATAATCAAATAAATGATAATATTTAATTTAGCAACAAGAATACAATTATGTTTCATAATGAGGATTCTATTAAAGATAGTGTAAGTGACTAACAAAAAGATTATTATAATTTTTTTCAGCAATTGAATAAATGAAAAGGAAGGGCTCTCATCAAGATGGTGGTCCTAAACAATTAACAAATAGTCTCCTGTCAACAGTCTGTTCCAGCATTCTCAATCTTCCTTGATGTGAGCCATTTTGAAGAATTTGATGGCGTCTAAAAATGAACATAATGCAATTTATTGTTTTCAATGCCCTGGGCAAATGTTTATTTATTTTATTTTATTTTTTTTTCATTAACCAAATGAATCAAGTCAAGCTCATACTTTCAAGGTCTGTACTTCAACAGGCTCATATGGAGACAAAAATACTCCCTTTATCTCATAATTATGGTCACACTTGGCCAGTCTATTTTCACTGAGAGAAAGAAATATGTCATGATTTCTGACCTTTTTTAATTTTTAGAAACTCTTTTAAAAAAATCGGTTGAGTTTTGATCCCGACTGCAGGTAGCCTGCTAAGTCTAGCCACACTGAAGAGACGTAATACGCCAAAACAGGACTGTATGTGGATGACTAACTATATATAAATATATACATATGGCTGATGAAGCCTAATGGGCTGAAATGTACATACAGAGATTGACTTTTTCTCGATTTGTTTAGCCTTACATTTGAACAGGTATGTCCACCTAATTCATTAATTACAATTAATTAATTTTCAATAATTAGGTATGACTTCAATTAAGCACATATTCTCCCAAAAATTGTTGGCTAAAAAAGCCATATCAAGCACATATATACATATATATGTGAGTGTGTGTGTGTGTGTGTGTGTGTGTGTGTGTGTGCGCGCACATGCAAGTGCGTGTGTGTGTGAGTAAATTTGTTCAAAAATATTGATATTTCAAATTCTATCATAAGTAACTGCCTTCAATTATTTCATAAAAAATTGTTTAAAATAATGGTTGGTTTCAAATAATTAGAATTTCTGTTTTTTTATCGCTTATATGCACTGCTGTTGAGTGACTTCTGGTTTGCAGTGATGAGCAAAGGTCAAAATAGCAGACATGATCATATATATATATATATATATATAGATATAGTCATCCACAGACACATGTTTTGACTTATCAATTCTCTTCAGTGTGGCTAGACATTTGTAAGCAACCTACTGCCAAGATTGAAATCCAATCGGTTCAGCATCAGTCGGACAGCTTAATCGCTAGGCTATCATCACCTACAGAATGTGATGGGGATTTTAATTGTTTTAATACACACATCTGTATGTATATAAAGGCCGCCATAGAGTGCTCCATCCCTTATATAGGAGAGTGTTGCATTTACATTTTAGTTGGTGGTCATCAGCGAAATCCCCCCCCAAGTGCTAAAACCCAAGGGGGTGAGGAGCATATATAAAATTATATTCTTTTGATTAGCATATGCTGAAAAGAATATTAAATGTACAATTACACCAATCTCCCGCCCTGTCGGCTGGGGCATTAGAATGCACCGACTGCACCTCTGCAGAGGGGTAAGACTCCCCCAATGGGGCCACCTGTTGGCCGTGGGTGGTGACCCATGATGCTTAAGGATAGAACCCAGGTGGATGAGCAGTTCATGACTAGCAATACACCACTTTGGCCCTATCTTGGGCTAAACGGGCGGTCGGAGAGGCCCCCTCCGATCAATCAGCTGGTCACGTCAAGCCCTAGCACCTATATGATTTTCCCAACCCTATTGCCCTTATGGCAAGCCCCAACCCCTTTTTATCATATGGGTGCTAGAAGGCGGTGGCTGTGGGTCTACATGTCCTGGGAATGACGTTAAACTCTATCTGATGGTGAGGTTCCAGTTTTGGAGGTTTGGGGAATGTGGAGCACCCTTCATCACTATTGCTCCCTGGTCCACTCTGACCCGGAGTGGTAGTACTTGTTAGGGTCCCATCTATGGGTTAAATAGAAACATGTATTTATAAAAAAAATGTATTATCCATTAAGAATTGATTTATTTCAAAAGTTTATCGGCATTAAATGACCCACTGAGGTTGATATGCTGTAAAACAAAACAAACCAAAAAATACACCAATCTCATCCCTAACTATTATTTTATGCTCTTTAGGTAGATCTCGTTATTCAAAGATTTTTTCTATAATAATCAATCACCACAAATTTGAGATATTAATTGTTTTTCATCAATTATGAGAAGGGTTCAATTTGCCATGTGAAAACCTTGTAAAATGCATTTTGATCAGTGCTTATAAAAAATCCCAAGTCTATCTTCACATGTGCACAGTTGATTATTTTGTAGAAATATTTGCAATGGGGTCACTATAATTCTATAGAGTCACTTTGACCCTATTACAGAATATTCTAAGGATTATTGTACAGGCTATCAATTGGCAACAAGCAAATTTCTAAAAATCAACTGTATCATAGAGTTTTTGTTTATTCAATAGAAAATCATTAAAGATCATTTTTGATTCTTTCACGGAATTGTCATATCACCATGGAGTTTTTTAAGTATCAAAATCCCATATCAAAATATTGATAACACCTTGAACATAATTTCTGTTAAGTTTGATTTTTCATTTGATTGAGACTAAAATTGATATGCTGATTGCAAAACTGCAGTCAGTTTTCTTCTATCATGTCAACTTCTTTCTCTACAGTTTACACTTTGATTAAGCATAATTGTTTGTCCATGTAGAAACAATGATACTCACCATCGTGAAGAAAAAGTTCCATATTGAAGTCAGTTAGCCTACTGTTGGTTTTAATAACAGCAGCTAAGTAGAACTTTTTCTTCACTATGGTGAAGAATATCACCGATGCAAGGTCTTGGTTTGGGCTAGTGAACCAAGTAGCTTGGGCATATTCCTTAAGCCCAATAATGCTACCATTCCGAGACCTTGTAAAACAAAATACACACTTTTCTTGGAATGAAAATCTTGAGAAAGCATTTCCATATTGAAGTCAGTTAGCCTACTGTTGGTTTTAATAACAGCAGCTAAGTAGAACTTTTTCTTCGCGATGGTGAGTATCATTGTTTCTACAGTCCATAAGTAATAAGACTGGTCAGCTGATTTCATTTATTATTTTATTGATAAGGAGTGAGAATTTTTCAGATCTGGTGACTTTTAAAGGGTAAACATTAGCGCATTTGCAAAGCAAAGCTATTTTGGATATCTTAAAGTAAAACTTGATTAAGACAAGTATTGGCCCTTCACAAAGTGTGCAACCAGTGTGCCGAGAGTTTACAGATGTAAACCAAGGGAACATGTGGTAAGTTTTCATTTGGTAAACCCATGTTTTGGTGAGAGCCAAAAGATCATTGTATGGACTGTTACTTTTGTTTAGTGAAAACTTCAGGATGTAACGAGAAAAAGAAATGTAACATCAATAGAAAATAGTTTTAGATTCATTAACCTTCACATAATGACATATTTGACACAAGATCCCACTTAGACTGGGGGGGGGCACATGAGTACAGGTGGGTAGTTCAAGAAACTGTCCAGTTTTGTCAGGTATTTTCCTTTTAGAATGCCTCAAGTATCAGGGATTGACTCTGATTTTACCCCTTTAAGTGCAATGGGGAGGTACAATCAAAAGGGAACATCCCTCTGAAACTGAACTTTCAGATTTTTATCCCAATTTCTCAGAAGAAAACAGTCATTTCATTTTTTTTTTTTTTTTAGATCTCTTTTTCTTTATTTTATAATCAGATTGTTTTACGACCAATCAACCCTTTTCAGGTCATTCAGTGCCAAATTAAGTCATTTTGATATTTGGTATCTTACAGTACCTACTGTTGCTTAAATGGTCAGCCATCTAAGTATTGAACAGACTCATTGCTGCTTAACTTTGGTGATTTAGTGGGAACCAGTGCTTTCAATGTGACTTGACCATTAGCCTTTATAATAAGAGTTATCCATCTCCTAGACTGGTCGCTAACCAAGGCTACGGATTCTGGTCTGGTCTGTTATTTACTTATTGCTGGCTAAGGATAATAACGATGATATTGATGACAATAATGATAAAGAAATAAAAAAGAAGAGAGTATTGTCATGGAAACTGTGATGATGCTGTTGATAATTGCAATGTTGTAACAATGTCAAAAGCTAATGATACAAAAGCAATTCCAATGATAAGAAGATGAAGATGATGATGATGATGATGTCAAAAATGGACACACAGACAAATCCAAGAGCAACAGAACTGGATAGAATTGATGAGCAAACAAAAATAACATAGTAATCAATAATAACAACGAAGTTGAAAGATGAGAATTAATGACACTGCAGTTGAGACAGCAATCACTGCATGTGACCTACACCCCACCCCCACCCCTTTTCCCACCTCCTGCTCCTCCTCCTCCTTCTCCACCACCACCACCCTTAGAACCGTAACCCTTCCTATCGTCTGTCACCCTACACAGAAGAGCACAGAAACAACAGAACACAGCAGAGTGAAGATGCAGTGGGGGGGGGGGTAGTAGTGGGCATAAGTAACACTGATATCAAACAGAAGAGATCTAGACTGGACATTGGCCAGCTCAGGTTACCTTTTGGTCACACCAGAAATATCCAATCCCACGGATAATTCAGAGGCTTTCAGGATATCTAAGTGGATGCAGTTAATCTTTAGCCATTTGTTTCAATGACAGCAACAGAAATGGTGAAACACAAGAAACTTTATTCTTCTACTTTCAGCCAACTTCCCCCCCTCTCTCTCTCTTTCTCTCTCTCTTTCACTTTCTCTCTTTCTCTATCTCTTTTCTCTCTCTCTCTCTCTTTTTTTTCTCTCTCTCTCTCCCTCTCTTTCTCTCTCTCTCTTTTTCTTTCTCTCCCTACCTCCCTCTCTTTCTCTCTCTCTTTCTCTCTCTCTCTTTCTCTTCTCTCTCTCTCTCTCTCTTTTTCTCTCTCTCTCTTTCTCTCTCTTTTCTCTCTTTTCTTTCTCTCTCTCTGTCTCTCTCCCCCTCTCTTCTTTCTTTCTATCTCTCTCTTTCTCTCTCTCTCTTTCTCTGTCTCTTTTTCTCTTTTTCTTTCTCTCTCTCTGTCTCTCTTTCTCTTTTTATCTCTCTCTCACTCTCTTTCTCTCCCTCTCTTTCTGTCTCCCCCCTCTCTCTCTCTTTCTTATTTTATATGCTTTGTTGTTATTGTTATTGTCATTATTTCTATTGTTGTTTTTTATTTTTATCTTCTTAAAGATCAACTATGACTTATTCTTTGTTAACTTTTCCCATTCTTTGTGTATTTTATTCTCATGAGAAAGTTGAGTACTTAATAAAGAGTGGCCCAATCGGTAGAGTATCCGACTAGGAACCACAAGGTTCCGGGTTCAATACCAACCCTCATCAACTCAGCGTATGAGAAGCACAGGGATCTGTGCGGTAAAGTGAGGAGCTGATAGTAGGTGTGGCGCTCCACCTCAGACATCAAAACAATCTCCTTGGTCTAGCACTAGTGAAAAGAGGATAGACTCCCTCGCTGTCTGGCTGATATTAACTTTAGACCACCATTTTTTTACTTTACTTTTTTGTATGTAGTCTTATAATTTACTCTTTCTTTCATTTTAATGATTTTGTATTTATTATTCTTTAATTCCCGTCTTGATTTGGAGAGAGTCCATGTGGCATAGTGACTAGCGTACTGGACTGTGACATCATAGTAAGCAAATTCAAACTCCAGTTATGCTATTATGTTCACCCTAAGACTAACACCCTTAGGAAAGGTATGAAGCTCTTCATCCCCCAGCTATGGGTTAAATAGTACCACTACTGTTCTTCTACAATCAAATAACCAATGACGGTTGATATGCCATTAAACAAAGAAACCAAACAAAACAAAACCTTCCTTGATTTCTCTGCATTTTGCACACTGACTTGAATTACTAAATGGCTAGGCTAGTGTACCAAAGGTTGCAACAGTTAAGGTTCAGCCATTATCTCTTTTAAAAACACTTTCTTTTTTATAGTTTTCTTTTTCCCTCCCACAAAACTTCTGTTTCTCTCTTTTTCTCTCAGGTCACTTTAATTGTGCCTTATTTACTACTAGCTTAAAAGGCCTCCCTATTGGGTGGCAATTAAGTTGGCTCCAGCAGAGAGCTCTGGATTGAGCCATCAGCCCAACAATGAAACTTCATGCATTAAGTATATATCAGATTTTATCAAACTTGAACAATATTTTTCAGATAATTAACTGTTGTAAATTTATCTCCAAGTTATAAAAATTGTTATCGTACAAAATGATTAATCACAAAAAGGTTATTTCCTATAAGTCTAACATAAACAAAGGGGAACCACTCTTGACAGATAAATTATTTGTTTATTAATTGATCTACTAGGAAAAAAGAAGGGGTTAGGGTTAGGGTTAGGGTAATGGGAAAATAAATAAATAATTTATCAGTCAAGAGTGGTTCCCCTTTGTTTATGCTAGACTTATAGGAAATAACCCACAAAAATTCACATAAAAGATTGCCGAAAGCAATTGCAGTAACTAAAACTTGGAAATTCAAATTTCAGTATTACCGGTCTGAATTTTGCCCAGAATGTTTTTGGTATGATATGTTGAGCTGTGGCTTCTAGGAGTAAAATTGAAAAAAATGGGACACACTGATACACTGATATTCACATTTATCATTAGAGAAGTTGTCTGGCACATGGCTCTTGGGTTGCTTACAATACTTCCTCTTCATAAGTGGTCACCATTTCAGAAATGAACAGGTTTATCACTGCTTAACTTTTGTGATTTGCCATAAACCAGGGCTTTCAGTATCACTTGAAACCAGAAGGGTTAACATAAAAAAAAGTATTCCCCATAGGGAAAGAAGAGCTCTCATCAAGAGAGGTTCTCTAAGAATAAAATATAATCAGTTGAAAGCCATGTTGCTGCAAGGCTTAATTAGACATACAAAATTTAAAGTCCCTAACTCCAAAAAGAAAGAAGAATCTCTCTCTCTATCTCTCTCTCTCTCTCTCTCTCTCTTTCTCCTCTCTCTCTCTCTCTCTCTCTCATCCATCTTAATGTACAAACTCTTCATCAAACACATTCTTTTGAGCTCTCTTTTATACACAAAGGCATTTTTCTCATGCGAAAAAACAATCAGTCTTTTTTTTTTAAAATCTTTATTATCCTCTCAGCTATGTGTTGAATTGCACCACTGATATTCTTCTACAAGGATGGCTTTGACAGTAAATAACCCACAAAGGTTGATATGCCATTAAAGAAATAAAAAAAAAAAAACCAAACATATTCCTATACATTTTTCTCAAGTTGGTAAAGTACACTATTATCAGTATCAGCCAGACAGCGAGGGAGTCTATCCCCTTTTCACAAGTGCTAGACCAGGGAGATTTTATATCTGAGGTGAAGCGCCATACCTTCCAACAGCTCCCCACTTTATTGCACATATCCAAGCTGTCTTACTCATGTGCTGATTTGGCGAGGGCTGGTATCGAACCCGGAATCTTGTGGTTCTTAGGTGAATGCTTAAGAAATTGACCATGTGTCATACCCTACTAATGGTGGAGGGGTTGGGTAATTATGTATATTTTATTTCCTTAGCTCATTCACACATATTCAAGTGTGACCCCAATACATGTTTCTTCTTTTTCTCTCTTTTTCAAAATACTTTCTTATCTAATCTCTCTCTCTCTCTCTCTCTCTCTCTCTCTCTCTCTTTCTCTCTCTCTCTCTCTCCCTCTCTTTCTCTCGAACACTTTTTCAGTCTCTTTGACTCTCAAATTCCTTAAAACTCTCTCTCTCTCCCTGTCTTTATCTCTTTCTTATGTGTAGACATACATTCTTTTTCCCTCAGAAAAAACCCTGTTTGTCTCTTTCAATATAACTAGCAAGCTATTGAGATATATATCTATCTGTATGTGTGCGTGTGCACATGTGTATGTGTGTGTGTGTATGTAAGCATTCATGTGTGTGTCAACACACTTTGTTACACACTTCCTCACTTACATATTGTTCCTCTGTTACATAAGCAAATACATTTTTTCTTACACATGTGTACACATTCTTTTCTAGGCTTAATATTTTCATTGTCTTCTCTTTAATCATTAGATATTTCTTTTCTTTTTCTCTTTTCTCTTTTCTCTTTTCTCTTTCTTTATCTTTAGATATATATCAGTTTATTCACCTTTCTTTTAGACTCTACAGCCAGACATCTCGGCTCCTGCCATCAATCAATTCCAGTATTCTCAATCTTCCTAAAACCTTGATGTCAGATATTTTGCTTTAATGGTATCCAAACGTGAACATAATGTAATTTATGGTTTTCAATGCTGAGAACAAATATTCATGTTTTTCCAACCAGATGAATCAAGCCCGAATATTCACATACTCATGTGTAAATAAGAATATGATTCTCGTTATACATTCAGACAGATGTATGTTCCTATACATCATACACAAGAAAAATCCTTTCTTGTTTTAAGGACAATTTGCTCGTGTGTATTTAGCCAACCTCTGTGCCATGAGCAGGATGCAACACAAGGTCAATTTCTCAACAGAGTTTAACAGATTTGAATTCAGAATTTTCCTTCTCTTAGACCAGTTGCCATAACCAAGATGAAAGAGCCCAGTCTGACCTACTACGAGGGTTAGTCAAAAAGTAATGCCATTATGTTTAGGACATGTATAATTACCAACACAGGAACATGTATCGTACATCAAAATGAAGCTGGTCCTCTGTGGATCACATTCCCACTTCTCTACATAGTCACCGTTTTTCTCAATAGCAATGTTCCACCTTCAAATGAGAGCATATATCCCTGCCCCGTAAAATTCTGTTGACTGTTCTTTGAGCCACTTCTTCACTATAGATTTCACTTCCTTGTCACTGAAATAATGTTTGCCTCTCTTCAGCCCCATAAAAGAGGATTTGAGAGGCAAACATTATTCCAGTGACAAGGAAGTGAAATTTGTACTGAAGAAGTTGCTCAAAGAACAGTCAACAGAATTTTATGAGACAGGGATACATGCTCTCATTCAAAGGTAAAACATTGCTATTGAGAGAAATGGTGACTATGTGGAGGAGTAGGGATGTGATCCACAGAGGACTAGCTTCATTTTGATGTATGATACATGTTCCTATGTTGGCTCACCCTCATATTTACTCATAGCTGAAGGGAAAATAGCTGGATTCATGGCTTTCCCTATTTGAAATGCAAACAGAGTTTTCCAGGATTTGAATCAGTACATTGTTCAATATTTGAGAAAGAGCAAATTTAAATTTGAATATGCAAAAGCGTCTAGAAATTATTTTCTTACAGACTTTTCTATCTCACTGTATGAATATATTGTTTTTGCACAAGTTATTTTTATATGGTACTTGAAGGAATGAAAACAAACAGATTGGTAATATGTCAAATGTCTTGTTTCTTTATTTAATGGTATATTAACATTCATGGGTTATCTAATGCCAAAGTCATCCTTGTAGAATAACAGTAGTGGTAAATATCCCCCCCCCATTTTTTTTTAAAGACAATTTTCAACTTATTTGTTTCTAAATATTCTGCCACTTATAAAAATGTTTTAGTGATCAAAACAAATAAAAAATCTGTAGGTGTTACATCTGGTGAGTTTGGAGGATGTAGAAGAGCCCAGTCTGCCCTACTATTTACCCATAGCTGGAGGGAGAATAGTTGGATTCATACCTTTCCCAAGCACTAATACCCTTGGGAAAGGTATGAATCCAACTATTCTTCCTCCAGCTATGGGTAAATAGTAGGGCAGCTCTTTAACCTTGGTTACGCAACCAGTCTAGGAGAAAGAAAACTGAATTCAAAAAAAAAAAAAAGAAGAAAAAAGAACCTCCCATCCTAATGATCTTATCTTTTCTTTGAATCGTTGGGATGCAGTCATTAAAAATGAAAGGGATTACATTTTTGATGCTACTCATCATCATCATCATCATCATCATGTTGCACTAGTAGCAAGGATATCCATGACAATCTCTCACCAAACGTCCCTATCATTCATTGCTCTCATACATACATGTATATTATTACTGTATGCTGTTCATGTTCCTGACACTAATACATTATTCTGTGTACTAGACATGAGACTTTGATGAGTTGTGGTGCACCTGAACACTGTACACAATACATTTCATTATTATTATTATATAAGTGGTTAAGTAAGTTAACCTCTCTTGACTGCTCTGAATTCAATTCTCACTGGGTATCCTACATTTGTGTAATAATAAATTCTCATAATTATATTATATGGAATACCACTAGGATTATAAAAATATATTTAAGGACTCATATGTTAAAACCTAAAAAGAATCAATTTTATGTATGGTATCATTAGTCATTACCACTTTAAGCAAAAGAGAAAAAACTAAGTAGGCAGACTACACTACTAAATGATTAAACCTGGATTTGAACTCATGTCACCAAATCCATTTCCTATGAAGATATCAATTACACCACAAGTACAGCTTTATATATAGAGATGATATTTGATTATATTTTATATATAAATATAGGGCAGGTTTAGCTTAATCGGTAGAGCGTCCGCCTAGGAATCACAAGATTCTGGATTCGATACTGGCCCTCGCCATCTCAACATATGAGTAGCACAGGGATTTGTACGGTAAAGTGAGGAGTTGATGGTAAGTGTGGCGCTCAATCTCAGATGCCAAAACAATCTCCTTGGTCTAGCGCTAGTGAAAAGAGGATTGACTCCCTCGCTGTTGGCTGATACCGACTTTAGGCCACCCGATGACTTTACTTACTTTACTTTTACTTATATATGAATAGGTTAAAGGACATTCGACCTAAAGAAAATGTTATAAATAAATGGCATTGCTGTTATTTGTTGGTTGGATTTTATGGCATGTCAACCCTTGTTGGGTTGTTTTATGCCAAAAATGTTTTATTTTATTCATTCTTGATGGGTATTAAAAAAATTTCTTTTAACTCAAATTTTCTTAAAACACATTTTTTTAAAACTCATTATTTCAATTTAACCCATAGATGGGACCCTAACAGGTACTACCACTCCGAGTCTGAGTGGGCCTGGGAATAATGGTGATAAAGGGGTCCACCACACTTCCCAGTGCTCTAAAATTGGAACTTCACCATTTGATACAGTTTAATGTCATACCCAGGATATAATTGCCATTGTTTCATCAAATCACAAAGTA
Organism: Doryteuthis pealeii; assembly: GCA_023376005.1. Classification (NCBI taxonomy): domain Eukaryota; kingdom Metazoa; phylum Mollusca; class Cephalopoda; order Myopsida; family Loliginidae; genus Doryteuthis; species Doryteuthis pealeii. Next base: position 118,791,477 of record CM042141.1, on the reverse strand, counting down.
TAATAAAATATTATTAATGTCTTAATATTAATCAGTGTAACCTTTGTTAATCTTTATCATCTTAATCTAATTTAATTTAGACATGTAGTACTCTACCTTGTTTGTTTGTGTTTGCTTTTTGTTATAGATTTAAAGAATCATAACTCCTAATGAGTTTGATATGTGAATTGCTTCCCTTTAGTCAATATATTCAAATTGGTTTTGTTTTGTTTTTTTTGTTTTTTATATATACAATAAATAGTACGTGAAATATTTTACTTTTTTACACCATATCAAATGCCTCCTGGGCACCTCATGCGGTGTAATGATTAGCAAGCTAGATTCGCAAACCATTGTTAGTGAGTTCGTTTCTCATTACAGGCGCCCATACTTCTGGCCTTGTGCCACATCTAAGCTAAGCTTAATAAATAACTATATCAAATGCACCCTACCCCCTCATTGGTAGCCTCAATTTGATTCTGTCTAGCAATCATAAATAATGAGATTATTTGCATACAGAGCAGCATTTCTGCTATGGTTCAAGATTTTTTATTTGAGGTGGAAAAATATGACATGTGGTCAAGCTTAATAAGGGTCCCTTTTTGGTGACGAAAGTTCTTCAGCTCTCTCATCCTTCTCTGTGTAGAGCCCCTCAGGTATCAGTAATTAATTCTAACTCTACCCCCTTTTAGTGCAAGTGTGTGTGTGTGGGGGGGGGTAGATCCTTTGGGAATTAGAAACCAAATTTAATCCATGAAGATGAACTGTTCTAATTCTTCTGTCTGTTCTTAGAATATCTTTTGTTTGGAGGTGCACAGTGTAATGGTTATCATTATACGAAATGGACTTTGTGACCCAAGTTCAAATCCTGGACGAGGCTGATTCTCCCTCTAGCTATATGTAAAATAGTAGGGCAGACTGGGCTCTTTAAACCTGGTTAGGCAGTTAGTCTAGGAGAAGAAAAACTCTGAATTAAAACCTATCAAACTCTGCTTAAGAAATTGACCTTGTGTCACATCCTGTACATGTGGAGGGGTTGTTAAAATGTATATAGAAGATTTTGTGTCAGCTAATTATTCCTTGGTTAATCTTAGAGGAAAAATAAGTTTTTAGTTTGGAATTGTTAGTAGTCTACATATTTATGATTAATGCTATAGTTAGATATGCACAAGCCATAACTGGCAAAAGAACAATGTACATAGTGGACGTGCAAATGGACATGGTGAAATGAGTTCATATCCTGGGCAAAGCTGTTTGCATTTCACATAGTGTTAATAGGTGAAAGGTATGTATTCAACCATTCTCCCTCCAGCTAAAACAGTGTAGGACAGACTGGGCTCTTTAACCTTTGTTTGGCAACAGTTCTAGGGAAGAAAAACTCTGAATTCAAACCTGCTAAACTCTGCTTAAAAGATTAACCTTGTGTCACATCCTGCATGTGTGTGTGTGTGGGGGGGGGGTAAAATAGATATAGAAGATATCTCATATGTCAGCTAATTATTCCTTGGTAATTCTTTTAATGTCAGTTGTCTGCCTCTTCAACTGAACAAGAGTATATGACTTTTTTTTGTATTACCCAATGCAGAGATTGAACTTATGACACTACCAACCAAAAGTTTGGGACAACATTGATTTTTTTTTTCTTCAAATTTAACAATAAAATAAATTTCATGTCTTTAAAGAAAAAATTATTTTTTCTATGTTTGCATACAAAAAATGCAATAATTTAAATCAAAATAAATATTTGCCACTTGGTTTTCAAAGCTGTCACAATGCAAGTGTAAAGAAAAATGAGGTAACTAGGATGTTGTTCATTTACCTTTTATTTATTTTCTTAATATTTTGGGATGAAAAATCCCTTCATCAGAAGATTTCTGAAAGTTCAGAGCCTTCTAGGAGATGTTGACTGCTGCCTGAATCAATCCATTCTGTTGTAATTTGTAATTGTGTTATTGTATGTTTATTCAATAATGTCTAATTCTTCCAAATTCTTCATATGTGAGTGTTTGTGTAAGTATGTTTGTTTAATAATGTCTTGCATGCAGGACACTGATGGAGAAGCAAGGATGAGCTCATAAGCGACGTTCTCCTGTGGAAACCAACACATGGACATGAAAGTGTGGGACACCCAGCAAGGACCTACATTGACCAGCTATGTGAAGATGCTGGTTGCTCCGCAGAGGACCTCCCAGGTGCAATGAATGATAGGGAAGGTTGGCGAGAGATTGTCATGGATATCCATGCTGCATGCGCGACATGATGATGATCATCATCATTCCAAATTCTTTGTGTGTGTGTGTGTGTGTGTGTGTGTGTGTGTGTGCTTGTGTGTTGGTCTTTCCTATGTATGTTTGTGTACTTTATGTCACCTCTTTGTGGTGGTTGGGGTACTGTCTTGACCCATCACTTGGGGGTTGGGTAGGTCCCATTCATTTGTATTATTCCCTATTCATTTTATTTTGTTTAGATTATGCAGTAATTTGTCTTATTTGTGGTTAAATAAATATAAAATAGTTATAATCTAAATTAATACAAATTAATATTTTCAAACAATTCAGGGTAGTCCCAAACTTTTGGTCAGTAGTGTTTATACTAGAGGATAAAAGCATTGGTGGCAGTGGAAGATTCTTAAAGTGTTACCTGATAGGCACCTGAAGAAGGTTACAGAGTAGCGTGGCAGAAATATTGTGGGTATATATATATATATATTTACCAACCCCTCTGCATCAGTAGGATGTGACACAAGATCTATTTCTTAAGCAGAATTTAAACAGATTTGAATTAAGTGTTTTCCTTCTCGTAGACCGGTTGCCATACCAAGTTTAAAAATCCAAGTCTGCCTTACTATTTACCCATTGCTGGAGGGAGAGTAGTTGGATTCATACCTTTCCCAAGGGTATTACCAATATGTGAAATGCAAACAGCCTCATCCATGATTTGAACTGGTGTATAACAACCAAGATATGGATGCTTAGTCTGAATACATCAGTGTGTAAAAATAAATTTATCTGAATGAAATGAATTTAATGGCTAGTATTAGCATTACAATGTAATCTAGAAATATTCCATTATATAGAATTCAAGTTCAAGTTTAATACACTATCATAGATGTTTTCAGGTAAACAGGTTATCTGCCATCCCTGTTCCTCATGAATCAGCAGGTCACTTGTATCTACATTGATCAGGCCATCTTACTTAGAATGAAGACTCATCTAGCAGGTTATGCTTGCTTACACTAAAAATTGCAATTAGTGTAACACCTTTTTTACTGCATGTTACAGGGTTTTCAATAAAATATAAATCCCAATATATCCTTTTGCCACCCCCTCAGTGCAACAGGTGCTTATAATGACTATAGAAATACATAATGAACACGTGGGTTCCTAAAATTCATCAGCTGTCAGAATTGTATAATAAAAGGGCCATAGTTAAATGATTTAGATTTCAGTTGATAAAAGGATTCAAGGTTGTTTGTAAAAATGAAATTATATAAATGAAAAGACAGAAAAAATAATTGAATTGGTAACATATGTGAATTTACAGTTAGTGAAGATTTCATATACTTGATTGTATAGCAATGATTAACTTTTCCAGAAATTTTTTTTTTGCTTCCTAAATATTACCAGTTTCAAGGAAATTCAAATTCAAATTCAATTTGTATGGGATCTATACAAATTAATGAAGGGATTGATTGATTTAACGGCATGTCAACCCATCCAGGGTTATTTCATGCCAAGCAGTAAGTTGTGAGGGATGGTCAAATTTATTGTTGTCTTTTTCTTGATATTGACAGTAGGTGGTTTGCAGTTGTTTGTTGTTGATTGGAAATCACTTTAAGGGATAAGTTTGTTGGTTAGTTGGTTGGTTGTTTTTTACGGCATGTCAACCCTTGTTGGGTCACTTTATGCTGAAGACGTTTTTGTTTTATTCATTCTTGATGAGTACTCAATTTGTTTTAAACACAGTTTTTTCTATTTAACCCATAGATCGGACCCCAACAGGTACTACCACTCCAGGTCAGTGGACCTCGGAGCAATGGTGATGAAGGGTTGCTCCACATTCCCCAGAGTTCCAGAATTGGAACCTCATCATCAGATAGAGTTTAACGTCATACCCAGGACATGAAGACCACTGCCTTCTAGCACATATATGATAAAAAGGGTTGGGGCTTGCCATAAGGGCAATACGATTGGGACAATCATATAGGTGCTAGGGCTTGACATGACTAGCCGATTGATCAGAGGGGGCCTCTCCAACCACCTGTCTAGCCTAAGTAAGGGCTAAAGTGGAATGTTGCATGTCATGGACTGCTCAGCCATGAGGATTCCCCCCTTAAGCATCATGGATCGTCACCCACAACCAACAGGTGTCCCCATTGGGTTGGGGGCGTCTTACCCCTCTACAGAGGTGCAGTCGGTGTATTCTTAAGCCCAACCAACAGGGCTACAAATTAATGCAGTCAAGCTTAATGTTCTCATTGTTCTATTCATGCTTAGTGGATATTATATATATATATATATATATATATATATATATATATATATATATATATATACCAACCTCTCTGCATGAGTAGATATGACACATGGTCAATATCTTAAATCAAGTTTAACACGTTTGAATTAGAGTTTTCTTCTCCTAGACTGATCGCTAACCAAGGTTAAAGAGCCCAGTCTACCTTCTATTTACCTATAGCTAGAGGGAGTATAGTTGGATTCATTCCTTTCCCAAGGTATTAGCACTATGTAAAATGCAAACAGCCTCTTCCAGGTTTTGAAGTCAGGTCACTGAGTTCATTTCTAATGATGATAACCATTACGCAATGTTGGAAGGTTGCCATAAGAGTAATACAGTTGGGACAATCATATAGTGCTCGGGCTTGACATGACCAGCCAATTGATCAGAGGGGCCCCTCCGACTTCCCATCTACCCCAAGTAAGGGCCAAAGGCCAGTATTGCATGTCATGGACTCCTCAGCCACTAGGATTCCGTCCTTAAGGATCATAGGTCACCACCCACAGACCAACAGGTAGATCCCCTTTGGGGCGGGGTCTTATCACACTGCAAAGGTGCAGTCAGTGTATTCTACAGCCCCAGACAACAGGAAAGCTGTTCGTAAGGATTTGCTTACCAACTTTTTTGATTTCAAGTGATTATTCATTTTTCTGTCCTCTGCCTACTTTTCCCATTTTATACTCTACCAGTTTCATGTTTTAACTTGTTTAATCTCACTATTAGGCTTGTAAATAGTTCACAAGTTCAATAGATCAGACAAAATATCATTTTAACAACGCCAAGAAAACAAAGAAGAGGTTAAATTGTCCCAAAAATGTTAGGTATGTTAATGACTTTTCTCAAAATAATACATAAAATGAATTTAAAATGCACTCAAATTTGAAAATCATTTCTTAACAAAAGAATACTAAATTGTACCAATCAGAAAAGTATTTTTTAACTGTTTACTTTTAAACATATTAATGTATATGGATTGATGCTAATCTCCCCCCACCCCCCTCTCTCTCTCTCTCTCTCTATATATATATATATATATAATATATATATTTATTTATTTTTTATAGATATATGTGATGATGTTGGAATCTTTTTGGGTTGTATTGGAAGCATTGAAAAATATACAAAACCTTTAGATAAAAGGTAGAGGTCTACCTAAAATATTAGGATTGAGAAATAAGATTAAAAACAACACAATATTTATCACATTGAATTTTGGTTATTATTCCTTATCTCATATTTTTCCATGCTTCCAATACCACCCAAAAAGTTCCCCAACCATCATTATATATATATATATATATATATATATATATATATATATATATATAGAAAGTTTATATACGTGTCGACTTATAACTCATAAATGAGATGTTATTCAGATTCAAAATCTTGCATACACCTTGTCATCCTTATAACTAAGAAACACACCAAATTTGGTTATTGATTTTTACTGATTAAGGGATATAATTAATTAATTAAAACAAAAAAAAAAAATTGCAATAATCGTGGCATAGCTGCTGCTGCTAATATAAAAAAAATTCTCTGGCTGCTGGCTATATCAGCAGTGATTTAAAATGGCGCTGCTGCTGGTAATTTAAAGTTGACAAATTTGTGCCCTAATCGTTTCAGCTCAAAATTTCTCGTGTATCACCAGTCTAATCTTAGAAATATCTATTTGGTTAGAAAGAAAAGAAAATAATCTTTCTAAATATGTAATTTGTATGTGGTTTTATCAATTGAATTATTTTTACAGTGAATTAAATAACAATAATAAACGAAAACATTTAACAATTAATAATAACTTATGGTGGTTGTAATGAGTGGATATATATATATATATATATATATATATATTGATAATTACCACAAACACATAATATGGTCACATATATTAAGACAGAAAAAAAATAACTCATAAATTCAACAAGTAATATGTGTATTAAAACAAATAGATTACAGTAGTCAAAAATACTGATCAAAGTCCTGCAGAATATGCTTTTTTAAAAGTTCATGTAATAAAAAAAAGAAAGTGTTGAGTTAACTCCAAATGAGAAAGAAAGGGTAATACTCAATATACACATCAGCAGTGAAGTAACTTTTAGAGAGAGAAAGATATAGCTTGTAATATCTTCAGCAGTAGGCAAATATTTCGGTGTCGAGCGACATGGACTAATTAGGCATAAGTTTGTCTACTGAACTGTTCTTTGAAAACCTTTGCTTTTTTATATGACTCCCTAGGATCAAAATCAGTCTTTTTTTTTTTAGGCTGAACACTTCTGATTGGTTGAAAATTATCATTTTTAATATTTTTCATTTTTTTCTTTCTACCTTAGCTGATCCTATGCACAGACTTCTTATTTTCATCATTTTATTTCTACTTTCAAAGCGTTAACTTCCGGCTCACCACAAACTTAACTTTGTTTTTTATTATTAATACTTTCATTTTAGAATAAAATATATCCATTTTTAATCAGTATAACTCAAACCTTTTTTTAAACTATTCATGAAATAAACATTATTAAATTAATAAGCGCTTCTTTGTTACTTTCTGTGTTAATTTTAGGGGGTCGAAAAAGGAAATAAATTAAGCTGATAAACTTCTCCTAGAAGGAATTAAGAACTGAATTTAATTTTTTCATATGTACAAAAGTTTTAGAGAAAAAAAAAAAGAAAAAGAAAAAAAAAGAAATTGTAATACAAACAATTGTAAATATTTAATTCTTAGCATTTTATTTTTACATTTTAATACGGTAAAAAAAAGAAGGAATTAAACGAATACATTTTATTTCTACCATTTGAAATCAACAGGCAAGGAAGCTCACTTAAAAAAATGAAATTGCTTAAAAAATGTAAACAACAAAAAGAGACTATTCTTAAAATAAATGAATATTAAATACACTAATTCTTAGCTTTGTTTATCATCAAATCTTTAATAAAGTTTAGGAATGCATTTTAAAAAAAATATCTTAATTGTAAACAAGAAAAAAACATTTCCTAAAATAAACAAACATTCTACTATACAAATTCTCAGCGAATTTTTAAAAATTTGATAAATCATTTTCCTCTTATATTCTCTCTTACTCCTGTTTTCTCCTCACTCACTCTCTGGTGTTCCTTTTTTTTTTTTAGTCCGGTCATGGACCGAGTACTTTTGCTAGTATATATATATATATATATATATATATATATATATATATATATGATGGATATTGGGAGCATTTGCAAATTAGGATAAATAGTAGTAATTTCAACTTAGTCCAGTAAATGTAAGGTCTTGACGAGATCATAATGATCAAAACTGTAGTAGACCATAATTTTAATTATTATTTATGTACATATATATATATATATATATATATATATATATATATATATATAAAAACTAATATCAGGCAATTAAAAAATAAAACTGATAAGCTGTAAAAACTAAGAAATACGCTTGATTTCCAACTAGTAGGATAAATATCGTTATGATTAATAAAATGTTAAAAACACAATTTTCATACAGAGTTGTGATCCTTAAAAGAGTTATAAAAATGTCTGAATGCATGAAACTGTTTAGATAAGTAAGTGTCAAATTGAAAAATTATGAAGCCACTCTCTACTTTTTGAATAAAATATTTTCGGTAAAAACAGGATTGTTCAAGTGCAGCAACAGACCTCCTAGCTCCATGCAATTTTTTTCTTGTTTCTTAAAAAGAAATTCCATCTGAAGGCTAAGATTTGAGGGTGTGGAGGACATTAAAAGAAATAAAACTCCACAGCTTAATATCAAATTTAAAAAAAAAAGGCTTTCAGGGGTGTAATTATAAATTTCTGGTTAAAATAGTATGTTAATGAGGAGTTGTTTGTGGTGTAATGGTTATCATCATCAAGAAATGGACACAGCGAACTAAGTTCAAATACTGGATGAGGCAGTCTGCATTTCACATAGGAAAGGTATAAATCCAATCATTTGCGTTCAGTTATAGTAAAATAGTAGATCAGACTGGGCTCTTTAACAACCAGTCTAGGAGAAGGAAAACTCTGAATTCAAACTTAACATCCCCTTAAAAAGATTGACCTTGTGTCGCATCCTGCTCATGGAGGAGAGATTGGGTAAATACATAAAATCATCATCATCATCAAGTCATGATGACCTCATGGATCTCCATGACTCTTACTCGCCACCCTTCCCTATCAAGCATTGCTCCTCGAAGATCCACTATCCTTGCAGTGCTGATCATAGGTTTTTGCTGGCTGACCCAGACTAGTGTGTCCATGTGCAGGTGCCCTCAGGAGAACATCACTTATGAGCTCGTCCTTGCTTCTCCAGCAGTGTCTAGCATGTATAGTACGTTATTATTAATACATTAATGTTAATGGCTGAAACTTGGCAATTCTATTTTTTAATGATAAATCTCATCATTTAAAAAGCTTAACTTAGTTTGGCACAAGACCAAATATATGTGACACTCGAAACTCTCCAGACTGTGTATTGGGCACACCACATCACCCATTCTCATCTTTTAAAAAGGGAGGATGCCCCAGTATGCCCAATATGCAAAGTACAGCTCACTATCAAACATATCCTGAAGAGTTTCCAGCAAACCCACACCAAATATTATCAAACAAAAAACCTAAAAGTCTGATTTAAAAATACAAACCCAGTATTTAAATTTTCTAAAAAAAAGCCAACCTTTTCAACTCTATAAAAAACCATTACTTTAAAGACTGAAATTAAAAAACATTCTATATAACCTTTTCTGGCATCAAATGACCCACAGAGGTTGATATGCCGTTAAACAAAACTCAAATTCAAACACAAACTCATTAGCAATGGTCTGCTAGTCTAGCTTGCTAATCACAGCGGCTGCTCACGAGGTGCCTTGAATTCTCTCACCTACTTTTTTCAATACTTGAAAAATGCTGCTGTCAATTATAATGTTTTAATATGCAATTAAAAGCCACAAAGCTATTTAATCTCTGCATCAGAAATTGATCCTCACTTTAGTGAAATTTGATTGTTTACTTACAAATTTTATGTCTGGAAGAAACTGGAAAAAAATCCTTTGTTTAACAGTGGACTTAGATGGTGATAGTGTTGGTGATGGTGGCGGGATCAGCAACAGTGTTGGGGGTGGTGCATTATATCTGTTTCTTGTCATATGATACCTTTTTAGGTTCACTTAACTGACCTTGTCTGCCCTGTGCTATGATTTTAATTACCTACAAATGTTGGAATATTTTGTGTATATATATATTTACCAACCCCTCTGCACGAGCAGGATGCGACACAAGGTCAATTTCTTAAGCGGAGTTTAACAGGTTTGAATTCAGAGTTTTCCTTCTCCTAGACTGGTTACCTAGCCATGTTTAAAGAGCCCAGTCTGCCCTGCTATTTACCCATAGCTGGAGGGAGAATTGGATTCATACTTTTCCCATGGGTATTAGCGCTATGTGAAATGCAAACAGCTTCCTCCCGGAATTGAACTCGGATTGACAAGTCTATTTCCTATGACTCTAACCTCTAGATCACACGCCTCCATATTTTGTGTATATAAGGTGTACTACAATTCCCCACCTGAATTTATAAACTAGCCGAGATTATGTGGTTTATTCCTCCAGCCAATCACTAGCCATACTGTGTGGCTGATACACTACTTAAACACTGATACTTGCTACAGTTGTACTTGCAATCATTGAGGAAGGACTTACAATACTCAGGACTCTTTACCAGAAGAACCAAAGGATTCTTTATCAGAGGATTACCAAGGATCCAATTCCACTGGACAAGCGCTCTTGCTTGAAGGTCTAAAGGATGGCCCATAAGGGAAATGTATATTCCAGTTCTTCTTCATCATTTCTTTTCATCTTCATCATTAACGATTTGATCTCTTTCTCTAATCAATAGCACAAACCACCACCAAAAATAACATATGGACAACAAATAATTGGTTTTAGGTTTTGCTATGATAATATCAAAGTTGTGGATGTCTACTCAGTCCACTACGACACCCATAAGGACTCCCCCTAAAGTTGTGGTTTAATCATATGTCAGAATTGTTTCATTTACCAACCCCTCTGCATGAGTAGGATGTGGCACATGGTCAATTTCTTAAGTGGAGTATCTAAACTTGTCTGTAGTGAGGAGATAATGTAAGTATGTATACTTTCACTCCTTGAACATTTAGTGTTAACTTTTGGATCAAATGAAAAAACAAAGATATATGTATTTACCCAAGCCCTCCAAATGAGCAGGATGTGACACAAGGTCAATTTTTATGCAGAGTTTAACAGGCTTGAATTCAGATTTTTCTTTCTCCTAGAGTGTTTGTCTAATAAAGGTAAAGAGCCCAGCCGGCTCTACTATTTTATCTATAGCTGGAGGAAGAAACAGCCTCATCCAGGATTTGAACTTTGGTCACTATGTGCATTTCTTATGATGATAACTTGACCAAGCTGGAGGGAAAATAGTTAGATGCATACCTTTCCCAAGGGTATAATTGTTATGTGGAATGCAAATAGTCTCATCTAAGATTTGAACTCGGGTCATCGAATCCATTTCTAATGATATTAATCATTACACCACATGCTTCCTTATTTATATAACTTAGTGATCAGTTCTTTCATCTTTCATTTCAAGAATACGTAAGAAATTGAATAATATTTTTAATTGATGTGACCCATAAAAACTAGTGTAGATGAAACCCATTTGAAACATGGCTTGCTTTACAGGTTCAAAAAGAGTTCATCAGTTTCAGAAATGGTCTGGAATATCTAATGATCTTTACTGCATTTCCTGGACAAGAAACAGTACACTAATTATAAAGCAAGTGTAGATGAAACCCATTTGAGTGCTTTACAGGTTCAAAAAGGGTTTGTTTTTTTTTTAAAGATTTTATCTTTTTCTATAATCACCTGCAAAAGCCACCAACAAAAATTACATACAGAGGATCGTGACACAAATGTTTGAAAAAATTTAATCTAATGAAGTAACATCATGGTTCATGGCTTTCAAACTGGCAATATCACTTATATAACACCCACATTCTATTCTAATGATAAACTTGAATTTATAGAGTCATCCTGAAAGACAGCTATGTGTTTACAATACATGACTGTCAGGTTTTGTACTTGAATTTGTCTGTTATCATCATGTTTCATTAGATAAATACAAATCATACAAATCAGGTGGAGAAAATTACTTTGATTTCATTTTGGGAGTAATATTCTAAATAGACCAAGTTTAATGAGTCAGTTCAATTTAGAAAATTCTAGTGTCTCATGTCTCAATATTTTCTCATCTCTAATAATAAATGTTAATGACAATGTGTCAGTGTGTCACATTTTTTTAAACGTTACTCCTAGAGACTGTAGCCCAACATATCATACCATTTTGAAATCAGGCTGACTCTGTGAACAAATTAAAATCATTTCAGGACAAATTTGGACCACAATCCTGAAATTTTGGATTCCCAAGTTTTAATTACGGCGATTGTTTTCAGAAATGTTTTACATGATTTTTTGTGACAATTTTTTTTGTATGATAATTTTTATTACTTGGAAATAAATTTGGGAAAAATCAAAATAAATTGCGAAATCCAGTGAAAGTCACCCATAAAATAGAAATAAATGTTTCTATGAAAAGGACCTATGTACATCAAATTGTTTTAAATTAAGTGGCAACAGAAGAATTATTGTTGAGCTTTTAAAAGGTAAGCTTAAATATTAATGCAATATTTAAATGCAGTGATCAATTTTGAGTTCTTCTGTAGCTTATTGTTGCCTTTCACATATGGCGACAGTATGCTTTGCAAAAAGAAATCTCCACCAACAAATGACCTGCAGGAGCTAGCATAATTGCCGCCCAATATGGCGGCTTTTAAGCTAGTCATTAATATTGTAAGTTTTCTTTTAGGTACTTTCCATTAATTTTCTACATTATCAGATATTTTAATCAAATCTTTAATCCAGAAGATTGATGGTGAATGTACGGACTGAGATAGAAAGTCTTGTCATATTTCTAAGATAACTTTTTGAAAAATTGTTATTTGATTATACAACTATCTGACTGTATAGGAATAGTTATGAGAGTAAGTAAATAATCAATGTGTTTATTTGATATGGCTTTTAGCCGACAATTTTTGGAGGATATGTGCTTAATTGAAGTCATACCTAATTTTGAAAATTAATTAGTTAATAATTAATGAATTTAGGCGAGCATATATGTTCAAATGTATGGCTAAACAAATCGAGAAAATGTCAATCAAAATAATTTTCAAAATTAGGTATGACTTCAATTAAGCACATATCCTCCAAAAAGGAATAGTTATGTATATAATGTAGTATTCTGACCTTTCATTTTCATTTCAGTAATACCTAACAACAAGTTGAATAATCTTTTTAATTGATGTGACCCATAAAGTGTAGATGTAATCCATTTGTTACACTGCATGTTTTACAGGTTTCTGCAGCTTCAGAATTGGTGAGGAATATTTTCAGATCTTTACTGCAATTTCTTGGACAAGAAACTACACACCAATTATGAAAAAGTTGAAAAAGACAGAAATAATTTTGCTTCAAAGTCCAAATAACTTTATGCTTAAAACTGCTGGACAGGATTATTTTACCAAAAATGAAAGAAACCTTGATTGAATTTGTGAATTGATCATTATAGACAGATTAACAATCATATCAAAATCTGATCTCTATAAGATAAAGCAAGAATCCTTCCAAATTATAATAATCAGTAACTACTGTAAGGCTGCACCACTTGGACTTTAATGAAACACTAAGAGAAAAGGCTAGATGGGAACTATACAAATATGCTGTGTACTATCTTAAACAAATCTTGGACGTAGCACTCCACAAAAAAGTAGCTGTACAGCCATTTAACTTTTATCACACAAGCCATCCAAGTAAGACGAATAAGACTACTACTGGAAAAGCAACAATGAACTCATAAGTGACATTCTTCTGGGTACACCTACACATGGAGACACCAGTGTAGGATGAACAGCAAAAACCTATATCAATCAGCTCTGTGCAGATTCTGAATGCCGTGGAAGACCTGCCAGGGTCGATGACCAATAGGGACGGGCGGTGAGAGAGAGTCATGGATATCTGTACTGTCAGTGTGAACTGATGATGATGATGATGATGATGATGATGATGATGTCTCATAAAAAACATAAAAACAAAAGCACTTTCTTTCTAGCTTGTTTTTTTTTTCAACTTCCAATTTTAACTTTGAATTTTCATATTCCAACAATGTTTCTCTAATTGTGTTAAACTTGATCAAATTGAATTTTTCTCTTCCAAATTAAATACAAAAATTATCTTTACAACTTCATTTTATCTTTGGTAACTTGTAAGTTTTCTTTACAGACAAACAGTATGCAATCATATATTTATTTACCAACTCCTCCATATGAGCAGGATGTGACACAGGGTCAATTTTTTAGCAGAGTTTAACAGGTTTGAAGTTAGAGTTTTCCTTTTCCTGGACCAGTTGCCATACCAAGGCTAAAGAACCCAGTCTGCCTTTCTATTTATCCATAGTTGGAGGGAGAATAGTTGGGTGCATACCTTTCCCAAGGGCATTATTAGTGCTATGTGAAATGCTACCAGCTTTGTCCAGAATTTGAACTCATGTCACATTGTCCATTTCATATGATGATAACCATTGCATCCACAGTATGCAATCATGTAAGAGACATTAAAATATTCATTTTTTTTAAATATTTAATTCTGATCAATATTGGACAACTCCTTTTTTGTTTTGTAAAAGATTATAACACTAACTTTAAACCTTAAAATTTTAGCAATAGACATATTCAGTTATGGCAAATTCTTAAAAATAATATCATGATAGGTGAATGCATGTGTGTGTATGTTTGTGTGTGTGTGTGTGTGTGTGTGTGTGTGTGTGTGTGTATAAAACATATAGTATCACCCATAGATAATATCAATATTACCCTATCAATATCTTTTTTATAAAAAGTTAATTTTCTTTTATTATTTCTAGTGGAAAATTATACAATCAAAATTAATATGAGTTATTTATAACCAAAGTCTTCAGCATTGGAACTCTTCAGCCAAAAATAAAATTCCAACATCTCTATAACCAAAATAAAATTGTATAGATACATGAGATGTACTTGGATTGCAATATATTTGTATTTTTGGTTACACAGATTCAATGCTGTAGAATTTGGTAATAAATGATACCTAAAAATATCCATTTTGATTGTAAAATTTTCAACTAGAAAAAATAAAAGCCTAGAGCAGGCAGCAAGAGGCATTGGTCTCTATGTGAACTCAGATAAAACAACTTTTAAACATGATGGTGCCATCTACACATTGAATGGAAGACCATTTCACAAACCTCGGTAACAATATCTCCTCTACTAAAAGCAACATCAACATACACATAGGAAAGTGATCGACTGCTATCAATAGGTTATCAATCATATGGAAATCTGATCGCCCTGATAAAATAAAAGAGGAATTTTTCCAAGCTGTAGCTGTATCAGTACTATTGTATGGCTGCACCACTTGGACTTATATGAATCACTTTCTTTAAAGTGATTGGAGAAAAAGCTAGATGGGAATTACACAAGGATAATATGTGCTGTTTTGAACAGAATCTGGAAGCAGTATCCTATAAAAAGAAAAGCAGCTGTACAGCCACTTACCTCCCATCTCACAAACTATAAAAGTAAAATGAACAAGACATGCTGTGCACTGCTGGAGAAGCAGGGACAAATTCATAAGTAGCATTCTTCTGTGGAATACTACACATGGACATACTCCACTTAAAACTGACCTTGTGTCACATCCTACTTGTGTAGAAGGGTTGGGTAAATACATAACTAAATAATACTGAATAAGTAAAAATCTATTTCTTTTGTTGAGTTCTCAATATGAAAATTGAGTGAGGAAAATGAAAACACTTAGAGCCACACATAATGGTCATTAAACTCAATTTAGAATCACATCCTATTTCTAGAATTTACAATTAAGAGCAAATAAATGAATTAATAAGGGGAAGTACTCTATCACTAGCATTTAGCATTCTCCCTTGAGAAATTATAATGCTCTATATGAGCTGAATCTAAATAATTATTATTAAAGTTAAAATTGGATTGGAATTGGCTTATTTCTCTAAGTTGAATTTTAAGTGTGTTGTGCTAACAAAATTTACAATTTGCTATTTTCAATGTTATGGTAAAATACAAAAACATAAAAATCAGATCATTATAATATAAATACACACACACACACACATAGACATAGACATCAACACATAGACACAAAACCCCACCCCTACACATATACACACAAATGTTAAAAGATTAAATGTGATCAAAAAGCAATGAGACTGAAGCTTTAGTTTTTTATTTCAATTTTAAAATTTAAAACTAAACCAGATGCACAGATGAGCAACTTATATAATGAAGTGATCATGTTTAGACATCTAGACAACAGTCAGTCATTAAACTGCATCTAGTGGTGAAGTTCCAATTCTGGAACTCTGGGAAATTTTAAGTACTCCCCTTATCGCCATTACTCCCAGGTCCACCCCGACCTGGCGTGGTAGTATCTTTTAGGGTCCTATCTATCGGTTAAATAGTTAAAAAAAGTAAGTATTAAAAAACGTATTTGAAAAAAAATTGAGTTTGAAAAACAAAATTGAATACCCAACAAGAATGAATAAAACAAGGTGTCTTTGGTATAAAATAACCCAACGAGGGTTGACATGCCATAAAATCCAACCAACCAACAACAGTCAGGGGGGGGGGGCAATGTATCATAGTGGCTAATGTGTTGGACTGCAACATCATAATAAATGAGACTGAACTCCAGTCAAGCTATTACATTCATTTTCATATGAATACCCTTGGGAAAGGTATGAACACTTCATCTACTCAGCTATGGGTTAAATAGTATCACCTCTCATACGTCCAGCTATATATTAAATACTTCCACTACTGTTCTTCTACAAGGATGAATTGGCATTAAATAATCTTTAAAGGTTGATATGCCATTAAACAAAGAAACCAAACCAAACCAAACCAATCCAAACAATGGTCAGTGCAATTTTGAAAAAAGCAATACTTTTTAAATGTTTTTGGTGAAGCACAGAATTGTGCAAGCGCAACACACACTATACTTTTCACACAGAGCTCTGTGTGACTTTTTTTTTTTTTTTTAAAAATCATCATTTGATGTTATGAAGGACATTAAAAAAAAATATGATGGCACAGCTTCACAACATATCAAAAGAGGAATTTCAGAGGTGCTTTGAACAATGAAAAACTCGATGGAATGAGTATGCTGTATGCTAAGGGGATAATTTTCAAGAAAATTTATGTTTCACTCATTGCCCATTTCTGTCTAGGTAAATACACTTTGAGAATTTATAATTTTTTAACATACCACTAAAGTTCTTATATTTGTATGTAATGGTAAAATTAATACGAAATGCAAAAATGACACATCATAGCAAAATCTGGTTAAATCAAACTTAATGGACCTAAATTCCACCATTGTATGTCAACCCGCTGAAAGAAAAAAAATGCCAAAAATCAGGGAATTAACCAAATTTAATGGAATTTTCAGTGTTGATATATTAATGAATAAAAGATATAATCCATCAGTTATTTTATTTAAAAACTTTTACATTTTTTCAGGTCAGTTAACTTTGAACCACATATATTTGAGGCGTAACACAGATTCTCAAAGACACGTGGTTCAAAGTTAACTAATCTGAAATAAGGAAAAGTTTTTAAATAAAATAACTGGTGCATTATATCTTTTATTCATTAATATATCAACACTGAAAATTTCATTAAATTCGATTAATTCCCTGATTTTTGCTATTTTTTTCTTTCGGTGGGATGACATACGATGGTAGAATTTAGGTCCGTTAAATTCGATTTAACCCGAAATCTTTATTAAAGCAATATACTTTAAATTCTATAACTTTGAAATCCAATTTTCAACTGTATGATAATTTTGTGTGGTCTGCATTTGTGCTGAATGTCATTTTTAAATAATCCAAAATTTCTCAATTTTACATGAAATACTAATTAGAATCTTTCACTCTTTCATAAATAAAAAATATCAATGGTCCATTTTTATAGCCAGAACCCAGTGAGTTCGTGGATCATCTCGTTTCATTTTAATTTACATAATTTTGTCAACTCTTCAATTCTGAGAGGGGGGAGGTCCTCGTGATATAGTGGCTAACACACTGGACTGTGACATCATAGAAAGCGAGTTCAAACTCCAGTTGCACAATTACATTCACTTCTGGACTAATATTATTGGGAAAGGTATGAATATACACCCTGCTATAGGTTAAATGGGTTTATGGGCCGAGTTAGCTCAGTCGGTAGAGAGTTCGGCTAGAAATCACAAGGTTCCTAGTTCGATACCGGTCCTCGCCAACTCAGCGTTATGAGTAGCACAGGGATCTGTGCAGTAAAGTAAGGAGCTGATGGTAGGTGTGGCGCTCCGCCTCAGATGCAAAAACAATCTCCTTGGTCTAGTGCTAGTGAAAAGGGGATAGACTCCTCGCTGATTGGCTGATACTGACATTAGGCCGCCCCGACAACTTTACTTATAGGTTAAACAGTACTATTTAAAATTACTGTTCTTCTACAAGGATAGCTTTGGCATTAAATAACTCATGAAGTTTGATATGTCATTAAACAAAAAAAGCCAAACCAAACCAAATCTATTCAAGTCTGGATTTTTTTCCATTATTTCATTAAAATATGCCTCATTCATTTATTCAAATTTCTGAAAGGATATTATATTATTGATTGCATATTATATTATTTTAATATCTTTATATTCCAAAAATATTACCTCAATTGCATAATATAAAAGTGAAAATGCCAATCCTAAAAAGTAAAGAGGAAGAATATAATTTAATATCAGATATCAATAAGACAAGCATTGGCTATTCAATTAATAATTTAAATTAATAATTTAAATCTTAATGAAATTGGAAAAAAAACTCCTAAAAAACAGTTCTCTGTTTTTGCTTATGAGAGAATTTATATAATTTAGAAGCAGATATGAAAATATATATTCTCATATGCATTCATAATATATTTTAGAAAAAATGCCCTAAGGATAAATATTACAAAAATTGAATTCAAATTTAAATTTTAGACTTGAGATATTTTTTACTACTTATGATAATTAATAATTATTAAACTTACTTCTCACACACACACACACACATATATATATATATATATATATATATATATGATTCGCTCCTGGCTAGAAGTAGCTGTTAAAGTCGAGCTGCACTGATGAGACGTAAACGTCAAAACACTGTGTCTGTGGATGACTAATATAAGAGAGAGAGAGAGAGAGAGAGAGAGAGAGAGAGAGAGAGAGAGAGAGAGAGAGAGAGAGAGTAAATCATAATGTAAAAAAAACAAAATTTAGTGGAGTATTTATTTATTTGATACTAGCAGAACTACCCAGCATTTAAAAAGTTAAGAAATAAATCTCTTATCTATATTTATATATATAGATTAATAAAAATTATTTTTCTATATATTTGTTTTATTATCTTTTATTCTTTATATATTTTTGTTTTTAAGTTGTTTATTTCTATTCTTATTTGTATTTTTTTCTTTTATTTGTCTTTTATTTGCTTTTAATTATGTTTTGTGTTTTATTAACTTGTTTTGTCTTTTATCTATTTTTTTTAAAATAACTTTTTAGATATATCATTGATTTATGTCCTTATTATATTTTTATTTAGTTTTTATATGAAAAATGAGGATAAAATTTTTTTTTTAACGCCCCTTCCCCCCAGATAAAAATAGGGTGTGGATTTTATTGATGGTCTCCACCAATTTTCCTTTATAAAAGAACATGTGTTCAGTCATTGTACAAACAAACATACAGACATACATACATACATACAGACATTTCTTTTATATATCTAATATAATGTTTCAGTCAGATAATGATTTTGTCAAAGCATAAGCATTACAATCTATTGAATCTATGTTCATCTCTTTATACCATAGAATAAAAAAAAAGATTTTTTAAAGTTGATAACTTTAAAAAATCTATTTTTTTATTCTATGGTATAATAATTTTCTAGAAAAATTTATATTAAAAAAAAAAGTCAACTTAATTTGACATAGGCTAGATTAGAATAAACGTTCATTAATTATAAAGCACTATTCAATTATATGTTATTTCTTGTTTAGTGGAGGCTGGAGGTGTAATGGTTAGAGTCGTAGGAAATGGACTCGTTAGTTCATTAATTATAAAGCACTATTCAATTATATGTTATTTCTTGTTTAGTGGAGGCTGGAGGTGTAATGGTTAGAGTCGTAGGAAATGGACTCGTTAGTTCATTAATTATAAAGCACTATTCAATTATATGTTATTTCTTGTTTAGTGGAGGCTGGAGGTGTAATGGTTAGAGTCGTAGGAAATGGACTCGTTAGTTCATTAATTATAAAGCACTATTCAATTATATGTTATTTCTTGTTTAGTGGAGGCTGGAGGTGTAATGGTTAGAGTCGTAGGAAATGGACTCGTTCATTAATTATAAAGCACTATTCAATTATATGTTATTTCTTGTTTAGTGGAGGCTGGAGGTGTAATGGTTAGAGTTGTAGGAAATGGACTCGTTAATCCGAGTTCAAATCGTGGACAAGGCTGTTTGCATTTCACATTGCAGTCTAGAAGAAGAAAAACTCTTAATTTAAACCTGTTAGATTCTGCTTAAGAAATTGACCTTGTGTCACATCCTGCTTGAGCGGAGGGGTTGGTAAATATATATGTATATTTGTTATTATCAATATTTTACTTCCCAAACAATAGTGATATCTTCCGATCTTCTTATTTCATATCTTGAATAGCAGCCATAAGAATGATTTTGAACGTTTTTCATTCCCACTTTTAAAGTTCCATGATGGCTGCCATTCCTAGTTACTTGCCATGACAACATCATTGACAGTTTAGTTTTTCCACTATTCTTTCCTGAAATTAAAATTCTTTTCCAAATTATTATCTGAAATACACAGTGAAATGTTATATTAATAAACAAATTCTTAACCGAATTTTGCTTTTTATAATCGCATCATAATTCTGTCACATATTTTATCCAATATATTTATTCACATACAAACATATGCACACACAAACAAACATATGCACACACACACACACACACACACACACACACATATATATATATATACAAGGTGTGTCAAAAAAGGATAGAGATTTTTTGTATTTTTTGACACACCTTGTATTCTGATAAATTAATGTTCCATTCCTTGTTCATTTCTATCTTGGTAAATACAGCTTCAAACTCAGCACTTTTAGGACACACCTTGTATTCTGAAAAAAATTAGTGTTCCATTCATTGTTCATTTCTATCTTGGTAAATACAGCTTCAATCTCGATACTTTTATGGCACACCTATAGGTGTGTGTGTGTGTGTGTGTGTGTGTGTGTGTAGAAAATAAGAAAAAAAAAAGTGTTCCAAAAAGATAAATTTATCTTTTTGGAATACTTTATTTTTTCTATATTTTCTATAAATCTCTAAATATAAATAAATATATATAATCTATATATTCTATATATCACCATATGTTGCCACCCATTTATATATATGTGTATATATCTGATGAGACACCTAGTGTGGATCAAACACACTACTCAGTAGATATTGCACTCGCTAACCATTACACCATAGGCGCCTTTTCCTTTGACAGTAATTTGCATTTTGTATTAACATAAATATATTTCATCTGACGTCTGAGTAAAGGGAATATGACATCACATATAACAATATTGTAAGAAACTTTTATTCTATAATTTACAATTTTGGACCATGTTACCTTTAGGCACCCCTTTTTGATCTCGATTAAGAAAGGACATGTATTTCATTTACACCGCCAATATCCAGTTGTTTGTTAGGAGTTAGGGTTAGGGGTTAGGGTTAGGGGTTAGGGTTAGGGGTTAGTTTTGTCATTTTAAAAAGAAATCTAAAAATTGTCTGTTAAAACAACCGGATATTGACGGTGTAAATGAAAAACATGTCCTTTCTTAATCGAGATCAAAAAGGGGTGCCTAAAGGTTATATGGTCCAAAGTTTTTTTGAATAAGATATAAATGAGGCTGTCATCAACATGGCTAATCCGGCTCAGTAGAATTCAATGTTATTACTACTAGCAAATATATGCACCCTCCGGGTGCAAGTATTTAAGTTTTAATGTAATAAAATATTGTATTAAATTAGAAAGGCTAATGAAATTAAATAAGAATACAGATATAAAGATTTGAAACAGAGTTAGTATAATAAAAGATTTGAAACAGAGGGAGTATAATAAAAAATGGAACAACTGAAACTTACTCTTCCATCACTCTCGTCTTTCATTGTTATTTTTTCTAATTTAAGTATTTAGTTATAAGAGGAAGTAAAGAATAAAATGACAGTTATTTTATCTTGTTAATGGATTTCATTTAAGATTCATTGAAGAGATTTTTGCTTATATTCATTAAAATAAAACCAAACAGTTAGAAATCAATAATACTAAGCACATATTTATTAAATTCGAATTTTTAATATTAATATGAAAATTAGCCTTCCCGTACACACTGTAAACCGCTATTTTGTTGTATATATAAATATAATTGCATTTAGTCAGTATGTAGACATAGTTAACAGTATTAATAATATGAGACAATTTTATTAATAATTGAGGTTTAGATAAAAATAAAATCATGGAGAATGTGATGTCAATAACTAAGAGGATTGTGACTTTAGTAGGAATATAGTTTCGGTTACAGACAGAAAAACACAATCTCCATTATAATAAGATGTAAATTCTAATTTTGAAATATATTCACAAATATAAATCAAATCCTCATAATTTTTAGCACAAAAGCTTCAGTGATAGCGATTGTGTATATATATATATATAGCTGTAAACTGTTTTCTTTTTCATAGTTTTAAATACATGCATACAATTGCCCTTTATATATATATATATATATTATATATATATATATACATATATATATATATATATATATATATATATTTGTATTAAAAATGTGAAATTAAAGCATTTCACTGATACTTTATCATTTCAATATACTTACATCAATAAGTAATTAGAATATATGAAAAAGGATTCTTTCTTTTTTTGCTTTCTGATATAAAGTAAGTAAAGTTGGTGGAGTGACCTATTATTGATATCAACAGTGAGGGAGTCTATCCCCTTTTCACTAGTGCTAGACCAGGGAGATTGTTTTTGCAGCTCTCCACTTTACTGCACAGATTGAAGCTCTGCTATTCATGTACTGAGTTGGTGAGGACTGGTATCAAACCTGGAACCTTGTGATTTCTTGGCAGATGCTCTACTGACTGAGCTAAACAGCCTATAAATATTTTTTCTCATGTATTTATTACAAGTAATGTTTCCATGGTTTCTGATAAATTATTTATAAATAGATTTTCATTTCTGTCAAGGATCAGAGTGTAGTATCTGTACATTTTGAAAAGCCACATTTTTTTTAATAAGAGATAAAATTTAAAAATGGTAATAGTAAAATATATAACATTAAAAATATAATAACATTATTATTATTATTATTATAACATACACCTTCCAGTTGACAAAATTTGGACTAAAGATCAATAATGATACAACAAGAAAATAAGTTAATTCCAAAATTTTGTTCAAAACAATACTGTAGCATAATCATTATGGTCTACGGGGAATTGGGGGGATTGAAAATAAAATGGTAATCAGATTTCTGGAGAAAGAGAAGAAAAAGAAATAAGAACAAGGAGAGGTTAAAGTTTGGAACTCAATCGACCGACGAATGACCCCGGAAATAGATTTAAAATAAAAACGGAAGTTCCGGGTTTTGACCGGAAACAGATGTGACCCTCCCACCCCTGGGATGAGAAATAGAAGGAGAGAAAAATCTTTCCTTTTTCAGCTGAGCTTTGGTGGGAGGCAGACGTGGCCTCCTGGTTCCCTGTATGGGTTTTGCATAGTAGTACCGAACAAGATTTTGATAGAGTAATTTGACCCTACCCTCTCCCTTTCCTTCTCTCTGAAAAAGAACCCATGAGCCTAGAAAGAAATAAACAGCAACTAGTGACTATACGACTGTGTATGTTGTTTCTGAACTAACGACAATTACTACTACTAACGACTACTACTACAACTTGAATTTGACCCTATGCAACAATACTACTAAAAAAAATACACAAACAAAATTCATTGTTACTCAGGATGGTAATATATTTTTAAAAAGCTTTGTGTGTGTATGTGTGTGTGGGGTATTTGTGTTTATTTGTGTGTGTGTGTGTGTGTGTGTGTGTGTGCATTTTTAGAAATTGCAAACAATTAATAATGTCTAATGTTACCATAACAACAAGATTTGTCATTACTCAGTAGTGGACCAAATTGCTTTGAGTGTCCTGGATATGACATTAATCAGCATCCAGTGATGAGACACCAGTTCTGAGGCTCTGGGTAGTTTAGAATACCCCTTCATTACCATTACCCCCAGGTCCACTCTGACCCAGAGTGGTAGTACCTGTTAGGGTATTATCTATGTGTCCAATAGAACTGTTTGAAAATCTTTAGTATTGGATGAAACCATATAACTGTATTCAAACAAATTATTATTATAAACAAAAAAGGTTGATTGCAATGGAGTGTTGAAAATATAAATGTTTATGGTTGTAATCAAACAATTGAATCAAATTTTGGCATCGAATAACTCATAAGGAGTTGATATGCCATTAAATGAATAAATTCAAAAGCTTGACCAATAAAATATAAAGAAACATTCTGTTTTAAGTATATTTCTAATCATCATCATCATCATCATCGGGGGGGGGGGCAATATCTATTTCCATCATACTTCTTTGATAATAATAATGAAATGAAATTTATTGTGTACAGTGCTCAGGTGCACCACAACTCATCAAAGTCTCATGTCAAGTACACAGAATAATGTTGTGTCAGGAACATGAACAGTTCACAGTAGTAATATGCATGTATGTGTGTGCATGTGTATGTGGAGAGTGGCATCAGGTATAGTGTTGGCGGAGTACAGGAAGCATGGAGGCTTTCTTTCTTTTATCTACCTATAACCTATGAATAGCAATCTATACATATATAAAGGGCAGTTCTGTGTATGTATGTATGTGTGTGTGTATGTCTGGAGGAAAAATAAAACAATTATTGACAAAGAAAATATATATACACATTCACTATCATCAGAGCTTGCTTTTTGAGCAAAGGTAATGAAGATTTTATTTATATCTGGTAAGATATTTAAAGATTAGGATTTGAATAGTAAGAGAAGATAAAGTCATTAGTAGCATTCGGGATTAAAACATAAATCAATTATGTAAGACCAAAATATTCAATGGATCTGCGAGACTAACTTTTTATTATCCCCCCTCTACCCAGGCAATGCCGGGTAGCCACTTCTAGTAAAATATAAATTAACATTTTTTCATGTATAAGTAGTTTATCTAAACATCACCATCTATTTGTTTTATCTTGTGGCCTTAACCAAAAATTAATATATATATACTAGCAAATATATGCACCCTCCGGGTGCAAGTATTTAAGTTTTAATATAATAGAATATCATATTAAATTAGAAAGGCAAATGGAACTGAATAAGAATGTAGATAAAAAGATTTTGAACAGAGGGGGTATGATTGAAAAATAGAACAACTTTGAAACTAACACTTCCATCATTTTCCGTTACTCCCGTCTTTCATTGGTAAATTTTCCTAATTAAAATGTTTAGTTAAAATAGGAAGTAAAGAATAATATTACAGTTATTTCTTCTTGTTAAGGGATTTCTTTTAAGATTTATTGAAGAGATTTTTGCTCATATTCAATAAGATAAAACCAAACAATTAGAAATCAATAATACTAAGCATATATTTATTAAAATCAATTTTTTAAGATCAATATGCAAATTAGCCTTCCCATTCATACTGTAAACCTCTATTTTGTTGTATATATAAATACAATTGCATGTTATTAGTATGTAGATATTGTTAACAGTCTTAATGATGTAAAACAATTTTACTAATAATTGAGGTTTAAATAAAAATAAAATCATGGAGAGTATGATTTAAATAACTAAAGGAATTGTGACTTATATAGTTTCGGTTACAGATAGACAAACCCACAATCTCCATTATAATAAGATATATATATGTAAAATGAAAATGTAAATGAATCCGATGGTATGTTGAAAAAAGAAATAAAGGAAAGAAAGTATAGAATGGATAAAATAGGATATTTTAATCAATACACGTGTAAGTAAAATTGATTAGAATATCCTATTTTATCTATTCTATACTTTCTTTCCTTTATTTATTTTTTCAACATATATATATATATAATATTATATATATATATATGTAATATAGTGAAAATTTTGAAAAAACACATGTTCAATAAAAATGAGTGATATTTATTCAGCCAATGCTGCAGTGTTTCAATCTGTTTAGTAGATCTTCTTCAGGGCTTTTGTTGATTTAAGAAAAAATAAAATTTATCACAGATAATAAGGAGACTGTGAGAGTCTTTTGTTGATCAGTCTGTTTAAAAATGTTTGAATGAAGAATTAGCGCTTATAGAATTGTTTGAAAATTATGAACACTAGAGATTTTGAAGATGACATAGAACATTCTCTTACGTTGTGTGTGTGAGTGTGTGTGAGAAAGAGAGAGAGAGAGAAAGAGAGAGAGAGAGAAAGAGAAAGAGAAAGAGAGAGAGAGAGAGAGAAAGAGAGAGAGAGAGAGAGAAAGAGAGAGAGAGAGAAGAGAGAGAGAGAGAGAGAGAAAGAGAAAGCATGTATGAAAATGAGAGTAGATAATATATATATATATATATATATATATATATATATATATATATATATATATATATATATAAATATCATAAATGAGAGGGGGGGGTCAATTTCAATTTTCCTCATACCTTTTTTCTTTCTTTCTTTCTTCCTTTCTTTCTTTTTTTCTTCTTTCTTTCTTTCTTTATCTACTCAATTGATTTAAAAGGATTTCACTCCTGCACTCTCAACTCGCCAATGCGACTGATGCCATCATTTCAAATCGACAAATAAACAGAAGTGATGATCCATATGTAAATAATTCCATCAAACACGACAGTAACTAATATTCATGTAGAGAAATAAATATAAACACACATTAATAAATATATGCATGGTTATATAATACATATATTATATACACTGTACACCCCCCATATATATATATATATATATATATATATTAGTCATCCACTGACACATTGTTTTGAGGTTTACGTCTCTTCAGTGCAGCTTGACTTTAACAGCTACTTCTAGCCGGGAGCGAAACTTGAATGATTTTTCGTCTGTCAAGCTCCTTACCCTCATGGCTATTGTCAACTGTCAGGTAGAGGCAAACAATTAATTGATACATACTTACGAATATGTATGTTTACAATCACCAAAGAACTCAAGTCTGTAAACAATGGATGAGTAAATGCCTTATATATATATATATATATATATATATATAAATGCCTAAATATATATATACATTATATATATATATATATGTAAATGCCTTATATATATATATATACATTATATATATATATATATATGTAAATGCTTTATATATATATATATATATATATATATATATAAGGCATTACATATATATATTACTTATATATACATATATATATATATATATATATATATATATATATATATATATATATGAGAAAATAACAGATTGAGTAAAATCTGACAAAAGGTAATTAAAAGTTGAGGAATAAAAGCAGATAAAACACCAACAACTTCATTCAATTAATATTTCACCTCATTAATACATCGAGGTGAAATATTAATTGAATGAAGTTGTTTGTGTTTTATATGCTTATATTCCTCAACTTTTAATTAAATATATATATATATATATATATATATATATATATAAATATATATATATATATATATATATATATTATATAGGGGCCAGTTTAGCTATATATTTAGTAGAGCACCTCCCTCAGAAACACAGGGTTATGGATTTGATACCGGCCCTCACCAACTCAGTGCTTGAGTAGCACTGCTTGGATCTGTGTGGTAAAGTTGAGAACTGATAGTAAGCGTGGCGCTCCACTTGAGACACAAAACAATCTCCCGGCCTCTCGCTAGTGAAAGGGGATAGACACCGCCACTGACCAGATTATATTGGCAATAAACCACTCCACCTACTTTACTTAGTTACATGCTTACATGTATTGGATTGAGAATCATATAAACGAGAAACTGTCAGTAATGAAGCGCCATTAACTTCATGCCCACACTATCCTAACTTAAATATAGATGCTCTATCCATGATATTGAGCACTATTTACTTATGAATATAGCACACTATATGATCAGTATATATTTAGGGGCTGATTTTGCTCAGTCAGTAGAGCACCCAACTAGAAATCGCATGATTCCAGGTGTGATACCGGTCCTTGTCAACTCAGCTTATGAGATGCACAGATTGGGTAAGCTGCTCTGTGCAGTAAAGTGGTGAACTGATGGTCGGTGTGGCACTCCACCTCAGCAGTAACAATCTCCCTGGTCTTGCACTAGCGAAAAGGGGATAGACTTCTACTCAGACAACTTTTAAAAAAAAACTTTTTATATTATCATTATCAATATCAATACTCGTCTGTACGCTGTTTACAGTTCTTGAGTTCTCTGGTGATTGTAAAAACATTCCGCATAGAGATGTATCAGTTAATTGTTCACTTCAGACTGACAGCCGCTGTGGCTGCAAGGATAAGGGACTTGGCAGACGAAAATTCTGTCAGGTTTCAAGTCCGGCTAGAGGTAGCTGTTAAAAAGTCGAGACGCACTGATGAGAAGTAAACTTCAAAACACGTGTGTGTGGATGACTTATATATATATATATATATATATATATATATATCTTATTATAATGGAGATTGTGTGTTTTTCTGTCTGTAACCGAAACTATATTACTACTCAAGTCACAATTCCCTTAATTATTTACGTCAAATTCTCCATGATTTCATTCTTTTAAACCTTCAGTTATTAATAAAAATTGTTTTACATTATTAATACTGTTGATCATATCTACGTACTAATAACATGCAATTGTATTTATATATACAACAAAATAGCGATTTACAGTTTGAACGAGAAGGCTAATTTGCATATTGATATTTAAAATTTTATTTTAATAAATATGTGCTTGGTATTATTGATTTCTAATTGTTTGGTTTTATCTTAAGAAATATAAACAAAAATCTCATGGATAAATCTTAAAAGAAATTTATTTACAAGAAGAAATAACTGTAATATTATCCTTTACTTCCTATTTTAACTAAATAGTTAAATTAGGAAAATTTACCAATGAAACAGGGGAGTAATGGAAAATGATGGAATAGTTAGTTTCAAAGTTGTTCTATTTTTTTTATTATACCCCCTCTGTTGCAGATCTTTTTATCTGCATTCTTAGTCAGTTTCATTAGCCTTTCTAATTTAATTATCATTTTAATATGATAAAATATTTTATCATATCAAAACTTAAATACTTGCACCCGGAGGGTGCATATATTTGCTAGTATATATTATTTATCTATTACCTACACATACTCATGAGTAGGCATGATTTCAGAAAATCATGCCTGACCGCAGAGTCATCATCTGATGAAGGCTTTCTTGGCTGCCTAGTTGTATTTTGTTTGTTTTTTGCAGCATGTGTATATAAGTAAAGTCTGCAGAGTGACTATTGTCAGTATATGTCCTTTTCGCTAATGCTAGATACAGGAGATTGATTTTTCATCTGAGGTGGAATGACACACCTACCGTCAGTTCCAAGATACTTTATCAAACAGATTAGATTACCCTAACTCTGCTACTCATGCACTGAGTTAATGGGACCGGTATCAAACCTGGAAACCTTGCAATTCCTAGGCAGATTCTCTACTAACTGAACCTATATAAAACACACACAACCTATCAAATATCAGAAATCACACATATACATATTCTACCAAAATATAGTTATTCAATGCCTGGAGAAGATAACAGATCTGAAACACGTGTCGCATATGTAAGTTAATAATAATTTTTTTTTAAAACATAATCCTTTTTGCAAACCTTCTTTTTTATAGAAGGTCTAATTTTCTCCCTTTGGACCCATAACAACACTTAATATTATATATATATATATATATATATATATATTTTTTTTTTTTGGGGGGGGGGAATATGTGCTTAATTGAATTCAATTAAGCACATATTCTCCCAAAAATTGTCGGCTAAAAAAGCCATATCAAAACACATCGCTTGTGTATTTACTTCTCATATATATATATTATATATATATATATATATATATATATGGTATTTATACATAATAAAAAGTAAAGATAAAGTAGGTGGAGTGGCCTATTGTTGGTATCAGATGTACAGCAGAGGAGTTCATCTCCTTTTCACTAATGCTAGACCAGGGAGATTGTTTTTGCATGTGAAGTGGAGCGCCACACCTACCATCAGCTCCCCACTTTACCACGCAGATCCAAGCTGTGCTACTCATGCATTGAGTTGGCAAGGGCCAGTAACAAACCCAGAACCTTGTGTTTCTGAGGCGGATGCTCTACTGACCGACTAAATCTGCCACTGTGTGTGTCTGTGATTGTGGGTGTGTGTCTTTGTGATATACTACATATATATACATATATATATATAACATATCCCTTATCTGAACAATGAGCAAACTAAATGCACATCAACTAACATATCCCTAAAAATCCTCTCTCTATAATAGATCTGTAAATAACACGTATACTTTATACAATATTGGCTGCTGACAATAACACCAGATATTTGGGGTCTTATTCATAAAGATATGAAAAATCACAATAAATAAGAAATCTTTTAGCTTAGAAAGTGGCAGCATTTTCAATATTCTTAATAATTTTGAATAATTAATGAATACACAAAAACTAAGTAGATATCTTGCAAAACCATTTCAAAATGTGACAAATTTTATGTAAATAAATAAATGAATTAATGTATGTATGTATGTATGTATGTATGTATATATATATATATATATATTATATATATATATTATATATGATATTGAGAGTTATCATAATGGTAACCACTTCAATAGATGGAATGAAAGGAATAAAAAAAAATGTTTATTAGTAAAACAAGGGCCCTTTCGTCCGGTGCTTGTCAAGTTATACACACGGAATCAATTAAAAGTGCATTGAAGTGGTGATCACTATGATAACCCTCAATATATTATATAAATTTTCCTGTACCAAAAATTTATTTAAATATATATTTTTTTTAAATTTTTTTTTTTTTTTAATTTTAATTCTAAACTCTACCGGTGTGGAAAAAACCCAGGTAATTTAGTTTTTCAAAATCAAAAAATTTCAAACTGACATCTGGGGGAAAAAAAAAAAAGAAAAAAGAAAAAGACTGGCACATCTGTACTTTCTGAAAATAATCATTAGTATCGTATGTATTGGCCAAAAGAAAAAACACCCCGGAGACCTACATGAGTCAGACACTATCTACCTAGGTTTCACCCGAATGGCTCTTCAGGATATTTTTTTTTCATTTTATATATATATATATATATATATATATATATATATATATATATATATATATAATGTATGTATATAATAAAAACAAATTGATTTAGAAAAGGGTATAAAAAGTGCTCTATGTTACTGTTGAAGAGCATTTTTAAAACATAAAATCTTAAAATTATGTCGTCCCACATTATTCACTCCATTACAACAGACTTTCAGGTGTTATCAAAATTATCATATATATATATATATATATATATATATATATATATATATATATATAATTGTGAGTGTGTTTACATAAAAGATTTCCTATTATTGATAGTGATACATTATGACATATAGAGGAAAACATGTACATATCTGTCGATAACAAACCATTAATGTGTTTAGATTTTAATGAATAGAACCCTTCTGTAAAATAATTGTGTATACATATGTATGCATACATATATAAAAAATAATGTATGTATACATGTATGTAGATATATATCTATAGGTACCATTACATATATATGTGTGTGTGTGTGTGTGTATGTATTTACATACCTATAAAGCATAAACAATTTCTTATGATTTATAATGATACATCATGATATATACAGAAAAAACATCTACCCATCTGTCGATATAAAAAACTATTAATTCTGTGTTTAGATTTTAATGAATATAACTATTCTGTAAAATAATTGCATATACATATGTTCATACACACATGCTCACACACACACACACACACACGTACACATATAAAAATAATGTATGTATGTATACATGTATGGATGCATGAATATGTGTGTATTTATAAAGATATAAATTCATAGGTATCATTATATATGTGTATACATGTATATATACACATATGTGTGTATATATATATATATATATATATATATGTATGTATATATATATACATGTATGTATATATATATACATATATATGCTATTGTCATTAGTCAGTGTATGTGTGTGTGGGTATGTATATATATATATATATTACATACATGTATATATATATATATACATACATGTATATATATATACATACATGTATATATATATATATATATATATATACATGTATATATATATATATATATATATACCCACACCCACACACACATACACATACACTGACTAATGACAATAACAGTAAGCAATATATTGATAAATATCTTAGCAAAAACAGTTCTCATATTGATATATTTTCTTTGGTAAAACAGTAACCCTACAGCTGAATTCCACATGCTGAATATGTTAAGGAATTCATGAAAGTAAAAAAAAAAGCATTGGAACATGTTACAAACCTTTCCCCAATTCTATACTTGAATAACCATTCATTAATGTTTAGTAATTCAGAGACATTTACCTTCCAGTAAACATAATAGGTTAGTCAAGTTAGTTAGTACCCCTGCCAGTTATTTGAAAGAGAGAGAAAAAAGTGAGTAGAAAAGGTCACTTTTCTGAAGATAACAAAGTTATTAAAAATAGTAAGGAATTGTATATTTTTAATGTATATATAGAAACGTTTGAAATGTGAAAGTTAAAATCTGTGGACAAAAGACAAATTGAATTACAAGGAAGGTTATTTTTTTTTTTTTAGAGACTGTGATTAAAATGAAGAATATTATCTTGTATAAGACTAGCTTTTACTGAATGAAAAATACTCACAGCATATTGTCTAAGAAAAAGGCAGTTCCCTCACTCTCGACCAAAACTGTTTCCACTGTCAGTGGGCTGTTGTTATTGCTAATGATGTAGCAGGAAAGAATTTTTTTGAGTGTCTTTGTTGTGTAGGGATGTTAGTTTATCAGTGTGGTAGTGGTAGGGTGTCATGAAACTGTTTAGGCCCAAGTCGAAGAAACTGTTGTGGTTATTTGTGTGTTTGTGCGTGCATGTTTGTGTGCGTTTGCATGCGTGTGTATATACGTGTGTTTGCGTGCGTGTGTATATACGTGTGTTTGAATGTGTTCGTTTGCGTGCGTGTGTCTGTCTCTGTGTGTAGAGAGTGAGTATGTTTATATTCATTCAGTTTTGTTTAAGTGCTATATGACTGTCATTATCTTTATGCATGCACATATATGGATACAAACATTTTGTTGATGGTAGTCTAAGAGACTTAAGATGCATATGCCTTGAGGATGTGTGTATGTTTATAGAGTCTTGATCCAACTGTATAAAACATTTACACTGATAGGGAACACGTCTTCTTTAGGACTGTAGACGTGTCCCCATGGGCATGTATATGTATATACATGCATGATACAAGTATCAATTTACTCATTTATATATGCATATCTCAACATACAATACAGAATATATGTGTGTGTGTGCGTGTGTGTGTTTTGCGAGTGTGTGTGTCATGTGCGTGTGTATGTATATATATATTATATATTTATATATGTGTGTGTGTGTGCGTGCGCGCGTGTGCGTATCAGTGTGTATATATATTTGTGTGTGCGCATGTGTGTGATGGTAAGATTTTTTATTTAAACATGACCACCTTAATGAAATTTAAATGAATTATCAAAGAAAATTGCCCGTAGACTTCATATGTGTGTGTGTGTGCGCGTGTGTGCGTGTGTGTGTGCGTGTGTGTGTGTGTGCGTGTGTATGTGTGTAAGTAAAGTTGGCGGAGTGGCTTATTGTCGGTATCAGTCAGACAGTGAGAAGTCTATTCCCTCTTCGCTAGCGCTAGACCAAGGAGATTGTTTTTTTTAAATTTTTTTAATTATTATTTATTCGTTTTATTTGTTTTTTTGCTGAGACCACTTTACAGCACAGAACAGATTACCCAATTTGTGATACGATGAGTTGGTGGGGCCGGATATCGAAAGAGGAACCTTGCGATTCCTAGGTGTGTACTCTTCCGACTGATTACACACACACACACACACACACACACACACACACACACACACACCTATATATGCCGGACTGACGGAAAATCAGTCAGTTTTCTATCCCGGGGTAGCTTGCAAAATAAGAAAAAAAAGTCTAGTCACACTGAGGAGACGTGATACGTCGAAACACGGTGCATCTGGATGATTTAGTTACCACCAATTTTCCCTGTCAAATTTACCCCCCCCCCTATATTTAACACAATGAAACTTGCACAAAGATTAATATTATCTTGAAAATTCTTTGTCCATTCGAAAGAAAAAACATTAAACAAATTCCTTGTGAATTTTTAGGGTTTTTTTCAGCTAAGGGGAATAATGAAAATTATGAACGAAAAACAATGTTTACATTTTTTCACAGTTAAATCAATTGAAATTTAACGTAGCCAAAAACAAGTTATGACTACCGGCTTTAAAAAAAAATCTATGAAAATTAACTAATGGTCCGATTTTCACGAAAATTCCATAATTACTTACCTTTTGATGAAAATATGTCTTGAATAATTTTTTTCTAAAATATATTTAGGGGAATTTTTTTTTTCTTACGCGGTCTACCCCCCCCCCCCGTTTTATTTTATGAAATATGAAAAAATGAACCGATAAAAAACGATTTTTACTTTTTTTCAATAAGATAAGTCTGAATAATTATATCAGACGATTTTTATAAGTTTCAATGCGAGAGCTTTTTAGTAAAAGAACAATGAATACAGAATTCTACTAAAAAATATCAATTAAGAAATTGACCATGTTGTAAATAAACGGACTGTTTTACTTATTTTTCAAGATAACGATGAGTAATTTTTCAAAAATCGGATAATTTGATCTTTGAATCAACTGTTTTTCTTTGTAGCAACTCTTTATGTTGCTATTTCTTTTTTGCGAGATTTTAAAGAAATAAGTTAAAAAATATTTACGTTCCTTCCTTCAATATGGCCTAAACTGATCACGTGGCGTATTTTGGTGGTACCTAGTGTACACACATGCCCTTGCAAACTCTCATATTTTTAGGGTTAACACTCACTCACTATCTATCTATACAGTGTATAGATAGATAGTATACGCACACACACACACAAACACACACACACACACACATATATATATATATATAATGCTAAAATTCTCATTATGATTAAATCTATTTGTCTATTTATATATACACACACACACATGTGTGTGTGTGGTGTGTGTGTGTGTGTGTGTGTGTGTGTGTGTGTGTAAATGCTCTAGGAGAATAAAACAATTTCCAGTTCAATTAATAACTGAATGATAATTTTGAGGGGTCTGCATTCAATCCAAAATCTTTAAGATAACAAAGCTGACTCTGAAATGCTAATTAGAATCCTTCACTCTCTCCTTAATAAAAGCATTAATATCACTATGGATCACTCTTATAATGGATACCAGAGAGAGAGAGTGTGTGTGTGTGAGAGAGAGAGAGAGAGAGAGAGAGAGAGAGAGAGAGAGAGAGAGAGAGGAAATGCTTTTTCGATCCATTCTTATCTTATTTTCACAATTTCCTTTAAGTTTATCTTTGGAAATTTATAAACTTTTATTGTTTTCTTTTTCTCTAATATTTGTGTCGTTTTACCTAATCTTATTTCATCAAAATATTTTCATTTATTTAGTTTGATTCATTCTTAAAACTTTTTTTTTTTTAAAGAACAATTCAAATCTTTTTCTTGAATATGATGGGAATCAACAGTTTAAACTAAACTCTATATTTTCTCAATTGTTAATTGTTTATTTTTTTAAATTGTTTACATAATTGTTTACATACAGAGCCGACGCATACTACTCTCGAACCCTCACCCCCGACTGGGGTGCATGCTTGGGGATACGGAAGGGTGGGTTTTATATATTTTCTATGAATACCACTTTAAGTTTTACGAAAATGATATGCAGTTGGGAGGCGTATCATAGATGGGGAAGGGGGGCTTGAAACCATAGCACCAGCCCTGTTTACATATTTGCTTCAAAATATACCCCTGTCATATCTATTTCCAACTATTTGAATGAAAACAATTTTTGGTAAATATATGAATTTTCTTGAGTTCTTAAGTGGTTGGCTAGATGCGTATCTTTATATCATTAAAATGAGAAAGATTTCAATTATCGTTGTTTAATCACATATGTTTACAGGGCTGACCCTGGGAATCTTGGCGCCTCGATCACATGAACTTAAATGTACCCTTTAAACTTTAAAGTATATCATTATTATTTCATTTATTTATTTATGTTTTACAGTGATATATTATCACTGTAAAACATATTGTGGCCCGGTGTTATTAAACAACACGGAACATTTATTTTTCCTGATCTTGATTTGTATCTTTTCCAGTCTTCTGGCGATCTTTCTAATGTTAGGATCCAGTTGAAATAGGATTCTTCCCATACTATCAACCCAAGCGCTTTCGACTGCTTCTTCAGTCGTCATCAGGGGGTATATAATTTGGTATTAGTTCTTTTTTTTCGTTTTTCTTCTTCTTTTATCTATTTTGTTTTTAAATTAGAAGAGTCCATTATTTTTAGAGGGTTGCGTGCCCACAAAATAACTTGCTGCTAATTTAGAGCTACACAAGGACGCCATGTACCGTCTTGAACACTTACCTCATAATCACACAAACCATCCAAATAGACGAACAAGACATGCTGGACACTTCTGGCGAAGTAAGGACGAACTTATAAGTGACGTTCTCGTGTTGACATCTACACATTGACACACCAGTGATGCCGACCAGCAAAAAGCTACATCTATTAGATCTGTACGGATACGGTATGTTGCTTGGAGGACCTCCAAGTGGTGATGACCGATAGGGACGGCTGGAGAGAGAGAGAGAGAGAGAGAGAGATCCGTAGCACCAACACGACATGATGATGGTGGTGGTGATGAAAAATCAGTTTCATTGTAAATGATAAACAATGTTGGTACTAGGATTCCTGATGTTCTTTTAGTGGACCATATGACCTTTAGGCACCCCTTTTGATCTAGATTAAGAAAGGACGTTTTTCATTTACACCGTCAATATCCGGTTGTTTTAACAGAGGATTTTTAGATTTTTTTGTAAATCATAAAACTAACCCTAACCCTAACCCTAATAAAACAACTGGATATTGACGGTGTAAATGAAAAACATGTCCTTTCTTAATCGAGATCAAAAAGGGTGCCTAAAGGTAATATGGTCCATTTTTTTATATTCTAATGGGAGAAAATAAATAGGGTGCCACGTCGTAGAGTAATGGTTAGCAAAGCTAGTCTCTCAGATCCATTGCTACTGAAAAGCGAGTTCGATCCTTGCAAGGTGTCACATAATAATACAACAAATCGCTACGATAAGACTGTGTTAATCTGACCAGGTGGGAGGTCAGGAAAATAATATAGATACTTTGAAATGAAAATTATTTATAATAATAATCAGATAAAAGAAAATATGGACCATATGACCTTTAGGCACCCCTTCCGCGATCTCGACTCACAAGGATACTTTTCTCATTTACACCGTTAACCCGGTTGTTTGTTAGGAGTTAGGGTTAAGGTTTAGTTTTATAATTAAAAAAAATCGTCTGTTAACAATTAACCGATTTTGACGGTGTAAATGGAAAAAATGTCCCCAAAAATCGAGATCGCAAAAGGGGTGCCTAAAGTTCATATGGTCCGAAAATATTTCAATACAGCATTGAGTTTCATATTATCATTTAATAAATATAACAGATTCATTATAAAAAAAAAAAAAAGAGAGTGTCCATTTCCATTACAGACAAATAATTATTATCTTTTTGTGGTTTTATAACAAACACTAAAAGAAATGAATAGGTGCATCATATTACATGATATAAATATATATTTTACAACTTGATAATCAAATTCTATGTAGTAGTTAATGAATGCTCACAAGTTGACACACTGTACTATCCTATTGTCTCAGAAACCTGATAGGCTGTCCTGAGCACTTGATACCTCGGGCAACTAATTGTGTTGCAAATATACCTTGATCCAGCCCTGTGTATTTGTATAGATTTATAAGCATATAATTAAAAATATATATAATTACACACAAATAAGTGATGTTTACAAACATATATGCACATGCATTTATATGGTGCGTACAATTAAGGCGTGTAAAGGTTACGGTAATAAAGGACTATTTGCTCGTAAATTCCAACCATAAAATAAACTGAACCCCCATTTTATGTCCCTGTTTTTGCAATAAATGTTTTATTTTCCTTGCACCCGTTATGTTACAATACTAAATATATTTCCTTTATTTATTTTAATATTTACTTCAATGTGTATATTCTGAAAGCTTTTATTTTGTGAGAATGCTTAGTTTTAAAGTGGGGGTTCGTTTTTACACTTCAACTTTTTACTCGTAAATTCCTACCATAAAATGCCCAGCCTAATTTCATGGCAGGAATTTACGAGTAAAAAGTTGAATATTACTTTTTGTTGTTGTTATTTCTTTTCTTTTTGGCTTGGGTACTCTAAAATAAAAACGTCAGATTTTAATCATCGTCGACGAAAAAACAAAATTACGGTCATAAAAGGAGGATCCAATTTATGCCTAAATTGTAAAACGAGCCTCCACTTTAAAACTAAACATTCTCACAAAATAAAAACTTTTAGAATATGCATATTGAACTGAATATTAAAATAAATAAATAAAATATATTTTGTATTGTAACATAACGGGTGCAAGAAAAATAAAACATTTAATACAAAAACACGGACATAAAATGGGGGTTCAGTTTATTTTATGGTAGGAATTTACGAGCAAATAGTCCTTTATTACCAAGGTTACGATCGTAGGAAATGGAGTTGGTAACTTGAGTTCAAATCCTAGACGAGGTAGTTTTCATTTTATTTTGCATTAACGACCAGGGGAAAGATATAGATCCATGTTTTCTGTCCCTCCCCACAATTATGGGCTAATAGTAAGGTCGTTTAGCCCAGTCGGTAGAGCGTCTGCCAGGAACCACAAGGTTCCTGGTTCGATACCAGCCCTCGTCAACTCAGCATATGAGTAGCACAGGGACGTGCAGTAAAGTGAGGAGCTGGTGGTAGGTGTGGCTCTCCACCTCAGACGCAAAACAATCTCCTTGGTCTAGCGCTAGTGAAAAGGGGAAAGAATCCCTCGCTGTCTGGCTGATACAGAATTTAGGCCACCCCAACGACTTACATCAACAAGAGAAGAAAAAGTTCATTCAAACCAGCTTTACCCCGCTTACAATTTGACAGCGTATCACATTCTGTCTGTGACAGAGAGGTTCGGTAACCACATACACCTGCATTCGTACATTTATTCGTAATTTTAATTTATGTATGTATTTACCAACCCATCCACTAACAGAAATACTGGGTTGAATTAGTATCTCAGTCGTAAAGGAAGGAGACAAGGCAAATTATAGTTTATAAATGGGTTAACAGTTTTATTTCTGGGATAGTATTTAAAGTGTGTGTGTAATTCTTGTGCAAATGTCTTTAAGTGTTTGCCAGAGAATAACTACTGGCGGGATATATAAAAGTAATACAAGAGATTTGTGTGCACTTATCTTGTTGTCTCGGTGTTGTCTGCTTGTTGGAGTTGACGTCTTTCTCTAGCGTGCCGACTCTGGTCTTCTGCTAGTGCCTGCAGTATTGGTTCTTCTGATTCAGGGTTCTATCCTCTGTGCCCTATTGTCCGGACTTCCGGTGGGTAGATAACCCAATTTCCAACACCACACGACCAGGATTTCTTGAACGAAATTTAACAGGTTTGAATTTAGACTTTTACTTCTCCTAGACTAGGTGCCTAACCAAGGTCAAAGAGTCCAGTCCGCCCTGCTATTTTACCCATAGCTGGAGAGAGAATAGTTGGATGCATACTTTTCCCATGCAAATAACCTCGTCAAGGATTTGAACTCGTGTTGCCGAGTCCATTTCCTTGACGATAACCATTACACCACGTGCCTCCAATTGGTAATTTAAATTTCATTTCACTTCATCTGGCACTCATGCCAGAACACAGGCCATCCAGTCCGTGAAATAAAAAAAAAGCATCATGATTCGTACTTGGGAAATGTTGGCATCCTACTTGCAGCGGGTTTCACCTTTCCATGGCACTCAAAAACAGAAGCGGGCCATATTACCTTTAGGCACCCCTTTTTGATCTCGATTAAGAAAGGGCATGTTTTTCATTTACACCGTCAATATCTGGTTGTTTGTTAGGGGTTAGGGTAAGGGTTAGGGGCTACTCTTATAATTTAAAAAGAATCTAAAAATCGTCTGTTAAAACAACCGGATATTGACGGTGTAAATGAAAACATGTCCTTTCTTAATCGAGATCAAAAAGGGGTTCCTAAAGGTCATATGGTCCACAGAAGACAGAACATAACAGCGAATATATAAATTAATTAAGTATTAATTGAGTATCCATTAAGAATGAATTCATTTCAAAACTTTGTCGGCATTAAATGACCCACTGAGATTGATATGCCGTAAAACAAAACAAAACAAACAAACTGACCTTGTAAAGGGGTAGATGGGAACCTATTTTACTAGTCAATTTCAAATCTTAATCAATGAAAATTAATTTCATTTCATTTTTTCCTTTATTTTTCTTCTCTTGAGGCTGCTTGTGCTCCATGGGAAAAAAAACGGTATGGATTCTAATCTTTTAGCTTTATTCTATTACCAGGTATTTGACTAAAAATAAGATAAAAAGAAAACATGTATCACAAAGGGTTAACATAACAAAGAGTGGTTTGATATGCAATTAGATAAACCACTCTCCCATAATGAACTTCTACTAAAGCAGCAGTGACTGTTAAAAAGGTTTTCACTGATTGTTAATAGTGATAGAGCAAGTCAATATTGCATTTAATCTTTAGTGAAAGATTCGAAATGCTGTTGTCATAAACTGGTGGACAAATAGAGGTTGTAAGTTGAAAATGGAGGATCACTTTGATACTTGAATCATGATCAAGTCGTAGCATAGATCTGCATGACTTTCGCCATCCGTCTTGGCAAGTCCTCAGAACGGCATTAAGTATCCGCACATAGCTGTTGTATTCTAGTTTTTGCTGGTCGACCGACACTGGCATGTCCACAGGAGAACGTCACTTATGAATTTGTCATTTTCCAGCAGTGTCCAGCACGTCTTGTTCGTCTTACTAGGATGGTTTATGCGATAGGAGGTAAATGGCCGTACACCTGCTTTTGTGGGGTGCTGCTTCCGGGATTTGTTCAAGACATCACGTAACATCCTTGTGTAGTATGAAGGAATTCCCGCTTTATCTTATAAGAGAGATTAGATTTCAATATTATCAACAATACTTGAAAACAAGGTACCACCAATTTTCCCTGTCAAATTTACACTATTCCCCCCCTATATTTAACACAATGAAACTTGCATAAAGGTTAATATTATCTTGAAAATTCTATCTTCATTCGAAAGAAGAAACATTATAAATTCCTGATTATTTTCTTAAATATTTTCAGCTTATGGAAATAATGAAAATTATGAACGAAAAACAATGTTTACATTTTTGCACCGTTAAATCAATTGAAATTTAACGTAGTTATGACTAGAGGCTTTTTTAAAATTCTATGAAAAATCAATTAATGGTCCGATTTTCACGAAAATGTCCAGAATTACTTACCTTTGAATGAAAATATGTCTGAAATAGTTTTTCCTAAAATATGTTAGGGGAAATATATTTTACGAGGTCTACCCCCCCCCCTATTTTATTTGATAAAATATGAAAAAAAAAAAAAAAAAAAGAACGATTCTACTTTTTTTCTATAAAGATAAGATTCTGAATAATTATATCAGAAGATTTTTATAAGTTTCAATGCCAGAGTTTTTTTTAGCAAAAGAACTATCTTTATAAAAAAAAAAAAAAGGAAAAATCGTTTTTTGTCGGTTCATTTTTTCATATTTCATGAAAATAAAATGGGGTAGACCTCGTACAAAAATATTTCCCCTAATATATTTTAGAAAAAAAACTATTTCAGACATATTTTCATAAAAATGTAAACAATTCTGGAAATTTTCGTAAAAAAATCGGACCATTAATTGATTTTTGATAGTATTTTTAAAAAAGCCTCTGAAAAGTAAACATTATGTGAGCTGAAAAATCTTTATTTAAATCATCAGGAGTTTGTTTAATGTTTCCTCTTTCGAATGGATAAAACATTTTCAAGAAAATATTAACCTTTTTGCAAGTTTAGTTGTGTTAAATATAGGGGGTAAATTTCACAGGGAAAATTGGTGGTAACTAGAGAACATTCATTTTTATTAAGTTTGCTAAATTCATAATAATTTTTATTTCAAACACAAGAACATTTACTCAATGAAGTTTTCTCAAGTAACTTTACACCTTTACCTTTTACTTAGCACCAGCCGGGTGAAATATAAAGAGCTTGGCTTTAGAGAGCCACGTCACCGGGCTGCGCCTGCTCTTGTAATCTAAAACGTTTATTGGTCCTAAAGAGGAATACCAACGGAACTAAATATTTTTGGCAGTGCCTACCCGTACACAACAAGGCATCACCTTAAAACGACCAAAACCTCGGGTGTAATGGGGTGGCAACGTAAATATGTATATATTCACTCCTTACACATTTAATGTTAACTTTTGGATCAAATGAAAAAGACAAAGACGTATGTATTTACCAACCCCTCGCCACGAGCAGGATGCAACACAAAGTCATTTTTAAGAGGAGTTTCACCGCTTTGAATTCAGAGTTTTCCTTATTCTGGATAGATTGTCCAAAGAGCCCAGTCTGTTCTACTATTTAGCCATAGCTGAAGGGAGAATAGTTGGATGCATACCTTTCCCAAGAGTACAATATGAAATGTAGGTACCACCAATTTGACCCTGTGCAATTTATCCCCCCACATTTAACACAATGAAACTTGCAGAAAAATTAATATTTTCTTGAAAGATTTTTTCCATTCGAAAGAAAAAACATTAAACAAACTCCTGATGATTTTTTAAATTTTTTATCAGCTTAGGAAAATAATGAAAATTATGATTGAAAAACAATGTTTTCATTTTCGCACTGTTAAATCAACTGAAATTTAACGTAGCTAAAAACAAGTTACGATAAGAGGATTTTTTTAAAATTCTATAAAAAATCAATTAATGGTCCGATTTTCACGAAAATTTCCATAAATGTTTACCATTGGATGTAAATACATCTGAAATAGTTTTTTCTAAAATATATTAGGGGAAATATTTTTTTACGACGTCTATCACCCCCCCCCCTATTTTATTTTATGAGATAAAAAAAAGTGACGTGGAAAAAAAATATGGTAATATCTATTTCCATTTTATTCAAGATGGCCTAAACGGTTTGGTGGTACCTAATGAAATGCAAACGGTCTCATCCAGGATCTGAACTCGTCTCACCGTGTCCATTTTCTACTACGATATCTTCACACAAAAGACAAACACAATTCTAAAAGAAACGTCGTAGCCAACAAACAAAACTTTTTTTTTTATTATACATTTCCAAAAAAACTTTTCTCACGTACATACAAAACGTATACACTATAAACAATCTCAGTGCAGCTCTTGTAATAATTTTCGCGACAAACTTTTTGAGTATATATAATTTTCTATTTCGACTAAATTGCATCTATAAATTTACTAATCATT
Organism: Doryteuthis pealeii; assembly: GCA_023376005.1. Taxonomy (NCBI): domain Eukaryota; kingdom Metazoa; phylum Mollusca; class Cephalopoda; order Myopsida; family Loliginidae; genus Doryteuthis; species Doryteuthis pealeii. Next base: position 118,747,766 of record CM042141.1, on the reverse strand, counting down.
TCTATAAATGAAGCCTTGTCTATTTCATTTCCTGTCTTCAGAACAACCTCTTGCTTACCACACCTTCGTTCATTTTTTTGCCATTAAGTGGAAAGGGAAGACCGAGACAAAGAGTCCAAAGATTCCTTGCATACACTACTGGTTAAGTTCATACTATAGATGTCTGTGAGTGTACCATAATAGATTGGGCGTACTGAGTAAATCCCCAATGGGGGATAAACGGTGATTAATATCAATGATTGGAGTTAAAACATTCATTATCATTCAGAAAGATGGTTTTGTGCGTCAATGTACAAAAAAAATCAACGACCTCCCACCATCATATTGCTATTTTCGAACTTGACAAATTTAGTTTTTCAAAAGGAGAATTGGAGTTTGATAGATATGTATTTGCCCAGCCCCTCTGTAGTGGATATGATGTGACACAAGGTCAGTTTTTAAGCGGAGTAAAAAAAGGCTAGTTTTTCTTCTTCTAGACTGGTTGCCTATCAAAGGTTTAAAAACCCAAGCTGCCCTACTATTTACACATAGTTGAGAGAGAAAAGATGGATGCATGTCTTTCCCAGAGGAATTATAATGAAATCAACGACCCCCCTCCCCCATCATATTGCTACTTTTAAAGTTGACAAAAGGATTTTAGTTATTCAAGAGAAAAATTGGAGTTTGATAAGTATGTAATTACCTAGCCCCTCTGCCACAAGCAGGATGTGACACAAGGTCAATTTTTAAAGTGTACGGCTGCTTATCCTTCTCCTAGACCGGTTCTTTTTTTCTTTTCCTTCTCCAATACCGTCTGCCCTATTATTTACCAATATCTGTGAGAGAAAAGATGGATGCATGTCTTTTACATGGTAATTAGCAAGAAGTGAATCACAGATAGCTTCCTCTAGAATTTGAACTCGAGTCGCCGATTGAGTTTCCTACGACGAAAACCGTTAAATAAGCACGCCTTGAAGTTTGATAAGTAATCTGGTTTGGAGGAAAAATGTACTAAGAAATAGAACATACACGTTTGGGAACTGCAGGTCAAAATTGACCTGTGACCCGATTTGTTAACATATACAAAAATGGATTTATGATATAATAAAATATAATTGAGTGAATAATAATAAAAAAAAGAACAAGCTATTGTTTTTGTTGTTTTTTTAAATTTGATTTTACTAATAAAAAGGAAAATAAGAACGAAAGCAGAAATAGATTACATACTGGTCTTATCACCCAAAGTTGTTGACGGAGTACTAAAACAATGGATCATTGATATGCACCTGCAAAGTGGCGCAGTTGGGAAACTAAGCAGAGACAACCTCTGACCTTTTTTTATTTTTTTAGCTCATCAACGATAAAAAGAGATTATTTATTGAAGAAGAAGAAGAAGAAGAAGAAGAAGAAGAAGAAGAAGAAGAAGAAGAAGAAATGAACAAGAATTTGGTTGGAGATATTTTGGAGGAAGCTATCAAGAAGCTATTAGGAAACGCCTTAAAGTGGTAGTGAGAGGAACTTGACTAATGGGAACGCGAACGAGCCAGGCATTGTGAATGTACTGCAATATTTAAATTTGTGGTCTCGAGAACAATATTCTAGTGACGAATTGGTTTCTTTGTTTCGCCACCGCTGCCACCATGTTGTAATTAGAACTTGTGAAAACCATGACTGTCTTTTACAACTTGTCTGTGCTTGTCGTGACGTGGTTGCTTCGTCACATGCCAAGTTTCTTCAAGATCTTACAAATCCCCCCATAAGTTTATATAACCCTTTATTTTAAACTTAACATTCATACAAATATCCATATGCATAAGTCCAGTGTCAGGAGTTAACCATTTCTGGATAATTGGTCAATTTGAGTGGTCGACCTATATGAAAATTCGGTGTTAGTAATAAACAATTTCTGGGTGTTTTTTAGGTTTCAGTGGTCGACCTGTTTGAAAGTCCGGTGTTAGTAATAAACAATTTCTGGTTGTCTTTTAGGTTTCAGTGGTCGACCTGTTTGAAAGTCCGGTGTTAGTAATAAACAATTTCTGGTTGTCTTTTAGGTTTCAGTGGTCGACCTGTTTGAAAGTCCGGTGTTAGTAATAAACAATTTCTGGGTGTTTTTTAGGTTTCAGTGGTCGACCTGTTTGAAAGTCCGGTGTTAGTAATAAACAATTTCTGGTTGTCTTTTAGGTTTCAGTGGTCGACCTGTTTGAAAGTCCGGTGTTAGTAATAAACAATTTCTGGGTGTTTTTTAGGTTTCAGTGGTCGACTGTTTGAAAGTCCGGTGTTAGTAATAAACAATTTCTGGTTGTTTTTAGGTTTCAGTGGTCGACCTGTTTGAAAGTCCGGTGTTAGTAATAAACAATTTCTGGGTGTTTTTTAGGTTTCAGTGGTCGACCTGTTTGAAAGTCCGGTGTTAGTAATAAACAATTTCTGGTTGTCTTTTAGGTTTCAGTGGTCGACCTGTTTGAAAGTCCGGTGTTAGTAATAAACAATTTCTGGGTGTTTTTTTAGGTTTCAGTGGTCGACCTGTTTGAAAGTCCGGTGTTAGTAATAAACAATTTCTGGTTGTTTTTTAGGTTTCAGTGGTCGACCTGATCGACTTGCAGTTTTAGTAGGAGTTGCTGAACAAAAGTATCTGGGCTTGCAGGAAAAGTCTGAAGTAATTGATCCTTGTCGGCACTGTGTGTATCTGTAGATGTGTCTTTTTTCTTGTCTCCCGTAGAAATAAGGAAGCGACTGTTTCTCCTTATCGTCGACGAACCTGTTTCGGTTATGACTTGATATGATTAAGGGTTGGCTAATCTTACTGTGACTTCACCAAACATGTCTGTGTCTCTTATATAAACCCTGTCCTCTTTTATGAGGGCTGATAGGGTCTGAAAGCAACATGTGATGTAATTGTTTGCATATTTCTTTCTGTAATATTCCCTTTCGGTCCTTCCAGAATTCTTAATATGGTCCGTTGGGATATTTCCGGTGCGGAAATGATTCCAAATGGGAGCCGGTTGAAGCAATATCTTCCGAACGGTGTTACAAATCTTGTGAGAGTCCAGATTCTTTAAAGAGCCAAGTTTGGTGAATATTTTGATTTTTCTTAGCCAGGTTCTCATCCTCAGTTTTCAATGGATGGATGGATGGATGGATCTCTCTCTCTCTCTCTCTCTCTCTCTCTCTCTCTCTCTCTCTCTCTCTCTCTCTCTCTCTCTCTCTCCAGTGCAGTTAGATTGAAGCAGATACGCACATCTCCGTTATGTTTTCGGGCATTCACCATACTTGGGCACCACTCCGTAGGGACTGTTACAGGTGAGATGACATTCTGATGGACGATTACGTCTAAATTGTCTTTAACTGAAGGTAATAGTGGGTATGGTACACGTCGGGGTATGTAAAGACAAACAGGCACTCCATTCTCTTTTAAGAGTATTTTATATTTTTCCTTCGTGAGACTTAACATAAAAATTTTCAAATTTCAAGATAGAATCTTCTAAGCTCTTCAAAAGCTTAGGAAATTCTGTCTTGAAATTTGAAAATATGTTCATACTGTGAACCTCGGGAACCAGTGTGAGTAGCCAAAGTGCCTTTATCACTGATTTGGACATTAGGTTGTTTGGTGTGTTATTCATAACAAATATATTCTCCCTGTAAGCCCTGTTTCCGCATCTGCACTTGCGATTTGGGCTTTAAATAAGTCGGTTAGTTTCAACCACTAGAACCCCGGAATTCACTTTATATTTTCTCCAGTTTAAATCCCTTGAGCCAGGGTATTTTGTCTCCGATGATTGTCACCTTATATCGGCTATCATGCTTTAAGCTGCAGGGATTCCTGTTTTTAAGGTTTCTTTTGATCAAAAATTATTATTGTTGGGTTTACTTCCTCCAACATATAAAAGCTACCGAGACAAATGTCCCTATGTCCCTGTTAGCTATTAACCTCCACTGACCGGCAAACCTGGGCGTAGTGTCCAGTTTTAGAGCACCGGTAACATTTTTAGCAGACAATCTTTTTTGACGTGGCCTGCTAGCTTGTCACACCATTTGCATCTAATCTCTTTAAGTATTGGTTTCTGACTCTCGTACCACTGCTTTTGTGATTTAGCTTGTTTATGGTAACTTTATTTTTCTTTTCTATTTCTTTCCTATAATTTTTAATCCGTTTTTCCGTGTAATCGAAGCTGTCTGGTTTCACATTCCCTGTTATCCCTTGCTTGTGTATTCTAGAGATTTCAGCTGCTTTCGCGCCCTGGATTACCCTATCAAAATCAGATAACGGTATACCTTTAAGTATACGTTCCTTACATATTCATCATTAGTACCGATGACGACCCGGTCTCGGATGAAGGAGTTCGGAAATATGTTAAACTCGCATGACTTTACTAGTTAACGAATATGTCACCCACCTGCGATAAGTGATTCGTTTGGTTTCTATACAGCAGAATTAAAAACAAATCGTCCGTACAGAACGTTACGTTGCGAGACAAAATATTTATTAAGTTCCTCCATTATCTTTATTGTCTCCTGTGGACAAAATAATGAATTTGCTTCCAACGCTGGAAGCGAATTCATTATTTTCTAACACGCCAAATATAGAACAGTGTAGCGGTGACAATTTCTCGGTCTGTTGCATCCTTTAACACGAATCTTCAAATTCTTTCCAGTTCTCCACTCAAAGACATAGATTGTGGGACAGGTATGTGGTAATTATCCATGAAGGTAGGAAGGGGGTTATTATAAAAATATCTGAGGTAGGGTTGTCGTCCTTGTTCTACGAACCTCGCTATCAACCAACCAATCACAGGCCGGCATTCTTTAGCGGCAAAACCAAAGAGACAAATTCTACCCTTTTCTTGATTCAACCAGCACCGGAACCGAACGACGAAAGGGGCATCCCTTACAACATCAGATAGCCGTAGCGAGGGCTCCGATAATTCACCTACCTCAGGAACTCAGTTAAGTGGACTGTGTTATTTATATAATCATTCCTGCAGACAAAACCTAAGTTTGCAAGCAATTAATTGTTATTTCTTTATGTATGATAATACAAGTAGTTTGAATTCTACGCCATGTTCAGGTTTTTCTCCTTTTAACTCCTGTCTGCCTACACTCGTGGCGTGAATCACCACATTGTTTGGTTTTAGCTGACACTTAAGCTGTAATTGTTAGCCAAAATAGAAATATGATACCCGAAGGAATACTTGATACTTTTATTGATTTTGATTTTTCTAATTTATTAAAAAAATGATTTAGAACAGTTTCTTTTTTAATTCAATAAGCTGTTATTTGTTTTCGTATTTTCAATTCAAAACCTGTTTAAATCTTTTTTTTACTGATAACACGTAAAAGAGTACAAAATTAAGATATGTAAAAGAGTATAAAATTAAGACGTAAAAACAGTGTAAAATTAAGATGTGTAAAAAATAATTAGATGTTCTTAATTATTAACAACTCTGATTCAGTCTTATAGATTTGAAGTTTAAAAGTTTAAATTTCTACTTTCCTAAGTTTTTCTCAAATTCGCCGGTGGACAGAGATTTCTCCTGTGTTCTCTCGGCGTTTATTTATTTATTAATTTTTTTCATTTTTGACACCATAGTTCAGTACTAAACTTTCGTGTTGTTTGGTATGTTTATTCGCTTTAGTTGTTTTGTATCGTGAATGTACTGCAAGATTTAATTTGTAATCTTAAATGTGTAGTCTTGCGAACAATATTCCAGTGACGGGTTGGTTTCTTTGGTTCTCCACCGCTGCCACCATGTTTTAATGAGAACTCGGGAAAACCATGATTGTCTTTTACAGCCTATCTTTATTATCTGAGCTTGCCGTGACGTGGTTGCTTCTTTGGGATCTTACAACATGATTTTACGGACATGAACTGAACAGAAAAGTTTTGACTAATGGAAGTGGAAAAGAATATGCTTTAAACTGGTGATAAGAGGAATCTGACCAATGGAAACACAAAGAGGCCAAACATGACAACCAAGAGAACCCCTCTGAAGAGAAAAATAAACTCTATAAATATAGAGACACAGGGTTACGCTGGCAATTCAGAGTTTGCAGTTCGAGAGTAGACGGTGGAGTCACCGTCGGCACTCAGAGTAATGGTGTCGAAATTTTGATTTTTTTTTTTTTTTTAGGTATTTAAAGCAATAAAAATGAAGTTTCTTTTAAAATACATTTTTCTTCAAAATTCGGAAGACTGTGTTTTTTTAATTGTTTCGTTATCATAAGCCCCCTCCTTCAATCATTTTATCAATGAAGGTTCTGGTGAATGATTTTTACATGATTTAAGAATAATTACATGGGGAATTAAATTTTGGTTATAATTTTTTTTATAAAGATTTGTCTATTTTCTTCGTATGAATGCTTATTTTTTAAGTTAAAAAAACCCCGGTAAAATAAGGTTCAATATTGCTCTAGGTTAATAAGAGGAAAAATCAGGTTAAATGTTTTTTTTTAATTAAAATCGATATTGTAGATTAAACTCTCAATGGAACCAATATAAAAAGCATCATTTGGGATATAAACATTTCCCTATGAAACACGGATGATTAAGCTTTTGATCATCAATAGTTTAGAAATAAAAAGGCGCATTGTCTTATTATTGCCGATTTGCGTGTTTTTTGTTTTGTTTTATTTTAATTAATTAATTAATTATTTATTTACATGTCATAAATACATATCTCCTTATTTATTAGCCTTTGCTTGTTTGTCCTCTTTTTTTCTATTACTCCGCCGAAACGGTGAGTGATACAGCTTCCCTTCGTCAGAACAACATTCTCTTCTCCCCCCCCACCATCTATCTATTTATCTATATTCCCCTGTAGTACCAGACACGAATATTGTAGAGTCGCTGATTAGTCTCTGTTTCAACGTGATCTCAATTTGCTACAGTATCACATTATAAAAGTATTGACCCTGAGGTCCTGCAAGAATTGTTTCCCTTTATCTTCGAGTCACCATGGTTGGTACCTAGTGCTACGAGCACGACGTGCTTTTTTCATTACTGTGCCAGTTTGGAAACTGTAATGTTAATGCTCTAGATATATGAGAATGAGAATGTTTGAATGTAGCGAATACCGTGTAGCGTCTTTGAATTATAGATCGTTAAATGTGCGTCCTTAAATACCTGAGGCATCCAGATCTGAAAGATGGTTGGTTAGTTATTTTTAAGGCAAATCAACCTAGTGGGCTATTTAGTGCCAAACCTTGTTTGTTTTTGTTTTTTTTGTTTTTTTTATTTTTTGCATAATTGATTTTTAAATGAATAATTTGCAATTAAATATTGGTTTGGTCTTATAAACTGGTAGAAATGGTTTTCATCAACTTCATGTGTATTAATAAATTTGTTGAATTAATAAACTAGTAGTAGACCCTCAGTCACAACCTTCTAGCACCAATATGATAAAAAGGATTAGGTGTTTGCCATACAAGCAATTTTAAGAAGATGGTCGGAGCAATCATATAGATGCTAGGGTTTGACATGACCATCTGCTTGATTGGATGGGGCCTCTCCGACCGAACGTCTAGCCCAAGTAAGAGGCCAAAGTCATTGGACCAGATCTGAAATTGTTACATAAGCGCCTTATACTTAGGTTGATCTCCATTTCCCGACATGGAACTGAATATGTGTCAGCGGAATAAAAGGAAAAACTCCTTTTTCCGAATAGACCGAGATTTACTTGCCTGAATTGTTATTCAAAATAGAAAAATGATTGTACAGAGTAAACCACCTTTGAATATTTATGCTAATGTTGTGTTAATGTAGAAAAGAAAGACAGAAATATGAAATTCATATTCACCGTCAAGATAAGATTAAGTTTCAGTCATTTTCTTCATTTTTAAAAATTCCAAAACAATTCCTAAAATTATAAATTAACCATTGGCCATAACTCGATACTTTCTTAGTTATTGGGGGAGAGAAAGATTAAAGAAATGTGATAGGTAACCGAATTGTAGCTAATTGCAGATGTAATTTTGGGATTTAATGGTTCAGTAAAAGTATTTTTTAAAAAGAATCAGGATGTTGAATGTAAATTCTCCATCCAGGTAAAAGTAAGTTTCATTCATTTCCTTTATTTTCTTCTCTTTTACAGGACAGTTGCAGTTAAATCCCTAAATTACAAATCAACCATCGGTCATAACTCGAGACCTTGTTAGTGGTTGAGGAGGGAAAGAGTAAAGATTCTAATCTTTGTGTTTAAGAAAAAGAAACGATAGCAGTACCTGTGGAAATAGCAAGATGTTCAGAGTCGCCCGAAAGTCTTGTCGCCTTACATCTAGTTTTAACTTCATTAATTTTTATGTAATTATTTTACCTAAAATATATCTCTAAAGATTGAATTATTTTCTAGAATTTTGGATTATATTATAGAATTATTCTACCTCTAAAAAGATATGTACGGGTGAAAAGAATTTCGGATATCTCCTGTATAATTATAGTACGAATTTTAATCAAATCGTTGTCAATGTTGATTTCAATTCTAAAATTTGGTAAATTGATTAATAAGACAAATATATGTAACAAAATAAATGAAATATAACATTACAATAAAAAAAAGAAAGAAAAAAAGATTCGTTTTGTGAAGTGTAAAGATAAACGAAAACACGGATAGGCTCAAGAAAGCTTTATTTTACTTAGAATAATGTTACAGTTTACTGAGAGCTTATATACTCTTAAAAATACCAAAGAGTTCCCCAAAAGGGGAGGCAATAATAAAATAGGTGAGGTAACTCTAAATTACTTATTACATGAAGTAAGTTGATCAATTTTGTTGGTAAATATATTGATCCTATTTTAAGAAAAAGGAATATTTAGATGAGTTGTTTAAATAAAGCTAACGTTTCCGGTTTTCAATAAAACCAAAATTGATAACACATTTATAGCAGATGAAAATAATTATAAAAGCTTAAAAAAGACACGAATTAAAAAAAGAAAACATGTTATCAAAAAACAAGATTAAAACTGAATAATGAATCTAAAACATATTCATTTTCAACCTTAGTTTCTCCAATAACCATTTTTTATAAGCGATTTTAAAGTAAAGAGAGTAAACTATCTAAGCCCACTCGGCAAAAATCGTCACCTTTGTTGAGTTTTATGGCAGGCAACTCAGAAACCTGTTTGAGATAGAAAGAAGGAGTTGTTCTGGTGACACAATTTTGTGTAGAATCTGGACTTGGACAAACTAATAGACTGACAGATAGACCAGCTTTATATATATATATATATATATATATATATATATATATATATATATTATATATATACTATGATCACAAATTGATTTCTTGGATTATTGATGGTTTAAAAGAAAACTGTTCCCAAAAGAGTCTTTTTCGACACTTCTACTTGTACAGAATAAACCACTAATGAACATTTACGCTATTTTTTTATGTTAATGTAGAAAAAAGAACTATAATACCTGCATTAAACGTTAAAATAAAAGTCATTACCTTCATTTTTTTAATTGGAAAATTAAAGTTAAACCTAAAAATTACAAATTGGCTATCGACCATCGGTCATAACTCGACATCTTCTTAGTAGTTGGGGTGGAGAATACTAAATATGGCTAAATTATAGAGAACTGAAGATTTAATTTTGGGACTTAATTATTCAGTGAAACATGAAGTAAATGACTGAAACTTATTCTTATCTGGATGATGAATGTAAATATTACATCTCTATATAATGTTTACATATATATTTACCAACCCCTCCACACAAGTAGGATGTGACACATGGTCAATTTCTTAAGCGGTGTTTTGAATTCAGAATTTTCTTTCTCCTAGACTGGTTAACAAATCAAGATTAAAGAGCTCAGTCTACCGTACTATTTATCCATAACTCGAGGGAGAATAGTTACATTCATACTTTTCTAAAGGGTATTATTTGAAATGTAAACAGCCTCGTCCAGGAATTGAACTCAGGGTCGCCGAGTCCATTTCATTGCAAGGATGGGTTATTCTGTACAATGCACCTTGAGAAGTTTAATAAGAAAGTCAAGTAGGCAAAGCTCATCAAAAAAAATAATGAAGCACCTTAGTAGAGAAACGTATGGCATCTCTTTGACTACACAGAGCAGTTTTGATGATTTGCCCGTAAGTACCGATTTTTCTTGCTTTGTCCGAAATATCCTCCTTCACTGTTTTGACGGAATTTGAGAAGGCAGTTGTTGAACACCCCCATCCCCACTCATTGACTCGTACACTTACACCTACGTCTTAAAATATTTGCGAAAGCCATTTGATCGTTCAGCAGAAATGGATCTTATCTTATAGGTTCCATATTTCAAAGGAGAAGAATTCAAAGCTACCAGAGCAATTTCGGCCGATTTGTTGAAGGTAAAAAATTCCTCTTGGAAAAAAAAAAAATTACCAACTTCGCATTAAGCAAACGAATACATCATAATTTTGGAATTCCTCATTTCGCAGGTAGTCTCGATAATCTGGGAAGACATTAAAAATGCAAAGAAAAAAAAAAAAGAAAATCCAAGAATTTCCTGTGTTCTGACTGGAATTGGCAAATGTGTTTGGTTCCATTAAAAGCCTCGGAGTTCTTTCTGGTTCTTGGAAAAATAAGGAACTTCGTAAAATATTTACTTTCAGAGTGTGCATTCGAGATTTACGAACTGCGAAAAACTTAAAGTTGGCATAAATGATAGATTCTGTTTGTAATGAATGATTATGGTGATAATAGCGCGGGAAAAAACGGGGCAGTACACGGTGAGTATGAAATGAAATACAACAGCATCTGTCATGAAAGTGCTCACTCATTGTATCACAAAGTCTAAAGTAAACAAGGAACATCAGTTGGGTGGGTCACTTCCACGAGCTTTTAATCTGGGCAGGGTTGAGAATTTTATAACATGATAACATATTGAAAGAAGTAGGAGAGTTCGAGTTACTTAATAGATATGTTTAAAATTATGTGTTGTTTTGAACCAATTGACCGTAATGTGTTCTTTACTAAAAGGTACAGTAGCTTAAAAAGTTAAAAGCAAGTCTTGTAATCCATTAATACAAACAGAGAGTTCGATCCTCACTGGATGCCTCATACTTGCGATCGTGTGTTACATCCTACCAGTGTGGGAGAATAAAATGAATAAATAGAATAATGATAAGAATTAAATAAAATACATTTTCCCATGATACAAAAAAAAAAGAACTGGAAAGAAGTTTTGGTTATCTACCCATGTTTATGGACCCACTTCCGAAAAGGAAATACTTACTCCCGTTTTACTGTAGCAAAGCTAGCGGACGCTCATGATTACCAAGAACTCCCAAAAAAGAATGTGTCGTCAAAGTAAGTAGAAAACCTTTTATATTTTTCTCTCTTCTCAACTTAGCGCCAGGCTGACTTGAGCTCTACCAATAAGTACATTCTTATGGATATTATCCAAACTTACTCCTTGCTCACTAGATTAACAACAAAAGGATTCCGGACTTAGAAGAAAAACTTTAGGAATTTTGGTTTCCTTTTACCCCTACCGAAAGGAATAAATGGTCCGTAGTAAAAGAAAACAAAAAAAAACAAAAAAAAAAACAAGTTTTTGTTGCTTCTTTTATTTAACAATTATTTCTTATATGTGAATACACACACGCACCGACTCCATATTTTACCTGAACCACCATAAGTTAGACTCCAAATATAGGAAACAAACGAACCTATGCCTGTAGCGAACAGGTTGGGTAAATACTTACTGTTGAAGTAAAACAGCTAGAATAAGTATCGGTATATATATTTTTTTAAGTCTGTAGAATAGTTTACCAAAATATGTAGTTCTCGCAGTTGATGAGGATATTTTTTCAGAAGAATAATGGTAATTGTTATAATACCACAAGCCATTAATATCTTTAAAATTGATCAGACAATTGGGAATATTTCTTTTATGTTATCTCTTTTTTCTTTTTTTTTTTTTTTTACTGTTGTCAACTAGATTCAACCTTACGAGAAAAACATGTTTTGTATAAAAAATGTTTTTAGAAATATTTCTAAAAAGTTTTCAAAGGGGTTGATATGTCACAAGAAAACCGACGAAAAATGTACTGGTGACGTAGCATATCCATTTGTTTAATGAAAACTATCTTCTGGTTCAAATATCTTCAACTGATTAACTTGCATAAAGATTAATATTATCTTGATTTTTTTATCCATTCGAAAGAAGAAACATTAAACAAACTTCTGATAATTTTTTTTTAAATTTCAGCTTACGGAAATAATGAAAATTATAAACGAAAAACAATGTTTACATTTTTGCACCGTTAAATCAATTGAAATTTAACGTAGCCCAAAACAAGTTATGACTTGAGGATTTTTTAAAAATTCTATGAAAAATCAATTAATGGTCCGATTTTCACGAAAATTTCCAGAATTGCTTACATTTTGATGAAAATGTTTAAAATAGTTTTTTTCCTAAAATATATTAGGGAAAATATTTTTTACGAGGTCTACTCCCCCCTATTTTATTTTATGAAATACAAAATAATGAACTGACAAAAAATAATTTTTACTTTTTTTCTATAAAGATAAGAGTCTGAATAATTATATCAGACGATTTTTATAAGTTTCTATCCCAGAGTTTTTTTTAGTAAAAGAACCATGAATACAGAATTCTGCTAAAAAATATCAATAAGGAAACTGGCCCTGTTGTAAAAAAACGGACTGTTTTACTTATTTTTCAAGATAACGGTGAGTAATTTTCCCCCAATAGGATAATTTGATCTTTGAATTAACAGTTTTTCTTTGTAGCAACTCTTTATGTTCGTTATTTCTTTTTTACGAGATTTTTTTTTTTAAAGTAAAGTAATCCAACGTACAGTGTTATTAGAAGAGTGCTAAATATCTGTGATAGAGCGTTAATAAGAAATATTTTAGTTTATATATAGTTACATGTGAATAAGTCTGCTACCATTGGTTTCTTGCTAAGTAAGCTTAATTTTTTAAGCGGAGCAATCATCGGGCAGCGAAAAATGTTTTGAAAATGATAAAAATGATATAAGTATGGTTAAATATGTGCGTTTGATTAACTGTATTCGTGTGTCACATACGCACACGTACGAACAGAACAGGCGCATCCGACCTTATACATAACACATAAACAAACAAGTGACAAGCGAATACAGTTAATTTTTACAAAATAAGTCAATATTGTTCTCCTCTATCCATTTCAAAAATAAATTAAAAAAAAAAAAAACAAGTAAACATAACTTTTATAAAACATACTGTGCATTGTTATCTTTGTTATTTCCTTACAAAACAAAACAAACAATAAATCACTTATTTATTTTTAAGTGTTCTTAATACATAAATTAATAATCTAAGGGTAATTCCATGTCAAATTATCCAGAAATAAAGTAAAATTGTCACTCAGCCCCTTCAATTTTTCTGAATTTTTTTTCCAGAGGTGGACTATGTTAACATTAGACGATCCCCAAAATCTGAGCTTCCAATTCCAAAAATTGGCGGAGTTGTGTCAATTTTTAGCTCTCCAGATTTGGTGGGGTTGGCGAAAAATGGCGACTTATTGTAATCTATTTTTGTCTCTAAAATGAGTTCTAGAGCTTCCCTACTACTAAAAATTGGTTTATAAAAGCATTTTTGAAAAAAAACCCCCAAAAAATGCTATAAAAAGTCTTAGAGTCAACCAATTTTAAGTTATTCATGATTTCTGATTTTTTCATAGGAAAATCAATATCCCGACGTGGCATTGCATCGATGACAATTTTTTTCTATTATTATTTCACATGTATTGAACCTTATTATTTACATATATTGAACATTATTTGTATCAAAAAGATAATTTGATATCTGCTCAGAACCGAGCTACAACATCAGTTAACATTTTGCAAATCAGAAATCATTAATAACTTAAAATTGGTTAACGTTAAACTTTTTGACAGCAGTGTTTGATTCCTTGGGCTAAAATGCTCTTAGAAACCAATTTTTAGGAGTAGGGAAGCTATAGATCTCATTTTACAGAAAAAATAATTACAAAAAGTCGCCATTTTTCGCGACACCCCACCCAAATGGAATTGGAAGCTCAAATTTTGGGAATGGCTAACTTTAAGATACCTCTACAAAATTTCAGAAAAACTGAAGTGAGAAATTTTAACGAATTTTTGCAAAATGTTGTAGCTTCAGTTCTGAGCAAATATCAAACTATCTTTTTGTATAAATAATGTTCAATATATGTGAAATAATAATAGAAAAAATTGTTGTCGTAGTCGCAGTGCCACATCGGGATATTGATCTTGATCAATGAAAAAATTAGAAATCATCAATAACTTAAAATGGGTTGATTCTAAGACTTTTTTTGAGCATTTTTTGAATTCTTGGTCAAAAATGTTTTATAAACCAATTTTTAGGAGCAGGGAAGCTTAGAACTCATTTTACAGACAAAAATAGGTTACAAAAATTCGCCATTTTTTGCGACCTACTTAAAAATTCGAAGAGCTAAAAATCGATATAACTCGGCCAATTTTTGGAATTAGAAGCTCAAATTTTTGGAATTGGCTAACTTTATCATAATCCAAACTCGGACAAGATTAAAAAAAAAAAAACAATGAAGGGGGGGGGATGACATGGGCTGAATGATTTGATATGGAATTATTCCTAAAGAAATAATTTGATATAAAATTTGAGTCCACAAAACCGGAAGAGATATTCAGGCAGGATAGAGATTTATTTCTTTTTCAAAATTGAATGTGACGTTAAAAATAAAGAGAGAAAAAATAACTTCCTAGCTTGGATAACTACAACAAATGCATACGATTTATTCATATTTTTAAAATTCTTTTTTTAAGTGATAATGTTGCAAAAGACAAAATATGCTGCATATGCAGACTGAATTTATTATTTTATTTTGTTTATTATTGTTACTGTTTTTTTTCTTTTATTCAATATTCAATCCACACAATACAACCACCAAGTAAAAAGAAAAGTCAATTTTTGTAAGGTATGTGCAAATGTGTATGTGTAGTAGAAGTAGTTATTTCTTGCAAAAACGAATGCATTTACATGAGCGTGTGATGATAGCTTCCCGTGGTGTGTCTTGCTGTATTTCAGGTGTTGGATACGACATGTCATCACCCGTGTTGTTATTAGTCGGGCTCTCATTGTTTGTTTGTTTGTTTTTTTATTGCCATGAGGAGCATGGGTGAATATGATTGGTTTAAATCTTTCAATTGAAATTGTACGTTCACCACCAACTGATATTTCTTTTATTAGTAATTTTCTTGTCTTTTTATAACTTAATGTGACCCTGGGTATGGAGCTTTTAGTGGTCTTCGGATTCTGCCTGTTAATTTTTTTTAATTGAAAAAGGTCACTAAGTTGGCATGAGCCTATTCTAGTAGTGACCACTCCAAGCTGAGATTTAAGAGGTTTGAATTCAGAGTTTTCCTTCTCCTAGACTGGTTGCCTAACCAAGGTTAAAGAGCACAGTCTGTCCTATTTACCCATAGCTGGAGGGAGAATAGTTGGATTCATACCTTTCCCAAGGGTATTAGCGCTATGTGAACTGTGGCTTCGTCCAGGAATTGAACTCGGGTCGACGAGTCCATTTCCTACGACTCTAACCAGTACATCACCGCGCTTCCTCATCTAAGCCATACATGTGTTGATAATTTTAAGTCTGTTGGTGTGAAAGATTTTTTTGAGTTCCATGTAACTGTCTTTCAGAAAGGAGGGTATTTTTAACTCTTGCATCTCCTTGGTGATTTTTATGTCTTCTTCGTGCAGATTAGGATAGTCCTAGTCGATGATTGATTTTGGTAGTAATAGTTTGGTTCCTGTAACTGCAACAGCTGTGAAAGAACATTGGTCTTTAGGCATATTCCTAATACCAAGTAATATAATTGGTAATGCGTCCAACCAACACTTTCTTGACATAATTGCTGATTTTAGTGAAACCTTTTAATTATTCCATTTATTTGAGGGTAATATGCTGTTGTGTGGAGCCTGTGGAAACCTATTATGGCGGATAGGACTTGAAACAGTTCACTCAAGAACTGAATTCACCGGTCTGTTACAACGTATAATGAGACCCTTAGGTGATAGACCCATGTGTTTAAGAATACTAATTGTAGTGGCTTCTATCCATCCTGTATTTATCAATGCAAGTGAGTACATATCTAGCTGAAATTGTGTATACACTGTCATATGTAATGGTGGCTGTTGGCTGGCCAATGATGTCTATGCACACAGTTTCGAATCTTCCAAATGGTAGAGAGGGCGTAATTTTCGTTCTAGTGTGCCAGGAAATCTTGTGCTGTTGGTACCGTAGACAATTCTTGACCATGGACCTTTTCATGTCTGACCAGAAGTATCTTGATTTTATCAGTTTCACAGCTGGCGTGGGTCCTGGATGTGAGAAGTTGTGAAACATGTTGAAGATCCTCCTACGTAGTGGTTCGGGTATCTATGGTCTGGGAGAGATGTTGATAGGTCAAACAAGATGGACGATTTTTGCATTTCATAGGGTTTGAGTTGACTTTTGCATTTATCAATTTCATCAATTTCTTTTGGGATTAACTGATCGCTGGTTGACCACAGGGGTCTATGTGATATATCTATATCGTATTGGTGATGTGTGTGGTGTTTTTTTTTCCCCATGCTGGTGATATCATGTGTATGTTCACCCACGTTGGTCAAGATAGGCAATCAGCAAAAATGTTGTCTTCTTTTATGTACAGTACATCTGCAATATAAAAGTAAAGGGTGGCCTATTGTCGGTAATATTCGCGGAGTTCCGTCCCGGCTTCCTGCCTCAACAACCGCTAGCCGGTGGCTGCTGAAAAAAACCCAGCTACGATGGAAGTCCGTAGCCGAAGCGGTGTCACTTGAAAAAAAAAACAACTAACTTAGGGCGTTTTTCCCGAAAACCCAACCCCAACCCTAAACCCCCCTAGTTAAAATTAACAGTTTTATTACAAAATTTGTGGGTTCTGTTTTTTATAGGTCATCCTGTATACAGCGAAGGATTCTATTCCCTTTTCGCTAGGGAGGTTGTTTTTTTTCTGATGTGGTGCGCCACACCTACTGTCAGCTCCCAGATGCTTTACCGCATAGATCAGATTACCCAAGCTGATACTCATGCGCTGGTTGGCGGGAACCGGTATCAAACTCGGAACCTTGCGATTCCTCGGCGGATGCTCTACCGACTGTCGGTTTCTTCTAAAATGCTAGAGACCATGGTTTATGATATGAAAACAAAGTGACATTACTGCTTTCAATTTGTGGCTTGAGGTGCAAAACTGTCAGGTATACATCTAAACGTTCTCCGTCGAAGAGGAGTATTTTCGCTGGTTCTCAGTTTTGTTTTAGTAAAATCTAGTTACCAATAATTTTTGACGTCATAGACGTATTTTACAAAACCAAATTACTAACCTTGATTGATAAGATTTTTAAAAAAATCAGAGAATGATCCGATTTTAATGAAATTATCAACGTTGATTTATCAATGAATGAATCTTATAATGCATGTTATTTTATTTAAAAAATTCTGATTCTTTTCAAGTCGCTTAACTGACCCCCACCCTTATTTTTGGGAGGCAAAATATCGGTGGGGTTATATATAATTGAAACTAATTTCTCTATAAATAAAAAGGCAAAAGACCGAAGGTGTGAATAGAAGAACATTTTTTAAAAGGAAAGATTTTGGAACCAAATAAATACCCGAAATCTGAAAATTAAATTTTTTTTAAAAATTAGATAATTTTTTATTTAGAATTTTTAATTACTCTGTTGTATATGAAATATAATTTATTTTTATCAGTGAAATAATTATACATCGATAATTTTTCTGTTTAAAAAGGTGGGCTCCACTTTTTAAACAGAAAAATTATCGATGTATAATTATTTCACTGATAAAAATAAACTTTTAAATTGAGATTTCTCCATTAACTATTACATTAGCCTACTAAACTAAGCTTGTTTTAAAATCTAGAAATATGAATTTTAAAACTAAAAATTATGGGCATTATATTTTAAATCAATTTTTACTGATTTAAAACATGATATACTTAAAAATATACGGAGGCCCCTTTGGATTCCACTTGCTTACCCTGAGTAAGTATATATTTTAGACATAGCCCTAAATACCCTGAGTGTTATTCGTCCTCAAAAAGTTAGGGCTCAAGTAACCTGGAAAAAAATGCAATTTTTAAAAATAAAACAATTGATGTATTATGAAAATCATTGATTAATTAGTTGACATTGAAAATGTTATCAAAAATAGATAATTCAATGATTTTTGGTAATTTTTTGTTTATCAATCTGAGTTAGTGAATTGTTACGTCTCGGCTACCATAGTATTAAAATATTTCGCAGGCATAGAGATAATTTTTCAGTGGACTTTTTTTCGTCGTGTTCGGAACAAAAAAGGGATAATAAATTTAAATAGAACATCAACGTGTGACTACTTTTTCTGTACACAGTGTTATTGATTTCAAAGAAGACACTTTTATAAGTTTTTTTAAATCTTTTAAAAAAGTGTTTTGTAAGTACATAAGTTAATTCACTTACAGTGTCGGAATTCGTAAATTTTGGGACTAATCTAATGTTTAAAATGTATTGAAAATTAATTAAACATGTAATATCATTTTGCTATTTTTATTGATGCTCATTATGTAACTATTTTTCGACTAAAATTAAATTTAACTTTAAACAAACGATTTAATTTATTTTAGTTGGTTTTTTTAGTGAAAAGGTCCGCACAATTGTTAGTACCTAGTAGAATCCAATGGTACCTAAATTCATCGGGGTGGCCTTAAGTCGGTATCAACCTGACAGCGAGGGAGTATATCCCCTTTTCACTAGCGCTAGACCAGGGAGATTGTTTATGCGTCTGAGGTGGAGCGCCACACCTACCGTCAGCTCCTTACTTTACCGCAGAGATCCCTGTGCTACTCATACGCTGAGTTGGCGAGGGTCGGTATCGAACTAGAAACCTTGTGGTTCCTAGACGGACGCTCTACTGACTGAACTAAATCTACAGAATAGTTGGAACTATTTGTAACTAGATGGTACTGTGTGGCATTTTGATCGGGGTGTGTCAAAACAGATATTTTGGCAAGAATGTCTTTTATAGTAACAAATGCCTTCTTTTCAGTCGGGCTTAGTTTTAGTATTTTTGCTGCTGGATTATGTTTAATGGCTTCGGTTAAAGGCAGTAACACATCTGTAGCATATGGGAATAATTTCCAGAAAAAATGTACCATTCCCAAGAAACAACGCAGTGATTTGAAATCTGTAGGTTCTAGGAATTTTTTTAATGTCTTCGACTTTCTGTGTCTTTGGCTTCAGTCCTTCAGAGCAAACATTATATCCCAAGAAGTTGATAGCGCACTTAAGAAATTGGTATTCGTCGACCGAGATTTAAAGGTTGTTTTCTTCGAGAATCGAGAGAACTTTGCTGAGATCTCTGAGGTGTTTCTTCCTCATATTCGGATAAAACAAGAATATCGTCAATGTATACGAAAATGCAACTCACGTCCATAAATTTCTGGAATGTCGAGCTCCTGTTTCGCAGACAGAATGGTATGAATCGTTATTTTTAATTTTTTAAAATATCTGCCTTTTTCATTGGAATCTGGTGATAAGCTTTGAAAATATCGTTTATTGAAAAGTTTATATTGTCACCTAATTCGTGGGTTGCCTACGAATTATTTACCACCCTGTCGGCTGGGGCGTTAGAATGCACCGACTGCACCTCTGCAGAGGGGTAAGACTCCCCCAATGGGGCCACCTGTTGGTCGTGGGTGGCGACCCGTGATGCTTAAGGATAGAGCCCAGTTGGATGAGCAGTTCATGACATGCAATACTCCACTTTGGCCCTATCTTGGGCTAGACGGGCGGTCGGAGAGGCCCCTCCGATCAATCGGCTGGTCACGTCAAGCCCTAGCACCTATATGATTTTCCCAACCCTATTGCCCTTATGGCAAGCCCCAACCCCTTTTTATCATATGGGTGCTAGAAGGCGGTGGCTGCGGGTCTACATGTCCTGGGAATGACGTTAAACTCTATCTGATGGTGAGGTTCCAGTTTTGGAGGTTTGGGGAATGTGGAGCACCCCTTCATCACCATTGCTCCCTGATCCACTCTGACCCGGAGTGGTAGTACCTGTTAGGGTCCCATCTACGGGTTAAATAGAAAAATGTATTTATAAAAAAATTGTATTATCCATTAAGAATTGATTTATTTCAAAACTTTATCAGCATTAAATGACCCACTGAGGTTGATATGCCGTAAAACAAAACAAAAAACAAACAAAACGAATTATTTACTGTAATTAAAATTAAAATAACGGTATTCGTAAATGGAAAGTTACCATTGAATCATAGAATGACCGTTATAAAGTGATTGGCAGCAGTTAACCATTCACTGACCTAGTCGGTGATCTCTCATTGGCTAAAGACAAACTGTGTGAAGAGAACTTAAGAGTTAGTCAGATTTTTGGTGGATCGTCGATGGGAATAGATGCAATGGTCATCTGTCCTCAAGTAAGTCATTTTCTCACCGAAGCGGTTGAACCCTTTTGTTCTTTCGGGTTTAATAAAGACGTCTAAGAAAAAAGAAACTAAGTCTTGCGTTCATCATTAAAAACAAAAATTATGAACATAGACAACCCACAACCGGAGCTCAGAACAAACGAAGCCCGAATGAACCAAAGAAAAAGACCAAGGAATTCAACCCAAAAGAAGATGACCAGCCAGTGGAATAGAAAAAGAACCAACCAAGCATGAAGTTATAAAAGGACTATGCAACATTATTCTAGCCTTCTGATATTCAGAATTGGATATCTGTCAACTTTTGTGAGCTGGTTAAGATCTCTAAATTCACCACACATTTGCCATTTCTTGGAATTGATTTTGGAACGAGATGTACAGGGGATTTCGACGGTTTCGATTCGATTTTCGATTCCAGCTTTTAAAAGTGCTGAGAATTCCAGTTTTGCTGCCTTCTATTTTTCTTCGGACTGCTGTCGAACCGTGACATAAGTAGGGGCGCTATCTTCAGTGTCAATGACGTGTGATACTTTCGTATTAGAAACTAGAGGCTGTTCCGTGCGTGGTCTGCGAGTTTCGGAATTTCTTGGAGGTTAGCACTTCTTCGGGTAGGTTGTTGTGGTTGTTCACCGTTATGTTCTGAATTTGTGTCTAGTCCTCTTTTTGTATAACGGCGTGTTTTTCTTCAGTAAGTCAGCACTTAAAAGGGGGTTAATGGTATCCGTGATTACTACGGTCTGTGTATATTAACGGCGTATACCCGGAATTCCAATATCCACTAGTTTTTCCCGGAAGCATTTAATATCTTACCCATTTGCTGCTGATAGACGTACAGGTGTAGTGTTTAAGTTCGGATCATGTGCCATTCTAAGCAGTAAGATTGTTATAGAAGCACCTGTATCTATGACAAAGGTTATATTACTAAGTCCAATTTTGGTAGCAACCTCAAATATCTGTGAAATGCCGTTTGCTGATGCAATTCACTTAACAAATTTCCCGGGACCTGGGTATTTGAGTTTCTAGCAGGCGATGATGGTATAGGGTTGGGAATTATGTTGCAGCCGGACTTATTAGGCCATCTGCACCACTGTTTACACGTTCTATATCTCTCGGCATAATATAAGTGTCCATGACATACTTGTGGTCTTTGGTTCTCGTGAAACGGCCGAGTATAAATATTTGTTTTAAAAAAACGGATAAATTGTTTGGTACAAATAATTGTAAAATGTAAATTTGGTTTGAAGAATTGATGAATGAACAGTGACGTGGCATTGCTACGAACTTCTTTGGCGTAAACTAGGAGTAGTGGTGGAAAACCAAGCCTTTTGGTCTTTGTCCATGTCTGGCGGTCAAGAAATGGACTACCATTTTGCCACATCTCAGCTTCTTCTGTCGTCTAAAGAAAAAAAGGTTAGGAGCTATCAGAAGAAAATTCAAAGACAACGAAATACTAAAAGAGAAAAAACAGTCCTTCGTGCGACAGTTTTCAATGAGGATTTGAAACCAAAAATTTCTCCCTCACAGCGACGGATATTGACGTAATCGAGACATTAAACGAAAAACCAAGAAAAACTCAAACAAGATCATTAAACTAACAAACTCCAAAGAAACACAAATTCTACAAAAAATACTACCAAACTTCAAAAACAAAGAAACCAAAGAAAACGACTTACTCAATTTCAAATGACCAACTTTATTACAACGCTAATTTCAAGAACCTTTTGTTAATTGGACTTAACAGATAAGTTCCTCGCAAATTCAATAAAATTTGCAAACTTGACTCAAACCTATCTTTCCTTTTATTGTTTTTTTTTTGTATTAAATTGTTACAATATTTCTTTGTTTTGTCATCTTTTCATCCAGAATCCGAACTTGAAAGTTGCGAGAACTTACCTTAAAAATCCAATTAAAGCCTCCTGAAAATATTTCCCAATATAAACGAAATTCGGTATTTTACTCATATATTGGAATTATTTCTCTAATATATTAAGAAACTAGTAAGTTACTAGTATATTGGAACTTGAAATTTACCCCCACATGTGAAAATTATTTATTTTAATTTTAATTTTCATACGAGTACCATAGTTTGCTCTGGGAGTGGCATCGGTGGAGACAGTGACTCTGGTGTGTCTGTTAATATTTCGATGTATGTTGGAGTTTTGCACAATGCTGAGTTTCAAAATGGTACTAATTCATCCGCTAATGTACCCAGCTCAATTGGGCATACATTTTTTTTACAGCCCTCGTTATTTCAGGTGAATTTATGGCGCTTAGTGAATTTATGGTGTACTAGTTCATCTCCATGCTCATCTTACCATTAGTAACCATTAGATCGTGCAGTTTCGCCGACGGTCTACCCGTCATCTGGGTGGCGCCAATTAACCTTGCAAATATTTCTGGCTAAGTTCTTTCATGCATAGCCACTGCTGCTTCTTTTTATGCTTGTATTTTTGAGAGGTTATTATGGTGTACGGTAGGTTAGATACAAATTCAGGTGGGAGGGGCTGACAAGACATGATAGAATTTAGTGCTTTCGTTCGAAATATTTCATAAATCGACCTGCGCTTCGCAAACAGCGAACCACTCATTCACTGCCGAATGCATAAAAGCTGGGATTTTTATAGACACAACCGACATGCTTTCCGCCATTTTAGTTATTCGTGACATGTTCCAAGATAACGAGAGAGAAGAATAATAAAGATGTCTTCCAGGAGTGAAGTGTCTGTCATTTGTATATGTCAATGTGGGGGAATGCAGAAAGTTTTTTCTTTTTTTTCTTATTTGTTTCTGTTTCAGTTCTTAGTTGAATGAAATGTTATTTCTTCATTTATATCTTATTATAATGGAGATTGTGGGTTTTTCTGTCTGTAACCGAAACTATATTACTATACAAGTCACAATTCCCTTTGTTATTTACACCACATTCTCCATGATTTTATTTTTTATTTAAACCTCAATTATTAGTAAAATTGTTTTACATCATTAAGACTGTTAACAATATCTACATACTAATAACATGCAATTGTATTTATATATACAACAAAATAGCGGTTCACAGTGTGAATAGGAAGGCTAATTTGCATATTGATCTTAAAAATTTGATTTTAATAAATATATGCTTAGTATTATTTATTTCTAATTGTTTGGTTTTATCTTATTGAATATGAGCAAAATCTCGGGGATAAATCTTAAAAGAAATCCATTAACAAGAAGAATTAACTGTTATTTTATTCTTTACTTCCTATTTTAACTAAATAGTTAAATTAGGAAAATTTACCACTGAAAGACGGGGATAATGGAAAATGATGGAAGAGTTAGTTTCAAAGTTGTTCTATTTTCCGATTATACCCCCACTGTTCCAAATGTATTTATCTGAATTCTTATTCAGTTTCATTAGTCTTTCTAATTTAACATTATATTTTATTATATTAAAATTTAAATACTTGCACCCGGAGGGTGCATATATTTGCTAGTATATATAAAAAAGTAAAGTCGTCGGGGCGGCCTAAAGTCGGTATCAGCCAGTCAGCGCTAGACCAAGGAGATTGTTTTTAGCATCTGAGGTGGAGCGCCACACCTACCGTCAGCTCCTTACTTTACCGCACAGATCCCCGTGCTACTCATACGCTGAGTTGGCGAGGACCGGTATCGAACTAGGAACCTTGTGGTTTCTAGCTGAACGCTCTACCGACTGAGCTAACCCGGCCCGCAGCATTTTTTTTATGCAAGTTGTGTTAAACCCGAAGGATATTTCTCCTTTCCAGTTTTCTGGCCAGTTTTTTTTATGTCAGGGTGGAGTCGATTGAAAAGTCCACCAAAGCTTTCATCACAAGTACTTTCGGCTCATAGTGCCATCCTCAGGTGTAGATGTAATTAAGTTGGTTCCAAATTCTTTTTAACAAGCAAAGTGGTAAAACAAACCGAGTAGCGGTAGGAGTAAGTAGGACGAAGAACTTATATGAAGAGTCGTTGGGAATGCGGGGGTGGGGAAAATTGGCGTCATTTGTAATTTCTTTTATATTAATATTATTTTATGTTTTTTTACTATTTCCTTTTATCATTTTATTTTGTTTCATTATTGTTACTTTTTGCTTTTTTTTCTTCTATTTATTATTCAATCCCCACAGTGTATCTCCAGTCTTCGCTAAACTTTTCTGGATCACGGGGAAAATATATATTTCCCAGAAACGTTTTAACTAGCGCATTCTGTTAATAGATTAAAATCTTTTGAATTACATGGAATTATTTTAGGGACCGGTTTAGCGCAATCGGTAGAGCATTCGTCGTTGAGTCGCAAGGTTCTGGGTTCTATACCGGCCCTCACCAACTCAACGCATATGTAGTACAGCTTGGGTAATCTGATCTGTGCGGTAAAGCATATAGGAGCTGGCAGTAGGTGTAGCACTTTGTGACACTGTGGTTGAAGACGAACATGGTCAGAATAAATAAATAAATAAATAAATAAGAAAGAGAGTAGGTTAAACCCAGGCATAAGTAAAAGGGGTGGGTGGCTGACCTTTTTACGAATCCAAAGATTAGGTCGTAAAGTTTAAAGAGACCTGTACGACCACCATGAAATGGGACCACTTGGTGATAATATCTTAGGCACCCAGGTATTAAAAGCAAAAAGGATTTTTAGGAGAAATTCTTGAAAAAAATTAATGATCAACGTATTGAAGACGTATTGTCTGAAAAAAATATTTAAGTACTTTAATTTTAAGGGTTAATGGCGACTAAAAGTCTGCGATTTATTTAAGTGCTGGCCATTTGTGTGGTCCGGAGAAGATGGTTTGGGGAAGGGGAATTTGACATAAATACAACTAAACTCGAGCCCTAAAGCAGTTAGAACCCGGGGATCTAAGGGTTAAGTTCGCCAGTAGGGATAGCAGTAATAGCCAGTTGAATAGACAGCGAAAGCATCACACACACTCTTCTTCCATCCGTGTCTTGTTTACACTTGTTGTTGTTTTGTTTTTAATCCTTGTGAGCCTGTTTTTCTGACTCGTGCCTTAAATTCGGCCAGCACATAATTCACAACGTTGGATCTAGACAAGTACATCGAAGAGCAGAGTGCAGAACAGGTCTTCTCACAACTTCATCTCAGCAAAAAGCAATCTCCCTGATCTAGCGCTAGGATAAACTCCCTCGCTGTTTGGCTGATACCGACAATTGACCGCAGATTTTTTTTTAATTACTTGAATAAAATTATTTAAATAATACAGCTTGTATCTTTTACTTCTTTCCCATCTTCCCTACTGCCAACGAAACTTAAACTTCAATGATATAACCATTTCTTTTCTTCCTGTGTTCAATTCCTAAGATTATTAAGATTAATCACCCCCCACCCCTAGCCCAGATCCCGTTAATATATTTATGCAATGCGATTGCCTTAATCCAACGCTGGATTAACAATGAAAAGAAATGGCAAGTTTAAGAAGCTGTAAATGATGCGGAATCACGTCTCAATACAAAAGAAGTAAATGACGCCATAACAATTGGAAAAGCCAGATTCAGTTCTCAAACACGACGTGCGACCTCAAAATAGAAAATGTGGGATTATATGCCTTATCCGCAGGATAACGTTTCAGATCCTCACTAGGAGGTGATACAATCTGTTGCCGTAGTAACATGTCCGGATATTTAGGGGTACGAATTCAATCCTCATTCAAGTCGACATGTCTTAAGGAAAAGACTTCAGTTTCACCTGCCCGCTAAGATACATTCTAGTAGACTGGTTGTACCAGTGGGACACTATACACAATAATATACACTACACACTATATAGTACACAATTCCAAAAGCTTTAATTAATTATAGATATATGTATTAAAACATAATCAAAAGAGAGACCTTGTGGCGTAATGTCTAGCATGATGGACAGCGACATCGTAGTGAGTTCGAACACCACTCTTGCTATTACGTTTACTTTAGGATTAATACCCTTGGTAAGAGTATGAACCCAGTAATTCCCCCAGCTATTGATTAAGTACTATCACTACTGTTCTTCTACAAAGATGGCTTTGGTATTAAATAACTCACGAAGGTTGGTATCCCATTAAAAAAGGATAATTGCCAAGAATGTGGTGAATCAGGTTTAATTTCTATTCTCACAAGCGGTGCTAGGTTCTCATGATTCTCTCCCCCGAATTTATTATGCCCCCCCCCCCACTCAACCAAAAGTCAATTTTCATAAATTCCCTGGATCCTCAAGCAGGCTACCCCCAACACACTTTTCAGAGAGTTCGGAAGTAGTACTCACCGGCCCGGATTACTAGTATAATTTCACATACATTTAACTTTCCGTTTTATACTTTCGTTTTTTTTTATTATTTAGATTTTTCGGACTCTTGTCCTCATCTTTATTGTGATATATCAACGTGTTGGCCGATGTGCACTCCGGCCTTCTTCAAGTGTTTTTGTCGAACTCGAGAACCTTCATAGAACTTTGAACCGAAACCTTTATTCAATCCATTAGGATAGATTGTTCTCATTCTATTAACCATGACCGGGTACAAGTGTTAAGCTATGTTAAGTATTTTATGTTACTTCGCTTTTAGTCAGGATTGAACCTATAGCCTCCAGGTGATTGTCACTTAGAACTGTATTAATCCAACACTTATATCCGTTACGCAACGTGTCCAACATTTTAAAGATAAGCACAACAGTTATATATAAAAAATAAAGAATAAAAAACAAAAAAAAAACTGAATAATACAAATTATCAAGCCTGATCTAAAAAAAAAAATTCAGACAAATACCATCGATTTACAAACCAATAAAACACGAATAGTCTTTAAATTATTTACTACAAAGATTCCCCTACAATTATTGGGGAATGTTCGTAGTAAATGTCACATTCAGTAAATTATCTTTCACTCTTCACGGAAAATTAGCTTTCTACTCGCACGTTTTTACAAGATTTTCTCTTTTATTTTAAATGCTGTCTGAGAGCCACATATAGCTCTCAAACGTGTCACTGGAAACATATAGTAAAAGATTCAATGTTCCGAAGGCGGAAGGCATTTTTAACAAATGAAATATGACGTGATATGAAAATCTCTGACATCAAATGACCTCAGACCGACGCGAAACAATAAGAATAAAATCAATATACGATCTATTCGAGGAGTGGCGAAACCTTTATTGAAAGCATGTAGGTGTATTGGCAATAATCCTAAAGAAAACATTGTCTGTCATTGACTTTGCCCATAGGAATCATTTGGCAGCAGATTGTCGTTTTTATTTCAAATTCTTTCATTAACAAAAATGTTTCATAAGAAAAGAAAAAAAAAACGATTAAAAAATTGTTTACTTATTTAAGAATAAAGTACTGTAAGTTTCATACTGATACAGTTTTGTTTTAGTATTATCTGCGTTATTCGGACTATTGTCCCCATCTTCATTGTTATTTGTACAACGTTTCGGCCGATATGCCCTCCGGCCTTCTTCAGGTATTGTACAAATAACAATGAAGATGGGGACAATAGTCCGAATAACGCAGATAATACTAATCTTCAAGCCTCATCTCAAACATTCAGAGAAACGGTTTTGTTTTGTTTCTTTCTAGGCAGTGTTCCGTGACAATTTGTAACGTATTTGTAAGGTTCAATGCTCTTATTTGTACTCCATGGTTAATGATGAAAATTTTCCAAGATGTTCATTAAATACTTGTAACCAAAAGAAATAAAATAGATTATTCTTTTTAAAAAGCCATTAAGTTTTAAAATAGAAAGTAACTTTTTGTCACTATCTATAACATAGTTAATGTAAAGCTTAGTGTTATGAACCGGTTCCTGTCCCTAAAACACCTTTTAAAGCCGTACTGTTTACTGATTTACCCAATCAGGTAATGACTGTAACAGCGTCTGAATTTCGTAACTAAAAACTGGACAGGCAAATTTAATAGCAACGACTAGTAATAACAATTACACGGAGACCAGATAAATAAAGTTTGAGAACAGGAAGGAAATACAACTTAGTGTCTTTATTCAAAAAGTGGGTGAAACTTGTCTGACAGTTCAAAACGCTGCTGGCAACAGCAATTCGAAAATATAACATACACAGGAACAACGTTGACACACTGGTAACGAGTCAAATGAAAAATGTGGTACAAAAAGGTAGAACAAACCCCAACAAAGTTCAGTAATACACGAAAAACGGGACAGGGGTTGGCACTTACTCGAGTCTTAAACTTTATCTTTTTACTGGGCGGTCTCTTTTGTGTCTCGCCTAAACGACCGACTGTTTTGTACTGTCCTTAGAAAGCGCCCTTTTCGCGGTGTTTCACGGTAAACCGTACACTTTCTTTAAGAAAGTCAGGGTCGATCAAAAGGTTCACCATCTCCTTCTAGGATAGTAAAGTCGTAGGGGTGGCCTCAAGTCGGTATCAGCGAATCAGCGAGGGAGTATATCCCTTTTCAGTAGCGCTAAACCAAGGAGATTGTTTTTTGGCGTCTGAGGTGGAGCGCCGCACCTACCATTAGCTCCTTACTTTACCGCACAGATCCCTGTGCTACTCATACGCTGAGTTGGCGAGGACCGGTATCGAAATAGGAACCTTGTGGTTTCTAGCCGAACGTTCTACCGACTAAGCTAGTTCTCGTTAAAGTGAGAAAAGGAAGAATTCGCGTTCGTTGCAATGGTGACCATCAGTGGTTATTAATTTTCGTGGAGACAATAGAAAAAGATACAACAATGTGTGGGACATTTTCTTTGAAGCTACCAAGAAATATTGCGAAAAGGCTAGAATACCCCCATCCTGTTTAAACTTAGAGAATAACAGTAATTTACTCGCTCCTGAGTTTTCAACGTTTAATTCTAAATTTTCTTTATTAAAAAACACCTGTCTCTTGTTATAATTGATAGTGTTGGGATTACATATCTCGACGAATAGGGGATACCAGATGTAAATACTTCCAGTGTCTGTCAGTAGGCGCTAGGTAACGTAACGAGCAACATTATAAAAGGAGAAGCAGCAAAGTAAAAACCTTCCAGCCTCAAGAAAAGTGACAACGCACCAAATGCGTCCTGTTCACGGGCAGTGGACTTTGCGCCATAAGCAATTTCTTGCTGCATGGTACACGTTAACATGCAAGTATTTACACTTTTATTTTCAATCAGCTACATATTCGCTCATACAACTCTGTTTAAACTCTTACTTGTATTCTATGTCATATTTATATTCTCTTCTGTTAAGTTTGCTCAGGCAATAAAATATCCTTGTTATTACTTTGTCGGGAATTGTTCTCACATTTATTCCGTATTCTCAACCAATTACCGTTAAGGGTCCGGGTTAGCTCAGTCGGTAGAGCGTTCGGCTAGAAACCGCAAGGTTCTTAGTTCGATACCGGCCCTCGCCTACTCAGCGATGAGTAGCACAGGGATCTGTGCGGTAAAATAAGGAGCTGATGGTAGGTGTGGCACCCACCTCAGACGCAAAAACAATCTCCTTGGTCTAGCGCTAGTGAAAATGGGATAGACCCCCTCGCTGATTGGCTGGTACCGACATTAGGCCGCCCCGACGACTTTACTTTTACTTACAATATCATCAGCCCGTTTTGTAAAAGTGGGTTTACGACTGCAAAGTGTGCCAATGTCACCTGATTGACAAGCGACACTGTAAACAGGGATGTTTATATTTGTTAAACTGAGCCATTACTTTGTGTCAAATCAGATTAGCTGGTCAGAATATTTTTGTTTAACTATTGAACTAGCAAACTGAAACTTTTCAGAGCCAAAAACCAAGATTAGGATTTTTTCCATGACATTTTCCCCCAATCACGAGGAAATCAAAACTTAACAATGACCAAAAAGAAGGCTATAAATGATAACATCTCGACAACGTTTATTTACCTATAAATCCTCACAAAAATATAAATGGGACAGATAAGTCCGTTATCAGTTCATATAACACCAAGAATAAATCATTGATTTTCCTTAGGAAATTTCCCGAATATACTATTCAATAAATACGAAAAATTTACTAAGCAATGCCAAGCCTGATACCATGTATCATATTGGAATTTATCTGACGCACGTGGAATGGCCAGATATTCCAATCACGGCTCTCCTAGAGGCCACGTAAAACCCTCTATAAAACCGAATTATCCACAAGTTTCCTCCTTTTTTCCAGCCTCTGGTAATCCAACGTCCAACGCGAGACACAGGCTTCGGGTTACTTACGGTACCTACTGTTCACAAGTGGTCAAATACTGAAAACGCCATCGCAGCTTAATTTTGATGATCAAGCGGGTACTGGTGCTTTAACATAGATGCTGATAGGTACTCGTCCTGCGTCCATGACGCACAAAAATCTAAAAGGACACAGTAAAATCGTATCTATGCGTCCCAGTGTTTTTCGTTTTTCTTCCCTCGCCATTTCAAGCTAACTGTAAATACATTTCAATAGTTTCTCAGAAAGGAATTACACAAGATAGGTTACAAAGTAGGAATTAGACGACTTTTATTGGGACCCATAAATTTTCCCCGGGACTCATTCAAAGCAAATATGTGCGTCCCAGGATGCACTAAATCAAAAGCTATCAGCATCACTGCTTTAAGTGTGCCTTGACTGTAAGAAAATTCGATAAAGTAGTTCAAATTCACGATATCTTAATAGAGCCAAAGACTCAACTTAGGCTTTCTGCAGAAAGTGGATAAAAAAAATGTCCCATGTATCATATTGGAATTTATCTGACGCGCGTGGAATGGCCAGATATTCCAATCACGGCTCTCCTAGAGGTCACGTGAAAGCCTCTATAAAACCGAATTATCCACAACGTTCTGGTAATCCAACGTCCAACGCGAGACAGTGAGAAATCGCTTTGTGACAACCAGCCCAAGACGGCGTCCCAAACAGTACATCCCACTGCCACTTAGCCATGCTGCTTCTACAACGATACAGAGCCAACAACCCCAAAAAGAAACCGCTACTACAATCTGATCTATACCAAATGCGGACGTCTCAAGATAAATCCGTAGAGCCTATTATCTGCAAAACATTCCTTGCATCTCTTTTGCGCCTATTTTGTAATTCTTTGTGTACAGTAAATTTATTGTAGTAACGAACGGTTGTTCTTTTCCTTTCTTCAAAAGCTGTCTGCACACTTAACAGTTTACAACCCTTTAAAAGTCTGGGTTTAACTAGTACTAATTTCGAGGATGAAATTCCCTGACCATATGACCTTAAGGCACCCCTTTTTATCTCAATTAAGAAAGGACATGTTTTTCATTTACACCGTCAATATCCGGTTGTTTGTTAGGGGTTAGGGTTAGTTTTTTATAAAAAATTAAAATCTAAAAATCGTCTGTTAAAACAACCGGATATTGACGGTGTAAATGAAAAACATGTCCTTTCTTAATCGAGATCAAAAAGGAGGGCGTTATGGTCATATGGTCCAAATTCCCTATAATTGCGGGTTTTCAACTAGTATATTTATGAACAAAAATGTAGCATTTATTTCTTACTTAAAAAGGCGTCTTTATTTTTTTTTTTAAACTGATATCAAACAAAGAAAAAAACGTTTATTTAAAGAAATAGACATTTGCTTGAAAAATAAACAAAAAAACACTATGATCTTGACATTTTTTTAAAGAAAGAAAGAAAAGGGGAAAAAAGAGATAAATATAGACCGGAATTAATTTACCAACAATTTCTTTGACAAGTGCCCAAATAACTGAAGGATATCCTCAATTATTGCTTTTTGCGTAAGAGCCACCCAATATAAAAACAATTGCCTTCATTTGTGGGTAGGAATACCGCCCTTTAAAGAAAAGAAAAATAAAGCAACCTTGGTGGACATTCACATTTATTTAATAGTCTCAAACACAGGAAGAGTTAAAACATAGTAATTCTGCTAGCTTATCTGTCAGTGAAATCTAACTCAAAATGCATTATCTCATATTGCTGCTATACATCATTAATTGTGTAAACGAGCCCATATGTAAGTATATGGGGTTTGTATACACACACACATACGTATATATATATATATATGTGTGTGTGTGTGTGTGTGTGATCTTCATATACACATATATATACACACATTATATATATATATATATTATACACATACACACTTATATATATATATATATATGAGTATAGATAAAAGGATATGAAAACAACACAATATGCTGTTAAAGTGAAAATATTTTATATCATATTCATAGCTAATATTGAACAATATTTCGATTTATAAAAATCATCTTCAGAGCTTGTTTTAAAAAAATATTTTCACTTTAACAACATATTGTGTTGTTTTCATATCCTTTTATCTATACTCATACCGTCGGATTCATTTCCTTTCTATTAACTTATATATATGTGTGTGTGTGTGTGTGTGTGTGTGTGTGTGTATTCCCACGACTCTCTCTCTTTCTCTCTCCCTCCCCCCTAACAATGGGTTATCTTTCCTGACAGGTCTTAGGCATGGTATCCAGTACCCATACAGAGCTAATCGATGTACGTTTTTTGCTGTTCGGCCGACAATGTCATGTCCACTGGTATAGCCGTTGGAGAACGTCACTTATTAATTCATCCCTGCTTCTCCAGTAGTGTCCAGTTCATCTTACCTGGATGGTTTGCGTGATAGAAGGTAAGTGGCGGTACAGCTGCCTTTTGTAGGGTACTGCTTCCAAGATGTATCCAAGACAGCACCTAGCAATACAGTAGCACTGACACGGCTATAGCTTGGAAGAATTCTCGCTTTTTCACATCAGAGAGATCAGATTTCTATATGATCGATAATCTGTCTCCTATGCGTATATTCACATCGATTTCTGTAGATTAGAGATTACAACCTAGGTATGTGAACTGGTCTACTCATTTCATAGGCCTACCATCCCGTGTGGGGATGTCTCCAGCTTGTTTAAAACACATGAAATCTGTTTTATCCAAGTTCATATAGAGTCACAGCCTCTTGCTGCCTTCTCTAGTATATGCAGCAGTGATTCGGCTTGAGCAGGTGTACGATGAAGGTGGGAGTTAAGATGACTGCTTATGAAGTGTTTATATATATATATATATTATATATATATATATATATATATGAGGGTCATTCAATAAATAGGATGGATTTTGCCTAAGGTGTTCGCACTGTTTACTGTAGCAACTTTTTCAAATAGCAATCTTTTTATAAAAAAAAAATGACCAAATTTGGTAGCTCTGCTATTTAGCCATCTATAGAAGACAACCACTTCTCAGCTTATGGATTAAAGGTGGTCTGAAAGTCTTATCACCCGTACCTATTGTCCGCCCTGTCATCTGGAGCTGTAGAATACGCCGACTGCACCTCTGCAAAGGGGTGAGACCCCCCCCCCCCAATGGACCACTTGTTGGCCGTGAGTGGCTACCCGTGATGTTTAAGGACATAATCCTGGTGGATGAGCAGTCCATGACATGCAGCACTCCACTTTGGCCCTTACTTGAGCTAGACAGGCGGTCAGAGAGGCCCAACCGATCAAATCGGTTGATCACGTCAAGCTCTATGACATATAATTTTCCCGACTGTATTGGTCTTATGGCAAATCCCCAACCATATTTTATCATATATGTGCTAGAAGGAGGTGACTGAGGGTCTTGGGTATGACATTAAACTACATCTAGTGTCGAGGTTTCAATTTTGGGACTGTGGGGAGTGTGAAGTGTCCCTTCATTCCCATTGCTTCCAGCTTCATTCTGACTCGAAGTAGTAGTATCTGTTAGGGCCCCATCTATGTGTTGGATAGATTTTTAAAATAGTTTAAAGATGTGTTGATAAAAATGAGTTTTTAAAAAATTGAATACCCAACAACAATGTATAAAACAAAAACGTCTTTGGCATAAACGGTTGACATGGCATAAAATCCAACCAACCAACCAACCAACCTACCTATCTACATATTGTTTTAACTTACTTTTTTATAATATAATATATAAGGGCCGGGTTAGCTCAGTCGGTAGAGCGTTCGGCTAGAAACCGCAAGGTTCCTAGTTCGATACCGGCTCTCGCCAACTCAGCGTATGAGTAAGGAGCCGATGGTAGGCGTGGCGCTCCACCTCAGACGCCAAAAAACAATCTCCTTGGTCTAGCGCTACTGAAAAGGGGATATACTCCCTCGCTAATTGGCGTATACCGACTTTACGCCACCCCGACGACTTTTACTTACTTTTATAATATATAAATTATGTAATTATTTTACCACTAAAAACATCTTTAAAGATCAAGTTATTTTCTAGAATTTCGGTTTGTATTATGTAATTATTTTACCTCTAGAAATATGTACGGATGACATGACTTTCGGGCCACCCTGTATAACAACTGTTCTTCAATAAGGATGGCTTTGGCATTAGATAACCCACAAAGGTTGATATGCCATTAAACAAAAAAACCAAACGAAACCAATTATTAACGTAAGATTCGAGTTGTGGTATTATCAATGCGATAGTGATTGGTTGACATGACAACCTGGGAAATTTGAAGAGATCAATCTGAATTGGCAAACGTAAGCAGATTACAAATTACTCGATTTATGAGAATCAACCAAAACAAAATTAATAGCGTCTGCCCACACATTTTAAAACAAGCTTTATTATTCATGCTCTAAATGAGAGTCAGCATAGATACCAGTTGTTCTAGAACTGCTTGTAAATCCATTCCTTTCTTTCTTTTCAGCCATCTCTTTTGTTCATGTGTTTGATTACCTCTGTTTTTCCTTTCCCAATTGCTTTGTTAAAAATCAAAAGACAAAAATGAGATGCTGCTTATTTTAAGAGGACCTACGTTAAATAATAATACATTTAATATAATATTGGCCGTTCTACGTGCTCTAATGGTTAGCAGATAATTTTAACTAGATTTTTTTTTCATTTTCTTGATTCTCTCTGAAGTTTGAAGATGAGGTTTGATAATTTGTATTATTTAGATTTCCGGACTGTTGTCCTCCTCTTTATTATTATTATTATTATTATTATTATTATTACATCTACAACGTTGTACCCTCCGTCCTTCTTCAAGTGTTTTTTATTGAACTCGGGATCTTTTATGTTGTAATCGGAAGCCTTCACGGAACTTCAAACCGAACTCTTTATTTAATCGATTGGAGTAGATAGTTCTCATTCCGTTAACCATGAAGGCTCCCGAGTTCGACAAGAAACACCCGAAGAAGACCGGAGGGCACATCGACCGAAACGTTGTGCATATAACAAAGATGAGGCCAACAGTCAGAAAAATCTAAATTATTGTTAATATTTTAACAAAAATCAGCCCAAATTAAAAAGATGGAGAAAAATACTAGTTAAAATCAATAATAATAATAAGTAGTTTGGTTTGGTTTATTTGTTTAATGGCATATCAATCTTCATGGGTTATTTAATGCCGAAAACCATCCTCATAGAAGAACAATAGTGTTACTATTTAACCTATAACTGAGGGTTGAGGCGTCCATACCTTTCCCAAGAGTATTAGTCAGAAAGTGAATGTAATAGTGCTACAGGAGTTCGAACTTGATTACTACGATGTAACAGTCCAGCTCATTAGTGTAGAAGAACCATAGCCGGTTGAGTATCGTTTCCTCGTACGAAGTAAATAAATATAGAAAAATTCACGACGAAAGTAATAACAATTATATTTATAGCCTGAACAAAACTTAATAGAAGATAATACAAAAACAGGATAGAAGAACACAAAGGAGGGTTTATACTATATGTGTATAGAAGAAATGTCCTAATAGGATAAGAGTCTTTTATAGGTAAAGTTTTGAGTGTTACAGGTATAGAGTAAAATATAATACTTACTTGTAAACCATGTTCTCGCGTACCATATGCTACGAGGTTGGGAGCTCAAAAAACACCTGTCCTGTGAACAAGAGATGCAACTGGTGCGTGCCCTTCTTTCGAGTATAGAAGATGGGAAAAGGGAGCCTTTGACTTTAGCCGCTCCACTTTTATATGGCTGTTTGCAGTACCACCTAGCGCCTAATGGAAGAACTGCGGCAAGTAAGGATTGTAACCCCGCATTAGCCCTTACGCCACGGAGACCCCCGCCCCTATAATAAGTAGATAAACTCGTGAAAAATCGAAGGAATACATGTATAACTGCACAAATATCTAAAATAATAAGATATAACCTTATTATTGTATATCTTGTATCCTAATCTTATATTAACCCCGTAAGGAGGCGCGTGGGCTAATGGTTAGAGTCGTAAGAAGTGGACTCGTCGACCCGAGTTCAATTCCTCGACGAAGCTGTTTGCATTTCACATGGCGCTAATACCCTTGGGAAAGGTATGAATCCAAATTTCCCCCCAGCTATGGGTAAATAGCAGAGCAGACTGGGCTCTTTAACCATGGCTAGGTAACCAGTCTAGGAAAATGAAAACTCTGAATTCAAACCTGTTAAACTTCGCTTAAGAAATTGACTTTGTGTCGTATCCTGCTCGTGCGGAGGGGTTGGTAAATAGATATATCAACCCCGGAACAAAATTATTATTTTCTTTTTTCATACATGATGAAAAGTTAAATTCTCTCTCTCTTTCTTTACTCTTTTATTCCTCCCTCCCTACCTTTTCTTTTCCTACCTCCCCCCCCCGCATCTTCCCCTCCCTCAGTTTTCATGTGCCAAGACATCTCTCTTTGTTGCGTTAAATGTATAAGAATTAACATTAGTTAAAAGCTAACATCCGTATCCTTATAATGTATTAGGCTACCAAAATGATAACCTAACACTGAACATTTCAGTAAGAAAAGACAAAGTCAATTTACAAAGGATATTAACATTTAATTATATGTATATAAAAAGACAAAAATCCCAAACCACAAAAACGTACAATGCTGTTCCAATTAACCCAACGAAGTCTAATAAGAAAAGGGTTGAATGCTCTTACAGGTTTTCCTTTGGTTGATCTACTCTATGGTGAGAGCGATGATACATGTGCTTATTGTGACGGACGAGAGAAAAAAAACGCACGGAATCGAATCACTAAGTGGGAAGGGCTAAGGGCTTGAATTGTCACGTGGGCAACGTGGGAAGTCTCACCTACAATCCCAAAACGGAGACAAGTATATTTTGTGTCCCTATAAGTGCTAAAAGTCGGTACATATTTAGTTGTGGAAATAAAACAAGACAGATCAGATAAAGAAGAAAAAAGTACAACACGCACCTAGCACTCCGTTTACTTTCTGGAACTGAAGAGATACAAGAAAGGGATTACCGCCAAACTGGGACCAAAAAGTGTGAATCAGAGTTCTTACAGGAGGTGGGTGGTAGCCTTTCTGAAAATAGAATAAGTTTAATCCAACACATACACGCTCACGCTCTCTCTCTCTCTCTCTCTCTCTCTCTCTCTCTCTCTCTCTCATTTTGTTAAAGGTTTAGCTTAACAAAAGCAATGGACACTGCATATATATTTTAATTGAAATGTTGACACGCATGAAAGATATGTATGTTATTACAAACTCTTCATCTAAACATGGATAAAAAAAAAAGTATTCTAGGAAAATAGGGTTTGTCTTTAATCAGTTCTTAATTTGAAAATATTGTATTTTAAGGCTAGAAATAGAAACGTTAATGGAAATAGATAAATTATTCTTATTCTCTAAAAGTGCAACTATAGATTGTATGTAAAGACTGAATTAGAAATGAATATCTTGAACATAAATTTGAATACACAGTTTTATTACCAGAGTGGAAGGAATGGACACTTGTTATTTTTAGTTTGACAGCAATATACTATTTTATGACATGCGGTCAAGTCATGTTCCAGCGTGTTTCACCGGTTCCTGTTAAATCAAGTAAATTAAGCAGTGGTAAGCCTGATCAGATGGGTGACCACTTAGCAACACCAGGTACTAGAAACAAGTTGAGTCATCTGCGCCAAACAAAGCAAAGCTTAGTATATATATATATATATATGTATATATATATGTATGTGTGTGTGTGTGTGTGAAGTAAGTAAACAAACGATGTGTTTATTTTTGATATGGCCTTTTTAGCCGACAATTTTTGGAGGATATGTGCTTAATTGAAGACTTCAATTAAGCACATATCCTTATATATATATATATATATATATAGTGTCTGAGTACTACTGAAATAATGTGTGTGGGCAGCATTCTTTCATTTATACATGTAGAATTAAACAAAACAGATGTCTCCTGTTTAACGATTTTATTGATGATCTTTTCAAGCTTTCTGACCAACTTTTTTATATTTGGACGGAATTCGTGGATTAGTCCACCGAAGTTCATATCCCGAGTACTTTCGGCACTTCGAAGTGCCATCATCGAGGCTGATGTGTTCCAGTTTTTTTTTTTTTGTTTGTTTTTTAAGTATATTAATGGGTGTGAAGGCTGGAAGGAGGAGAATTAATGGGAAAAGTGTTATAGGCATTTTAAAATGTTAGTACTGCATTGAAAATTAATTTTATTTAAGGATGGTTTGTATTGTTTGATGTATAAAGCTTCTAGTATTTGGAGACTAATTCGGTGGACTAATCCACGAATTCCATCCAAATATAAAAAGTTGGCCAGAAAGCTTGAAAAGATCATCAATAAAATCGTTAAACAGGAGACATCTGTTTTGTTTAATTCTACACACACACACACACACACACACATATATATATCAACTCATCCGCACGAGTAGGATGTAGTAATAGGGCAAATTTTTATGCGGAGTTTAAACGGTTTGAATTCAGATTTTTCCTTCTCCTAGACTGGTTGCCTAGCCAAGATTAAAGAGCCCAGCCTGTCCTACTATTTATCCATAGCTGGAGGGGAAATAGTTGTATAATATATTTCCCAAGGGTGTTAGCGTTATGTGAAATGCAAACAGCCTCATCCAGGATTTGACTCGTCTTGCCGTATCCAATTCCTACGATGGTAACCATTGCACGACATGCCTCCTTAGTGAACAATAATATTTTTTTTATTTAACCTATTTGCTTTCACATTTTAATTTCATCACGAATCCAATATAATTTGGTCAGTAAACTGTTATTCATAATTTGAAAACCTTATTTTTTATAATAATTGTAATACTTAAACTCTCTCTCTCTCTCTCTCTCTCTCTCTCTCTCTCTCTCTCTCTCTCTCTCTCTCTCTCTCATCTAAATATAGCTTAAGTTCTCATTCGATGGGCACTTAAAATAAGTGGGAACCACTGAAATATTTTAATGGGCCACACCAAATTAACTGCAGTAAGTTAAACCACCTTGTCATTACATTATGTTAATTTCAACAGAGGGCGTCCCATCAAGGTATAATGGTTAGCAAGCTAATCACGCAGATCCATTACTACTGAATAGCGATTTCAATCCTCGTTGAATGCCCCATAGTTGCGAACGTGTGTCACATTTTACCGATAGCGAACGATTGGGTAAATACCTATGTCAATTTCAACAGAATTGTGTGTATGTGGGGGATGAAATTAAAAACATTTGACAACGTCAGAAAACCTTTTTTTATGTCTGCTAGTGCATATGACCTCTAATTTTAAAAACAAATCCTATGTTGTTAAGATCCCAACAGTTGCTATCCCGAAATTTGATTGAGAAACAAAACTCTAATGAACCGGAAGAGTCTCTTACCCACATACATGTATACCCTTCTAGATGTGCAGGAACCCACCAATTATTTTGAAACGCTTGCTGAAATGTTTGGATTCACCCCGTAAAAAGAAATGGTAATAACTGAACTGGACAGAAGATGGAGAGACAAAATAAATCAACAACAACCAGCCAAGATAGGGACTTGCACTCACCCTACAAGAGAAATATATTTTTTCAATATTCATAATAAATGTCTTTGGAGATAATTTGTGCTATAGTGGTTATCGCCGTAAAAAATGAACATGGCAACCAGAGTTCAAATTCGGGACCAGACTGATTGCATTTCACATAACGCTAATACCCTTGGGAAAGGTACGAATCCAACTATCCTCCCCCCAGCTATGAGTAAATAGTAGGGCAGGCAGGGCTCTTTAATTTTACCATGGCAACTAGGCTAGAAAAAGGAAAACTCTGAATTCAAACCTGTTAAACTCTGCTTAATAAGTGACCTTGCGTTGCATCCTGGATGTGGGAAGGGGTTAGTAAATATGTATATTAGTAATTCTTTTTATTTACTTAGGGTTACTTAGGTAAGTATGCTTGTTCTGAAATATATTTAAAATAATAGTTAAATGATAGTTTTATACAAACAAGAAGTAGTAGTCCGACAGTATGTGGAGAAAGGTAAACAAACACGAGATGTTATAGAAAATGGACACCACTACCCACAATAAACATCCATTTTCTATAACATCCCGTGTTTGTCTACCTTTCTCCACACACACACACACATATATATATATATATATTATATATATATATAATATATATATATATATATTGATGTAATATACACGTAATATTTGAATATAATGATATCTATTTTTCTGTGGAAATTAACTGCAGCTGGATTTTCACCAATGGAATTTCCCATGGTGGAATTTACCATTGGTGAAATTTCCCAGGAGGAATTTGATGTTGTGGAATGTACCATGGGAGAAATTACATAGAACCAATGAAAGATTTCTGTTCTTATAGGGCACTGAAACCTGCTGTAAAAATGGATGGGGAAAAAAGCAACGTTGATATTAATCAGTTTAAAGTAGACTTTCCTTACAGTATTATCTGAGAACGAGAGACAGATTGAAATAATACAAAAAATTAATTCATATACTGTTGTTATTATTAACATCTTTAGATATTATGAGCAGAATTCTTAAAATACTACCTCTGTTCCATGATAGTCGCATATATATTTTATGAGTATACATTTGCATATATATATATTTCATGAGTGTACAACAAAAAGACCCAAACACCTAATGAAAACACAGAAAAATTATATATATCATTTTAAATTTTTTTTTTCTTATTTGTACTTTATGTTGTACCGGCCGTTCCTACAGTGGAGAACATGCACCGGTTCTCACTATAAATAGTGAGACACCGAGTGTAAAGGTAGCACTGTTCCCATTAACGACAAGCTAGTCGTACATGTACCATTAATTGTAAATACACTTGTCTTATTTTACCCCATCTCGACTTGACTTCTTTTTACTGTTGGGACTAACATCACAACAGTTTGGCGACGAGTAGTCGGAACGAGTTCACTGAAAGAAAAATCACCTAAAGTGATTGATATACAAGATCTTCACGGAAAACAGCTTCGTCATTGCAAACAGATTTTTGGATTCAGAGTTAACAGCAAAGTAATTACTGCAAAATTCAAAAGAACGCGAAAAATATTCTCAATTATTAAGTTAATTGAATATACTGACACCTTAAGTGTTCAAAAGAAAAAAAAGTTGACTGCCTCCCCAGATTCGAGAATCTGTTCACGGTAAGACTTAAAATTTTTTAAGTTCACTGACTCGTTAAGATAATTGTTTGAGCAAAATTCGCTTGACTATTTATTAGAGCAAAATTCGCTTGACTATTTATTAAAACGGTCTACCAAATTGGCCAAGGGAAAGAAAAGGCAGACAAGAAAAAAAAATATTCGCGTAAGTCATTTGTGTTTCTAAACAAAAGACGTTAAATAAGCAAGTCAGAATTTTTTTTAAAAAGTGGGGAGTTAAAAAAAAAAAAAAAAAAAAAAAAAAGATTCCGATAAAACTAGTCTTATTATGCTTATAGCGACGAACTTTATTTTGCTGTGTGTAAGAACACAAATTGAAATAAAGAAATAAAAAGCTGTGCTTTTTTTCTTTTGTGTTGAACAGAATCTATTGGTCGGACTGTTTTTTTTTTACATGCAGAAAAGGAAAAAAAAAGCTATTGGTCGGACTTTGTTTTTACGTGCAGAAAAGAAGAAAAAAAAAAAGACTTTTTATTTAATTTCTATTTTCAAACAAAAGAACTGGAACTAAAACTGTATTAGTTGAACAACTAATTAAGCACGTTGAACGGAAAACTGAATTGTAAAAGTAAGGATGGATACTGAATTCAAAGATTCTCTTCTTCAATTAGTTAAATTCCAAACCGAACAACAATTAGAACTAGAAAGAAAACGAATTGAAAGTGAGGAGAAATTTAAAAGAGCTTTTGGACCAGCAAAAAGCCCAAAGAAAAATAAATGCTGAACAAAAAGAGCTTGCGACCACACTGGAAGAAAAATTCCAAGAAAGACTGCTACAACAGCAGAGACACTTCGAAGAACTTTTGGTAAAAACACAGGAGGAACAGAGGAAATTTTTAGAGGCAACACAGTTATCGAAAGCAAGCGAGAATCATAATGCATTCTCCCAGACGGCTGTGTGGAACGCTATTGAAAATTTCAAATATAATCCAGAAGACGATGTCACTTTTGAGCACTTCTATAGAAGATATGAGGATATTTTTGTATCGGACTGCAGTACATGGACAGACTCTAAAAAAGTTAGATTTTTGCTAAGAAAATTAGGGGCTGCCGAGCATACAAAGTTCGTGAATTTTATCCTTCCAAAAAAGACCAGTGAGTTGAACTTCCAAGAAACAGTTACTTTACTAATAGAACTGTTTTCGACAAAAACTTCTCTTTTTCACAGATATAAGTGTATGAATGTCACTAGAAGAGAGGAAGACGACTACACTATGTATGCAAGTATAGTGAATAAGCATTGCGACGATTTCAAACTTGAGGAATTATCATCAGATAATTTTAAATGTTTAATATTCGTGCAAGGTCTGGTCTTAAATAAAGACTCTGAAATCAGACGTCGTGCGTTAAATAAACTCGAAAGTGTACCGAATCTAACACTTCAAAACCTAGCGGAAGACTGAACGTTTTGTTGCGTTAAAATAGGACAGTCGTGACATAGAGGAAAGCGGAGTGTCGCACATTAAAAAGATCCATCAGAAGAAAAAATTGACTTCAACAAATAACCAGAGAAAAAAACATGGTAAAAATCCACCGGGACCGTGTTGGAGGTGTGGAGACAAACATTGGTATAATGAGTGTCCCTACAAATTTAAACAATGTGACCACTGCCACCAGAAGGGTCATAAGGCATCATGTTGTAAAAGAAAATCTGGTAGAAAGACATCCATTAAACTGACAAAAATTGAACCTGAGGAACAAAAATCCGGAAATATGTACAGGTCAAAATGTTTAAAAAGAAAGTAAGACTTCAGCTTGATAGTGGGTCTGACATTTCCATCATTAATGTACAGACATGGAAGAAGCTTGGGCGACCCACTATGATCAAATCACAAAAAACGGCGAGAAGTGTCAGTGGTGAGAAAATAACCTTCGAGGGGGAATTATTGACGAATATTTCTTTCCAGAATAAGACCGAAAAAGCCAAAATCTTCGTCATGCGAAAATCAAATAACCTCTTTGGAACTGATCTGATCGAAAAGTTTAGACTATGGGATCTGCCTTTAAGTTCTTTTTGCCAAAAGGTTGAGGATTCAAATGCGGAGGCAGAAAAACTCA
Source organism: Doryteuthis pealeii (assembly GCA_023376005.1). Taxonomy (NCBI): domain Eukaryota; kingdom Metazoa; phylum Mollusca; class Cephalopoda; order Myopsida; family Loliginidae; genus Doryteuthis; species Doryteuthis pealeii. Next base: position 118,703,848 of record CM042141.1, on the reverse strand, counting down.
AGAGGGAATTAAAAGAAAATTTTCCAGACGTATTTTCAGGGGGTCTTGGAAGGTGTACGAAAGCGGTTGCAAGATTTGAAGTCAAATTGAATGAACAGCCAGTGTTCAGAAAGAAAAGAAATGTTCCATACGCTGCTATAGAGCAAATAAACGGTGAATTAGAAAGACTCAAAAACATGGGTGTCATTTCAAAAATTGAGTGGAGTTCACCTACAGTTTATGTTAAGAAAAAGAAAATTATCTTAACGTCAGACTTGTTTCTGGCACATAATCCCAAGCAAGAAAAACCGATAACAAAAAAACGGTATAAAGTTGGTGAAAAAGTTTTTTTTAAGATTCACAAAAACAATAGGATTTTCTGGGAGTCCGGCACTGTGGATAAACAAATAGGCAACATGGTCTATATGATTAAGGGACCAGATTTCGTGCACAAACGTCACACTAACCAAATCCGGAAAAGATACTCGAACAGTGAGGTGACCATATCACCCGAAGAGGACATCATGGACACAGTGTTTGATACTTTTCAGGTGCCCATACCAGAGACTACTCCTGAGAATAGGAGATCAAAAAGAAAACGGAAATCGACTGAGTTGATTATGGTGAACCCCAAACAAAAACCTTATTAATCCCCAGACGGGATATTTTCAAAGGGGGGTGTTGTACCGGCCGTTCCTACAGTGGAGAACATGCACCGGTTCTCACTATAAATAGTGAGACACCGAGTGTAAAGGTAGCACTGTTCCCGTTAACGACAAGCTAGTCGTACATGTACCATTAATTGTAAATACACTTGTCTTATTTTACCCCATCTCGACTTGACTTCTTTTTACTGTTGGGACTAACATCACAACACTTTATTCATTTATTGTGGCTTATTCATTGTTTTATCTAAGAATTGAAATTTTTGAAAATTGAATTTCAATTTGTAACAAAAGTTTGTGGAAATAATTATAAAGTCAATCAACAACTTGTTTATTTAATCTTATAAAATCTTCTATAAAATATCATTTCGATGCTAAAAATTTTCTTTTCAATAAAGATATGTAAAAAAAGGTAGTAAAGTCAGTGGAGTGGCCTATTGTCGGTATCAGCCAAACAGCAAGGGAGTCTGTTCCCTTTTTGCTCACACTAGATTGTTTTTTTGCAGAGGTGGAGCGGCACACCTATCCTCAGCTACCAGATGCTTTGACCACACAGATCAGATTACCTAAGCTGTGCTACTCATTCGCTGTGTTGAAACCTGAACCTTGCGATTCCTAGGTGAATGATTTACCAGCTGAGCTAACTGACCCTAAAGATATGCACTTAACTCTTAAAAAAAAACAACCTGTTATTAATTAATTCTATTTTTGTTATGCTTTAATTTAACCAAGAAGGTTTTGTTGCACTTTATTTGGTTTGGTTTCGTTTCTTTGTTTAATGGCATATCAAACTTTATGGGTTATCTTATGCCAAAGCCATCCTTGTAGAAAAACAGTCTTGGTACTATTTAATCCATAGCTGGGGGTGAGGGGTTTCCCAAGTGTTTTAGTATGAAAGAGATCATAGTAACACAACTAGAATACAAACAATCCAGTATGTTATCCACTTCACCACAGGGACTCCTATCTTGTACTTTGTACTTTAGATGTGGGTGTTTTGTTTTATGTTGTTGTTTTTTGTTGTTTTTGTTTTTTTTGTTTGTTTTTTGTCTGGACCTGATATTTCATATTAAATGTAGCAGATGAGGAGTAACAAGTCGTATATATATTTGTTGTGTTTGTTTTTGTTCTCAAAATGTGTTTGGTTTATCAAATACAAATAAGAGACATTTTATCATTTTGAATGTTAACTCTATCAAACAACATATTTAGTTTTGTTTCACTATTTCTTTAATGATATTACAATTCTACATTCACAGAACTTTTTATCTTTCTCATCATAAGAATAGTGGGTATTAATCTATAAGTAAGTAAAATCGACAGGGCGGCCTAAAGTCGGTATCAGCCAGACAGCGAGAGTCTATCACCTTTTCAATAGCGCTAGACCAAGGAGATTGTTTTTAGCATCTGAGGTGGAGCGCCACACCTACCATCAGCTCCTTACTTTACCGCACAGATCCCTGTGCTACTCATACGCTGAGTTGGCGGGGACCGGTATCGAACTAGGAACCTTGTGGTTTCTAGCCAAACGCTCTACCAACTGAGCTAACCTGGCCCCTTTAAGTCCTTATAATGCATTAGTGCATATATGGATACACCAACACGGAACATTTGGTTAAAAAAAAGATAAACAACTAATTCACATGAACAATGCACATATGAATGTTTAATAGATACACATGCAACAAGACAACATATATGTCCCCCAGTAGGTAAACTGTACATAATGTTCCATGAATAAAGTGTAAGAAGAGGTACAAGAAAATGATGAAAAAACTTACGTACCTTCAGTGGTTTTAGGTGCAATAAAATGCTATGCCAAAGTTGGAGACAAATTGTTTCTATTCTGTTCTATGAACAGAGCTGAGAAATATGTCCTTTTTGCTCAACGAGTGAGGACTGAAAAAGATAGGTCTTATCCATTCTAATGACAGAAACAAGAGAAAGTTTTAAGGAGCTGAATTATCATATGACAAACGGACACATAACATAGGAAGCCACGCTCACCCAAAGGAAGACAATTATTTTTGTTTTCCTATATCAGTTAAGAACTGCTTTGCAGTCTTTTTTCTTATTGATAGAAAGCTGTAAAGATAGGAATAAATGATAATCTCAACGTGCAATATTTGGTGAAAATAGTAGATAAATGAAAACTTTCCAACCAAGATATGGCAAATTTTGCCTATTTATCAAAATAAGATTTCTTTCATTTGAATTTGTATTTTTTAAAAGTTTCATACAAATTTATTTAACATAGAAAAAGCATCATACATTTATTAAGTAATTAATGTTCATAAATAAAGAAGAAACAAGAAGTAGAACAAAACAAATTCAAATTAAATCATTAAAAGATCATTTAATGTACATTAGATCAGAAGGATAAAACAAAACCAGAAAATTAAACATTATCAAGTACTGTACAGTGGCTATACATATGTTGAAATATTACAAAATAATGACAGTGAGAATTTTGGGTCAAATTTCAAAGCAATTTAAACAGTAACTAATGTACAGAAAATGCCACTACAAAAAGGTCCGGTTTAACTCAGTCGGTAGAGTGTCTGACTAGGAACAACAAGGTTCCAGGTTCAATACCGGTCCTCGCCAACTCAGCATATGAGTAGCATAGGTATCTGTGCAGTAAAGTGAGGAGCTTATAGTAGGTGTAGTGCTCTGCCTCAGACACCAAAACAATCTCCTTAGTCTAGCACTAGTGAAAAGGAGATAAACTCCCTCACTGTCTGATACCAGCTTTAGGTCACCCTGACGGCTTTACTTACTTTATTGGTAAAATAGAGTTTGATAGTGAAAAAATATTGAACATCTTTTTTAGAAGCTTTTATGAGATTAAACTTACACTTTCTGTAGATAGCTAGTTGAGACACACAGGAATAAAAGTCTAGCATAGAATATTGTCATCTTTAAAAATTAATTCCAGGTGACACTTTTCATTGATTGTTACCTTCAAGTTTTCTAACCAGAAGTAGTTCTTGATATTTACTAAAATTTCATTTGGCACAGAGACCAAGTTGGAAGTGCTTCTTGTTAAAAATGAACCATAAAAAAAAATAAAAGACAAATTTTCTTTCAACATAAATTTTTGGGGGCATCATGTTTACTGTTTTGTTCCACTATCTTCTGCCATCTTTCCTACATCATTATAATTTTATTCTTTGCAGAACTTTTTATCTTTCTAGTCAAAGAAATGATACCAGTGCTTTTTGCAGTCTTCCAGTTAATTTAATCTCAAGGTACATCTAGTGATTATGACAGTCAAAGGTCAAAGTGGTGTAAATTTTCTGTGTTTGATTTAGATATTTGAACATGCTGGTTATCCACTGTATGTTGATTATTCTCAAATGATGTCTTAATTTGATCTCAAGATATAATATCTGGTGAATATGGCAGTCAAAAGTCAAATTAGTACAAGTGAGTTTTTTTCATGCTTGATTTAGATATTTGAAGCTGTTGGTTGTCTACTGTATTTTATAACATTGATTATTCTCAAATGAGGTCTTAAAATTTGATCATGTAGCGTTTGTTTGTATTCGCCTGGTGGAGTTGTCTGCCCCTTTTAGTTCCATGATGCCCGCTAGGGCACCAGTATAAAAGCGCTGGTTTCAAAACCTTCGCTCTCTCTTTATAGTTTTCAGAACTACGAGCCACATGGGGTAGATTCTACCTAAACCCTCTAGTGGGGCTCCGCCCCCCCCCTTACATTACTGTGAGTTCTTTACAGCATGGACTATCGCTAGTCTCATGTCTGTAATCTTTTATGTTATACTTTGTATCTGTCATTGAATGTCTATCTTTATTTGTGTAACTCTGTTTACCGTATTATGAACGTTGTATTCTACTGTTATCCATGTGCTGTGTTATTAAATGTTTGTCTATTAACCTTTGTCGGAGTTATTTGTATTCAAAGAATGATGAACTTTACACCATCCCTTACAATCACTATCGACATAAACTGATCTGACCAATCAGTGAGCTTTATTCGACAAGTAATTCCCAACATGAAACTTAACAAACCACTTTAAACAGGTTTGATCATCAGTCACGGTACCTTACCCATGTAAAACACTTTTTAAGTGTTTGAGACACATTTTTATTTTTATTAAAAATAAAATAAAGTAAAATATAACAAAAATATTGTGTATTGTCTTCCATTTTTAAATTAAGATCTATGTATAATGTTATGAGAGGTTTCATTTTCCAGTCAAAAGCAATCTTTTTAACTCAAGTTAATTGATACTAAACACTTCTAATGCTATCTTATAACAGACACAAAAAGATTTTACACTATTTCATACCTATAGATTTACCTACCTACAGATTATATAATGCTTCTCACACTCTTACTATAACACAGTATTGTAAACAGGTGCTGGGTGAACTTATAAGTGTTAAACTTATTCAACTTTGAAGAACTGATACTATTATTTGATTTTATGTTAATCAAGAAAAATATTTTTGTAATATTTTTTTAATCATTATCTTGAAAATAGACAAATACAAACATTTATTTCTTTTTCATTTATTGTTGTATAATCTTTTCCTTATTCATTTATTGTTGTATAATCTTTTCCTATTCATTTATTGTTGTATAATCTTTTCCCTATTCATTTATTGTTGTATAATCTTTTCCCTATTCATTTATTGTAGTATAATCTTTTCCCTATTCATTTATTGTTGTATAATCTTTTCCCTATTCATTTATTGTTGTACTTTCCCTATTCATTTATTGTTGTATAATCTTTTCCCTATTCATTTATTGTTGTATAATCTTTTCCTTATTCATTTATTGTAGTATAATCTTTTCCCTATTCATTTATTGTTGTATAATCTTTTCCCTATTCATTTATTGTTGTATAATCTTTTCCCTATTCATTTATTGTTGTATAATCTTTTCCCTATTCATTTATTGTTGTATAAGCTTTCCCTATTCATTTATTGTTGATAAGCTTTTCCCTATTCATTTATTGTTGTATAAGCTTTTCCCTATTCATTTATTGTTGTATAAGCTTTTCCCATTCATTTATTGTTGTAAGCTTTTCTCTATTCATTTATTGTTGTGTAAGTTTTTCTCTATTCATTATTGTTGTAAGCTTTTCCCTTTTATTTGTTATAGTAAAGTCAATTCTAACAATACAGGTTCATCATTTTAACAGATCACAACTAAATCAATGCAGAATAATATTTTTTATTAGCAGATAACATCAAATCTTTTGCTGAAATTGATTAGGAATATTCAAATATCAAAAGAAATTTGAGAAAAAGATATCAAAAGAAATAGATGTTAAGTTCTTGATTTATTTAAAAATGAAACAATTTAACACCAGAAAACTAAAGCTTCTTTAACCATGAAACAAGGTGACTATCTGACCCCAGTGATTAAAACAATATTTCTAAAAACACCATTTCTCTGTTTTTATGTACTATTCACTTAACTTCTCTACAAGAACAAGATGCAATACAAGGTTTTTTTTAAGCAGAGTTAAACAGGTTTGAATTCAGAATTGTACTTCTCCTACACTGGTTGCCATACCAAGGTTAAAGATCCCAGCCTGTTCTACTATTTACTATTCATTAGAGGGAGAATAGTTGGATGGTACACCTTTTCCCAAGGGCATTAGGGTATTTCTATGTCAAATCATCTAAACCATGTCACCCACCCCCTTTAAATTTTCTGAAATTTTGTACAGGTGTGGACTATGTTAAAGTTTAGACAATCCACTGAATTTGAGCTTCCAATTAAAAAAAAATGGTAGAGTTTTTTAGTTCAAATTTGAGGGGGTCGTGAAAAATGGTGACTTTTTGTAATCTATTTTTATTTGTAAAATGAGTTCTAGAGCTTCCATTCTATTAAAAATTGGTTATAAAAGTATTAAAGCTAACCAATTTTAAGTTATTAATGATTTCTGATTTTCAAAATTTCAACTGATGTTGTAGCTTCGGTTCTGAGCAAAACCAAAACTATCAAACAAATAATGTTCACTATATGTGAAATAATAACAGAAAAAACTTTTTGTCATAGATGCAGTATATCGGAATATTGATCTTGCTATGAAAAATTCCGAAAACATCAATAACTTAAAATTGGTTAACTTTAAGAGTTTTTTCATAGCATTTTGGGGTTCCTTGTGCAAAAATGTTTTTATAACCCAATTTTTAGTTGTAGGGAAGCTCTATAACTCATTTTACAGACAAAAATAGATTACAAAAGTCAATATTTTTCGTGAACCCACGCCAAATTTGGAAAGCTAAAAATCAACATAACTCCACCAATTTTTGGAATTGAAAGCTCAAATTTTGGGGATTGTCTAACCGTAACATAGTCCATACCTAGACAAAATTCAGAAAATTTGAAGGGGGTGGGTGACATGGTTTAGATGATTTGACATAAAATTAGAAAATTTGAAGAGGGTGTGCGGCAGTTTTACTTTTTTCTGGATAGGAAATGCAAACAGCCTTATCCAGAATTTGAACACAGTTCACCATGTCCATTTCCTATGACACAATGAACACCTCCATCGCTTTGCTTTGAGAAGTTGCTCTCATCTATCTTGTGTTTTAAAGCATCAGAATTGACAATTGATAGTTGTCCACTTTTTGGGTTGCATTGCAAGGAATAAATCGTCACTTATGATGAATTCTAATATATAATGCTAATAATATGGTGGAGTAATGATATGTAGCCATACAGTAGTTGGACTTTAATGAAACACTTGAAAAAAAAGCTAGATGGGAATTACACAAGGATGCTGAACAAATCCGAGAAACAGCACCTCATAAAAAAAGCAGATATACAACCACTTAGCTCCTATCACGCAAACCATCCAAGTAAGACAAATCAGACACTGCTGGAGGCGCAAAGACGAAATTTATAAGTGGTGTTCTTCTGTGGACACCAACACACGGACACACCAGAGTGGGCCGACCAGCATTTAGATTGATCAGCTCTGTATGGATACTGGATATCATCAGGAAGACCTTACCAGGAGCAATGACTAATAGGAACAGGTTGCAAGAGAGTGTCATAGAAATATGTGCTGTTAGTGCGGCATGATGAATGATGTGTACATGAAATAAACGTTGGAGTAAAGTTCTGTAAAAACTGAATTTACTTTTGCAAAACCTAATGAATCATCTATATATTGATATGCTTGTTCCTTAATCTTCTGACCGTTATCATCTTGCAACACCCTCTGGTTAAAAATGAGATCGTCCAAATCATCCAAGATGAAATGCAAAAATGTAAATTCTGATTATTTGATATCGCATATCCGCCGATTCTTATTTCTTATGAGTGTCATCGCTTCAATATAAAGATATTGAGGTGTCGTTATAGTATGTGGCCTACCTTTTTGATTCTGTTATATGTGGCCTACCTTTTTGATTCTGTTATGGTATGTGGCCTGTCTTTTTGATTCTGTTATGGTATGTGGCCTGCCTTTTTGATTCTGTTATAGTATGTGGCCTACCTTTTTGATTCTGTTTATAGTATGTGGCCTACCTCAATAAGAGTATATTTATAGATATAATTAGTGAGCAATTTATTGAAACTAATTATTCAATTTCAAGAAATGCAATTCAGTCATAAGCTGTATATAGTAATTAAGAATAATTTAAAAAATTATCCATAATTTACATGAATCAGAGATCTATTTAATTCTAAAATATTCTAAAATTCTGAAATACAGTTAGTGTTGGGTATAGGGGTTAGGAGTTATTATTATAACCTTATAATATGCTTTTTATGGTAGGCCACATACTATAAGAGAGACATGATTTCGTAGGCCACATTCAAAAGGTAGGCCACATACTATAATGATACCGATATTGTAATTTGATACAGACTTTTTTTGTTTTTTGTTTCATTATTATTTCACTCCTGCGAGTTTTTCACACCAGCATAAGCTGATGGTCTTTCACTGGCATCTGACTGGCAATAAGTGTCCACAGGTCTCCAGATCTCAACAATGCTGCTGTCTGGATGGTCTCAATTCTTCCTCTGATTTCCAATTCCTCTAGTCTGTTTTCTAAACTTTTGGGGATGTTCTAAGTGCACCAACTACAATTGGTATCACTTTCACCCTCATATTCCTCAGTTTTTCCAATCTCTGGCAAGGTCCAGGTATTTGTTTATATTTCATTTTTATTATTATTATTATCAATTTTCCACACCAGCATTAGCTAATGGTATTTCCCTGGAGTCTGCGTGACAACAAGTCTCCTCAGGTCTCCAGGACTCTTCTGAGTATTCTGGCAGATTGCAGCAGTGCAGTATTCTGGATGGTCTCAATTCTTCCGCTGTATTATTATTATCATCATTATTATTATTATTATTATTGGGGAGTGCAGTACTAAAATAGAACCAACTTTCCTTATATAAGCATAGATACAATTGATTATAAGTTGTATATATCCCTATCTACAAACACCAATGATCTCAAAAGCTATGAGAATTCTATGATAGAAGCGGTTTCTGTGATCATGCAAGTAAATGGCTTTGTACTCAGAATTATTATTGACTTTCTCATACATTAAATCCCCCAGTGTCACATCTTTGGTATTATACAGTTACTATGATTTATTGGGGTTTTTATTTACATTCCATTCATACTTCCATTCTGTAGTTAAGTGTGAACCTGTTTCTATCTTAAGTCTGTAATAAAATATTTATACATTGTCTGACAGATAAAGATACACCTTTTATGCAATACTAGCATGCTTCCTGTTATAAATGATAAGATGACTTATGTACAGATAGGCACTTCTTATGTATGGGTTTGAAATGGACATATCAGTCATGTTGGAGGTGCTTGTGGTGTAATGGTATTTGTTAGTGGAAATGGACTCAGACATCCAAGTTCAATTCCTAAATGAGGCTATTTGTATTTCACATAATGCTAATACCCTTGGGAAAGGTATACATTCAACTATTCTCCCTCCAGCTATGGGTAAATAGCAGGGTGGACTGGGTTCTTTAACCATGATTAAGCAACCAGTCTAGGAGAAGGAAAAATTCAACTTGTTATACGCTGCTTAAGAAATTGACTATGTATTGCATCCTACTTATGCAGAGGAGTTTATATATATATATATATATATATATATATATATGTGTCAGTTATGTTGGAAAGTGCTAGAGCATTGGTCAAGTGAAATTCTTTCAAATTAATTGAGCCTAAGTAAAAGGCTGGGTTATGAATGCAGAGTTTCAAAGTAGGCAAGTGAGAAAGGACCAACCTGATTGCAAGAATATATATATATATATATATATATATATATATATATATATACATATATACATACATACAAGGGGCATTCAATAAATAATGGGAATTAATTTTTTTTTAAAGCAAAATAATTTTTTTTTTTCAGAATTTTTCCATCAATGTAAATTCTGCATTCATTTGGAATTATTTTCATCTTGCAAAAATATTTGTTTTGAGGCTATTCAAAATGGCAACCAATCAAACAGAGGGCTCCAGGCCTGTCATTTTTGGTGGCTTAGAAGTGCAAACCATGTTAAATTTACAGAAGAATATGTGATCTGTATGGAGAAGCAGGTTTTACTCAAAAGATATTTACAAATGGACAAAACATGGTTTGTCACTATGAACCCAAGTTGAAAAGACAGTCCATAGAATGGAAACACACTGACTCTCAAGTAAAGAAAAAGTTCTAGGTGCAGCAATCACTAAAACAAAGAGAAAAAAAAATAAATAAAAGCTAAGTATATGAATTTTTCTATGTGACCGTTTTTATTTTGAATTCAACATAGCTACATTGTTGCAATATTCACCGGAAGATAACCAGACAATATTGGATACATATACATGCATAGGGGTTCAAACATTCGTTCTCAACAGATATTCCAAAAATATGAAATTACAGTTATTCGCCCATTTCATTCATAACAAAGAAAAAAGAAAGAAGGAGAAATAAAAAAGAGAAGAAGAGGACAAAAAAAATATAACCACACAAAAAAAAAAAAAAAAAAGACTGAAGCACGTAAATTTCTGATAACTATCTCTGAAGATAAAGTTTTACTTTGAAATCGATAAGACAAAAATAACATCTTTTTGTTTTTATTTTTATATGCATTGTAATTGCCTTCAAAATCATTAATATATTATAACATACTTACCAATTACTTTTATATATATATATATATATATATATATATATATATATATATATATATATATGTGTGTGTGTGTGTGTGTGTGGTGTGTGTGTGACTATACTAACATATTTATAAGCTTCAAAATGACATAATTTGAACAAAAGATGAATAACAATACATCAAATACAAAAACCATGTTACCATAACTTGGGAAATTCTCATTAGTCATTACATAATACAATGCATAAAAAAAGTTTTGAATGTGTGTGCGTATGTGTGTGTGTGTGTGCTTACAACATCCACTTGGCTGTAGTATTCAACATATGGTCAGTTTAATGAGGGGTCCCATTTATGAGCATGGCCAAAAATAGCCTTGTGTCTATGACCGCTGTCATACAAGTCTCAGGCTACTTTGACATTCTACTTTAGAGGAAATGGGGTTAAAATCCCTGGGGTCAGGCTCCTTTGGTATACTTTAACAAGGACATAATTGAGTGAGATTACACCACACAACAATCCCAACCTTTGGGTTAGAAAAGTGTGTGTATGTGTCTATGTTAAAAATAAACATGCAAAAAACCTAATGTCTTATGCTATGATAACAATAGAATTTCTCATTACTCTGCAGTGAGATCAGCTTGTGTGACTGATATATATATATATATATATATATATATATATATATATATATATATATATATATATGTGTGTGTGTGTGTGTTGTGTGTGTGTGTTTGGTTTCTTTGTTTCACAGCATATCATCTCCTTATAGGTTATTTAATACCAAACGTTTGGTAATTTGGAAATCTTTTTATTGTAATTATAACTATATTTCCTATGTACCATAGCATTTTTTTAAATTGCCTTATAAATCATTTGTTTGCACACAGTTAAATGATATCAAATATTCCAATTTAATACAAATAATTAGCAAACAGTTATCTAGTTTCAAGTATTCCAATCTAATATTAATAATTCAAGCAATTATATGGCTTAAGTAACTGTTCGTATTTAATAATAATAATAATAATAATTTGTTTGCTCCTTACTTAGTATAATGCATCACAAAATTTTTTTTTTAATGAGTGTGTGTGTGTGTGTGCTTAACCATATCCATTTGGCTGTAGTTTTCAACATATGGTTAGTATTTTAATATAATACTAATAATCAATATTATTGAATTAACATTATGTTTTTAAATTAAAATCTAATAGAATAATATATGTTTTAGTTTGCAACTGTCAGTCAAATAATTTTATTTAGTGGCTCAAGCTAAATGTGGAATAACTGAACCCTCAAAAATATACCAACTTGCGTTTCAATTAAGTCACCTCCCTTGCTTCAAACAATAGAAAACTATTTGCTTTATTGGGTATTTTCCACATATCCCACGTATACAGGTCAGGCACAAGGCCTTAATAATGTGTGACCACCCACGAAAACAAAGTTTATGGGTGGCGGGTGCAAAAAATGGGTTGATCCCGTCAGCATTCACCCTCAAGGGGGTGCCTCAGGCACTGGGCAATAAACCCAGCCCTGCCCCTTTAAATCAAGGGGGCAGGTGTTGACTGGGGGGATGGCCCCCTGGGATCAATGTTGTTACCTTCTATGGTCCAGCCCCCCCCCCCCGTTCGAAACTATTTGTTTTATTGGATTAATTGGACTGGTTGGTTATTGGATCAAAAATCATTGATTCAGATGTGTCCCTATTAACCAGAATCAATTGCATTTTACTTAAAGATAAGAGAAAGTTTAGTATTGCACTAATATCTTAAAAGCCCTTTTATATCAGGTAATTTTTTTACAAAGCTAAATAAAAGTTAATACACAAGGAAAATATTTTTTTTATCAATACTACTCTAAAAATCTTTTCTACCTTATTATACTTCACTATAATTGCACCAACAAAAATAGTACAATGGGTTCAGCTGATTTCAAAGAAATAAATTGGTATTATTGGGAATGGACCAACTCTTTCATAATTCTTCATTCTTGAGCAACTGAAAAAGACTGAGTTTAATTTCACTAAGTTTGAAATCAATACAGTTAACACTCTTCAAGTATGAATTATCTCTTAGAATCAACTAATATGTGAAGACATATCTAATACATATGTTGTTTGTCAATATCCTGGACTTATACAGATAGATATCAACATACTAAGATTATATATATATATATATATATATAGATAGATAGACAGACAGACAAATATGAACAGACTAAGATGGATATATAAACAGATAGATAGATAGATATGAACAAACTAAGATAGATATAGAGACAGCTAGATAGATATGAACAGACTAAGATAGACAGATAGATATGAACAAACTAAGATAGACAGATAGATATGAACAAACTAAGATAGACAGATAGACAGCTAGATAGATATGAACAGACTAAGATAGACAGATAGATATGAACAGACTAAGATAGATATATAGACAGACTAGACAAAACATGACCCGTTGAGTCAGCCATTGAGTAGATAATTGAGATTAGGGAAAAGTGAGTTTGCAAATTGAATTAAACTTTTTTTAAATAAATATGGTCGGATAAAGCATTAAAATCATTTTGTAAGATTTCTAAGAAAGGGAAGGTTTGACCAAATTTAAGCTATGGGTTTCTGCTTCTGAAATTTAACATACAAATACATTTCAAATTCCCCCCTCTCTCTCTCTCTCTCAGAGAAACTAACATATATAATGAGGCGGTAATCAAGAGATACATAGAGAGGGGAAAGTGATTGGCAGAATTTAAAGTAAGAGACGAGTCAGTTTTTGACTTAATTGCAAATTATGACTAATTAGAACCAATTAAAATGGATTTTTTTCAAACATAACTCAATCCTAAAAGTAAGGAATAATTTAGTATAACTTTTGTGTCATTAAACTAAATAGTAAAAAAGCCTTTAGAGATAAAACTTGATTTACTCAGCTTTAGTATAATGATAGATAGATAGATAGATCAATAGATAGGAACAGACTAAGATAGATAGATAGAAACAGACTAAGATAGATAGACTTATAGGAATTGTCTTCAGTGAGTGATTGTATTTCCATATTGGCTTTCAAAGTCTACAAGTACAAAGACTTAACAAAATCATTTTCCAGAAAATCAAGGTAAACACCATTTATGACTCAATTTGTTTTTCACAGTTAGTCTCCGCTTACAATCTCTAATCAAAATAAATAAATATGAGCATTCAGGCCTGACCACATACTCACTGTACACAATCACATATGAACACTCATATCCCATTGTTTTTTTTTAATGTTATAGTTTCCCTTGAGAGTAAGTCTGTCATATTACTAGCCATTCATATAGTTTCTCTCTTGATATGATGTGTTAGTACTCTTATATTAGAATTACTCCATAATTCATGGTGTTTAAATAAATTGATCTCATTTGATCTTCGTGTATATTAACTCTTAAAATCCTTTACTGCCTCATTTCACTAATCCGACCCAAACGATAGTATTTGTTTAGATATAATATTAAACATATCTAGAAGTCTATTTTAAGATCGTTATATGAATGGGACTCTGAACTTAAAAATATCTTAACGGTGTTAAGAATTAATAAATACTGGTAGCTGACCCTCAGTCACCACCTTCTTGTTCCTATATGATAAGAAGGATTGGGTGTTTACCATAAGAGCAATTTGAAGAATACAATCAGGACAATCATATAGTTGCTAGGGCTTGACATGATCAGCCAATTGATCTGATTGGGCCTCTTCAACCAATATTAAATGGTTTGATAATTTCCAGACAGATTGTATTCTCAAATTTTTAAGTGTAACCAAAGCCTCCAATCAATTTCTCTGTCTGCTGCTACAATTTTTTCATGTTATTTCATATTAAATATGGCATAGTAGGAATTTAATGATTGGATTAGGTGTGTTCAACATGGTGAATTGTTTACCTGTCTTAATCAAAATACTACTTAGATGAAAAGTGCTTGGTCAGCTAGTTGCTTGGCCAATGAAAATGCACATTTTATACCAGTTGGTTGACCTTTAGTAAACTATATTTGGCAAAATTTCAATTGCTGGGGAAGGGGAAGGGAAGAGAGAGAGAGAGAGAGAGAGAGAGAGAAAAAGAAAGAAGAAAACCAGAGAAAGGAGAAAGGCAGGGCATTTCATGTAAGAGAAGACAGTAATTAATAGAGATTGAGAAGGAATGAAAGAAAAAGAAAATCAAGAAATTAAGAGTGAAAAAAAGTGAAGGTTGCAAGTGTAGTGTAATTATTATGGCCTACAGGGAATTCGGGAATTGAAAAATAAAACAGTATTCGGATTTCTGGAGATAGAGAAGAAAAAGAAATAAGAACAAGGTTAAAATTTGGAAGAATAAACATTCAACTGGGTGATAATTGACCGAGGAATGACCCCGGAAATAGATTTAAAAAATAAAAATGGAAGTTCCAGGTTTTGACCGGAAACGGATGTGACCCTGGGACGAGAAACAAAAGTGGAGGAAAATCTTCCTTTTTCAGTTGGGCTCCGGTGGGAGAGAGACGTGGCTCCCAGTTAGCCCGTATGGGTTTGGGATAGTAGTACTGAACATGACTTACGATAGAATAGTTTGACCATACTCACTCTCTCTCTCTCTCTCTCTCTCTCTGAAAAGAACCCACAAGCCTAGGATGAAATAAACAGCCCCCTGTGACCATACAACTTGCGTGTGTCATTTCTGAACTATCAACAACTACTACTACTAAACGACTACTACTAGAACTTGAATTTGGCCTTATGCAACACAAGTCACATACTGCTCAGACACCAGGATCCTGTCCACTAGCTTTACAGGTTGCCACCCACAGTCAACAGGTGGCTCCATTGGTGAGAGGAGACTTACTCCTCTGCACAGGTGTAGTGGGTATTTTACTACCCCACTGACAGTGCGGACATAGCATATTAGCAGTGGTAATAGCAAATACAAATTAGTGTGACAGCCATATCTAAAAATAAAATAAATATATTGCGGTTATTCTCTCATGTATTTGAAGCTGTTAGTTTTTTTAGGATATGGAAATGACCAAAATTAGATTCTTGACCATTAGAATGTGCCTAAGTTATGACATGTTGTATAAAAAGATTCTGTCCGCTCTAAGTTAATTCCAGTGTTCCCACAGCATTCATATTCAATTTAGCTAAGTGGTTTCATGTGAGAAAATATCAAACAAGGATTTCCAGGCTGACATAACCAAATGGAAAGTAATGTGAAAGAAGAAAATTCCAAAGGTGATTAGATAAGATTAAATGCTGCACATACAAAAAAAATCTCTCTAATATCAGTGTAATCAATTCCACAACAAAACTAAAACAGATACAGGTATATTTATTTATAACAAAGAATCCTGACCTCATTCCTTAGAACATTTTACTACAATGTATAAACTCCTGGGACATTTTTTAACCTTTATCCTGCCAACAGTAATGGGATCATTATTTCTAGCATAAAGGTGTTATTAGAGTTGAGACAAATTTACTCTTGAGAATTTTCTGAATTCTTTTATAATTTTTGTTCAACTGATTTATAAATACTCAGAAACATAGATTCTGTAATTTCTGTATGTAGAATAATCATACTAAGTTCCAATTACCGTCGAATTGGTAAGACAAGGCAACAAGTAGCCGTAACTCAATACGGATCTAATCTTGTTGCAATCCTACTGCAGAATGCTAGAGTAAAATATGAAGTCTCATAACATTATAGAAACCAAGCAGCCAATCAGGACTCAAGGAATGGAATCACCCAAATACATGAATGGACTATTCTTGAGTTCCATAAGTACCAGCTGTCTTGGGTACTAGTTCAGTTGTGCTTAGCCAGTTGCTGTTGTCCAAACAAACAGTATACTGACTGACTGACTGACTGACTTCAATAATGTAATTATGTTTTTCCTGAATTTTCTATGCCAAGGCCCTTTTTTTCCAATTCTTTAACAATTTCAATTTCAATTCTTAGATTCACGATATTAACAGATATTAGGTTTTGTTCTGAAAATGAATAAAACTTGAATTAGTAACATAATTAAAGATAAAGCTATAAATAAAAAGGTTTAAAGCTTCATAAAACAGTGTTGTTTATTAGAAACAGTGGAAGGAAGAAAGTTAAAATAATATAATAGTCTAGTAAAGTCTGCTGAAAAGTGAGGGAGCCTATCCTCTTTTCACTAGTGCTAGATCATGGAGATTGTTTTTGCTGAGATGTAGTGCTACACCTACCATCAGCTCCCAGATGCTACTCATGCGCCAAGTTGGCAGGGACTGGTATCGAACCCAGAAACTTGAGATTTCTAAGTGTATGCTCTACCAATTGAGCTAAAATGGAACCTAATAATATAATAGTGTATTTAAATTATATAATAGTTCATCATTGTAGATTGCTGATTTTCCTTATCCATCATAATGTTGCGAGTAATTTATAGCAATTTTCATAATGTCAGTATAGTGAGCAGTTAATTCTTTACTCTTTTGGCATTAAATATATCTCATTTTTTAAGTACTCCAAACAAGGCTGAAAAAAAACCCAAACTTCTTCATGTTACAATAAGCATCTTCATATTACTAAAATTTTCATATATATATATATATAATTATGAAAAAAATATGGGTTAACCGTGGTTTTGATTGATATGATCTCTTCAAGACTATGTATCATACTGGACTAAGTTGAAACTACTACTATTTATCCAGTTGAACTGAGACCAATACATTTTACAATGGTGATGGTTGAATGCTATGCCTGTTTTCCTTTATCATTCTATTGCTGTGCTTGGCTTAATTCTATCTATTTATTTATTTCCCTTTTCTTATCTGTGTATTGTTTTTAACTTAATTTTTACTACAAACAATGGTTAGTGAAAGGTAAATGTTTAACTAAAAGGTATTGTTTATCAAGCCTCGGTGACATCTACACAAAAGCCAAATTGAACTAAATTTTACATGGAGTGTACAAAATCAGAATTTTAGAATAGTAGTAGTTTCAACTTACTCAAGTATGATGTAGAGTCCTGAAGAGATCACATCGATATAAACCACAGTAGACCCATATTTTTTTCATAATTATTATTATTAAAGCTCTACTTTTGCAGAAGTATTGAGCACTCTTGGATAAATTACTGAAATGATATCATTTCAGTAGTACTCAGACACTATATATATATATAAATAAATTTGCTCTGTGACTAACAATAAGAGCACACATTGAGGTCTGCAAACTGTGACAGGTTTTTTTAATTTTTAAAAGAATCCTATGTCATAAGGAAGATTTCTTCTCTGGACATTTTGGATTATATATATATAGATAGATAGATAGAGAGAGAGAGAGAGAGTGTTAAAACTTGGAAAATGATCACACATTCTTCAGATGTGAGATATTGCCACTCAACCTTGTGTATCTTCTCACTGCATCATAACATCAGACCCCAACATTGTACAATTTTGCAAGCTGAGTCTAACCTGCATACAGCACTGAGATGGCTTCACAAGGAGATAAGAAAAAGAACAAAGAAACAAAGGTGAACTTCTAAGACACAACAGAAAGGTCGTATATGACACTCAGCAAACTGTGCCAGGTACCATGGCCAGCTAGCACTATTCCCTACTCTGACTCCCAGCTCTGCTACAATGGACAAAGACCCAATGGGATCAGAGAATCTGTTTTGAACATATGGTCCTTCAAATCAGCTGATCTGTCACTTGTACATGTCTAACTCTAATTGCTTCAAACTGCTACCTGTCCAAAACTGCTGTCTTGACCACAGCCAACTGGCTTTGTTGATTTCCTATTCTTGTTCTTCTCCCTCTGGTCACACCTACTGCTATGCCCTATATATATTCATTGCCTAGCCCTTACCCCTCACAAATACAGATCACCCACAAAGCTGAACCTAAAAATATCAACAGACTGTATGTCACCAAGACCCACTCAAAAGGAGGATAATACAATTTTAACTCTTTTAAGTGTGCCCAAAGCATGACCCCCCCCCACACACACACTGTCCTTATTCAACTTCATCAGCTGACTAATTCCTCTCAAGATATTCATTCACTGGTCATTCTCACTTCTCCCAGTTCATCTGCTATTCTTTTTATATCACCACACACACACACACACATCCATATACTCTACATACTCACACACACACACACACACACAAATACATATACTCTACATATACTCACACACGCACACACACACACACATATACATATACTCTACACATGCTCTCTCTCACACACACACACACACACAGATATATGCACACCCACTTTGACACAAATATACCTACCCCAACATAGATATACTTATACTTAGCTATGCCCACCCCACACGACCATAGCGTCACATACCCTCCATTGCACTTTATCTGAAGCTAAACAGAAAGGTCAGTGTCACACTGGAGTGAAAGCATATGTTTAGAATATGATTCCAAATCCATGTTAGGAGTTGTTCTAACATGTCAAGATTTCATACCAAGTACAACAAGATTTTCCTTGAACATAAATGTACATTATACAGTAATAAATATAATTCCATACACATTCTGCTATAAATCGTTTTTTTTTAAAAGCAACAACAAAAACCATTATGTTGTCAACAATGCCTTTAACAGGTAATAAATCAAAGGGTAGGTATGGTTTTGAGACTAAAGCACTATTATGACTAACTCAGAGTGCCCTAGCAATACCTTACAATACCACCAGTCTGTGTTGGATTTCCATCCCATTATGAGAATGCCAGATGAAAATGCAGTCTTTATTGTACTCACAAATTTCCTGTTAATGTACATGAACCCAGCAATGAAATGTTAACTGTAAAATTTGAATTAACTAATAAGATGACAATTTCAAAATATGAACATAAATGGGAACTTCAACAGGAAAGTCAAAACAACATACTATACAGTTCAGTCTAAAATATTTGAAACTTTTAGCTCAGATCAACAAACAAAGGAATCTTATGCGTTGTGGTAAAATCATTACCCTAGTTCCCACCAATTGATTTACAATTTCAGTATGAGAAAATAAACTCATATATATATATATATATATAGGAAAAACAATGTATTCAGGAAAGGATTTTATTATTATAGTTAGAAGTATTAGCCAAGGTTAAAATGTTTCAGTTTATATATTAAACCATCATCAGGGCATCACTAATATGTGATGTTATAAGTTCTGAATGACATTCAATATAAATATGGAAAGAAAAAAAGAGACAAATATTAGCATTCTATAGCTGTTAATTAGCATTCTATTTCAAAACTGTGTGATATTGTTTTTAAATCTGGAAACCTTCTTTTCGAACTCGGGAACTTTCTTGTCGTAATCGGGAGCCATCACAGAACTTTGAACCTAACCCTTTATTCAGTCCACAGGGGTATCCTGTTCTCATTCCGCTAACCATAGCTGGGGTAGGAGTTGTGTTAATTATTTTTCTAACTGCCTCTACTCAGGATTGAACTTGGATCCAGAGATAACTGTCACTTAGAACGACAAGAAAGTTCCCGAGTTCAAAAAGAAGGTTCCTGAGTCCGAGAAGGTTCGAGTCTGACAAGAAATACCTGAAGAAGGCCGGAGGGCATATCAGCCGAAACGTTGTACAAATAACAATGAAGATGGGGACAATAGTCCGAATAATGCAGATAATACTAACCTTCAAGCCTCATCTCAAACATTCTGAGTAATAATATTTTGTTGAAAAAGTAAAGAAACATGCAGCAAAATATTTCTTTTTCACACTGGCACCGATTTGTTTAAATGTTATCACTTTATTCAGTTATTTATGTTATTTATGTACACATCTTCATTTAAATTTTAAGTTTCAGGTTGGTTGGATTTTATGACACGTCAACCCTTGTTGGGTTATTTTATACCAAAAATGTTTTTATTCATTCATGTTGAGTATTCTAATTATTTTTAGACACATTTTACGTATTATTTAGATTTTTCAGACTGTTGTCCTCATCTTTATTGTGATATACACAACATTTTGGCCAATGTGCCTTCTTTAGTGTTTTTTTGTCAAACTCAGGAACCATCTTTGTTAACCTTGGAGCCTTCGTGTCATAATCGGTAGCCTTCACGGAACTTCAAATTGAACATTTTATTTAAAGCATTAGGGTAAATTGTTCTCATTCCGTTAATCATGACTGGGTATAAGTGTTAAGCTATGTTAAGTATACTATGTTATTTTTGCCGTAGTCAGGATTGAACCAGCAACCTACAGATGGTCAATTGGAACTGTATTAACTCAACCCTTATATCCATTATGCCATGTTTCCAACTGGACAATCTAGAGTGAATTTTCCTTTTAACCTATAAACCTAATGTCCTTTTTCCTAGAATTTTTACATTTATATTTATGTATAATTTTTTACCTTTACTCATATTGAAATTTTTTTTTTAATATTAAATCCAATCTCAAACATTCAAATAGATAAGATCTTTTTTTTTTTTAAAACTCATATTTTTATCTATTCAATCCATACATGGGATCCTAACAGGTACTACCATTCTGAATCAGAGTGGAATTGGGAGTAATGGCAATGAAAGGGTACTCCACACTCCCCAGAGCTCCAGAATTGGAACCTCACCACTAGATGCAGTTTAGTGTCATACCCAGGACACTTAAAGCTTCAATCTTGATACTTTTTTTATTATCACACATTATATTATTATAACTATTCACTAAGATTTTTTGATTATCTCCTAACAAATATCATCACTTAGTAGATTGCTTAATTGATTAAGTGAACATTTAATTGTCCAAAATAATCACTTGATTAATTCATCACTATATCTGATTGACCACTTGACCATCACTGGTAATTAATCAGTGGAAGTGATTGGCTCTTTTGCTAAATAACTGATTGAATGACCACTAGGGGTGTCCAATCACTTGATCTAGATAGTATTTGAAATTTCTGACTAATCAGCAATTCTTACAATATATAAAAAAGGCTGACCAATAAACTTACTTTAATACTTTTTTAACACACCATTTATACTAATATACAAATGCATGCTATATATATATATATCTGCAGAGAGCACTCTCAGACAGCAAGGGAGTCTATCCCCTTTTCGATAGTGTTAGATCAGAGACATTTTCTTGCTGAAGTGGAGCACCACACTTACCATAAGCTCTCCACTTTATCACACAGATCAGATTACCCAAGCTATGCTACTCATGCACTGAGTTGGCAAGGACCAGTATCAAACCCAGAACCTTGCAATTCCTAGGTGAATGCTCTGCCAACTGAACTTAAATCTAGGTGAGAAAAATGGAAGAGAATATAAAAAATTATATTTGAACCTGGGTCGCTGTGTCTATTTACTTTGAAGATAACCATTACATGATGGGTGCCTCCAAAAAATGTTGATACAATATGGCAAGGTTCAATGCTTCCTGAACAACATAGTGGTGAGCTGGTATGACATGGACATACAAAAACTGACACAGTGCCTACAAAAATGTATTGACGGAAATTGGGATTATGTAGAAAGATTGATACATGTTCAAACTTTAAAATGATGTAAACATCATTGACAATAGATTATAAACATTTCTGTGATTTCTAAATATTTTGCAGGTCTTATCTTTATGATTACCCTCATATTTTGCACCACGTGTATGTATTTACCAACTCTTCCACATGAGCAGGATGCGACACAAGGACAATTTTTAAGCAGAGTTTAACAGGTTCAAATTCAGAGATTTCCTTCTCTTAGGCTGGTTGCCAACAATGGGTTAAATAGTACCACTGCTATTCTTCTACAAGGATGGCTTTATTTGTCTGAATTTTTTAGATGAGGCTTAATATTTATTATTTTGATTTTCGGATTATTTCTTTATTGTGAAATATAAAACCACAATGTTTCTGCCATTGTATCCTTCAGGCTTCTTTAATTATTTGAAGTGTAAAATCATCAGTTATTCTTTGATATTTTAATTTCTAAATATCAAAGAATGACCAATGCCATTGGATATTATATTTGAATTATTATGAGTATGCAAAATCAATGATATCATTATTTAAATGTGATCTTCAATGCTTTGTTTACAAGGAACACCCAAAGAAGGCTGGAGAGTACTGTTACATAATCTATGCAGTTGCATAAGATTATTGTCAATCCCCTGTATTTCTAAAGGGATGGCCCTTTTCATATCACGGGCGGGACTTTCCACAAAATATTACAGAAAGCCCGTGAAATAAGTGAAGTCACGTGGGACCTGGCTGGTCTTCAGTTTCAGTTGGACGTCAGGCAGAGAAGATGTACTGCCTTAACTGGAACTCACCTGCATACGCGCGCTATGTTTAGTTACATGAAATGTATAGTTAAGTAAATAAAAGCTTACGAAAATAACACGGTTTTGTGGTTGGTGAATGTCTTGGTAACAAGACTGGTATAGAAGAAGAAATGAGTTAAGTGCGACCGACCACCAAGACGAAGTCCAGACGCTAGAAGAGATGTTAGAAGAGATGCTAGAAGAACTTAAGATATCAAAACCACCAGAAGAAGAATAGAAGTAAGTAAAGAAAGAGGTATGCAACAGTACAACAGCAGAAACATTGTGGTTTCACATTTCACAATAAAGATGACAACAGTCTGAAAAATCAAAATTAAAGGATGTCTTTGTCATTAAATAACCCACAAAGGTTGATATGCTATTAAAAAAGAAACCAACCAATAAACCAACCACTTTTCCTGGTTTTTTGTTTTTAGGGATGATGCTTTATTTATGGCTGTTTTGATGAGTTTTATCAGGGGATAGACTCCCTTGCTGTCTGGCTGATGAGGCCACCCCAACGACTTTACTTTTACTTAGTTAATGTTATTAACGATATGTTAGCATCACCGGGCATTGTGTTAGGCGGTTACTTTTGCATGGTATTGATCAGGTTATGTGTTTATATTTTTTTATATAATTTTATTTCTCTCAAAAAGGACAGAATGTCATCTGTGTTGACATTTTTAGATAGATCTTCCATATTATTTGCATTAAAAAAAAAAACAAAAAAAAAAACGGTTTCTTAAATGAGCAAAAATCCCACATTCTATGAGTAAGTGTTTAACAGTGCAAGGTGTTTTTTGTTCAAAAACCTTATAAATATAGCATAATATATTAATAGGGACCGGGTTAGCTCAGTCGGTAGAGTGCTTGGCTAGAAACCACAATGTTCCTAGTTCGATTCCGGTCCCCGCCAACTCAGCGTATGAGTAGCACAGGGATCTGTGCAGTAAAGTAAGGAGCTGATGGTAGGTGTGGCGCTCCAGCTCAGATGCTAAAACAATCTCCTCGGTCTAGCGCTATTGAAAAGGGGATAGACTCCCTCGCTGACTGGCTGATACCGACTTTAGGCCGCCCTGTCGACTTTACTTTTACTTACTTATATTATCAATACATATATAAATCCTGATGATGGGTTTTTAATTATTTGATTGTTTTTGTGCTGAAGCTACTTAATCTAAGACTTTATAAATTTTGTCTTGTTTTGGCAAAAGAAATTTGGCAACCCCTCTGCTTCAAATGCTGATTCATCTCACTGACAACTTGAGTAACTGACCATTTTAACGAATACCTCCTATAAAAATGGTGGGTTACTATGCACCAAACATTTTACTCTGTTAAACTGATCACTTGGCACAAATGTAACTGACTAGTGTGACAAATTGAATAAGTGTTTAGCAAAATAACTGGCCAAGTATAATTAGGTAGACACTTCACCAAATGACAAGAACGGTGAACTAGTTGGCTACTTGACGAGCACGTTGACCACTATGTTGAATAACTGATCTTAGTGACAGACCACTACCAATGACAAGTCAAGTGTTTTTCATCTAAGTTTAAAACAGAATATTTTAGTCTCCCTAAATATCAAATTTGTAGGAAAATACAAAAATTCAAAGAAAAAAATAAACAAAAACTCCAAATACTGGAAGCTTTATACATAAAACAATACAAACCGTCCTTGAACAAAATTAATTTCCAATGCAGTACACACATTCTAAAATGCCTATAACACCTTTCTCGCCAATTCTTCTCCTTCCAGCCTCCACATTAATATAAAAAAAAACAAACAAACAAAAAAAAACAAAACTGGAATACATCACCCCTGATGATGGTGCTTCGAAGTGCCGAAAGTACTCAGGAACTGGACTTTGGTGGACTTATCCATCAATTCCACCCAGACATTAAAAAGTTGGCCAGAAAATTGGAAAAGATCAAAAATAAAATTGTTAAACAGGAGATGTGCCTTTTGTTTAATTCTACATGTATAAATGAAAGAATGCTGCCCAAATACACATATTTCAAAAATTTAAAGGCAACCTTTAAGAAGAATAAAGAAATAAAGATAGAAAATAGAGAAGAGGCTGATTTGGTTTCTTTGTTTAATGATATATCAACCTTCATGGGTTACTTAATGCCAAAGCCATCCTTGTTGAAGAATAGTAGTGGTACTATTTATCCTATTACTGGAGGGAGAAGAGGTTTCATACCTTTCCCAAGGGGCTTCTCACATAGTGTAATGGTTAGCAAGCTAGATTAGCAGACTATTGTTAGTGAGTTTGATTCTCACTGGGAGCCACATACTTTTGGCTTTGTACAACAACTAAGCTAAATTTAGTAAATAACTACCTTTCCCAAGGATATTAGTCTGAAAGTGAATGTAATAGTGTGACTGGAGTTTGAACTCGCTTACTATGATGTCTGGCCCATTAGCCACTATGGTATGGGGAGTCCCCACCCCCTGGAAAATTAATCAAATGTTGAAAAGACAAATCCAGAAACAAACACTGAACAGGTTCAAATAGCCATTACCTTATTTGTCTGAAACATCTGAAGAAGACAGGAGGGCACGTCAGCCAAAATATTGTGTATACCAAAATAAAGATGAGGACAAGAGTCCAAAATATTTAAATAATACAAAACCATTGTGTTGTTTCAGCACTCATATAAAAATGATTAACAAAATTCCGACTTTAACTTTGAAGATTATCTAATGTTAATATACAATTTATTTAGCTCCCCATGAGGGCAAAATGGAATACAAGGTCATTTTAATGTGGAATGCCCCTACAGAAAGCACCCCCCCCCCCCGAGGGGGGAATTAGGTACAAAAATTGCTCATATTCTTTGACATTCCTTGTGAGGGCACTTCAGGTGTCAGGTAATCAACCCAGCCCTTACACTATGTGAAATGCAACCAGCCTCATCCAGAATTTGAACCTGGGTCACTGTGTCCATTTACTTTGAAGATAACCATTACATGATGGGTGCCTCCAAAAAATGTTGATACAGTATGGCAAGGTTCAATGCTTCCTGAACAACATAGTGCTGAGCTGGTATGACATGGACATACAAAAACTGACACAGTACCTACAAAAATGTATTGACGGAAATTGGGATTATGTAGAAAGATTGATACATGTTCAAACTTTAAAATGATGTAAACATCATTGACAATAAATCATAAACATTCCTGTGATTTCTAAATATTTTGGAGATCTTATATTTGGGATTGCCCTCATATTTTCCACTACCTGTATGTACTTAGCAACCCCTCTGCATGAGCAGGATGTGACACAAGTACAATTTTTAAGCAGAGTTTAACAGGTTCGAGGAGGTAGGTGCAGCCTGGGGAGGAAAGCCCCCTGGAACTGGGCCATAAGTATAAACAAAAACCACTCAGCATGGATGTCTGATGGAATCGTTAATACAAACTGCCAAGGCCAACAATACAAGGAAATATTTACCTTCCTACTAGGACAGAAAGAGATACAAGATCAAGTTTATAGGGTTGACTCATAAATGAGGGTTTAGTACATTTTGTGTAGGTGGGGTTTCTCTTCGATATATAAGATTGACCCTGACACTAACTTTATACTAAGAAGGTGCAACCTAAGAAGACAGTATACTAAAAGTCATTGAGGCAAGGTAAGTAACCTGAAGCTCGGTGACATACTTATGTCCTCTCTGCCATGAATGACCAGAGATTCTGACTAAGTGTACTCATGTTGTTTCTGGCAGTACTAAACTGTATTGAAAATAGAGATTTATAAGTCTTTTCTTTAATACTGTGATTATGAATTTGGTGTAAAAGTTTTCACTCTTTTGACTATATTTTTAATCTCTAAACTTCAAATTTTTTTATGGGGAATTCTATTTTTTTTTTATTCACTTATTTATTTTTACAACACGGCCCAAAGTAACAATGATTTATTTCTTCAGAAAAAAAAAATTACAAATTAAAAAACAAAGAATAGTTAGGTTTGCTGTATTTGAATGATTCGAAAAATAAATAAGTGGTAAGCAGATTTAAAAGAAATACCTCCAATCAGACAAACCATCTGAATAAGACAAACAAGACACTCTGCTGGAAAAGGAAAGACGAACTCATAAGTGATGTTCTCCTGTGGAAATCTACACATGGACACACTAGTGTAAGCCAACCAGCAAAAAACCTTCATCAATCATTTCTGTACAGATTCTGGATGCTGTGCAGAAGACTTGCCTGGAGTGATGTCTCATAGGGATGCGTGGTAAAGGGAGTCATGGGAATCCATGCTGTCAGCGTGACCTGATGATAATGATTATATCTTCACTAAATTGTATGAGGGGGTAATCAATATCTCATATTTCTACACATACTCTACAGCAACAAATACAGGGGATACAACACCGTCATGTTTTGAAATAGATCTTTTTAAAAATTACTTTATTGATTTTAAAAATTTATAGTGTCAAAGGAGGAAACAAATAAAATAATTGTTAGTAAAAATTTATATAAAAAATATAGAATTAAATTGTTTTATTTCTAATAAACATAAATAAAATAAACTTCGTCTTTTTAGGTAAATAAAGAAAAAAATATTCGTAGAACCAGAAATTAAAATTTTTTTTTTTTTTTATTTTTTTAAACTTTCAATTTTCTAAGATGAAAAATATAATATTTTTCATCATAAAAATGAAATAATTGTTTTATTTCTAGGTAAATGTAAATAAGCTATGTTTTTTCTATCAAGAACAGATTTTTAGCTGTATTTGTAAGTCTGGTTACGGCAGCCAAATCTGGACATCTGCGCATACATAAGCTGACGTAGCTCTTCGTACTTAATCGGGTGAGCATACAGCCGTACCAAAAAAATTCACCCCCCCCAAAAAAAAAAAAAAAAAAATTTATATACCATCAATCAGTTGTGAAGAAAATAACTCATATTTGTATTGTGAATATACTTATTAGGGACAGCGAATTCAAGTCAAATTTGACAGTACCAGTGTCACCCGCCCCTCCTAATACTGAAAATCGAAATATCAAACTTAAAACTTTTTTCACATTTTTTAATTACTCTGAGTACATAAAATATCATTTTTCTTTTTGATTATCAGAAAAATAATTCTATTTTTTCTGCTTAAATAGGGGTTGGACTTCATTTTGAACGGAGATTTAAATTGATGTTCTTTTATAGCACACACATCTTAACGTATTTAATAAATATTTTTTTTACTAATCTGAAAATATAAATGTTAATGCTAGAAATTGAACGCTTATAATTTTGAATGAATTTTATTTGTCAATTAGATACAAAAAATGTTACAATAGAAATTACTATGGATGGGCTTAACAGAAATGTTTATTTAAAGAATTTCGATTTGTTTCCCTTGAATTTTGGTTTACACTAGCTTTATCTAAGATTCAGTTAACATTTCAATGTTCATGTGTGGTTAATTATTTTAAAGTAACGCTTCAGAAAAGGAATGATATCACATCGTTATGTCATAGAGGATGATATCAAGCATTTGGAGCTTAAGCGCTACTAAGGGGTCTTAAAATCCTAAATATCCGGAGTGTTTTAGCCCCCTAAAATAAGGGGTAACCTAAAAGAAATCTGAATTTTTTTTAGATAAAATAACTGATGCATTATAAAATCCATTGATTATGTCAACACTGAATTTAAAAAAAAAAAATTAAAATCGGATAATTCCCTATTTTTTTGTATTTTCATTATTAATGAGGCGTAGTGATGTTTTTGAAAAAAAATGATTGTTATGATTTCGGTCTTCCGTACTTTCATAATATTTGGCGGGAAAATATGATGAACATCACAATTTCATCCGTCTTCGCAAACGGGACTGTTTCTGTGTGTTTTGAATAAAAAAAAACTGGAATTACTTAGTTACAAAGTTACCAACCTTGTGAGTAATTTTTCTGCAGTGTATTTAATGTTTTTTTTATTATTGATTTCTAAAAAGAAACTTTTATAAGGGTTTTCAAATTTTAACAATGTGTTGTTTTGTTTTTGTTTTTTTTTCTTTTTTTTTTTGTAGCAAATCTACGCTTTAGAAAATTTTGAGTAAATTTAATGTTTAAAATGTATTAGAAATAAATTACATATGCAATATTTTACTGATTCAGATTAGATTACTATTTTGTGACTAAAACTAAAATTTAACTATAAATAATCGATTTAGTTAATTCTAATTCGTTTTTAAGAGAAAAAGAGCGCATTTTTGGTGGTACCTACGTATTACATTCCAATTTATTTTTGTACATTACCGCAGACATTTCCCCCGAGAATTTATTCAGGATAAGTAACGAATTTCTTTATGTGGAAACTTAAAGCATATAGAAATGCAATACTTACTTTCACCATCCAGATAAAAATAAGTTTCATCATTATCTTCATATAAAAAAAATATTGATGAAGAATTACAAGATCTCTTAGACCCGCTGGCGAAGACGTGACTGTCCCACTGCGAAGGAGTGCAAGAGTGAAAACAGACTCCCTCTGCGTGTACCACTGGGTGAACAATGTCCTTACAATTATTAAACATTTGAATTAAAAAAAAAACAAAAAAAAAAACGCGTCTTCAATTTGCTACAATTCACATTCCTTTATTATCCCCCTCTTCAAATTTTTAAGAAGATGGCAACCTACGACAGATTGCGGTTATAATTTTTGGGACCAAAATGTAAAAAGCTAAAAGGAAAAAAAAAATACGCCATAACATTTTAAGTCTTATTTTAGTTAAAATTTTAGTAAATTACCAAAGGTTTAAGTGTGTGTGTGTGTGGGGGGGGGTAATTTTTTCTTACTCCAAGTATTGTATATGAAAGAAATAGGTACCACCAATTTGACCCTGTGCAATTTACCCCCCTACATTTAACACAATGAAACTTGCAGAAAAATTAATATTTTCTTGAAAATTTTTTCCATTCGAAAGAAAAAACATTAAATAAACTGATGATTTTTTAAATTTTTTATCAGCATACGAAAATAATGAAAATTATGATTGAAAAACAATGTTTTCATTTATGCACTGTTAAATCAACTGAAATTTAACGTAGCTAAAAACAAGTTACGATAAGAGGATTTTTAAAAATTCTATGAAAAATCAATTAATGGTCCGATTTTCACGAAAATTTCCATAAATGTTTACCATTGGATGTAAATACATCTGAAATAGTTTTTTTTCTAAAATATATTAGGGGAAATATTTTTTTACGAGGTCTATCACCCCCCCCCTATTTTATTTTATGAGATTAAAAAAAAATGATGTGGAAAAAAAATTTGGTACTTTTTTTCTATAAAGATAAGAGGCTGAATAACTATATCAATGAAATTGTATAACGTACCGAATTATAGTTTTCTTAGGAAAAAAATAATGAAATCGGAAATAAAAAGTGCAAAAAAAAATGTCATAATATTAATATTTGAAAACTTTTTTTTCTTATGTAATTGGTATGTACTATATTCTATTAAGTTGTCAAAAAAAATTTTTTTTTAAAGAAATTAATTTTTACGAGATTTTCAATCTTTTGTGTGATTAAATATTTTTATTTTCTGCGTGAAATAAATTAAATATTTTTTTTTTCCTGTGGAAAAAAAAAAAAAAATCAAAATTTTCACGGATATTTAAAAACATGAATTTTAGAATTCAGGTGAACTAAAAGTTGGTCCGATCCGTGCTCGATTAATATTTTTAAAAGAATTTGTAATTTTTATTGTTGAATAGTAATTTTTGGTTCTTAGAATATATGGAAG
Organism: Doryteuthis pealeii; assembly: GCA_023376005.1. Lineage (NCBI taxonomy): Eukaryota > Metazoa > Mollusca > Cephalopoda > Myopsida > Loliginidae > Doryteuthis > Doryteuthis pealeii. The sequence goes on along the minus strand of CM042141.1, from coordinate 118,672,998 downwards.
GGCATAACTGTCATATTTGTTTTACAAAGAGACGAGACGAGACGCTTCTGAATAACAACCGAAGTTTGTTTTTCTTTGTTCAAAAAAGTTAAATAAGATAATTTTTTTTCGCTATTAGAATACAAAGTAAGTATACAGGATTATTTTATCAGTTTTTCTCTTAGAAAAAATATTCAAATTTTCATTTCATTTTCGATTTTAAAAAGTAATACCAAAACCGAAGACATTTTTTAACATCAATTTCACAGTGACATTTTACTATTAAATTTTTTCAAGTTTTTATTCATGTTAATAGTAAAAACATTGTTTTTCGTTCATAATTTTCATTATTTTCCTAAGCTGAATTTTTTTTTAAATCATCAGGACTTTTTAAAATGTTTCTTCTTTCGAATGCACAAAAAAAAAAAAAAAATTCTAGATAATATTTCAAGATAAAAAAAAAGAATATCTTAAAAATCGTTGAAAACAAATAAAATCGGTTATTGAATATGCACAAGACAAAAAGTTAAATTAGTGTTATCCATACTTTTACTGGTTGATCGTAAAAGGGAAATAATTTGTAACTTTTCTGTTTATATTACGGTCTGAAAATTACCCTTTCGCATGTAATACGAGCAGGTTTGTTTATTTTTTAAGATAACGATGTAATTTTTCCCAATCGGATAATTTGATCTTTGAATTAACTATTTTTCTTTGTAACAACCCTGTACGATCTTTTTTTTTTTTTTACGAGATTTTTGATAAACAAAGTTCGGAAATATCTATTTCCGTTTTATTCAAGATGGCATAAACGGTCTGGTGGCACCTAGAAAGAAAAAAAAAACTGTAGTCACCCGGATATCATTGTATTTAGGTACCACCAATTTTCCCTGGAAATTTACCCCACCCCTATATTTAACACAATGAAACTTGCATAAAGGTTAATATTATCTTGAAAATTGTTTGTCCATTCGAAAGAATAAACATAAAAAAAAAAAAGAAAAAAAAAAAAAAAATTCACCTTAAGGAAATAATGAAAAGTTTACATTTTTGCACCGTTAAATCAATTGAAATTTAACGTAGCCAAAAACAAGTTATGACTATCGGCTTTTTAAAAAATTCTATCAAAAATCAATTAATGGTCCTATTTTCACGAAAATTTCCATAATTACTTAGCTTTTGATGAAAATATGTCTGAAATAGTTTTTTCTTAAAATATATTGGGGGAAATAATTTTTACGCGGTCTACCCTGCCCTCTATTTTATTTTATGAAATTATAAAAAATGAACCGATAAAAAACGATTTTTACTTTTTTTTCTATAAAGATAAGAGTCTGAATAATTATATCAGAAGATTTTTATAAGTTTCAATGCGAGAGTTTTTTTTTTAGTAAAAGAACCATGAATACAGAATTCTGCTAAAAATATCAATAAAGAAATTGACCCTGTTATAAAAAGAAAAACTTTCAAAATAACAGTGAGTAATTTTTCCCCAATCGGATAATTTGATCTTTTAATTAACTGTAACAACTTTTTATGTTCGTTATTTCTTTTTTGCGAGATTTTTTTTTAAATTCAAAAATATTTACGTTTCTTCCTTCAATATGGCCTAAACTGATCACGTGACGTATTTTGGTGGTACATATTGTATATTTTCATCGCCTTCATGTTGTCGTTCTTAATTCGTTGTAAACATATTTTTCACAGATTTGGACGAATTAAAAAATAAATAAATAAAAGACACCAATTTGATGTATAAAAAAAAACGCGAAAATTTTTCATCCTTTAGTTGTCGGTTTCTTAAGTTTAATCTTTTTAAATCCACTCTTCCATTCATAATCCAGATAAAACTAAGGTGCTTATTCAAATAGAACGCTAACGATATATCTGTGGTCATGTAAAAAAAAGAAGAAAAAAGGGTAATTCTTACCTTCATTATCAAGATAAGAGTAACTTTTAGCCATTGTCTTCATTTTTTTTTTTTTTATAAACGGTTAGGTACTCCAAAATTACGTCTTGTATCAGACAGCCATTTCCCTTTTTTTTTACCCCAAGCTTTTTTCTTAATCCCAACTCCTCTCATCCCCTCAAAAGACCTCAGGACTTGCTGAGATTTCGTCATGGTTGTGGTTTTCTAGGGTAGGGTGAGCTGAAAACGACCCTGAGACCTTGTTGGAGGGGTGGGGTGCTTAAAAAAAAAAAAAAAGAAAAAAGAACATGACCGACTTGCAGGTCATAAAGACCTAATTTCGGAGTGCTTAAAGGTTCATAAATAGAATGAGCCAATTACTAAAACTTACTCTTATCTCAATGATAAATGTAATTATTACATTCCTATAATTTTTGTGTACATTATCGCAGAGATATTGCCAGCATGTTATCTGAACAAGCACTAGGACTAATTTTCAATCATTTGCTTTCTACCTTTTTATTTTTCTAAACTGAACAGTTAAGTCATAAAATTACGTTTTTAACAAGCTACAATTCAGCCATCGACCATATTTGTTTAGTATTTCCCTTTGCAAACACGGTATGTTACTAATTTTAGGACTTAGCTGTAATAAATTAAAAAAAAATGAAACAAATGACTGAAAATTAGTCTTAACAGGTCTGTGGGTGTCAGTATTACATTTCAATACGGGAATGACTGGACTGGGCTACTCCCTTAGTACCCAAATTCAAAGAGTCGGGGGGGGGGGCAGAAAAGGCAAATACAGGAGGTCCGAGCAAATGTTGAGGAGGAAAGAAGATACAAGATGGCATGACTAAGCCAGCAAAGTGCATGGACACGATGGGATAATTTCTTTTACGGCGGAAAATAAGTTGATTGTAGTTCTGGCACTCCGGCGCCAGTCGGATAAAATTCCTTATGCAATCCGTGTATGATGTACTACCGAGTCCCACGAACTTGTTTACGTTGGGGGAGAGTGAAATGCCACCTTTATGCCATGAAAGGCACGCTAAAATACATTCTGGGTGTCTGTCCCCGGGCCTTTGGTGATGGGAGGTACCGTTGGAGACATGATCAGATACTTAAAATACTAGCAGACACAGTGGACGCTACGATCCGTTCCAGGCCAGAAATGAAGTCGATTTATTTCGTCAGAGCTGGCGATAGCCCCCCCCCCTCTCACTCACAAGCGCGAAAACCAAATACGTGCATGCTCTCTTCAACCAAAGTTGACATTTTCGTAGCAGCAACAACTTCCCTGTGTCCGGATTTAGTTATCTGGTCAACTGCCACGGAGCAAATTGTATTACTAGAACTGACATTCCCATGAGAGGAGAATTTCGAAGTGGCCTTTGAAAGGAAGCTCGAAAAATATCAGTAGCTGGAAGAACAATACAGGTCGAACAAATGGCGCGCAACATGTTATCTCATTGATGTCGAAGATCCTTATGCAGAACTCGAAGTCGTCTTGGAATGATGGGATAAATAAGAGAAAGGCGATTTCAGAATCGGCTGATAAGGTTTTGAGATGGTTATTGATTAAAAGATCAGATCCATGGAGCTTAACTACGGAGAACTGTGAGCGTTTAGGTGCTACTGAAGAACAAAATAATTGTTAATGAAGAGGGGGTGGGGTAAAGGAAAAAGTGAAAGGAAAAAAATGGAGGGAACCAAAAAGAGGAGTAGCTTTCCCAGAGCATACAGTTTGTTTTTTTTTTTTTGTTTGTTTTTTTTTAGACAAGAGTTTTGCATCTGATCATAGAATACTTACCAGCAGTGAATTAGAACTTCTGCCGTGGAGGTTGTACATTTATTTATTTTTTTAGTGAAAGACCGAGTTTCCTGGATTTACGTTCCCTGCAAAATTAGATGGTGTTGAAAATTCTTACCTGTTCTTGAATCAGAACGGGAAAAGACAAGCATCCACTTGTTCCTCCTTTTTTATTTCGTCACAACTGAGACGGAAGTGACGTAAGTGGTTTCTCATTGGTCACTCACTGATTATAAGATCAACAGCAAAAGCAGTTGGGTTTTCTTTGTGTGCTGAGCGTTATTGTACTAAGTGGATGGGGCGGGGTCGCCAACCGGAATTGTACTTTCGGTAGGGTCGCTTGGGAGAATTAGTATGATGTTTGAAGATCCGAAACTCGTCATGATCTCAATAATATCACTGATGAGTCGATCCTGTGCACTCTTTGGGTTTATAATTATGAAATATATAAAAATAAATGAATGAGAATTAGTTATAACAGGATTGTGGATGTCAATACGGGAATGGCTGTTTTGTACAGGCACCTTTTAATTTTCTTTTTCTATTTGTTGTTTAGTTTGTCAGGTTTTAATCCGGTAAAATTCTTTTTTCCTATTTTATTTTATAGGTTGGATTTAGGCATAGGGATGCGAGAGGAAACTTTACAGGGATTGGGGACATGGAATTTGCCCTGAAATTTTTCTAAGTTACCCTTGATCTTAATTTTAGGTGGGCGATGAAAATTAAGATCTAGAGTGGAATCTAGATTCTTTAAAGTAAATAGATTAAGTTTTAAATAAATAATCTAGTGATCGTAATTGAAGATAAAATTTGGGCTGAATTTGCACAAAGGTGTTAAAATTAGGGTGACCCGGAAAAAACAGGACCCAAATTATTTATTTTCCCATTAAACAAATCTTAAACCTCAACCCCAACCCTAACCCTAAACCCCCCTTGTTAAAATTAACAGTTTTATTACAAAATTTGTGGGTTCTGTTTTTTTCTGGGTCACCGGTATACAGGGTGACCCAGAAAAAAAATTTTTTGACACCTTTGTGGAAGTTCAGCCAAAATTTGTGTTGAATTCCTTTTTGTATGATATAGTAATGTATAAAGAAAAGATGGATTTGTCTCTATTTCAGTGATGTGGCATTATTTCTTTTACCGTTTACTTGGTACTGAGTATTAACTTCATGGGAATTTAAAACAACGGTTTAAAATGGAGTTAATTATAGTAAAAGGGTCTAATTTGAATTTTTATTGGTTAATAATTTTGAAAAAAAAAAGCGAATATTCCCTAGTTCATTTTTTAGCCTATCTCTCACCAACACCTTTCAAAATGTTTAGTGTAGCGTAATTATTGGGGTCTACGGAGAATTTGGGGATTAAAAAGAAAACGTTAATCGGATTTCTGGAGAAAGAGAAGAAAAAGAAATAAGAACAAAGGTTAAAGTTTGGAAGGGTAAAAACTCAACGGGGGGGGGGGCAGCAATTGACCGACGAATGACCCCGGAACTAGATTTAAAAATAAAAACGGAAGTTCCTAGCTTTGAGCGAAAGTGGGTGACCCTTCCACCCCGGGATGAGAAACGGAAGAAGAGAAAAGGCAGACGGGGCTTCCCGAGTTCCCCGTGATGTGTTTCGCATAGTAGTACCCAATATGATTTACAATAGAATAATTTGACCATACCCCCCCCCTCCCCCCCCTCTCTCTCTCTCTCTCTCTCTCTCTCTCTTTGTCTGAAAAAGAACCCACGAACCCAGAAAGAAAAAAACAACCCCCTTGTGACTATACGACTTGCGTATGTTATTTCTACTAACGACTACTATTACGACCCGACTGGCCCTATGCTACATTAACCAGCTTTAAAAAAGAAATTAAGTGAAGCCTTAATGAGACCACCACGGCTGTAGGTGGGGGTGTTGTCATCATCCCCCATCGCCAGGTCCTGGGTATATGAAAAAAGCGCTCTTTCGAAAACATCGCTTCTACGCGATAATTTTATACCGGATATGTTTGTGCCAATCACATCAAAGACAAGCCCGAAATAAACGTCTCAAAGACATGGACAATTTACCAAAATTATGTCAAAATCCAATACATTTATTTTAGTCGGTTGGTTTCCAGAGACAATTTACTTTTTGTAAGTGTGTGAGTTGGTTCACTTCGCAACCATCTGGAGTGCTGTGAAGATTGGAGGAACTGTTCTGCTATTCGTGAATGCTGAAAGCCACAGGGCCATACTCACCCCCCCCCCCCGCGCACACACACACCCGCAAAACTTGTGTTACATATTGCTTGCGCGGAGAAGCGATTAAATGCCAATTTCAGTCGGTTGGACTTAGTTTAACATTTTCTTTCGTTCCCTTGTGTTTAAAAAGGCCATTCGGGCTATTTTTGCTACGCCTTAACATTGCAAAATATACGACTTCATGTATGTTTCTTGTGAAAAATAATATAGCGGCTTCCTTTTGGGTTGCATTATCGATAACGTGAAGTCTAACGAAACATTTTTTAAACAGAATTATTTGTCCTGAAAATGTACAATTCATTTGCCTCGGTGTGGGTGGGTGTTTTCTGCAGCACCCCCCACCTTCTGTCTATGGGTACAGGCAAAACAGAGTTGGAAAGTCGTACGCCTCAAAAGTTAAGATATGTAATTGTTACATAAAAATGCATTCAAAACACTTATGGTAATATTGAATTTAAAAACATATAATGGTAGCCACTGTTAGTAAGCAGTTTGTGGCAGGAACAAGTAAAATGTTCGACGGGTGCCATGTCATCTGCAGGTACAATATTAGGGATATCTGTTGTAGACTAAATGTGCCGTCTGAGTGATTAGCACAAGGCCACAAGTATAGAGCACTCGATGATGATCGAACTCACTAATGTTAATGATTAATGAGACCAGCTTAGTTTACAACCTAAATCTATCTTGAATATATATTGCGATTCTAACATCAGTCATGTCACAGTGTGACATTCACGCTTATCTTAAAGAGAAGGAAATGTAATTTGCTTAAGATCCTCCCACTCAATCTCCTCTCAAAATAAATAACATTAAGACACTTCCTTGGGTGAAAGGAGTTCACGTGTCAATTATCAAATTGGCTCATTAGTCCAGGAGTCCATAGGTAACAAGAAAGTAAGCAAACGAAGAGAGTATAATAGTGCACGTGTGACTGTATCACAACAAAAATGGCACATCATTGCGAGATTTTAATAGAGCAATATTGCGCACTTTGTATGGCGAAAAAATCTCATTCATATTTTTTTTAATGTGAAAATGTCATTTTCAAGTTTTTCATTTTTTTTTATACATACAAGATATCCCAGAATTCTATGTGTTAAAAAAGGGGGGAGTCCAATGCTCAGAACAGTAATTTGAGCTATGTTATAGTCGTTTTTATCTCTGTGATGTTTACTATCAACAATATCACTGAACTTTTCTTCTGATGTATGGTGATCCAAAAGCATAATAATCTGTGTTCTTATGTTAATAAATTTTCTAGATTTAAAGAAAAAAAAGAAATTTGACAAAGAAATGTACACAAAACAACATCGACAGTCGTTTCACAGAAAAAAAATCTTCTTAAGGGGTTAATTCTCGGAAAATTTTTCATCACCCCTGTAGATCATTTTAAATTTATTTTTTATCAATAAATGAATTTTATAATGCATCAGTTATTTTACTCAAAACTTTCTGATTTTTTTTCCAGGTTGACACCCGCCCCCTTATTTTTGAGGCGCAAAACATCGGTGGGGTAAATTGAAACTAATTACAGTATAAATAAAAAGACCGAAAGTGTAAATAGAAAAAAAAAAAAAAAAACAATTTAAAGGAGCGATTTTGGTAGAAAATAAGTACCGAAAATCAGAAGAATACATGTTGAAAAGAAAAAAATGAGAGATTTTTTTTACTCTGTTGTTTATGAAATATGATTGCCTTTTAGATTATCAGTGAAAAAAAAAATTATACATCGATATTTGTTCTGTTTAAAAGGGTGGGCCTAACTTTTAAAATGAGATAGTTTTATTAATTATTACATAACTATACTAAAGTAAGTTTGTTATAAAATGATATTGGTTTTTAGAATCTAAAAATATGGAATTTAAAACTTAAGATTTTGCGATTTATATTTTGAATAAATTTATCTATCAATTAGGTACATAAATTGTTGCTCTAAATGCTCATATGCTTGGAGCGAACGGTAACATTTATTTTAAAGAATTTCGATTTATTTCCATTGAATCAGTTTAATTGAAACGATTCAAAAATTTAAAAGAAGTAATTCATTGATTGATAAGTCAACACTGAAAATTTATTAAAATCAGATAATTTTCTAATTTTTGGTAATTTTTCCTTTATTATTGTAGGCCACCGTAGTTTCCTGGTCAATTCTTTTGTAAACAAAACCCGCCATATTTTTTTAGAGCGTTTTAATTTTTCTGCGTGTTTGGAACAAAAAACAAAAACAAAATAAAAACAAAATAAGAAAAGATATTTCCTTTAATTAAAACATCAACAAGTTAGTAATTTTTCTGTACATAGTGTTTTTAATGATTTTTTTTGTTTTGTTATTGATTTCTAAGAAGAAACTGTTATAAGTTGTTTTTTTAAACTTTTAATAACGTATTTTGTTAACTTCACTTACAACGTCGGATTTCGTAAATTTTCAAGATAATTTAATGTTTAAAATGTATTAAAATTTAATTACATATGTAATATTATTTTGCTATTTTTTTTACTGATGCTCATTATGTTACTACTTTTGGACTAAATCAAAAATTTGACCCTAAATAATCGATTTAATTAATTTTAATTCATTTTTTAAGTGAAAATCAGTTGGTACCACCAATTTTCCCTGTGAAATTTAGCCCGCCCTTATATTTAACACAATGAAACTTGCATAAAGGTTAATATTATCTTAGAAATTTTTTGTCCATTCGAAAGAAGAAACATTAAAAAATCTCTGGGGATTTAAAAAACAATTTTTAAGCTTACGGAAATAATTAAAATTATGAACGAAAAACAATGTTTACATTTTCGTACCGTTGAATCAATTGAAATTTAACGTAGCCAAAAACAAGTTATGACTAGAGGCTTTTAAAAAAATTATTTGAAAAATCAATTAATGGTCCGATTTTCACGAAAATTTTCATAATTACTTACCTTTTGATGAAAATATGCCTGAAATAGTTTTTTTCCTAAAATATATTAGGGGAATTTTTTTACGAGGTCTACCCCCACCTATTTTATTTTATGAAATATGAAAAAAATTGAACCGACAAAAAACGACTTTTTACTTTTTTATAACAATAAGAGTCTGAATAATTATATCAGAAGATTTTTATAAGTTTAAATGCGAGTTTTTTAGTAAAAGAATCATGAATACAGAATTCTGCTAAAGAATATCAATAAAGAAACTGACTCTGTTGTAAAAAAACGGACTGTTTTACTTATTTTTCAAGATAACGGTGAGTAATTTCACCCCAATCGGATAATTTGATCTTTGAATTAACTGATTTTTCTTTGTAACAACTCTTTATGTTTGTTATTTCTTTTTTGCAAGTTCAAAAATATTTACGTTTCTTCCTTCAATATGGCATAAACTGATTACGTGACGTAATTTGGTGTTACCTAAAAATCAGTGTTCATTTTGTTGATACCTATAAACATCATACCTTAATGGAATGCTCTCGAGAATAAAGCAATCTCAGGTCCAATTTACAAATCAATGATAATATTGTGGAGGTTAGCATCCGCTAGGTATACCCAATTTTTTGTCTGCTTTTCATTTTAAAAACGTATTGAAATTAATTAAATCGATTATTTATGGTCAAATTTTTTTGTCTAAGTCGAAAAGTAGTAACATAATGAGCATCAGTAAAAAAAAAAAAAAAAAAAGAAGCAAAATAATATTACACATCCGCGATAAACATAATTTTTTAATAATCTAAATTCTCACTATAACAGAGATAACTATGAAATCTTAATTAGAATCCTTCACTCCTTTCTAAATATCACCATGGACTGCTATTTACAACGGGAACCCAACAAGTTCAAAGGTCAAGTTACCGAGTTTAATTTAATTTACCTTTCCTGTTGCAATACTTTAAAAATGTCATTTGAATCCTTCACCATTGGTCTTTCTTACTACCAGAAACTAATTCATGTTTAACATTACAAAAACAAAACTAAAACTAAAGCAACTCTAAGTTTATCGAACTTTCTAGAGAAACAGTAACGTTAGCAACACCACTGGTCATTTCTTTAATTTGTCAAAAAAAAAAAAAATTTAACCACGTGGTTTTGCAGCCGGCTCTAATAGAGCAAATACAAGACAGTCTCGGAAAGTATAACGTTTTATTGATATACGGTATAAAGATTAATTAAAAGAAAACAAAACTCTATTCAAAGTGTAAGAAAATAAGGGTAAGATATTATATTCGATCTGTCTGTATCCAAGGTTTTCACAAGAAGTGTTGTTGTCCTGCCCCCGCATAAAGTTAAGGCGCCCTCTACTGGTTGTACAGCTGACGACGGCAGTAATTGTAGTCGCCTTTTTGTTGGTCATCTGTCTCACTTTTAATGTGCTTTATCGTATTGACAAGTACTATGATAGTGTCACTACCTGAGGTAAGTTATACAGATATCTCTTTCGATCTTTAAACCTAACATTTTTTTCTTGGTACAAGTTTTCTTCCCAAAAACTAAAAAAGAAAAGAAAAGAAAAGCAACTTAGTTTTAAAACTTTTAGCTTTATTTTTAAATTAAACTAAAAACTAAATAAACCTCAAAACAAAAAACAATAACACAAAAATGATCACAAATCAAGTAATTAAACTTTAATCTGAAAATGAATAGATAAAGTTAAAAGTGTCAAGTTCCCACCTTGGCTTATTTTTAAAAGTAGAGAAAGAAAACTAAAAGTAACAAAATTGTTTTATGACAAAGTTTATATGATCGTAAGAATTTGATTTTTATGTTCAGATTATTTGGCAACTTAAAAGAAAGACAAACGTTTCCTTTATTTATTCATTTGCGAAATAAATACATTGTCTTTGATTTTTTCTTTGAAAATAAATAAAATTTAGGAACCGAAAATGATTTCATATATTTGGGGAAGCCGTTCTATTGTCAACAAAACAGTAGTTTTTTACAAGATGGTCACGTGGCAAAATATTTTCATTTGCTCAGTGTTTAATGGGAAAATTATTTACTTTAATTTTTTTAAAAGAAAGTTGCTGATTAATGTTTAATAATGATCATTTTAATGTTGAAAAGTACGCTCTCTGCTTCACTTTGTTTGTATAACAGTACAAAACTTTAAAAATTACACTTCGAAATAAGTTACACATTATTACACAACAAGCGAAAAAGTTATCTTTTTTTTTAATCAAAAGACAAGAATCATGTTTTGGTTAAAATAAAGAATTTTTTAATTATTTCTTTTAAAAATTTTCCGTAACATCCGCGTACGACGAGTTAGAACTGTTGTTTGTTTAAAACTAGATTTAAAAATGTCAATATACTTTTAGCTTTATTAATAAAACATATTGAACAAATATATTTTGTAACTTTTTAGCGCAATAGAAAATAAATGTTATTAAAATGCAGCAACAAGTTTTCTAGCATTTATTTAGTTTCACTTATAATAAATGGGAGAGAGGGATTTTATTTTGATTTTTGTAAAATTTACAACATTGTAAAATTGATCAGATAATTTTTTTGTCAACAGTTTTAAACTTCTTAGTTTTCTGACAAATATTTCTCTTTTTTTCTTTCTTTTTTCTTTTCTAGCCAAGTGTATTTTAGTTCTTTGAGTTTCGGGACCTAATAAAGAAAAAAAGAAAGAAACGAGCAACTTGCCTGTTGCTATGTTGTTAGTTAAATTTTACTCAACTGTAATTTTTTCTATTTTTATCCAAATCAAACTAAAAAAAAAAAAGAAATCGATCATCTTATTTTATAAAAAACAAAAACAAAATAAATAATAATCACCGATGTTTCTTTACAACGATGTAAATAAAAAAAAGTAATGAGTTTTACTATTTTTATTTACTTCAACATTTTATTTCATTCATTTGTTTAAAAGTGTCTTGGATACTAAGTTAAACAATTTTAACAAAGAAACATTATTTCGATCTTGAGTGAAACTGACTGACTACTTTTTCTTTTACTTTTTTTTCTTATAAAATCTGCGATAACTATATCCATCCTTTAACTTTTCTGTTAATTGAAATACTTTTAAAAATATGTATTTTGGTGTTTTTTAGATTATTTTGTTGTTTATTTTGTCTTTCTTAATTGTTTTTGTTCTATTCAGTAACTTTAGGTATGTTTGGGGAAAATATAATCAAAGTTTACCTGGCTTCGTACTGACATAAGTTTTTAAAAGAACATTCGTGTTTTTTGTTTATTTACCCTCCTTAACTTAAAGTGGGAATTTTATATGATCCTATGACTAAAATAAATGAATAAATAAATAACAGTTACAAGAATACATACTTATCAGTTTTCTAGGAAAACAAATATAAAACACTTATGTTAAGATAAACTGATTTTTTTTCGATTGTCATTAATTTAAATTTTTAAATTTTATTTTCATAAGTTTTATTTATTTTACTCAGCTTTTTATTTGATAATTCTGATCGTAAGAAGAAAAAATCAGTAAAAATTTAAACAAGTCTTTATTTCCGATATAAAAGGTGGCAAAATTTTTAAATTGAAGCTTTTATGGATAACGCCCTTCTCCTAAGATCAATATTTTGGGTACAAACGATTGTTTTGTAACACAACCTCTTAGTTTCCTCTACACACTTTTTAAGATGCCCTAAATTTAGAACTTTGACTGTGAATTTTGTTTCAATCGATTCTCTATAATTGGCTTATATAGTGTCGCTAATATGGCCAGGTGGGTTACCCACCCAATCCTCTGACGCAACTTGGCTTGTGCTAGATTGAAAAGAAAAAAAAAGAAACCTAAAAACAGGTGTCTCCGTTCCTAACATTAGCGAGGCTATTACTTTTAACGCCTCTCTCTCCCGCAAAGTACGATTTAAGAAAATTAATAGGGGAAATCAGCCTTTTTTTACCTTGTATATTTTTGACAAAAAAAATAAAATAAAACAATGATAAATAAATAAATAAAATAGCAACCGGTTTTGTTTTTGAATTGTCATCATTAGATTGTAGTTTACAATTACCCACGCTACTTTAATTTTGTTTTAATAGAAATTAGATTGGTGTCATTTGAAAGTAGAAAAATTCAGTGAATGTACTTGTTCAATCCGATGGTCCCAATAGGAATGCAATTGACATAACATCCAAATGCGCTCTCGCCGAATATTTCTGGTAATTTCACTTATACACACAACTAGGCGCCTAGCGTAGTGTAATGCTATTACCACACAAATCGATTACAGCAAGCTAGACTAACAAACAATTACTAGTGAGTCTCACTAGGTGCCCATACATCTAAATAGTAATAAATAATATTTACTAAGCTTTGCTTAGATGTGACACAAGACCGGTTATTTACTAAATAACCACTATAGAGAGACTTACCATCAAGTCACAGTAAAAGCACTGCTTCCCGCCAGATCAGTGAAATTAAGCAGTGACCATCTTGTTCACTAGTTAGATGGGTGACCATTTAGTAACAACAGAAACTATGAGCAAAACAACCCAACGCCTATGTACCAGACTTAGCAAGGTTTAGTAAATAATATACTATCCACCATACAAAAAAAAAAAAAAAAAAAAAAAATGAACCGTGCCCATACTAATACGTTCATTCTCTCTTGGGCGTCTCATCGTGGTGTAATGGTTAGCAAGCTACTATCACAGACTACTGAATAGTGAGTTCGATCTTCGTTGGATGCAATATACTTGCGACCTTGTGTCACATCCTACCCTTAGCGAACGAGTCGAATAAATAAATAAATACCTACTCTAATTCACTCTCGGTAGAGTGTACGTGAAAAAACTAAGAAAAGAAATCCAAGCCATGTTAGGTGCATTTGTCCATGTTATCATCGCATTTAGTTGGATTTATATGAAAACAACAACATGGGTGCACACATGGTGATGCTTTTTGTAAATATGTTATTGAACTTTTCTCAAACACGCACTTCCTATCAGCAATGTAATAAGCGACACTTGCTTTTCTCATGAAGTATGGCTGATCAAAAGCGTAATAATCCGTGTTTTTTTTATGTTAACGATTTCTCTTTTTATATTGGTTCTCTTGCGAGCCGACGTAGAAAAAAATATTGTCCAATAAAAAATCACACTCGCAAAAACAAAGACTAAAAAATGATTATTCTGATAAAATACTAATCAGTCAAATTTATTTATTCAGTATTTTTACATTAATCAACAAAAATACCTTTTACATGCTGGGAATGGAAGAGTTTAATCTACAGGTGTCAATTTTAAACCCCTAAAAAAAAAAAATTAACTGGATTTTTTTCTATTTTATTAGCTATATCCTTAGAAGATTAAGCTATGAAAACGAATAAAGTAAAAAGAATATATAGAACAGCAATATCTTATTTCATTTTACCGTTTTTTTTTTAAACTTTAACAATAAGGCATTCATACAAACAAAATAGACAACTAAGTATAAAAAAATGTAAACAAAATCTAATTCTGAATGGAATTATATTTAGACTATGCAAAAATCATTCACATGCACTTTCATTATGGGAGTCAGATTAACAAAATGATTTAGGGGGAGGGCATAACTACAAAAAAATTAAAAAAACAAAAAGGTCTTCAGAATTTTGAATCAAATATGTCTCATCTTTTGCTACTGAAAAATTTTATCAAAATTCGCTGATTGCCCTAGCCCAAATCTATGATAACGAGGGGGCACTCTTCTACTCATCAATTTTCATAAAGTAGTATTCATAGAAAATATATGAGATCCACCCTTCCAGGGCTCTTAAGCAGGCTTCTGCTCCCGTCCACCCAGGCTAAAGAACCCAGTCTGCCTTATGATTCCATTTCTTTTGATAATAACCATTTGGCTAAGTGTAACTCCATTATATATCCTATAATATTTGGTATAGAAAACAAAATAGTTGTCGAATTTAATTCCATCCAAGATTGTTTGTATGCATTGATGCCCATAGAAAAGACAGGAATTGATCTCTTCTTCACTCAGGCTAGTCTGACCTGTCCTATAACTATCTGGCCAACCAGTATAGGAGAACAACTGAACTTGAAATTAAGGACCAAAGCCAGCTATAAGTAAAATAGTTCAGACTGGAGAAGTAAGGATGAGCACATGTGACATTCTCCTGTGGGCACCTACACATGGACACACCAGTGTTGATAAGCAAAAAGCTACATTGTTCAGCTCTGTACAGACACTGGATACTGTGCACAGGACCTTCCAGGAACAATGGCAGATAGTGATCAGTGTCAAGGAAGACTCGTAAGATCCGTGCTGTCAGCATGACTTGATGATGATAAAAGGAAAAAGACCAACGCAACCATGACAGTCATGCACCAATGTGACCTGACCCAGAAACAGGATGATGGTGATGATAATAGCCATCAAAATAAAGAACTAGAAAATGAAGTGCCCTGTTGGCTGGGACTGTTGAATACGCTTACCCGTGATGCTTAAGGATGGAATCTGGTAGCTGAGCAGTCTATGACATGCAACATTCCACTTTGGCCCTTACTTAGGCTAGACGGGTGGTCAGAGAGGCCCCCTCCAATCAATTGGCTGGCCATGTCAAGCCTTAGCACCTATATAATTGTCCCAACCCTATTACCCTTATGGCAAATCTCCAACCCTTTTTATCATATATGCTAGAAAGCAGTGGCTGAGGGTCTTAGTGTCCTAGGTTGGAGGCTAAGTTGCATCTAATGGTAAAATTCCAATTCTGGAGCTCTGGGGAGTGTGGAGTGCCCCTTCATTGACATTACTCCCAGGTCACTCTGACCCGGAGTGGTAGTACCTTTTAGGGTCCCATCTATGGGTTAAATAGATTAAAAAATTGAGTTTAAAAAATTGTGGCAAATGAATACCCAACAAGAATGAATATAAAAAACATGTCTTCGGCATAAAATAACCCAAGGGTTGACATGCCATAAAATCCAACCAACTGAATCTAGAAAATGAAGTGTGAAATCAAAAATGTAGTCTTTTTTTCTGATGGAGAAAATTTTTTGTACAAAAAATAAAACAGTAGAAAAATTGTTCAAAATATTTCTGCTACATGTTTATTTCTTAAGTGGAGTTTAACAGATTTGAATTCAGAGTTTTCCTTCTTACCTAACCAATATTAAAGATCCCAGTCTGTCCTACTATTTACTCATAGCTAGAGGAAGAATACTTGAATTTGTACCTTTCCCAAGGGTATTAGCGCTATGTGAAATGCAAATAGCCTTGTCCAGGATTTGAACTCGTTTTGTCATGTCCATTTTCTTCAGTGATAACCATTACACTATGCACCTGCAAAAAAGTAATGTGTATATGAATAAAATGCATTCAAAAGTATTAACATTTTAGAATATACTTTCATAACTTCTAAGAATAAGACAGGTTCATTATCTTTTGTCTGAATTTCATGATAATGTTTATTGGACCATGTCATATTTGTGTGTGTGTGTGTAACATATATATAATCTTATTATAATGGAGATTGTGTGTTTTTCTGTCTGTAACCGAAACTATATTACTACTCAAGTCACAATTCCCTTAATTATTTACGTCAAATTCTCCATGATTTTATTCTTTTAAACCTTCAGTTATTAATAAAAATTGCTTTACATTATTAATACTGTTGACCATATCTACGTACTAATAACATGCAATTGTATTTATATATACAACAAAATAGCGGTTTACAGTTTGAACGAGAAGGCTAATTTGCATATTGATATTTAAAATTTTATTTTAATAAATATGTGCTTGGTATTATTGATTTCTAATTGTTTGGTTTTATCTTAAGAAATATAAACACAATCTCGTGGATAAATCTTAAAAGAAATTTATTTACAAGAAGAAATAACTGTAATATTATCCTTTACTTCCTATTTTAACTAAACGGTTAAATTGGGAAAATTTACAATGAAAGAGGGGAGTAATGGAAAATGATGGAATAGTTAGTTTCAAAGTTATTCTATTTTTCGATTATACCCCTCTGTTGCAGATCTTTTATCTGTATTCTTATTCAGTTTCATTAGCCTTTCTAATTTAATATATATTTTATTATATCAAAACTTAAATACTTGCACCCGGAGGGTGCATATATTTGCTAGTATAATATAATGAAGAATGAATATGAAAAGTGTAGCATATATGTAAATTAATACCATAATATTACACACACACTCACACACACACACACACATTGGACACTACGCCATCATCTTTAACAGACAGAAGGATGCCCCCCCCCCACATATATATATTTATATATATATATATATATATATATATATATATATGCTAAGACAAAGCAAAAATGTTCTCATTTCTCATAACTTACTATGAACAGATCTTAGCCAGAGAAATAGAAAAAAGCCAGAATAAAGGATTTTTCACAGCTTTTGAGTAACAAGACAGATTTCTCACACAGCTGTTGATTTCAGATGAAAAAAGAAAAGAGTTCTGTAAGCTGTAAATAATAGTAATATTCTATAGTGGCACACAAGAGAAGTTTTTAACAAAGCAAAGTGGTTCAATATTGCAGGTAAATAATTTAACCCTTTTCAATTAAATCGAACTTAACAGACCATTCTACCATCGTATGTCACCCACCAAAAAAAAAAAAAAATACCAAAAATCAGGGAATTAATCGAATTTAATTAAATTTTCAGTATTGATATATTAATTTGTAAAAGATATAATGTACCAGTTATTTTATTTAAAAACTTTTACATTTTTTCAGGTCAGTTAACTTTGAACCACGTATCTTTGAGGTGTAACACAATTCTCAAAGATACGTGGTTCAAAGTTAACTGACCTGAAAAAAATGTAAAAGTTTTTAAATAAAATAACTGGTACATTATATCTTTTACTCATTAATATATCAACACTGAAAATTTAATTCCCTGATTTTTGGTATTTTTTTTCTTTTGGTGGGGTGACATACAATGGTGGAATTAAGGTCTGTTAAGTTCGAATGAACCCCCTTTTCTGTCAAGTTTATAATGCATACATAGAATTCATTATTTTCAATTCATATTGATGATATTAGCAATAACTTAAAAAAAATCTTTCTGTTTATTCTTAATGGAGAATTTAAAAACAACAACAACAACAAAAACAGCTATTCACTGAATTCCATTTTAACATGGGTCCATTTTATTTATGATGGAGTGGAGTGTTTTAATTAGCATTTCATAATTATTTTCATTATAGTGAGAATATGGATGGTTAAAAAAGGATGTGCAGACGGAAAGCTGATTCCCACAAAATTATCGTTCAGTTCCAAATTGGAGAAATTTGAAACAAAGTGCACTAATAGAAATCTCCGTTTGATATTTATATGCAGTTATATATTTTGCGGTTATATATACAAATATAATGAGAAAATTACTTATATAGAAATAGATAAAAAAATGATGTTCAGAGCAAACATCAACATCACAAAATCATCATCCAATGGCAAATTGGACTGGAAATTGCTTTATTCTCTCAGAGCATTTTAATTGTATTTCTCTAATAAAAGATTTGCTGTGTGTCATTTGTGTCATTTTTGCTGGGTTACACACACACACACACATTCTCATATATAATATATATATGAAAAATTCTGTATGTCTCTATGTACAACAACGGAGTGCACATCCTTTTATAAAAGAAAATTGGTGGAGACCAGCAAATACTAAAGTTCAATTAAATCCACACCCTATTTTTGTCTGAGAGAAGATTAAATAAAAAATATAATAAGGGTATAAATCAATGATATATTTTTAAAAAAATGATTAAGAAATAAAACAAATTAATAAAGAATAAAACATAATAAAAAGACAAATATACAAACCAGAAGAAGAATAAAAATAAACAACTTAAAAACAAAAATATATAAAGAATAAAAGATAATAAAACAAATATATAGGAAAATAATTTTAATTAATCTATATATGAATATAGATGAGATTTATTTAACTTTTTGAATCCCAGGCAATGCCTGGTAGCTCTGGTAATATAATATAAAATGATGTGAATTCTACTGATATATAAATAGATATCCACCTATTTATTAATACCCAAATTGTAAGTTAGGTTTATTTTCTCTTTTTGTCTTTCCAAGAACAATATCTTCATTGCCTAGCATTCCCAGCACTTTCACTGTTTTTGGTGAACTTTGACAAATTCAGATCTTAATTAGTTCAACTTGCAATTTCTTGCATATTTCTGTTCCTATCTTAAAAATATTTATGTGGTTAGAAAGAAAAGAAAATAATCTTTCTAAATATGTGATTTTTATGTACCTCTATCCATTGAATATTTTTTACAGTGAGTTAAAAGGGTAGTTTGCTTTGAACAGCTGAAAATGTGAAATATGAATTTTTTTTTTCAAAACTAAATTTTACAGATTACTTTGTTTTGCAAAATCAAAAGTAGCTAATCTTTATCAATATTCTTAAAATTGTACTCTCAATTAGAAGACACTTTAAATTATAAGCAAGAACTTGTTTTTTTTTTTCTTCTTCTCTAGCCCATGGAAATGAAAATACAATAGAGCAAATTTGACAGACATTTCTTCAAAAAGTATAAGATAAGCAAAAAAAGGGCACTATATCACAAATAGAAGATAGTCTCAAAATTATTTTTATATATAATGTGTAAAATTTTGATAGTTATAACATCAGGCTTTTTTGTGAAACTTTCAATTTTGGAAAAAAACAACTTAAAATTACGAGCTAGTATGAAATACGTAAACAAAACCATCAGCGCACACTGGACCGGTTTTGTTTTAAAAAAATATATAAAGAGGTATTCTATTTCTTGTATGTAATTCAATACAGGCATTTAAAAAGGTATTTTTAAGTTCAAAGTCATTTATTTATTTAAACATACTATATACATGCAATATTAAAATGAAAATGTTGAATAATCTTGTGGTAAACTTTTTTTTAAATGTTTTTTTATTTTTTAAATATTCTCTAAATAATGGGTTACAGCATAGAGATACATACAATGTGAGCATAGAATCAGAAAGAATATACAATTTTACATAAGAATATCAAGTTTTATCAAAATTGCTCCAAAAATAAAGAAATGGTGAAGAAATTACCGAATTCCTTGTTTTGAATTGGTCTGTGATTTGATATTTTTTTTTTTAACAAAATAACTTTTGTGGATTCAGAACTTTAAATTGTCATAAACCACTGGGATATTGCATAATTCAAACAGTTTTGAACTCCATTTGCAAAGTTCTATATAACTAATGTGATAAATAACAATAACCTCAAATAAAAAAAATCAACTGGGAATGCTAGATTGTCATTGTTTACACTATGTATTAATATACGCAACATCTTCAAAAGAGATTCAGGGTGCATAATGGATATTCATGTGGAAATTAGAATCAGTGAGCCATGTTCATTGTGGACTAATGTTCTTGAGAAAGTCATGGAACAATTTACTCTTGGGAAACCAGTCTAGGAGAAGAACAACTCTGAATTTAGAACTAAGAGTTGGAGTCTTTAAGGCAATCTAATATCACCCTCAACTTTGTTCTGGCAAAGACACTAGTACAAAGTAGTATCAGCCCTGGCTCTTCCCTTGGACAGCATTAGTAGGAAGGATAGGGAAGACTTGATGCGTTGGTATCAGCCAGTTGTCCATACAACACCAGTCATCCCATCATGGTGTAATGGTTAGTAAGCTAGTCTCACAGATCCATTATTACTGAATAGTTTGTTTGATCCTCTCTGGATGCCCCATACTTGCAACCTTGTATCACATCCTACCCATGGCAAATGGGTTGGGTAAATAAGGGTGTTCCATTGTAGTGTAATGGTTAGCAAACTAGTCTAGCTGATCCATTACTACTGAATAGCAAGTTCAATCCTCTCTGGATGCTCCATACTGGTAATCTTGTATCTCATTGTAGCTGTGGCAAATAAGGGCATTCCATCATGTTGTAATGGTTAGTAAGCTTGTCTCGCAGGTGGGTCATTCCATGTCAAAACACCGGAAAAATTTGAAATCTGCACCCACCGACACCGAATTACTTGAAATTTGGCACAAATGTTCCCCTTCATTAGTTAGGAAAGTGTGCCAAATTATTTTGTCTTAAACCTTACAGTTCCGATTTTAAAGGGGGGGGGGGATATAATTTTGCTATTTTGCCTCAAAATTAAGGCTGTGCAGTGTTGCAAAATCTCAGTGTTTTTTTTTTTATTTAAAAAAAAATACTTTCATACATTCAATATTTCTGAAATTTGGTATGTAAGGCAAATAGGGACTGTAGAATCCAAATATCCAACTATTTTAACCCTATACCTGATAGAAAATTTTATTTTGCCCACCCAAATGCATGACTCCAAAATCAACAACTTTTCATCTATGTAGCTTATGGTCAGTCTATCGAAAAATTGTCCTCTTCAATTTTCATAATATTTTTTTCATAACATCTACTATGTCTGCCTAAGTTCATCAAAGAATTTTGTGTCGGTGGGTGTAACACCCCGGTGAATTGACATGGAATGACCCAGGTCCATTACTACAGAAAAGTGAGTTCAATCCTCACTGGATGCCTTATACAGGCAACCTTGTATCACATTCTACTCGTGGCAAACAAATTGGGTAAGGGGTAGAGAGGCGTCCCATATTGGTGTAATGGTTAGCAAGCTAGTCTCGCATATCCATTACTACTCATGGCAAATGGGTTGGGTAAATAAGGGTGTTCCATTGTAGTGTAATGGTTAGCAAACTAGTCTAGCTGATCCATTACTACTGAATAGCAAGTTCAATCCTCTCTGGATGCTCCATACTGGTAATCTTGTATCTCATTGTAGCTGTGGCAAATAAGGGCATTCCATCATGTTGTAATGGTTAGTAAGCTTGTCTCGCAGGTCCATTACTACAGAAAAGTGAGTTCAATCCTCACTGGATGCCTTATACTGGCAACCTTGTATCACATCCTACTCATGGCAAACAAATTGGGTAAGGGGTAGAGAGGCGTCCCATATTGGTGTAATGGTTAGCAAGCTAGTCTCGCATATCTATTACTATTGAATAGCGAGTTTGATCCTTGCTGGATGCCCCATACTTACAACCTTGTGACACATCCTGCCCATAGTGAATGGGTTGGGTAAATACCTACAACACTGTCCAGGCTTGCACTCAGATCCAGGTACAAATCCACCATCTTGTGAGGCTAATGAATGCCAGCCACCATCAACAAGGTCAAATAATTATTTATTCAACCCAAATGTTTTTGTGTGTTGTTAATTAAATTGCCACTAAATAGAAATGACAAAAAATAAGTTGTTTTTTTTGTTTTTTCATATAAAAGAGATCTGTGTGAACAAAAATGAAGATAAAATAGACAAAGTTTTAAAAAATATTTCATTCATGCTATTAAGGTCTGGGTTAGCTCAGTCGCTAGAGCGTTCGGCTAGAAACCACAAGGTTCCTAGTTCGATACCGGCCCTCGCCAGCTCAGCGTTATGAGTATCACAGGGATCTGTGCGGTAAAGTAAGGAGCTGATGGTAGGTGTGGCGCTCCACCTTAGACGCTAAAATAATCTCCTTGGTCTAACGCTAGTGAAAAGGGGATAGACTCCCTCGCTGTCTGGCTGATACCGACATTAGGCCGCCCCGACGACTTTAATTACTTATTAATGAATACAAATTATAAAACAGCAAATTTAACATTTTAACCATTTACACGACTGAGTAATATTATTTTCTTTTCTTTTTTTTTTGCTTTTTAAAAACTAAATATGCAATTATTTTCTGTGAAATTCATCAAACGTCTATTCCCCCATCTGTCTATCATTGCACAACTCAAATAGAAATTGCACAACTCAAATAGAGTTTAATAGGTTTGAATTCAGAGTTTTCCCTCTCCTACACTGGTTATCTAACCATGGTTAAAGAGCCCAGTCTGACCTGTTACTGAGGAGTGTGTAGTACCACTTCATCGCCATTACTCCCAGGTCCACTCTGACATGGTGAAGTAGTACCTGATATGGTCCCTAATTAAGATAAATAGATTTTTAAAAAATGAGTTTTAAAATGTGTTTAAAAAAACTGAATACCCAACAAGAATGAAAAAACAGTCGGTACCATTATAGTATGTCGCCAACCTTTTGAATGTGGCCCACGAAATCATGTATCTCTTATATTATGTGGCCCACCATAAAAAGTATATTATAAGGTTATAATAATAACTGTTAACCCAAATCCTGACCTAATCCTAATCCTAACCCTCACCCTATTCCCGAATTTTACAATATTTTAGAATTAAATAGATCTCTTTAAATTGAATATATGTGAAAAATAATTAGTTTCAATAAATTGCCTACTACTTATATCTATAAACATACTCTTACTGAGATAGGACACTGTGGATGTAATGAAAATAACATACCTCGAAACTCAAAGTGTGCACGGACGTCTCTGGCTTGCAGGGTCATCACAGGAAAGAAATATGGCTGGTTTAAGTTACTAAAGAGACTGAAGTATATTTTTAGTATGCTAATTTTGGAAACTTCTAAAGTTTTTAGTGGAAGATTCGATTTACAATGCTGAACAACTTTTACTTTGTGCTGATCATGTTAATTAAGTTGAATCTTTATCTTTTTGTTTAACCATATAAAGTAGATATATATCATATGGAGGCGCGTGGGCTGGTGGTTAGAGTTGTGGAAAATGGACTCGTTGATTCGAGTTCAATTCCTAGACGAAGCTGTTGGCATTTCACATAGCGTTAATACCCTTGGGAAAGGTATAAATCCATATATTCTCCCTCCAGCTATGGGTTAAATAGTAGGGCAGACTGGGCCCTTCAACCTTGGGTAGGTAACCAGTCTAGGAGAGGGATAACTCTGAATTAAAAATTCCTGAGGTCGGTCGTTGATTGGGTTTGTGGCAACCCTTGATGCACCAATTCTTTCCTATCAACTGTGCCAAAAAGTGTGGATGGTCCAAAACAAGCCTTCACCACTATAAACAAATCACTGTGTGGGTGTTCATTGTGTGTGTGAACCCTCATGCATTGAAAATCGACGAGAGAGTCCATAATAAAGTAGATATATGGCTAAAAATATAGAAAAAGAAACCAAAGTTGTGATCTTTTTTTATAATTTTTTTTTCTGATTTTTCTCCCAGTTGGTATTTTTTTTTTTAAGTATTTTTTAAGTATTTATATTTTTTAAGTATTTTTTAAAATTTAAGTAAAAAAATTTTAAATTTAAGTAAAATTTTTAAATTTAAGTAAAAAATTTTAATTTTTTAATTTTAAGTAAAAGTATTTTTAAAAATTAAGTAAATTTAAAAAAATTTAAGTATTAATATTTTTTAAGTATTTATATTTTTTAAGTATTTTTTTTTTCTGATTTTCCTCCCAGTTGCTAGAAAATCAAGACTTGAAAATTATTCTATTCTGTTTACATTTTTGCTGAAATAGAAAAATTAAATTATAGATATGATGTAAATTAGTTATTCCCAGAATGAGTGGTATTGCCTGTTTCCTGTGCATGGTGGAAAGATTAGGTTGGGGGTATAAAATATATATGACAAAATCTAAGTCATGAACACTTACATTGCTTTACAAAGAATAAAATGAATATAGTTATACTAGATGAAAACATTTTTATTTTGGTTTGTGGCCTGAAGTCAAAGTTAAAAGTTTGAATGATTGTATCTCTATGTGATGTGGTCTGTACACATGCCAGCCAGATCAGACAGCAGACACTGTGGGGACTGGTTATCATCTCATTTTTATATCTGCAAGGGCCAAGGCTCTTCTTGGTAACTATGATGATGATGGATTTAGTATTAGATTAGACCTGTCACTGTAAGTAAAATCTCAGTTTAACTATATTAAGCTTAATTCTGCTTAGATGAATCATATGAACATAGACACTTCATAAGAAATATCAAGAATATTAGATGCTAACTTAAAAGCTGACTTATCGGGAGGCAATTAAGCTAGCTCCCATGGAAGGCTCTTGGTTAGCCCTCTGGCCAAACAATGCCAATTCATGCATTGAGTACATATCACATTTTACTAAACTTGAACAACATATGCATATCCTGTATATATGTATGTATATATATGTATGTATGTGTATATATATATATATATATATATATATATATATTATATAGGGGAGATTATGTGCTTAATTAAAGTCATACCTAATTTGTTAATTAATTAATTATAATTAAATGAATTAGGTGTGCATATCGGTTTAAATGTAAAGTGTAAACAAATCAAGAAAAAGTCGACCTCTGTATGTACATTTCAGCCTATTAGGCATATAGAGATCGACTTTTTCTCGATTTGTTTACGCTTTACATTTAAACCGATATGCACGCCTAATTCATTTAATTATAATTAATTCGGGTTAGCTCAGTCGGTAGAGCATTCGGCTATGAACCACAAGGTTCCTAGTTCGATACTGGTCCTCGCCAACTCAGCGTATGAGTAGCACAGGGATCTGTGCAGTAAAGTAAGGAGCTGATGGTAGGTGTGGCGCTCCACCTCAGACGCCAAAAAACAATCTCCTTGGTCTAGCACTATTGAAAAGGGGATAGACTCCCCTGCTGGTTGGTTGATACCGACTTTAGGCCACCCCGACGACTTTACTTACTTAATTAACAAATTAGGTATGACTTTAATTAAGCACATAATCTCCCAAAAATTGTCAGCCTTCGCCATTTCAAACTCATTGTTTGTTCACTTCATACAACTTATATATATATATATATATATATATATATATATATATATATGAAGTGGTACCACTTAATTTAAAGACAATTTGATGTACTTATTTCCTTACTTTCCATACAAACAATTATTTCTATTTCATGGATGACTTTCGCTGGATTTTGCTATTAACTTTGATTATTCCCAAATTTATTTCCTAGTTATAAAAATTATATCCTACAAAAAAATTCAGGATTTTGGGTCCGAATTTGGGAATGTTTTTAATTTGCTCAGGAAGTCAGCCTGATTCAAAAATGGTATGATATATTGGGTTATGGCTTCTAGGAGTATTGTTGAAAAATGTGACACACTGACATTTGCATTTATTATTAGATTCTTAAATTTCAATATAAATTTAGATAAGAAGCCAGTTATCATTTCTTACAATATTCTTTGGATTTCTAAGATCATAAAAAATAATAACTTTAGAAACTGAATTGGCATTCTATCGGAACTTTTTGGTAAGGAACATTTTGACTTGCAGAGTTTAGCATTAAGTAATAGCATTAATCTTAAGCTATAATCCTAATCCTTACTTTAATATTCACTAGCAAATATATGCACCCTCCGGGTGCAAGTATTTAAGTTTTAATGTAATAAAATATCATATTAAATTAGAAAGGCTAATGAAACTAAATAAGAATACAGACAAACAGATTTGAAACAGAGGGAGTATAATAAAAGATTTGAAACAGAGGGAGTATAATAAAAAATGGAACAACTGAAACTTACTCTTCCATCACTCTCGTCTTTCATTGTTATTTTTTCTAATTTAAGTATTTAGTTAAAAGGGGAAGTAAAGAATAAAATGACAGTTATTTTATCTTGTTAATGGATTTCATTTAAGATTCATTGAAGAGATTTTTGCTTATATTCATTAAAATAAAACCAAACAGTTAGAAATCAATAATACTAAGCACATATTTATTAAATTCGATTTTTTAATATTAATATGCAAATTAGCCTTTCCGTTCACACTGTAAACCGCTATTTTATTGTATATATAAATGTAATTGCATGTTGTCAGTATGTAGACATAGTTAACAGTATTAATGTAAGACAATTTTATTATTAATAATTGAGGTTTAGATAAAAAAATAAAATCATGGAGAATGTGATGTCAATAACTAAGAGAATTGTGACTTGAGTAGGAATATAGTTTCGGTTACAGACAGAAAAACACACTCCATTATAATAAGATATTCCTTATTAAAACAAAACAAAAAAATGAGTATTCAAGCTAGATATTTGAAATACTATATTTTAATCTTTCCGGGTTAGCTCAGTTGGTAGAGCGTTCGGCTAGAAACCAAAAGGTTCCTAGTTCGATACCTGCCCTCGCCAACTCAGCATATGAGTTGCACAGGGATCTGTGCGGTAAAGTAAGGAGCTGATGGTAGGTGTGGCGCTCCACCTCAGACGCTAAACAATCTCCTTGTTCAAGCGCTAGTGAAAAGGTGATAGACTCCCTCACAGCATGGCTGATACCGACATTAGGCCACCCCGACGACGACGAGAACATCTGCACTCCTTGATTAAATGTTTTTAACCAACCTTGGTTCATACCTTTCCCAAGGTTATTAGTCTGAAATTGAAAGTAATAGACTGGAGTTCAAACTCATTTTTACTAGGATGTCACAGTTCAGGATGTTAGATACTAAGCAACAGGGACTCCCCTTTTAAAGGACAGTAGAGAGTATCGATTTTTTTTTTTTCAAGAGAATATAGCAGGACTCACCAAACAAACACAATTTTCTTCATTTTGTCTTGTCCCATTTTTATTTTTATAATGGATTTTCTATTTTTGCTATACTTCACTCTATATCTGTTTCTTTCATATCAAACTTTGTTGTATTGAATGGAACAGCTGTTTTCCTATTTTCTATTGTTACTTTAGTGTCTTTGTTTTCCTTCTTTTTATTTATAAATTCTAATTTATTAATGAGTCACTGATACTGATATAAATTGTTTGACCCCAGTTTTGTCAAATTTGGCTCACGTGGCACTTATCTATTTAATATTCCCTTTTACAACTATTAACCCCAGTGTCAAGCAAGGGTGTATATAATTGACCTAACTTTGATTTTTCCCCTACCTCCTTTTGATTGATTCTTTTCCCTCGGAATCTTTTGATCCTCCCCCTTCATAATTTTTTCTTTTTTACCCCTCCCCCACAATATTTCTTTCTTCCCCACAAACGCTTATTGAAATACAAACTTGGCACCCTTGATAGCAGATTTGATATATCGTATCAGCTAAATGGACACAGTGAGACAAGTTCAAATCTTTGATGAGGCTGTTTGCATTTCATAAACACTGTCTTGGTGATCCAAGTTCAAATCCTGGAAAAGTCTGTTTACATTTCACATAGCATCCTTTTTACCCCTGGGAAAGGTATGCATCCAGCTATTTTCTCTCCAATAAGGCAGACTGGGCTCTTTTACCTTGGTATGGCAACCGGTCTAGGAGAAGGAAAACTCTGAATTTAAACCTGTTATAATGCCCTTGGAAAAGATATGCATCCAACTATTCTCTATCCAGCTTTGGGTAAATAGTAGAGAAGACTGGGCTCTAACCTTAGGCAATCAGTCTAGGAGAAGGAAAACTGAATTCAAACTCTACTTAATAAATTGTCACATCCTACTCATGCAGAAAAGTTGGTAAATATGTATTTTATCAGCTAAGTAACTATTTAAGAATATTTTTTAAGCCTATAAGTTCAGTTCTAAAATTCCTAGGGTGAGTCAAAAGTTTTGCAATATTTTGTAATGTGAGGCAAAAATCAGCAGCTCTAGATGTTTTTGGTGAGGTTGCAAAG
Source organism: Doryteuthis pealeii (assembly GCA_023376005.1). Taxonomy (NCBI): domain Eukaryota; kingdom Metazoa; phylum Mollusca; class Cephalopoda; order Myopsida; family Loliginidae; genus Doryteuthis; species Doryteuthis pealeii. The sequence continues at coordinate 118,644,569 of CM042141.1, read as the reverse complement.
GTGACAAACTACACTAAACTATGAGATGCCAAGCTCTCCTAATACTCTTCAAGTGCTACTCGCTGGATTTGCCTGAATAGCTTGGAGCATGACCTCAGAATCCAAGGTTTTAGGCCTGCCTGACCTTGACTGATTGTTGAGTTCTTGAACCATCTGGTTACTGTACTGTGCATAACAAATGTTTTTGGTTACTTCTGCAGTGTTATGGCCCAGTTTATACTTGTAAAACATTAGTTCCTGAATTAGACTATGTTGCACATTAATCTATGCAGCTATTAAATCATGCACAGAGTGAAGCAATACACAACATGTCAGCACACCAACTACCACAATACTACCTACCACAGCTTGAACTGTTTTGGTCACATATATGCGCCACATACCAAAATATGTAATGGTACTCATTCTATTGGATCCTTTCCGTCCATTAAGGATGATGGCGTAGTGTCCAAAAAAAAAAATTATCTGCATCTGCGCAAGTGACTCTGCAGGCCAATTCTTGAGTGACAGTCTTTGGTGCACTGAATGCATAGAAACTGTGATGCTTTCTGGGGCTGCTCATTCTAATGACATTATTTAAGGACACTATCTAATAGCATGTTTGTTTTATATTATTGCAAGATTATTGTTGCAGTAACAGCTTGCAGTGGTGGTTTCAGTATATTATTGTAAATACTGAAATTAGTGATTTAAAAAAAAAAAAATAATACTGTCTAAATTAACAAAGAAATCTAAAAGAAAAGTCTCATAAATTAATGAGTTTGATGGAGGCACTTGTAGTGTAATGGTTATCATTGTAGCAAATGGACATGGTGATCCAAGTTCAAATCCTGGAAAAGCCTGTTTAAATTTCACATAGCACCCTTTTTACCCCTGGGAAAGGTATGCATCCAGCTATTTTCCTCCCAGTAAGGCAGACTGGGCTCTTTTACCTTGGTATGTCAACAGGTCTAAGAGAAGGAAAACTCTGAATTTAAACCTGTTAAACTATGCTTTAAAAATGATCTTGTGATGCATCCTTATGAAGAGGTTGGGTAAATATTATAGATTTATAAGTTTCAATGATTATTCATACACTTCATATTAAATCTGCATATTATAATATTGAATTCATTGTAATGAGACTTTTAGGGTACTGTAATAATGAGTCTACTGTATATCATCCATCAACAATTTTATTAATTATTAATACTAGCAAAATAAAAAACACCCTCCGGGCGATGTAAAAATATATTTTTGAAACATATTGCCTGAGGGGGTGGGTGTTAAAAATTCAATGTCAGCGAGTTTGTACCCTAAGTAAGTAAAATCATCAAATTCATTAAAGGATTAAAAAATAAACAATTTGAAATGTAAACTTTAAATATGTATTAAAGTAAAACAAACTATATATAGATATATAATACCAGTCATGTATTTATTAAAACTTGTTTTAAAAACCAATGAGGACTGTCTAATGTTGCATGTTCAAATTTTGAGTGTATTTATTCTATGTTATGACGATTTTGTGTAATCTGACGCAAGCAGTGACATAGTTTTTGTTACAGACAAAAACCGGAAGCGAATCTCCATTATTAATAGAGATTTCATTTGCTCTCCCAGAAAGAGTCTTGCTGTCTTTTACCTTGAGATCAAGAAAAAAAAAAAGCTTTCTTGGAAAGGAAGTTTTTGTTGTTATTACTATTCTCAGTTATTTTTACCTTTTAGAAAATATCTGTTCACCCACACAATTATGAAATGATATTTACAATCTTATTGAAAAATTGTGTTCAAAATAATCATACCTCTTGTGATGGTTGGGAAAGGGTCACCCATCTCAGCCACTATGACACTATTGTTCTTGATTATCATGTCATGCTGACAACATGGGTAACCATGACTCTCTCTCTCGCCACCCATCACTATCGATCATTGCCCCTGTTAGGTGTTCTGCACTGCATCCAGAATCGCAACAGAGCTGATTGATGTAGATTTTGCTAGTTGGCCTACCTTGGTTTGTCTGGTTATGGTCAAGTCATGCTGAAAATACCAGTTCTCGCTCGATCACCGAAGTTAAGCAGCGATGAGCCTGTTCAATACTTAATTGGATGACCACTTAAGCAACAGCAGGTACCGTAAGCAACCAGAGTTGTTTATCAAAAGGACTTGATTCAGCATTAAATGACCCGAAAAGGGTTGATATGCTGTAAAACAAAACAACCAACCAACAACCTGGTGTGTCCATCCATAGGTGTCCACAGGAGAATGTCACTTATGAGTTCATCCTTGCTTTCCCCAGTAGTGTCCAGCATGTTTTGTCTTACTTGAGTGGTTTGTGTGATAGGGTACAAGTGGCCATACAGCTGCTTTTTTATGGAGTACTGCTTCCAAGATTTATTCAAGACAGCACACAGCATCTTTGTGTAGTTCCCATCTAGCTTTTTCTCTAAGCGTTTTGTTCAAGTGGTGCAGCCATACAGTAGCACTGACATGAATACATCTTGGAAGAATTCTTGCTTTATCTTATCCTTATACTGTGGACAATCAATAAGAAAACACTAGTGATCCTGAATGGTGAGGGTAAACCTGAAGAGATCCATGTGCATGAAAACACCCTTGATCCAATCCTTCAAAGACACAAGAAGAAGAAAGTAAGGAAAAAAGAGCGGTAATGCTGTTTGTTAAGGCTTATTTGAACTCTTTAAATATCTCAATTGTATTTGATAGAATAGTAGTAATTTGATCATAGTTTCCCTCTAGAGCAGGGGTTATCAAACTATGGCCCACGGACTGGATTCGGCCCGTGAAGGCATTCTTTCGGCCTGCTGATGGTGCTTGAATTTTTTATTAAAACATATGGAACGCAAGACATTCTGATACCATTTAAATTTAAATATTATGTTAAGCTTATTAAATCTTCATAAACATTTGAAAGCAATTCTCTTGATTGGATGTAGCAATTCCAAACCAAATATTGACGATATCTTGAAAGGCAAACTTCAGTTTCACAAATCTCACTAAACATTTCTGCTAATGTTACATTCTTTGATAATGTTTTGAAAATAAATATGTTGGTTAAATTTGTTTTTGTGCATCTTACACTACTCATCCATGAATATAACATGGAAAGATAAATTTTGTTTTACATCTTTTTCTTTCTTTCTGGCTAGCAAGTATTGAACACAATAATAATGTTGCCTGCGCTTGTTATTTTTTTCAATTCTCCAGCCCACCATGAAAAAAGTTTGGTGATCCCTGCTCCAGAGTTACCAAACAATGTTTATAGATTTGTAGACCGGCTTGAAATCATGGTTTAAAAACTCAAGCAGTGCCCATTTTGATGAATTTTATTTCCTCATAATTTCTGTCCTTGTAAAAATGATATTATTCAAATTGAATCAGTTCAAAATGGAAACTTTATTGCACATTGCTTATTTATTTGATTTCTCCTGTAGATTAAAATCTTTTGAACTCACAAGACTATTTCAATTTCATTACAGACAAAACTTTCCCCAATCAAGATCAAATTGAAAAATGAGTTTAATTAATTTTTTGTGCTCTAAATAAAGAATTCTTGAGGATAGAAACTGATACTTTGCTACCAAAATTAAATTAATGTATAGAAGCCAAGGGTATATATTTTAATTGAATAAATAATTAGATATTTGAAACTTTAAGTAACAGACATAGTACTATAAGTTATCATTTTTTATAGATTTTTATACTGTGCTGCTCACAAGCTTTTGAGGACTCTGATTTTTATTTCCAATGGCTGGTTATTGCATTTCTTCTACTTACATATGTAACCAATAAAATATCATAATACTATACAATAAAGCATGGATTGCTGCTGTAAAACGTTAAAAGTGGTCAATACAAAGTAAAAGGTACAAATTGCAGAGCAAATTGTAAAATATAAAATTGAAAGTGATTATCACCGACCAGACATGTGACACATTAAATTTTATGTGTGTGTGTGTGTGTGTGTGAATGATTTCTTCATTAGAACAAAAAAGAAAGACCCCCACCTCCATGGTAAGTAACTAATCCAGCAAAAACAGCACATCAAAGTGAGATTTTTTATTAGAGTAAAATATTGAGAATTATCTAATTTAATGATAAAGCAATTTCCAGTTCAAATTGCAACAATGATAATTTGTTTTGTTTTATATTGGTTCTGCATTCACACTGAATATCATTTTTCAATCATACAACTTATCAATATAACAGATAACTATGAAATGTTAATTAGAATCCTTTACTCTTTCCTAATTAAATGAACACTTTTTCAATTTGATCTTGACATGTTATAGCAGAAACCCAATAAGTTCACTGATTGTCTCATATCTCTTTCTCTCTCTCTCTCTCTCTCTCTCTCTCTCTCTCTCTCTCTCTCTCTTTTATATATATATATATATATATATATATATATATATAAAAGAGAGAACGAAAGAGTGAGAGAGAGAATTTGTTAGATAAAACCAAACATAGATCTATCAAAAATTACTTGATGCTCCAAAATCAAAACGGATTCAGATAAAACCTTAAAAGTTCATGGATGCAATCAAGTGCTATTACTTAAAAGTTCTATGTGGTTATAACATTACAATCATTAAACAGTCAAAATGATTAAGTGGAGAATTTATCACAGTATCAGTATATATAATATTATATATATATATATATATATACACTGATGTATAGGTGTAATTGAACCTTTTGTTCCCAGTTCTATTTGTTCACAGAAATATAAGAGAAGGAACAAGTAGAAGTGGCAAACTCACAAAAACTGTGTAAAGAGGTGTAAGGATTGGTAGGAGTAAAATTGTCAGACAGAAGACATCTTTCCTGTTTAATAGTGTCTGTATGAAATAAAAAAAATGCTGCATACATATACATATAACTTGTCATAGTATTTCATCCATTATATAGTATTGTTTAGGTATCTGTTGCATTTAGCAACTTTCAATGAATTTTAAACAGAACACTTTATATTGTCCAGAGGAATATATTGTTTTCATCCATTTTGCCTTCTATTATGGCTGGCACCCTTCCTAGAATTTTTTGGATTGGTCCACTTTCTCTTAATGTCACAACTCTGCTTTCTCTACTGAGTCAATTTACTAAAAAGAATTGTTACAAATTGTTTACTGTACATAGAAGTATAGATCAGTAGTTGGTTAAATAGAATTAAAAAGTTGTTAAAGTATTGGTAACCCTCATTATCTTATTCTTTCTTTAAAAGTATTTTGTTTCCATGTTTGTACTAATTGAAAGGGTCTGGGTGCTGTCTTTTCATGAAAATAAGAACCTCAGCACTTTTCAACATGTGCTTGACTCATTTTTTTTGGCAAGCAGAGGAAGAAAAAAAAAAGGTAAAAATAGCCATGCATTGCAACATTACCGAAGCTTGTCAGGTGGTGAGTTAGTTAACTATGGGGCTAACCCAACATGCCTATATCTGGATTGTAATTTATCAATAGGTTTTTCCCTCCAATGCTAGCCTGTATTCTGGCATTGGAGGGAGGTCTTGTGAAAAGAAACTTGACAGACCAGTTGGTCAGATCTAGTAGTATGGCAAATTTGTGGGTGGGAAAAAGAGGAAGTAGTCCTTACTTGTTGTCTTAAGGCTGTAAAAATAGAGTTGAGATGTAAGCATGTTTAGTTCTCTTATCACTCTTAACTTTTACACCAAAAGGTCTAATTTAAAGATCTGGTGGTGAGGCCTCAGTTCTAGAGTACTGGAGAGTATGAATTCACTCCTTTGTTACCATTACTCCCAGGTCCACTCTTAATCAGAATGTTAGTATCTGTTAGGGTCCCATCTTTGGCTCAAATAGATCTGTTTGATATATAGTGTTTAAATCTATTTTGAAATATATTAATACATTGGTTCTTAAAAAATTGATATTGCAACTAAGTATGATGTGTTTTACCTATTTAAAATTATTAATAGGAATAGTTACTTAAAAACATGACTTTAGCATTAAATAACCCAACAAGGGTTGGCATGCCATAAAACCAACCAATCTATGTTAGGAGAACAGAAATGACCTAAGGTCCAGTATTTGGATAGTATATCCTGAAAAATAGGATTATTAGGGATTAAAGAAGAAGTGTACAGTGATCTATTTGAAGGGTTTCCATCTTATGTTGTCTTCCTTCATTTTACATATTAGTAATTTATGTTGAAATTTATATATATGTATTTATCCAACCCTACTGCACGAGCAGGCTGCAACACAAGGTCAATTTCTTAAATGGAGTTTAACAGGTTTGAATTCAAAGTTTTCCTTTTTCTAGACTGGTTGCCCTACCAAAGTTAACAAGCCCAGTCTGTTCTACTGTTTACCCTTAGCTGGAGGTAGAATAGTTGGATTCATACCTTCCCCAAGGGTATTAGTGCTATGTGAAATGCAAACAGCCTAGTCCAGGATTGGAACTTTTTTCACCATTTCCTACAAAGATAACCATTACACTACAAACACCTCCTGATATCTACATATAGGGACAAGTTTCTTTTTTTTAGCAATATATTGTTGTATTTAGTTTTTTAGTACTGCTTAAGGTTCCTTCAATTACTACTTAACTTTACCAGAGGATTCGTAGTAACTGAATTTAAATTATTAGGGTTTTGATTTATTTTATTACTAAGTTATGTTTTATTTATTTTACTAGTTTATCTTTGTTATCAATCATGACAGCAATACCCAAATGATTTTAAAATTGCATTCTACTAACAATATATCAAAAACATTATATTGTTCTGCATTTTCTAATTTACATTTATTACTTTCTGAATTTGAAACTAAAAGGTAAAATAAGATAAAGTTGAAAAATGATTCTCTGCCAAAACTGAAAGATACAAATTCAGGTATTTTAAAATTTTCACGACATTTTTTTTTTCTTTTTAGAAAAAAACAACAACAACAACAACAACAAAAAACTAAATAACATGTTTAGATGCATTTACATATTACCTTGTGTTACCATAAACAGATTTACTTATTATTCAATCCACCCATCTTTTTGTAATGGAATGTTCCGGTTAGAAAAGCGTTATGCACAAATGAGAGACAGACAGACAGACAGACAAACAAAAAAAAACAAACTGCAACATCCTGAAGGATATTATTTATGATGGTATGGTGTTTGAGTATTGCTGATTATATAGTCTTTATTTTTTAACATGTACCCCCCCCCCATATATATATATATATATATATATATATATATATATATATATGATCATTTACTGTAATTCACTTATATTACCTGTATGTTTAATCTTGATTAAATTGAGATTCATATTCAAAATGTTGCACTTTTATTTTTCCTTAGTAAATTTTACTCTTTCAAAATATATTTTACAAAACATATATAGTGTATTAACATTGGGTCTGAATATTATTGATACACCCTTTATTTTGGAACCTGTGCACCTATAGATCTATATATGTGATCATTTACTGTAATTCAGTTCTATTACTTATATATTTAATCTTGAGTAAATTGTAATTCATATTCAAAGTGGTGCACTTTTATTTTCTGTTAGTGTATATAGATACACACTGCATATCATATATAGTATTATTTTGCCAAGGCTTCCCACAATGTTACAATTTTTATACAGATACTTGTGAGTGATATGTTGTATTATTAATTAGCATACGTGGTTTAGTATGATATAGACACAACCTTTCAGTCCCTTTGTAAAAATTGTGGCTGCAGCATAAGCCAGCTATTCAAATGTAAAAACTTTCCTGGCACGAATTGCAGCACTTAGCCTCATTGTTCTGTTGCTATATACTTTTTTGTGAGTGTAAACTGCCCTGCAATGTTTGTTTCGTAATAGTCACAGTTATGCTCCACTTCACATTAGTCAATCTGACTCCTTCATACTATATTTAGCAAGAGGTAGCAGTACAAGTATTACTCTGAAAACACCATCGACACAGCTTCTGGCTAATTATAAAGTTTGACAGAACATCACTGAATTTACTTGATATTGTATATTGATGATGATGATGATGATGTGTGTGTGTATTCATTCTTTTATTTAACTATAGGTAGTTGTGCATCTTGGGTATGACACTAAACTGCCTCTGAGCCTGAGGCTCCAGTTTTGGAGCTCCAAAACATATAGAGACACCTCTTTCATTGTCATTAACCCATTGACATTGAGTGGTAGTACCTGTTAAGTAGTACCTTAACTATGATCTGTTTGAAATAATGTTTAACTCTTTGCTTACTAAGCCGCTCACAATGGCTCTCCCATCACTCTACAAAAACTGATGGTTAATTCATTATAATTCAACAGAAGGACTCGGATTACAATAATAATAGGACTTTATTTGAATAGAATGAGTTCTGAGGTGAATAGATAGTGAACTTTGAAATATCCCATCATACAGGTAAAAAATACCAAGAAAATTTGATACTGCACGTGAGAAATTTGGTAGGCAAAGAGTTAAAATGATTGTGAATTACGTCAATACATTGGCTCTTAAAACATTGATATTGCAACTAAGTGTGAAGTAATGTGTTTAAAATGGTTGTGAAAATAAATTTCTGTACTGTATATAATTGGCGACCATTAAACTGACTTTGGCATGAAAAACCCATTAAAATGGTTGACATGCTGTAAAACTAACCAACCCATCATTCTAGGTGCTTGTATCTCTGTTAGCCAATTATTGCTAACTAGTTTAACTACCTATCTATATTGAGTAAGACAGGGTGAAGACTTGCAGTGATTTATATTGACAGTAAAATGATACTGAATGATTACAAATGGTAATTGTTACAATATGAAATAAATCCACATTACAGAAAAGTGATTTCAAATTGTTTTTTTATACTATCTTATGAAGTTAATAATATTATGTGAAAATGTTTAGCTTTGTAGAGAAATATATTTTGATTTAAGTGAGTGACACTTTAGAGGTTTATCAATTTAAGCATTTTTGTTTTTTGTTTGGATCATTAGTCCTAACTAAGCAATAATGTTCAATAATTATTGAACATCTCTGGCTTGAATAACAACCCATAAAATATACAGACTGGGGTCTTTAACCTAGGAGAAGGAAAACTCTGAATTCAAACCTGTTAAACTCTGCTTCAGAAATTGACTTTGTGTCACATCCTACTTGTGTGGAGGGCTTGGTTGGTAAATATGTCATTAATAGCATTTGATTCAATGTAAATAATAATTTTTGCAAGATAAATTATTCATTTTTTCTTCTTTCTTTTAAAGGTTAGAAATTTGAATTGTGTACAATTAGTTACATCTTGCAGCAACATTGTTTTATATTAAAAAACTTTCCCTAGGTCTAATAAGTATGCATACTAAATATAGTAACTCTACATGAAACCATTTGACCATCTATAGAGAATAGAAAAATAATCTCTCCAATTATTAAGTATGATGTTAAAATGCATCTGGTGGTGAGGCTCCAGTTGTGGAGCTCTTGGGAGTGTGGAGTCACTCCTTTGTTATCATTACTCCCAGGTCCACTCTAGCCCAGAGCAGTATTATTATCAGTTAAGGTCTCTTTGTTGAAAAAAAACAAAAACAAGGTTTTGTTGAGGGGAGGGGGGGTCTGCAATCAAGTCTGATGTTAACTGGTAAAGTCCGTCACTTTTCTTTTCTTTCTTTTCCTTCTTTTCCTTGCTTTTCCTTTCTTTTCCTCCTTTGCTTCGTAGGTCAGTCAGGTGTGTGTACCGCTCTGCGCTGTCTTCCTTAGACTCCTGCTATTTATGGACGTAGCTTTTCAACATCTGGGCACCTGAGTCAAACCTCGCATCCGTGCAATGCCTAAGTCTCATTTTTTTGCATTCAGGAGGACGCCGGTTTGATTCTGGCAGGCAAGACAATGTCTTGCTCTCTTTCTCAGAGAATGCACGGTAGTTGCCGTGCATTGCCGCCATCTGACTCCCGTTCTCCATTACAGTCTCATCTATGAGATAATAATACTTAAAGCCATATAACCATGTGTAAATTATTTGTATCAAGAATAGCTACTTGAAGCTATAATTGTTTACAAATTATTATTATCATTAATTGCTTGTAACCGTATACTTTCTACTGAAAGATTACTGTGACAAAATTTAATCCATACTGTCAGCGTGACATAATGATGATATACTTGCTTGCAAAAAATAAACATTAAATACCCCCCCCAACAAAAAAAAGTTGACATGATATAAAACCAACCAACCAATTATTAATACAGATTTTTTCTTTCTTTTTTCTCCAGTTGTGTAATGTTTCTAATCTATTTACCTATGTCTTCAAATCATTAATATATTATAATATATATATATATATATACATTAGTCTGTGTGTGTGTATGTATGTTTAAATTCAATGCATGGCTCTCCTATAAGTCAGATGGAGCTCTCTCTGATGGCCTTTACATATATACATATGTATGTAATTATCAGTTAAATTATTGCTCCGGTTTGTAGGTGTACTGATGGTCCAGTGATTAGGAACTCTAGCTGATGGTAAAATGGTCAGGTTTCGATCCCAGACGGATATATCCTGCTATATTTAGCCATGTTAAGGAGACGTGAAACACGCTGTCTGTGGATGACTATATATTATATATATATGTCCCATCATGGTATAATGGTTTGCAAGCTGGCCTTGCCGATCTATTACTACTGAATAGTGAGTTCAGTCCTCACTAGATGTCCCCATAACATGCGACCTTATGTCGCACACCTATCCATGGCAACGGGTAGGATGTGACATACACTCACTAACACAATCAAGTTCTCCTTTTATTTTTTTAATAATGTATTCATAAATGTATATGTATATAACTTAATATAACTATATATGTATGTAGGTGTATTTGTATACATATATATGCATGTATGTATATATAGTAATCCAATTACCGCTTTAACTTTACGTCACGGTAGCATCAGTAAATAATCCAAAAGTGTTCAAATAAATTAACACAGGAATAGTACTGCTTTTACTAAACATTATTTATAACTATAATTAAATTGATAGCAATACTGAAATAGAATTGAGGAATGAGTTGCACGTTGGAATGTTACATCATTTTTTTTCCTCAAATTTTTGTGCGAAGTCATGGCAAATCGCGAGGCGCAAGGATTGAGAAAAAATACGTAGTGTTTCAAGAACGTTATTACACCGACCATTATAATAAAAAGTTACAAAAGCACAACACAACCTATCAAATATCGGACATATTCTGCAAAAATAATATTAATCTGAAGAGAGACCAACAGATCAGAAACACGTGTTGCATTCTATTGTAAGTTAATAAAAATTTAAAAAAGACAATCTTTTTTGGCAACGTCTTTTTTATAAAATATATATACTTATATATTTTTTAAATAATGTATATATACTTTATTTTTTATATGTTATATATACTTTATTTTTAATATGTATATATAGCTTATTTTTTATAATGTATATATACTTATATATTTTAATATGTATATATATTATATATTTTTAAGTAATGTATATTACTTTATTTTTATATGTAATATATACTTATATATTTTTGATAAATGTATTCATAAATGTAATATGTATATACATGTTTAATAAGTTGTTTAAAAAATTGATATAAATAAAGTTTGAGTTATAAATAAAGATATCTGATTTTTTCTATTCTTAACTCTTGTATGGCAGATATGATTAAAATGTATCTATTCAAAAAAAAGGAAGCTATTATCTTTAGTGAAATGTAAATGTGTGTATTTTCTGAAGACCAGTATAGCAACATCTGCCTGTTTATTAAAGTACAATCCTATGACCTACTGTCATGTGGTATTAATGGTGTGCAATAATCTTTCCAAATCAATTTGATTATTGTCCAGTATTCTGTTGTGTCACCCTGATTTTTGTTATTGAATCTTTAAGTTATAACAAACTTTTGTTCAATGGTTAATCTACATTCACACAAACACATATATTATAATTGCAAATTTGTATATGACCTATTTCATAAAGAAGAAGTAAAGTGTCAGAAAGTGATAGAAGAAAAAAAGATAATTACTGAAACATAAGCTATAGGGTTATTTCCTATTAAGTCCACAATAAACAAAGGGGAACCACTGTTGACTGATAAATTATTTATTTATTTTCCCTATTAACTAACCTAAACTAAACCCGTCTTCTTTTCCTTGTTAGTCAAAACAATAATAAATAATAATTTATCAGTCAAGAGTGGGTTTCCCTTTGTTTTATGTTGGACTTATAGGAAATAACCGGCTAAAGCATACTTTTATTCCTATTAAACAAAACTGTACATAATGACTTCTCCATAGATCCACAAAAAAGCCGTTTTTTAGTGACAACTTGTTGATATTCAATAACAAGTAACAATCTTCTTTATTCTATAAGAATGGGATTGTTTATTCAGTATTCCCTGTAATTATTTATTGCTTAGTAACTAAATTATGTCTATCTACAGACTGATCAAAGAAGAAATGCTAGATATTTTACTTACCTTAAATATACCTACAGATTAATATTTTCTTTAAATCATTTATATTCTATTTACTAATTTGAAAAAATACAAAGTATGAATCCATTTTTTTCCAGCTATGAAGAAAACAGTAAGACTGAACTGGGCTCTCTAGCTTTTTAGTGAGATAAACCAGTTTAACGAAAAAAGACAATTCAAACTAGTGTCTGTGAACCCTAGTGAATGCAAGGGGCTGTGGAGTAAGAAATACAAAACCTTTGCTCAACTCCTTTTTTTTTGGAAAGCATTTGTTAACATTGGTTTCAAAGCAGCATATTAGCCACTTATTTTCAAGACAAATCACTTTTGAATACAAGACAGCAGATTTTCACCCAGTTATATATAGAGGTGAACCATTCTCACCCTTCTCATCACATATTCCAATCTTGTATTAAACTATTGCAGCATGTAATTCATGCAACATATGTATGAATATGTTTCACACAAGTGTAAGTATTCAATGCACGCATATGTTAAGTGTACGGATATGTGTATGAATATGTGTAACGTACTCACATATCTACAAATATGCTCACAATGCATGTGTGCTTGGCCCATATATATATATATATTATATATATATATATATATATATTATATATATATGATGTATTATTATTATTATACTATATATATTATTATACTAAAGCGGAGATAATCACCCTTTTATTCCTAAAAGGCTTTTCCTGTTTAGTTTAATGACACAAAATTCATACTAAAATAATACCTTGCTTTTAGAATTGTGTTATGTTGAAAGAAAATTTCCATTTTAATAGGTTCTTAATTAAGTCGTATTAGGCAAATTAAGTAAACAACCTGACGGCCGTCCACTCACATTCTGCATATTAACTTTCACACTCTTGCCTCCTCCTGATAATATGTTAGTCCTCTCTATGTGAGTAAGAGAGTGGGAGAGTCATTGTGATAGGCATATAACTACTTCACATTTACCTTGAATAATTAGAATCAGTGACAACATGTAGGTTAATAAAATTCCCATGATCCATTTAAATTAGGTCAAACATTTCCTTTCTTTAAAAATCTTACAATTTTGTTTTTAAATCTAATTCACTTTGCAAACTCTCTTTTTCCCTAATCTAGAGACTGCCAAAATTTGTTCTCATTTCAATTTTAAAAAACGAATTAAAATTAATTAAATTGATTATTTAAGGTCGAATTTTTGTTGGTGCATATCACATAAATGCATCTTGGCCTCTTGCTCTAAAAATGCTAAAATCCGACCTGTGCTACATATTTAATCCCTAGCCTTTGAAGGCGTTTTCCTCAAAAAGTTAATGCGATATGAAAGCAATAATTTACCACACCCCCCACCAAAGTCTTATCCACAAGTAATTTATATATTTTCTATTTGTTTTTGTTTAATAATGGTATTGATTGTTTTTATTTTTTCGAAATTTTGTCGTATGTATTTAAAAAGTTGTTTTTGAATTAAAATAAAAATGAAAATACGCGAGGAAAAAAGAGATATTTTTAAAGGGGAGGGGGTGGTAAAATATTTACATTTACTTGCGATAAGAAATACCCTGTGGCTATGGCTTACATTTAACGCCTTCAAAACCACAAAAAAAAAGTTATTTGTCGATAAAAAACGCCTTCAAAAACCACTAAGAAAATATTTTAAAGAGGGTGGGGTATAATAATTACATTACTTGATTAAAAAAGACTTTGGTGAGGGGGGTAAAATATCACTTTCATATTGGCATTAACTTTTTCAGGAAAAATGCCTTCAAGCCAGCTAGGGAAGTTTCATAAGTAGCACAGGTCGATTTTCAGACAGATTTTTTTGGGTGCAAAATATTGGTGAGGTTATATACTTTTCGAAACTAATTACAGAATAATTAAAAAGATAAGACTGAAGGGTGAATAGAAGAAAAAAATTAGGGAGTTATCTTGGGTTGAAAAATAATTTTTGGAGATCTTTTTTTTTTAGCTCTTCTATTCACACCTTTCAGTCTTTATCTTTTAATTATTCTGTAATTAGTTTCGAAAGTTAATATAACCTCACCAATATTTTGCACCCAAAAAAATCTGCCTGAAAATCCGACCTGTGGCTACTTATGACCTCCCTAGCTGTTGAAGCATTTTTCCTGAAAAGTTAATGCAATATGAAATGTATTTACCCCCACAAAGTCTTTTTTTAATAAGTAATGTTAATTATTATACCCCACCCTCTTTAAATATTTTCTTTAGTGGTTTGAAAGGCGTTTTTATCGACAAATTACTTTTTTTTTTTGTGGTTTGAAGGCGTAAATGTAAGCCATGCAGCAGGGTATTTGCTTATCGCAAGTTAAATGTAAATATTTTTACGCACCCCTCCCTTTAAAATATCTCTTTTTTTCCTCGGTATTTCATTTTAATTTTAAATCAACAACTTTTTAATAGCATACGACAAAATTCGAAAAAAATAAAAACAAATCATACATTATTAAACAAAAACAAATAGAAAAATATATAATTTACTTTGTGGAGAAAAGAACTTTGGTGGGGGGGGGGTAAATATTGGCTTTCATATCGCATTAATTTTGAGAAAAGCCCTTCAAATGGCTAGGGAGTTAATATGTAGCACAGGTCGGATTTTACATTTTTAGAGCAAGAGGCAAGATGCATTTATGTGATATGGCAACCAACAAAAATTCGACCTTAAAATAATCAATTTAATTAATTTTTAATTCGTTTTTAAAATGAAATGAGACACATTTGGCAGTCTCTAGAATTAGGGAAAAGAGAGTTTGCAAAGGAATTAGATTTAAAAACAAATTGTAAGATTTTAAGAAAGGAAATGTTGAGCCTATTTAAAGTCATGGAATTTTAAATTAACCTATCAGGTTGTCCACTGAATCTTAATATTCAAGTAAGTGAGTAGTTATATGTCCTTTATCACATGACTCCTCCCACTCCCTCTTACTCACATAGTAGAGACTAAACATATATCAGGAGGAGGCAAGAGTGTGAAGTAATATGCAGAATGTGTAGTGAGGGTACGGGTCATTTTTGACTTAATTGCTAAAATACGACTTATTAGAACCCTATTAAAATGGAATTTCTTTCAAACATAACACAATCCTAAAAGCAAGGTATATTTAGTATGAATTTTGTGTCATTAAACTAACGGAAAGCTTTAGGAAATATAAAGGTGATTATCTCGCTTTATATAATAATATATATAGTATATATATAATAATAATCATATATATATATATTATATATATATATAATATATATATATATATATAGGGCAATGCACACATGCATGTGAGCATATTTGTAGATTGGTGAGTACGTACACATATTCATACCATATCCGTACACTTACATATGCGTGCATGTGAATACTTCAGCTTGTGTGAACATATTCATACATAGTGTTTGCATTGAATTTACATGTGCAATAGTTTTAATACAAGATTGTGAATGTGATGAGGAAGGGTGAGAATGGTTCACCTCTATATATAACTGGGTGAAAATCTGGCTGTCTTGTATTCAAAGTGATTTGTCTTGAAAATAAGTGGCTAATATGCTGCTTTGAACCAAAATGTACAAATGTTTCCAAAAAAAAAGGAGTTGGAGTCAAAGGTTTTGTATTCTACTCCACAGCCACTGCATTCACTAGGGTTCAACAGACACTAGTTTGAATTGTCTTTTTTCGTAACTGGTTATCTCACTAAAAGCTAGAGAGCCGCAGTCAGTCTACTGTTTTCTTCATAGCTGGAAAAAAATGGATTCAATACCTTTGTTAATTTTTCAAATAGTAAATAGAAATATAATGAATTTAAAAGAAAATATTAAATCTGTAGGTATAGGTTAAAGGTAGTAAATATCTAGGCATTTCTTCTTGATCAATCATGATAGACTAATTTAAGTTAGCTAGCATATCTTACAGGGAATACTGAATACAACTCCCATTCTTATAGAATTTAAAAGAGATTGTTACTGTTATTGAATATCAACAAGTTGTCACTAAAAACGGCTTTGGTGATCTATGGAGAAGTCATTATGTACAGTTTTGTTTAATAGGAATAAAGTATTGCTTTAGCGCGGTTATTTTCCTATAAGTCCAACATAATACAAGGGAAACCACTCTTGACTGATTAAATTATTTATTTATTTATTGATTGATCTACAGGAAAAGAGACGGGTTTAGGTTTAGGGTTAGTTTAATAGGAAATAAATAAATAATTTATCAGTCAACAGTGGTTCCCCTTTGTTTATGTTGGACTTATAGGAAATAACCGCTATAGCTTATGTTCAGTAATTATCTTTTTTTTCTTCTAATCACTTTCTGACACTTACTTCTTCTTTATGATATGGTCATATACAAATTTGCAATTATAAATATTTTTTGTGTGTGTAGATTAACCATGAACAAAGTTTGGTTATAACTTAAAGATTCAATAACAAAATCAGTGACACAACAGAATACTGACAATAATCAAATGATTTGAAAGATTATTCACACCATTAATACACATGACAGTCTATAAGGATTGTACTTAATAAACAGTGCGATGTTTGCTATATCTGGTCTTCAGAAAACATACACACATTTACTTTCACTAAAGATAATAAGCTTCCTTTTTTTTTGAATAGATACATTTTAATGCATATTCTGCCATACAAGAGTTTAAGAATAGAAAAATCAGATATCTTTATTTATAACTCAAAACTTTATTATATCAATTTTTTAAAACAACTATAAACATGTATATACATATACATTTATGATACAATTTATCAAAATATATAAGTAATTACTTTCATATAAAAATAAAGTATAATATACAATTACTAAAAATATATAGTATATATACATTATTAAAATATATATAGTATATATACATTAAAATAAAGTATATATACATATAAAAATAAGTATATATACATATAAAATAAAGTATATATACATTATTAAAAATTATAAGTATATATATTTTTATAAAAAAGACGGTTTGCAAAAAAAGATTGTCCTTTTTTAAAATTTTTATTACTTACATATGAATGGCAACACGTGTTTCTGATCTGTTTGCTTCTTCAGGCATTAAATTATTATTTTGGCAGAGCCTTAATTTTATGGTCCGATATTTGATAGGTTGTGTGTGCTTTTGTAACTTTTTTTTATTATATGGTCGTGTAATAACGGTTTGAAACACTACGTTATTTTTTTCAATCCTTGCGTGCGATTTGCGCATGACTTACGCACAAAAATTTGAGAAAAATGATTGTTAACATTCCACACGTGCACTCATTCCTCAATTCTATCTTCAGTATTGCTATAAATTTAATTATAGTTATAAATAATGTTTAGTAAAAGCAGTTACTATTCTGTGTTTTTAATTTATTGAGGCACTTTTGATTAATTTTACTGATGCTACGGTGACGGAAAAGTTAAAGCGGTAATTGATACTATATATACATACATGCATATATATGTATACAAATTCACCTACATACTATATTGTTATATTAAGTATATATACATATCATTTATGATACATTTATTAAAAAAAATAAAAGGAGAACTTTGATGTGTTAGTGAGTGTATGTTCACATCCTACCCGTTTGCCATGGAATAGGGTGTGACATAAGGTCGCATGTATGGGGTACATATAGTGAGGACTGACTCACTATTCAGTAGTTAATGATCGGCAGGCCAGTTGCACCAATTATACGATGATGGGACTATATATATATATATAATTATATATATATAATAGTCCATCCACAGACAGCATGTTTCACGTCTGCCTAAATATGGCTAAATATAGCAGAATATATCTGGTCTGGGATCGAAACCTGACCGAATTTACCATCAGCTAGAGTTCCTAATCACTGGACCATCAGTAGCACCTACAAACCCGGAGCAATAATTTAACTTGATAATTACATACATATGTATATATGTAAAGACATCAAGAGAAGAGCTCCATCCGACTTATAGGAGAGCCATGCATTGAATTTAAACCATACATACATCACACACAGACTAATGTATATATATATATATTATAATATATATGATTTGAAAGACATAGGTAAATAGATTTAGAAACATTACAACAACTGGAGAAAAGAGAAAGAAAAAATCTGTATTAATAATTGTTGGTGGTATATCATGTCAAT
>CM042141.1:118584972-118625831 GCA_023376005.1 Doryteuthis pealeii | reverse complement strand
CCCCGCGAGATATTGAATCAACACGGATTTGGTTGAAGAAATAGTAACATTCACTGGATGTTGACACGACAAGTAGCTTCAAATACAATGAACAAAACATGCTTTGCACATGAGGACCACCGAAACTTTATTGAAAAGTGAACATGACTCAGACAATTTATAAAAAGTCTTTTTTTCCCACTATAGATCGTAAACTTTCCCCTCTAAAGCTTCTCAGAGACAATTCCACTCCAAATGTGGCTATAAACAATGGTCAACTAAAAGTCACAACAGCAGTTTGAGTTTGGGGACTGGTACAGGGCAGAAGCGCATCATGTGTTACAATTTCGGCCCAAGATCAAAGATAGCTGAGCCACACTACCCACACTGCATCCATTATGCCACACACAACCAAGTCACTCTGGCCCAAGAACAGAATTACACCCACTCACCTCCCAACTAAGTAAAGAGAGAAGACTATATCATTTCTAAATCTGCCAACTTTTGTTTATCTAAAATAAACAACATTATACAATCGTCTTGCTCATTTTTCTCTTTTTATGTATATCAATTGTTTAAACAAACTAAACAACATCAGGTGATGCGGCTCCAGTTCTGTGAGAGAATGGAGTTAACCTTCATTGCCATTACTCCCAGCTCGGCCTATTATGGTTCAAATAGATCTGTTTGAAAATTATAGGTAGCTTGAAACTATATACAGTGGTGTACCTTGACTTAAAAGTTTAATTTGTTCAGCTTGGTACTCTATTTTATTGTATATCAAAAATCAATTCTCCACCATTGAAATAAACTAAAATAACCATTAAATCTTTCCAACCCCTAGAAAAACATAAATTCTTTTGTTACTTTCTTAAATTAGAAAAAATGCACTGTATTGTATAAAACATAATAATGATAGAATGCAATAACTTATGTGCGTAATATGTTTTAATGTTTTATTTTTTATGAATAATATTTTCTTTGGTGTAATTCATTTGGAAACTGGCATATAAATTTGAATGTTTTTAGTAAAATTAAAAAGCTCATTCATGTTTTAAAATTTTATATATAAATTTTATGTAAAAATGTAGTAAACTGTCAAATTGTTGGGAGTAATATTACCTTTGTTCTCAAGCAAGTGGAGAGTGAAAAAAGATAAAAATAAAAGGAAAATTGGAATTAATAAAATTCATTTGATAACTACATGTCTATTCCTACCTTGGATGGGTGGGGGATTACAAACAATCCTAGTTGTTAGGATAAGGAAATCCTAATTCCCAACAATGAGGAATAAGAAAAGAAAAGAAAAAAAAAAGTATATAGTAAGATTTTTTTTGTTTTTTGAACTATATAAAACTACCACAAATTTTTAATTCACATGAAAGTATACTTTCTTAAAGCCACAAAAATCAAACGTTTTTGGCAGAAGAAAATAAGAAGCACTTCACACCAAAATTTAAAAAACCAAAATGTAAAGTGTCGGGGAAGGATGTAAACAAGTTTTATTAATTTAGAAATGTTTTTAGTAAATTGATTAACAATGAGCATTGGCTCATTCATGTTTAAATTTTAGCTGTGACACAAAGCAACAAATCAACTGATTAATAGCTCATATTCGACGTGCTCGTAAGTCAAGTTAGCCCTGTAATTGTATATAAATTATTAGTATTAAGAATAGTTATTTGAAGTTATAATATTTTTTAAAATAAATGATTATTATCATTAGTTACTAGAAACCATATAACTGCTTGAAGAAAGAAAGAAAAAGACTGATTAAATACTCAAGAATTATATGCGGCTGTAAAATCAACCGACCAACGAACCAAAGTTTAAATTTGAAGTAGTTTCTTGTGCATGCTTAAATGAACTTTCTAAGAAAGAGTCATAAATTCATGAGTAAGAGATATGTCACTTTAATCATTGAACCAACAGATAATATTCATAAACAAGTCTGTCAATGCAAAGCATATGTATTTGGTTATCAATATATAACTGTCCGTTTAGCTACTTGTTATGGTTGCTAATGTACTGACATTAGATAAAATTGAATACAAAAGATTTGGTCTTTGGTTGTTAAAAACTTCATGTTAGTCAATTCAATATGATAAATTTCATTATTATAGGATTAACAGAATATCATACCAATAGTTAGCCATCATTATTTAGTTTAATGGGGCTGGGCTTTTAGCTAGTTGGTAAAGCGTCAGGCTATGAAACCACAAGGTTCCTAGTTCAATAACTGGTCCCCGCCAACTAGCGTATGAGTAACACAAGAATCTGTGCGGTAAAAGGTAAGCGAGCTGATGGTAGGTGTGGCAATCTCCATCACCATCCGATCTAAAACAATCTCCTTGGTCTAGCGCTATTGAAAAGGGGAATAGACTCCTCCGCTGACATGGCTGATACCCGACTTTAGGCCGCCCCGTCGACTTTACTTTTATTTAGTTAATACAGTTTCTAAGTGACTATTGTCTGTAGGTTACAGTTCATCCTGACCCATAGGCAAAAAAAATAAACAGAATACTTTACACAGCTTACACCTTGGTACCTGGTCATTGAATTAACTGAATGGGAATAGTCTATCCAATGGATTTAAATAAAGGGTTCAGTTCAAAGTTCTGTGTGAAGGGTTCCTGATTTTTGCAATGAATCTCCGCAGAGTTCGACAAGAAGGCCCAAGTTCGGTGCAACTAAACACCTACCCAGACAGCCAGTGAGTATACGCCAAATGTTGTGTATATAAAATAAAGACAAGGACAACAGACTGAAAGATCTAATATTATAATTATTCAAGTCTTATGCAAAATAAAGTGATGCCAGATTTCAAATCTGGTGAGGCTGTTTGCATTTCACTTTGTGCTAATGCCTTTGAGAAAGGTAAAATCTATTTCTTCTCTCCCTCAGCTATGGTAAATAGTAAGATGACCTGGGCTCTTTAACCTAAGTATGGTAACTCGGGTCTAGTAGAAAGAAAAACTTGAATTCAAAAGCTGTTGTAATTCGTGCTTAAAAAGTGACCCTTTCGTAGTCACATCACTGTTCAGTGGAGGGCTTTAATGACATACAAAATACTATAGTACATATATAAAAATCAGTTCTTTTTATATTTTTCCCTACAAATACATAAGCTAGCATTCTAAACACAGTAAACGATACCAATTTTGAAAGCTGATTTTCTTGGCAGGCAGGCAGGCAGGCAGGCAGCATGGGAGAACCATTACATAATCCTTTCTTACCTCATTTTAGACATGTTCGGTTATTAAGACTAAAGCTGACTAAGTACCGAATCCGCCAGCAATTTGAAACTTAATTGATTTTTATCTAAAATAAAAATTCTGACAATACTATCCTATCCTATAATTAGTCATCAATATTTTTTCACAGATTTGATAAGAAAGGTGTGGTTGGTGCAACAGTTTGCAGTAATGGAGAATGAAAATTGGAGAACTAATTCAAACTTTAGCTGAAACATGTAAAGACATGCATCCACTTTAACCTACCTATAAGTAAATAACAGTGTAGTTGAGCCATTTAACCTTGTAAAAGAAGCATCAATCCTGGGCAAGCTAGGTCAGGGATTATTCTTTGCAAATGATACTATGTAACTTAGTATAACCCGTTACATATTTATTCTGAAAGAGGAGATGGACACTGTCTATTACTGTTGGAATTTTGTATATAGGCATGGGCAATGCGTCCTTCTATTTATAGACTTGCCTATGGGCATGTGACCGTGAGAGATTCTATTGTCCAATCAATGGCAGTGCTGCTGGCTGCTGTTGTTGTATTATATCTAGTCTGATTCTTAACTCTTGGCTCATTGCTATTGGATCATCTTGGATCGTCGGACTTTACAAAGAAATACTATAATACGGATACTTATTGGCTTGCTTACTTATTTACTAGCATCTGGAACCAAGGATGGCGACCAGATATTCAACAGAGATGGAACACTGTCTATTACTTTAAGGAAAAAATGACGGGAATTTACTCGGCTCGGCTCGGCACTCCAATGACCTTGTAGGTTATGGGCAACATATATATGCTAACCTGAACACATACATTTTGTTTAAAACATATCACATGGACATGTTTTTAGGGGCTTTTTAGGGTGGGGGTCAAACATTCTCAAACATCAATGAATCCAATTAAGAGTCAACTTTTGGTTTGGTTTGGTTTGTTTTGTTTTAACGGCATATCACCTCAGTGGGTCATTTTAATGCGATAAAGTTTTGAATAAATCAATTCTTAGATGGATAATACAATTTTTTTTATAAATACATTTCTCTATTTACCGCCATAGATGGGACAACTCTGGTTTGGTCTAGTTCCTATGTATAATGGCATATCAACCTTCATGGGTTACTTTAATGGCAAATTCATACTTGTTAAAGACAGTTTGTCATAGTATTTAACAACCATAGCTGGAGGAGGTTGAAGGGCTTCATACTTTCCCAAGTTTATTAGTCTGAAAGTGAATATAACAGTGTGACTGGAGTTCAAACAATCATTACTTATTTTACCAACCCCTCCACATGTGTAAGATTTGACACATGGTCATTTCTTAAGCAGATTTTAACAGGTTTGAATTCAGAAACTGTTGTCTAACCAAGGTTAAAGAACCCAGTTTACCCCGCCACTATTCACCCATAGCTGGAGGGAGAAATTAGATGGCATACCTTTCCCATAGATATTAGCATTATTTGAAATGCAAACAGCCTTATCTAGGATTTGAACTCCTCTTGCTATATCCATTTCCTACAACAATAACCATTACACCACATGCCTCAAAAACTCGCTTATTATGATTTCACAGTTTGGTATGTTAAACACTAAACCATAAATTTACCCCAGGTTTAAGAGGAGGGGGTCCTCTTAAACCTGGGGTAAATTTTAACAGTGGGGAAAAACCTTTGACACAGGCAAAATATCAACTACATATTCTAATAATTAAAAGTCTATTTCTATAATTGAATAATATTAAATTTAAATAATCAAAATTCTGCTACATTTTTGGAGCAAGATATTATTGCTCATTTCCCAAAATTGTGGGATGAGTTCAAATGGTATTTTTTTTCTGGAATGAATACATTTCAAATGCAGTTGACAAGGAATAACGTCCCTGAAGATAACAAGAAGAGTTCCTGGAGCTGATGCAATTCCTTTGCAAAACTCAAAGATTTTTATAGATATGGATGTTACCACAACCGAATCATAATCTACTGAAAATCCTTATTCTTGTTTCTTCTACATATTCAGTCATAGCCAATCATGGGAAAACTATGGCTTGAACAGTCTAATGAATAAATTAGAAAACCAATCTTATTACTTTTATGTACATTTTTTTAATGAATTTTTTATTATACATTTCTTTCAATTTAAAAGTGACAAATGAAATTATTTGATTGTCAGATCATTAATATATACACCTGTGATTTAAAGAAAAGTTTTGATAAAGATTTAATCTGTGCAATATGAAAATTTCAATTTCTTTTTCTTTATAATTCCACAGCATGTATTAATTATATTTAATACAATGATGATATTATACATATATACAAGATTTAAATATTTAGGGAAAGATTTTTTTACTGAAGAGAAAAAAAAAAAAAAAAAAAAAAAATCAAACCTTTTCTTTTATTATCTAAACTTTATGCATATCGTTTTCTGTATTTATTTACGCAATTCCTCACATGAGCAGGATGTGACACAAAGGTCAATTTTATGCAGAGTTTTTTTTTCCCTAGACTGGTTGCCAATACCGAGGTTAAATAGCCTAGTCTATCCTACTATTTACCAATAGCTGGAGGGAAGTAGTTGGATTGAGTACCTTTCCCAAGGTGAAATGCAACTAGCCTAGTCCAGGATTTGATTTGTGTTGGCCAATGTCATTTCCTTCATGATAACCTTTTCACTACAGGTGTCTTCTCTGTAGTGAAAAATTATTGAGGTGATTATTAATGTTTTGTAAGGGGGGGGGGGGGGGCCAAAAGATTTAAAAATAAATACTAACTCTAATTCTCTCCCAACTGTAAGGAAAACTTCAAAATAATCTCAGTCCTCAGCTTTCAATCTTCTAGTCTACAGAACACCATTTTTCCTCACTCGCTTTGGTTATTTTAAGTACACCTCAAAAACCAAACATCCGGGCGCATGTCGACCTCGCGTCCGTCTAGTACTAGATTTGCATTTGTTTTGGCATGCGGGCGGACGCGGGTTCGATCCCGGCAGGCAAGACAAAGTCTTACTCTTTTTCGTTCTCCGCCACATATTATTAAGCTTGAATTTTTTTAGTTGTGAGGCCTGCTTTAGATGAGCCATATTTTTCATGTGGCCACGCTTCTTTCAAAAAAGTGTTGCCCATGTTTTAAAGCCTAAAACCAACTTTATTGTTGAATCTGACCAGTTGTTGCTTCATTTTTAACTACTTCCCCTGATATTTAGAGTTTTATTCACATAAACACAAAAGCTCAGCCATTATACCAAGTGCTTGCTGATTTTATTGGTACTATATCCAAAATATCCCACTGAGCAAATAATGTCTTTGATAATGTATTAAAAAAATTATATACGGAGGTGGGCTGAAGTTTATATGATGACGCCATATCTGCTGTTGATGAATTGTTTTTACCAATGGGATCCAAGCACTGCAACATTTGATGGAATGGTGGGACCACAGGATAGTATTATGGTTGAAAAATAAACTGCATTTGGTCACATTCAATGAAATAGAGCATATCTACATTGCTCAAAAAGGCGGCTCAAACAGCTGATCTAATTATGGAGATTGACACATGGTACAAAGACATGCTTCAATTTCTAAAGGAAGACATTTATTGTCTCCCTATGTGACCATAACACCAGAGACTGAACATTCCTTCTGAACTAATAGAATTAACATCTGTTTCTGCATTAAGTCAAGGACCGAGCTATGACACCAAATTTTCTATGGCACCCACAGAGCATGTTTGTTGAAAATTCAAAAAATTTAAAGTCTTTAGCAAAGGTTCATTTTACAATGTAAGTTTGGTGTGGTTGGATTTTACAGGCATGTCAACCCCCTTGAGGGTCATTTAAATACTGAGACATTTTGTTTTAATCATTCTTGATGGATATTCAATTTTTTTAAAACTCATCTTTTCTATATAACCAATAGGTGGGACCTAAAAAAGTACTATCACTCTGGTCAGAGTGAACCTGGGAATAATGGCAATGAAGGGTTTCTCCACAATCCACAGATTCCAGGAATTGGAAACTTCACTATTAGATGCAGTTATTAGCTAATACCCTTGGGAAAGGTATGAATCCTACTCGCTCCCTCCAGCATGGGGTAAATAGTAGGGCAGACTGGGCTTTCTTTTAACCTTGGCTAGGTAACCAGTCTAGGAGAGGAAAACTCTGAATTTTAAACTGTTAAAACTCCGCCTAAGAAATTGACCTTGTGTCACATCCTGCTCATGCGGAGGGGTTTGGTAAAAATCTATTAAATGCATTTAACATCATACCCAAGACATTGAAACCCTCAGCACTGCCTTCTAGCACATATATGATAAATCTGTGTTGAGGGTTTTGCCATAAAGGCAATAGGGAAAATGTACAGTCATATAGAGTGTGTTTAGACTTGACATGACCAGTCCATTTGATGAGACCACGTGTCTAGTTTAAGTGTAGTGCTAAAGTGGAGTGTTGGGTGTCATGGACTGCTCAGCCACAGGTTTCCGTCCTTAAGCATTATGGTTGCACACCACGGCTAAAGGTGACCCACTGGGGGATTTTACCCTCTGCAGGATGCAGTCAGGGTTTTTTTTTTTTTTATTAGCCCCATCTGAACAAGGCAGTACAATGTAAGTATAATGCTAAACTGGACACATACTTTTTATTTAAGTATATCACATAGAGATATGGAACTGAAAGCATCCTAGCCAGAAACCAAAGTTATAACCTTTTTTCCATGACGTTTTTCCTGTAAAATAAAATGCTACCAAAAAATTGTGTTTAGAACATCCCTTTTAGCTACAACAGATACTATGAAGGGGAAACTAGCCACCACTTAAAAGACAAAAATTGAGGAACATAGAAAAAGCATAACACAGGGACAGTCCCAGACCTAGGTAAGTAAGTAAGTAAAGTTGGAGGTGGCCTACTTGTCGATATCAGCCAGATAGCAAGGGAGTCTATTCCCTTTGGCTAGCACTAGACCAGAGAGTTTGCTGGCTTTTTTTTTTTTTTTTTTTTTTGCTGAGGTAGAGTGCCACACCCTACTTTACTGCACAGGTAAGTAAAAAAATCTTACTATAAAAATGCATTGGAAAAGATTTTTACTTAAAAATACATTGCCTCAGATTTTATTAGGAAAAATGCATTGCACATGACTTTAAAATTTGTTAGCTCTACATCAAACCATTTGGCGGTCTCTAATTGACAGACAAACAAACACTTGCTAATTATTATCTTTAATACTATAAAAGTACAGCGTAGAAAATGAATACATAAATGTGTTAAATCTAAAATTCATTTAAGAACAAAAAACTAAGTGGACAATTTTTTTAATCATCTTTTTTATTTTGTCTGTCCAACATTCAATAAAACAAAAGCAGTAAAAAAAAAAAAAATCATCATTTTAAACAAAAGAATTACAACTTTCTTTCTCTTCTGAGTTTTATTTTTAGAAATTCATAATACAAAGTTAGTATAATAACAACATTCTCTCTCTACTCACTAAATATATAACAACTTACTTGGGACAAACTAATCTAATAAAATAATATACCTCATGTTCTTTTTTTAACTGTTCCTCATGAGTGCTCATGATTTTGAAAATAATAAACTAAGTCAGATGATTTGGATTATTTTGGGTGTTGTAGAATCTTAAGGAATAATCCAAATGCAAAACTTTTTTTTTCTGTAATTTGTTTGGACTATTATTCCTGAGGTGTATAATTCATCTACAGTGTTGTCTGAAAGGCTTGTTACTCCATACATATTTTAGGAGATAAAATAATTACATAATACAAGACGAAATTCTAGAAAATAATTTAATCTTTAAAGATTTTTTTTTAGAGGTAAAATAATTACATAACTTATATGTCATATTATTAAAACAAAAATAATAAAAGTTAAAACATGTAGTTAAAATATGTAGGGGTGACA
Organism: Doryteuthis pealeii; assembly: GCA_023376005.1. Taxonomy (NCBI): domain Eukaryota; kingdom Metazoa; phylum Mollusca; class Cephalopoda; order Myopsida; family Loliginidae; genus Doryteuthis; species Doryteuthis pealeii. Next base: position 118,616,702 of record CM042141.1, on the reverse strand, counting down.
TGACTTTCGGACCACTCTGTATACTACTATCTCCTTGTGCATGTGTCAATTAAATGGAAGGTTCCAGAGAACTGATCTTTTATATTGATATTTGCTTGACTAACAGCATTTAAGGTTAACCTCTAAGGTTACTGTATAGAGAATTTGATATCAAGTATAAAAATGTTATCTGCCTTCATAAATGGTAAGACAGACAATGTTAGATCCATGTTTATCGCATGGCCAGCTATATGCTGGATGGCCATAAGTAGTGAAAAAGGGCTCCACATATTTACAAAAAAATAGAGAGGGTCCCATGAAAAAGTTGTAAGGCCACTTACCTCCTATCACACAAACAATCCAAGTAGGACAAACAAGACACTGCTAGAGAAGTAAGGATGAACTCATAAGTGATATTCCACTGTGATACCTACACATAGACACATCAGAGGGGGTTGAACAGAAAAGAACTACTAATCAGCTTTGTGTGGATACTGGATGTTGTGAGGAGGAGTTGCCATGAGCAATGACCAATAGGGACTGGTGGCGAGAGAGAGTCATGGGAATCAGTGCTATCAGTACAACATGATGATGATGATGAATGATGATATACAAAGAAACTAATCAGAATTTTTCATTATATATATAATAATCTTTTTACTGTGTATTTATTTCTTATCCATATTTCTGTTTTCACAGAATCTTGAGAAAATATATATCAAAATTATTTCACTAAAAGTGTTTTTTTACCAAGCATTACCACATACCTGTATTAATCTGGTAGAAACAAGCTCTTAATAATTCTCATAAGAATTCTTAACCAGGGCAGCAATAAATCCTGTGAGTGATGTTAGTTTTCAAGTTGACTAAAACAATCCATTTATTATATATATATATATATATACTGAATAGATTGACATGTATGATAATATTATCAGTGCTGAGAGGAAATGTTGATATTTTTTTCAGTCTTAGTTGTGTTTTTTGCTTTACTGAGCATACTGAATACATTGGTTAGGATTATGTAAGCCTTTTTCTGACTCATATAAACAGTCAATAGGGTTCTGTATCTTGGAAAAAAATTGTACATGTGACCAATGCACCACATTTAAGAAAGATGCAATATATAATTACAGAGCTCAGAAACATCTGATTATCAACTCTTGTGGCATTATATATATATATATATATATATATATATATATATATATATATATATATATATATATATATATTATATATATATATATATATATAGTGGGTAAGAGAAGTTTAAAATCTTAAATAGTAGCTTCTTTTGTTTAAAATATATTTTATTGAGAAAAGATTTTTTCAGCACAATTCAGGGATTTTTTTTTTTTTTACCACACTTTCGAGGAATGCTTTTTTTTCTAGCACACTTTTGAGGAATCCTTTTTTTTTCTTTTTTTTTTTTTTTTTTTAGAACCCATTTGAGGAATCCCTTTTTTAGAATCCATTTGAGGAATCCCCCCTTTTTTTTTTTAGAACCCATTTGAGGAATCCCCCTTTTTTTTAGAACCCATTTGAGGAATCCCCCCTTTTTTTTAGAACCCATTTGAGGAATCCCCCCCTTTTTTTTAGAACCCATTTGAGGAATCCTTTTTTTAGCCTTTATTTTTTAGAACCCATTTGAGGAATCCCTTTATTTTTTAAGAACCCATTTGAGGAATCCCTTTTTTTTAGAACCCATTTGAGGAATCCCTTTTTTTAGAACCCATTTGAGGAATTCTTTTTTTTTTAGCACACTTTTGAGGAATTTTTTTTTTTTTTTTTTAAGCACACTTTTGAGGAATTCTTTTTTTTTTAGCACACTTTTGAGGAATTTTTTTTTTAGCACAATTTTGAGGAATTTCTTTTTAGCACACTTTTGAGGAATTTCTTTTTAGCACACTTTTGAGGAATTTTTTTTAGCACAATTTTGAGGAATTTTTTTTTAAGCACACTTTTGAGGAATTAAAAAAAATAACTTTCAGAAATTTTAGTTAGCAAATATATAAATAGTATTTACAAAATTCTGAAAGAAGCATGTTATGAATTTATTTTGGTTAGTCTCCATTTCACCAAATTTAAAGTGTAAATGCCACTTCTGAGACATATGGAAGAATTAAAGGATAAGATATAATTATATAAAAGGTTATACAAGAAAATTTTTTTTAGAAAGATAGAGAAAGACTTCTCAATTATTAATATAAATATCAAACTTTATTATGAATCAACTATAACTTCAGCCTAAACCTTATTGGTAACATTTTTTACCTAGAGATACATCTTTATAAAATTGGACATTTTTATTAAATATCACCGGGAAACATGGATTCCAGTGTTCTAATTCATGAAAATAGATTTATATACTGAATAATTGATCATTATTTTACACTATACAGGATATGATACAAAGGATTAGAAAGTATAAAAACAATATCTTAATAAGAATACACACTTCTTCAAAACAGACTCCACATCAGCCATACTCAATTAATACATTCATACTTTCTTAAAAGGGAGGAACATCCCAAATACACATGTGGAGAACTGCTCATAATCAAACACATCCTCATAGAATATAGAAAACTGAAATCACTACGAAAAAAATATCTTAATTCAAGTAATCTGAAAGAACTCTTCCAAACAAATACCAGAAACTTCTTAAAGAAAGCAAACATATACAACAAATTATAGAATGAAGGGAGTCTCTGTGACATAGTGGCTGACATGCTGGACTGCAACATCATAGTGAGGTGGAACTCCAGTCACACTATTATGTTCACTTTCGGACTAATACCCTTGGGAAAGGTATGAACCTCCTCATCACCTCCAGCTATAGGCTAAATAGTACCACTACTGTCCTTCTGCAAGGGTGGATTTGAAATTGAATAACCCACAAAGGTTGATATGCCATTAAACAAAGAAACAATAAACAAATTTTAGAACACAAATCATAAAATCTACCCATTACAACTAACAACTACAAGGAAAATCTTTTTTAATTAAAAAAAAAATAACATTACCACTCACTAATAACCCTCTATTGAGTTTAACAGACTTGAATTCAGTTTTCCTTCTTCTAGGGTGGTTGCCATACCAAGGTTAAAGACCTCATTCTGTTCTAGTATTTACCCATAGCTGATGGGAGAATAGTTGGATACATTAATGCTACTTGAAATTCTACCAGCCTTGTCCAGGATTTGAATGGTTATCACTGTGTCCATTTCCTATGGCAATAACCATTACACCATAGGTGCCTCCAATATAGACTAACAGTGTCTAATTAAGTATCAAAAGAAACTGACATAGGACATACATACAAATCTTGAACATCTCTTAATCATGCAGTTTTTGATCTTTTATACAAATTTTATCATCTTTTTTTTTCTTCTTTTGTTAATAGCATCAAGTTGAATAAATTAAACAACAACATAGAATTCTTAAATGTCTAAATACAAAAATAAACTGATCTATTTGTAGCAATATGTCTAAAGTGCATTTCATGAAAGATTTTTCTCAAAGTTTCTGGATTTCAATGTTATAAACAGACAGAAAAAAAGAAACAACTGGTTTGTAAAAGAAAAATTCATTCCATCAATAAAGAACATAACTACTTACCAAGTGAGGGAAAATGAGCTAAAGAGAAGAGAAAAAGAGAAATTCAATAAGATAGAAGTATATGAATGTAAAAGATTTTTAGAGCTTGTTTTGAAAGCATTCAATACTTGCCATCTGTTGCAAATATTTCAAATAATAAAGACAATGCCTTTAGATTGGTTGGTTCGTATGGAAACGTAGGTGGACTAAAAAAAGACGAGATCCAATATACAAATATCAAGTTGTGTAGTTTGTGAGAGATCTAAATTCAATTATTTGCCTTGATAATCAATTTTATATATATCTATTGTAAGAGATTTTAGGTAAAAATAACACAGCTAGGAAAATGGTAGATTTAATTAAAACAGCAATAATCTAAAAAATATCTATTTTGATAAAATAAATATAAGTAAAAATAATATAAGTAAAAAGTAAAGTCAGCAGAGGGGCCTATTGTCAGTATCAGCTGGACAGTGAGGGTGTCTATCCCCTTTTCCCTAGGACTAAACCAAGGAGATTGTTTTTGAATCTGAGGTGAAGCGCCACATCTACCATCAGCTCCCTACTTTACCACACAGATCCAAGCTGTGCTACTCATGTACTGAGTTGGTGAGGGCTGGTATTGAACCTGGAAACATGCAGTTCCTAGATGGATGCTCTACAGCCCCTTTGAAACCTTATGAAATATTTTTAAAAAGTGATATTTATTCAAAATCTGGTTAAACATTTACTTAGGTTTAGTTTGGTTTCTTTGTTTAATGGCACATCAACCTTCATGGGTTATCAAATGCCAAAGCCATCCTTGTATAAAAACAGTAGTAGTAGTACTATTTAACCCATAGCTGGGGGTGATTCATACCTTTCCCAAGGGTATTAGTCTTAAAGTGAACATAATAGAGCTACTGGAGTTTGAACTCGCTTACTACGATGTTGCAGTTCAGTATGTTATCCACTACACCACTGGGGACCCCACCCCCAATTTACTTCTAATTATAAAGCTAAGAGAAAGCACAATAGGTAAATAGATATTAATTTTTTTTTAGAAAAGAAAATACTCAACTCATTTCAGTCGAAGAGAAGGATCCATTGTTTCAAACAAATTGCCTTTTTAATGCTTGTTTGTCAGAGTGGCTTATTTGTGAGGGTCACTTAAACAAACAACACTAAAGTGTTTTAATTAAATATGACATTTTTTATTTAATTTCTTTTATTTTCTCTTTTTAGTGGGCAACATTGTAAGAATATGCCAAAATTAGTTTATAAACAATAAAAATGACCGGTTTAATAAAGTTTAACCTTCAGTTTCTTGTTAACATTTGTTTCAGTATGTCTCATAGACATTCAATCTTTACAATTATAGAATAGAAAAGAATAATTTACATAAGAATTTTAAAGTGGCTGAGCAATTAACAAGTTATAATGAAAAACATCATCATCTTTAATTTTTAACAATTTTGTAAAATTAATATCCCTTGGAAATAATTTTTCTACTGTCAATTCTGCTGGCATTTTTATACTTTTGCAATTTTTTAATAATTAAGCACTGTTTACAGTTGCAGAAAAAGGGGGGAGTCAGGAAGGGGCAGCTGTCCCAGCGAGCAACTCCATGGCTGCGCAAAATCACCCCAATCCATTGAAATATATTGCCTAACTTTGTTACTACAGCCTTGGCAGAAAAAAAACCCCAGACTGCTTGGCAACAGTGGGTAGGTAGGTGGAATCTTTTGAAAATCTGAATCAGTATTTATTTGGCCACTGGAGGGGGGGGGTTGCAGGATCCTATCTCCTGCACCCCCCTCCCTTGAAATCACTATGTTAGTAGTCACTAACTGTTTATATAAAGTAATATTCCATTATTAAAAGTTTTCACCGAATGATAGTTTAAAAAAAGAAGTCCAACTCTGACATTACACAAAGGAGCACATGGTATAATAGTTATCAACATAGAAATGGATTTGGTGGGCCAAGTTTCAAATCCTGGATAAACCTGGTTGCATTTTTTTTTTTTTTGTGCTAATACTCTTGGGGAAGGCATGAATCCATTTTCCCTCCACCACCAGCAAATAGGTAAATAGCAAGGCAGATTGGTCTCTCTCTAGCTTTGGTTAGTGAACCAGTCTAGGAGAAAGAAAAACTCAAAATTCAAACCAGCTGTACTATGCTTGTGTCACATCCTGACCATGGTGGAGGGGTTGGTTTGGTTGTGTTTTATGGCAATGCCAACCCTTGGGTTATTTTATGCCGAAAATGTTTGCTTTTGTTAAGTATCTGGCCGCCATTCTTGGCCAGTTGTAAAAGAACTTAAAGTAAGTAAGTAAGTCCGAGTTATAGAATCCTTTGGTAAGTGAATAAGTCCTGTGATATAATACTACGTTCCGTCGTCCAAGAAGATCCAAGTAGTAATGATTAGTATGACCAGAAAAGGTCAGTATAAATAATAATATCAGCAGCAGAGCATTGTCAGTGATTGGACAATAGGAATCCTTCCCAGGTCACGTGCTTATCGGCGAGTCTATAAGTAAAAGTAGCCGTCTGGCACACGCCTTATATCACAAATTCCAACAGTTTTATACATTCTTGTTGGGTATTCAACATTTTTTTAAAGCTGATTTTTTTTAAAAACACATTTTTGATCTATCTGACCCAGAGATGGGACCCTAACAGGTACTACTCCGAAGCAGTGGAACTTGGAGTAATGGCATTGAAGGAGTACTGGTGTGGAGGGATTGGGTAAATATACACAACAGAATATTTGGGCATCTCATTGTGGTATAATAGATAGTGAGTTATTCTTGCATATCAATTACAACTGGTAGTGAGTTCAATCCTCAGTAGATGCTACATATATGAGGCCTTGTGCCAATATAAGTGGTGCTTAATTTTTATTTTTTTAGGTTACTTTATAGTTTAATGGTTAGCAAGCTGACCAATTAAAGCTGAGTCACTCGTTAATCCTTACTAAGTGCTAAAATGTAAGCTCTACTTATTTTATTTTATTTTCTTTTCTTTATAGGGCCAGTTTAGCTCAGTCAGTAGAGCGTTCGACTAGGAAGCCACAGGTTCCTGGTTCAATACTGGATATTTGTCTCATACCCCAACTTGTATGGACTGGGCACAAAGGCCTTGTTGGACCCACCCACAAGCCGAAGCTCATGGGTGGAAAGAACAAAAATTGTGTCGATCTCGCTCGCATTCCCCCTCAAGGGGGGCGCCTCAGGCGCTGGGCAATTAAACCCAGCCTGCCCAGGGGGCAGGTATTGCCTGGGGGATAGCCCCCTGGGATCGACGCTATTATTTACAAAAACCTAATCCAGCGGCCGAAGCTCACTGGACCTCCGGTTGGAGTTAAGAAGGTCTGGTTCAATACTGGCCCTTGTCACTCAGTGTAATGAGTAGCACAGGGATCTGTGCAGTAAAGTGAGGAGGCTGATGAAAGGGTGGGTGTGGAGTTCCACCCATATGCCAAAAAACAATCCTGTGAAAAGGGAATAGACTCCCTCGTTGTCTGGCTGATACGGACTTTAGGCTTACCCTGACAACTTTAACTTATTCTTTAGATAGGATTGGTCTTGCATGGCATAATAGTTAACAAACTAGACTAGAAACCATTACTATTGATTTCTTACTTGGAGGACTCATACTTCAGGTTCTTGTATTAAGTAATATGCTACAATATGTATATTCAATAGATCAATGGGTAGTAAGGTGACTTGTCAACGATATAGTGAATGTGTTTTGAGGAAGTATTAATGTACATTATTAGTCGTTAAGTAGACAAGTGTATTATAGATTTTATTGACTTGACAGGTAACATGAATTGTGTTAGTGTTTGTTTTGTATATTATGATTCATAGAGAAGGAATCTAGGAAAGTAAATAGACAAAGTCAGGGAGATCAGCTTTGTAATAAAAGGGGAAAAAAGTTGTGAGATTACAATGAAATGAACAACAAATCTTGCAAAAAGAAAAAAAAAAATAAAGATAAATATGAAGAAAAATAAGAGAGTTGGGTAATCTGAACATTAGCTACATAATGAGAGTACCTCTTTTTGTTTATTTTCACTTTGGGAAAGCCATATGTTTTCGTTGTCCATTTTCATTTCACCATAATCAATACAACTGCATGTTTTAAACACAAAATATTATAAAATGTGTTCTTAATAACAATTAAGTTCATTTCAAATAATGCACAAGCACATTAAGACACATTTTATGATATTTTTGTGTTAACATGCAGTTGTATTTGTTTCGAACAAATTTGTATTTTCAGTGTAAGATTTACGGTGAATGAAAATGGCCGACTAAAACATAGGCTTCCTCAGAATGAAATAAACAAGGGGAGGTTACTCTCCATTTATGTAGCTAATGTTCAGATTACCGAGAGTTGGTTTTTTCTTTAGTCTAAAATAACTCTTTAAAAGATCATGCTTTTTACAAAGGGTAATCCAAAGATAAGTCTCCAAACATTTAGAAATCATCAGATGATGTTTACATCATTTTAAAGTTTGAACATGTATCTATTTTTCTACATAATCATTATTTCGGTCAATACTTTTTGTAGGTGTCATAGCAGTTTTTCTATGCCCATGTCATAGCACTTGCTGCCATGTTCATCATCATTGCAAACTCCTTATATTACTTGTAGAACGTTTTGATATCCATGCACGACTTGCTATACACTTTCCATTAATTGGCAATGAATTTCAATCAGTTTAATGCCTTTTGCATTCTAAAACCGAATAACTGTGTGAACTTCATATTTGGCAGTAGCGTCAGCTACATCAGAAATGACTGTCAAGCCAAGACTAAATTTGGCTGTGAGGCAGACGCATGCCCAGCAGACACAACAGTGGTTGTCAAAGCTGCATAAACAGTTTCCCTGTGTCCCCAGCATTTTGGAGACCTTACTTTTGGGATTACCCTTGTAAATATCAACTGTGTAAAAATATACCTTTGTTCCATAATAATGGTTTCATTTAGCATAGGAAATATAGAAGCAAATGTAAAAACTATTATGGGACAGAAGTAGTAGCATTCTTGAGTAGCAAATTCATTCCTTTTGTGACATTGTCCATATTTGCTCAGTGCAAAAGTAGCGTTATTATGTAAATAATTTACAAGATATAACAATAAATACATTGACAAAGGAGATGTATCAAATAGTTGAAATATAATATGTAACTGAAGGTTTAATATAACATGTACATAAAGTCAAATTAACTAGGATAGGTCAAGGGCCGCTTTGACTCATCAAGCTCTATTCCAACTTGTCTTCTCAACTATTCCCACTACATATGTGGTTATTATATATTATATCCAGGGTGTTCGGGATAAATTTGACATATTTATATTTGGTTATTTTTCTCATAGGTTGAAGGTATTGACGCACAATATGCATCATTTAAAAGCTTGGACCCTTCTTCATTCATATACGTGATGACAGATAGAATGGATGATAGCACCCACCTGAATCATGGAAGAGAATAACTTGTATCATGATGATCTGGTGCTGGGCCATCAAAATAAGGAGATTATGGTTGCTGCCCAATGCTCCTTGAACACTGTAAAAAAATCAATCAGGCATGAACTGGAGCTACGAGGCTGTGGTTAGAAGAAAGCAACATAACAGACGATCTGATTGCGTTCATCAGCAGAAAATTCTCGAAATTCTGCAGAAAGTGTATCAGGTTGATTCAGATGCCTATGTGGAGTTAACACTGTAGTCAAGCCTGGATAAAAAGAGCAGCTAATAGTAGGCCATATGTATGGCAGCAGGATTCCGCCCTATGTCACAACCTCTGGGAAAGTCAAAAAATGGTTATCAGCGAATTTTTAACGACTACACCAGTCACAATTTTGGCCTCAAAACTCCCCAGTCTTAACCCATGGATTATTATGTATGTGGCGCTGTTGAGAAAGTCACCATTGTTGTGCCATACTACAAAAAGCCAGTTAATCACAGAATTAAGGTAGTTTTTGGACGCTTCCCAGGCAAACTGTAAATCAGCTTGCCTCAGGTTCCGGAGCAGGATTGAGGAGCTGTGATCGATGCTAATGGCAGTTATTTTCAGTGAAACTTGTTGACAGTAGTGTAATTTCTGTGCCTGTTGAATTTCTTTACAATCCATTAAATTTTGTAGTTACAAGCACTTTTCTTTTTCCTTATGAACTGTCTATTTCTTCCTGAACTGTGTATATATTATATATATATAATATATATATATATATATATGTATCCTAATATTCACAACAAAACATATTGTTTTAGTGATAGTGCTCAATATCAGGATAGAGCCACTTAAAATAGTCAAATAGTGGGCAACAATTAAAATGATTAATAACAGTCCGCAACACCACTTTTATTTTTAACGCAATGCTTAATGTTATTGGGAGAGAAATATAGCTTAGACAAATGGAGGGAGAGAAAAATATGTTTTATGTGCAAAGAAATGAACTCTATTCAATGATATAATGGGTTTAAACAGCCAGTAATACCATACTGAGTAAAACACAAAATAGGCTGAATGCTAAAAAATTAAAAACTTTTTAAAATCACCTCGGTTAGGCAACCAGTCTGGGAGAAGGAAAACTCTGATTAAAACATTAAATTCCACATAGAAATTGACCCTTTGTCACATCCTACTTGTGCAGTGGGGATGGTAAATATTTATTTAAAGCAGAAAATTTTTGAGTCAGAGACCAAAATTAATGATTTTCTGGTCAGTGAAAAATCAAGTCTTTAGTAAAATCCCACCACGAGTCGATCAATCCATTAATCTCTCAATGGATGTTTATTGACTTATAAGTCCTCACAAAAACAGAGTTTGGTGTTATATCTGTATTTACCGCCACAAGAAAAAAGGTTGTTTAGCTCAGTCGTAGAGTGTCTGACTAGGAACCACAATGTTCTGAGTTTGATACGGGCCCTCACCAACTCAGCATATGAGTAGCACAGGGATTCTGTGGCGGTAAAGTGAGGAGCTGATGTGGTGTGGCACTCCGGCCTCAGATGCCAAAAACAATCTCCCTTGTCTAGCGCTAGTGAAAAGGGGATAGACTCCCTCGCTGTCTGGCCTGATACTGACTTTAGGCCACCCCACGGACTTTACTTATTTAACTTAAATCTGCTATAGACCAGGTTTTCTGCTAATTAACATAACAAAATAAACCTTATGTCTTCCTTTACCTTCTTATAAATCCCATAATTATGTCTGTCTAAATCCTGTCAAATAGATGCAAGTTATTCTTGTATACTTAAATAGTGAAACATTCTGCTTGCCTTGTCTTCTTAGTCACTGTTATCTTTGTATTTATAAATGATTTCTTAATTGATGTAAGTTAAGCCTTTTCAACTTATAAAACACACAAAGAGCATGAGGTTCTTTGTTTACCTATATTTATTCTGTTGTATATACAAAACAGGCCCATTAAAATTTGGGACAAAAGCTAAAGAAATACTATGAACTACAAGAAAAACAACAGTCAAATCATAAAGAAAAAAAAAGCAAAACCTACTAAGTAAACTCCAGAGTGGAAGAGGATAGATAAAAAAATTTGAAAATTTTTAAAACAAGTTTTTTTGTTTTTTTAATAAAAATACACTCAGAAATAAAACTTTTACTTGGTCATCATGTTGGGTTTTGGTTTAAAAAAAACTTCTTTCTTTGTTCTAATCTCTCATGATAAATGTGTGTGTCAGTGGTGTCCACTTTTTTCAACTTTATGCCTAGTGCATAGGCTCAACATATCATAGAACATTTTGAAATTCAGGTGCAACTTCATGAAGCAAATTTAAAAACATTCCAGGCCCGAGTCCAGAGCAATCAATCCTGAAATCTGAATTCCGTTTTAATTACTGCAATTTATTTTTGGGTGGTTTTTAGCGTCAGTTTTTGCAACATTTACATGCATTGTTTTGAATGAATTTGTTTGAAAAATATTGTTCAAGTTTATAAAGTTTTGATTATGTACTCAGTGCATGAAGTGGGTTGGGCCGAAAGAGCCAATTAAGAAGGCTCTCTGCAGTAGCTAATTTAATCGCTGGCCGATACAGGTGGCATTTAAGTAGTGAACAAATATCTAACACACACACAACTTGTTGCTAGATGATCCATCTTATGGAGAGATTGATAGAAATTTCAACCATCTTGGCCAGAACATTTTTTATTTCTCAGCAAAGAAACTGCTTTAAATGCCGCTTTGCAGTCTTGTCCAGGATAATCAACATCAAAAAAAAAATAATTCTTATAAAAAATAGAATAAATGGTAATGGCAATATCTGTTGACAATGGTGGAATCAGCATATCTTCTCAGCCAACGCTGTACAATTTTTGCTTGGTCCACCAGAGAAACATGTGGTCTGATGGAATATTGATTTGAACATTTTAAGTTTAAGTTGGCTTATTTTCATAGGGCCTTTGATTATTCTTTAAGTAATCGTCATGTTTTGATGCACTATCACTGCATCAAAATGATCTAACCACTTTAGAGGAATTGTTCTTCAGTGAAAACATCCAGCAAGAAACTTTGGCAAAACACTTTGGATACCAGATATACTCGCGGATCAGGTCACACCCTAATTTGTGGTTGTCAAGTTTTGTATTTGCAGTTTCTGACGGACACAGGATAGCTCGGCATTATAATCTGGAGCTTTTTCAATTAATATGCATAAAAACATATTTAATTGTTTTAGCTTTTTTTTTTTCTTTTCCCAATGTGTTTTCTAATATCTAATCTGTCAGGCAGGTCCCAAAAAAGAAAAAAGGTGCTTGCTGAAGTATATCATCCCAACACCGTTGATCACATGCATGTTATTCTGTTTATAGAACCTTTGTAATTAGTGTTGTATTTATTTATATATCATATATTACTGTATATATTCGTGGAAAGATGCAACACTTATTTGTGGTTGTCAAAGAGGATAATTTGCAGTTGACTCAGATGAGGTTTGGGCCTTATAATCTAAGCTAGTTTTACACAACCTATTCTTAACATTTAAAACTTATCAAATATTCACCTTGTTTCAAGATTTTATTTACAAATACTAGCAAATATATGACGCCTTCCGGGTGCAAGTATTTAAGTTTTTAATATAATAAAATATCATATTAAATTAGAAAGGCTAATGAAACTGATAAGAAAATGTAAATAAAAAGTTTTGGAAACGAGGGGGTATGATTGAAAAATAGAACAACTTTGAAAATAACTCTTCCATATTTTTTCGTTACTCCCGTGTCTTTCATTGGTATTTTCCTAATTTAACTGTTTAGTTAAAATAGGAAGTAAAGAATAATATTAGTTTTTCTTCTTGTTAAGGGAATTTCTTTTTAAGATTTATTGAAGAGATTTTTTGTTCATATTCATTACGATAAACAAACAATTAGAATCATATACTAGCATATATTTAACTTAAAATCAAATTTTTTAAGATCATATGCAAATTACGCCTTCCATTCAATACTGTAAACCACCTGTTTTTTTTTGTATATATTAAATACAATTTGCATGTTTATAGTATGTTTAGTTATGGTCAACATTAATACAGTATTGTAAAACAATTTTTATTACTAATTGAGGTATAAATAAAATATAAATCATGGTAAAATATGATGTAAATAACAAGGGAAATTGTGACTTATATATGTAATATAGTTTCCGGTTCAGACAAACAACACACAATCTCATTATAATAAATTAGATTCTAAAACACTTTTCCATAGATTTTGATGCATAATGAGCATATAGAAATAAGGGGTTGTATTTCTTAGTACTTTATAATTGGTAAAATGGAGTCTGGGTAAAAAAAGTGTAATCAGTCAGCAGCATCAGGTCAGTTTTTAAAAGTAATATTTTGTTAGAACCATTTTGATATTTTATATTTTGTGTATACAAAAGGATTTGAAAAGCTTTCAATGCATACTGTATGCAGTTCAATATCTTGCAAATTGCCGATTGTTGCAAGTTTAAATGATAAATAAAAATTAGTAGTGTTGTTTTTACTTTTAATACTTTAATTGGATTTCGTTCACCACTGATTTTGAGGATATTTGCAGTTGATGCAGATAGGTTTGCATTATAAATGCTAGTAGTTACACAACCTATTCTAACATATAAACTTATCAAATATTCAACTTTGTTTTCAAGACTTTGCTTACAAATATTATATCTAGAACACTTTGCATAGACTGATGTATATGCAAACATAAAGAAATAAGGTTTGAGTTTCTTAGTACTATAAATTGTAAATGGTCTGGTAAAAAAGTGTAACAGTTAACTAAATAATAAGAAAAAAATCAATAATTTATCTATTACAACAGTTCAAACATATAAGAAAGACTTTTAAGAAAACATAGGAATCTTTTATATATTATTTTCGCGTAAACAAAAAGGCTTTGAAAATTTTCAAATGGCTTATTGTAATCGCATTTTGGAGTTCATTGCAATACTGATCATTAAACTTAATGATAAATAAAGAATTAAAGTAAATGCTGTTTTACATTTATGTGAATGATATGTTGCAGACCCTGATTTAGGCGGCAACATTTTTTGGTTAAAAAAAAGTGTGACCTATCTTCTGCGAATATATTACAGTTATCAAAATCATTCTCAGTATCTTCTTCATAAAACTGCAAGCATTTTGGGGGCATTTGGGTCACATTTTTACCTTTCTTAAATAAAAAGTAGTATGACTGTACCACTTGGATCTAACGAAACACAGATTTAGAGAATTCTTATTATATCTGGAGCAAAACAGCAAGAGGCATTAGCCTCTATGTGACTCGGATAAAACAGAGTTCATGTACTTTAAACAAGATGGAGCTATGTCCAATTAAATGGCAAACCCCTGAAATTGTTAGACTAATTCCATACCTAGGTAGTATAGCTCATCTACGAAAGCAATATCAATATATGGTATAGGAATAAGTGCCATGAACAGGTTATAATCATATGATAATCTTCTCTCAGATAAAATAAAGAATATTTCCAGCTGTTAGCATGTCAGTACTATTGTATTAGCTACACACTTGGACTTTGACAAAATGCTTAGAGAAAAGGGCTAGATGAGAACTACATAAGGCTATGCTGGATACTGTCTTTTGAACAAATCCTGGAAGTAGGCCCCCACAAATAATCAGCTGTATATAGCCACTTACCCCTATCACACAAACCATCCATAAATAAGATGAAGCAAGACATGGCTGGAAACGCTGGAAGAAACTAAGAACAAACTCATAAGTGACTCTCTCCTCTGTGGACACCTGACACAATGAGAGTTTAGAACCAACCAAGCAAAAACCTACATCTATCTGCTCTATCCGGATACTGGGATGCATGCAGAAACCTGCGTCGAGGAGTGATAACTGTAAGAATAGGTGGCGAATAGTCTGAGAATTTGTGCTGTCAACACAGAAAAAAGAAAAGCATCCTGATGATGACAGCCTTTTCAGATTATATTAAAAAATGATGTTTTTCATTCAGATAATACTAATAACTCTAAATGCCATAAACTAAACAAACCTTTTTAGCCATTTCTTATACTTATGTTTTGTCATGTATTGGGATCATATTTCCGAGTCCCATGGAGATCTCAATAATATTTATCATCAGAATTTATTTCATTAACACTTTTAGTCTTTGTGGAGGACTTAGTTATGTAATAGTTTTATCATTGTAGGAGTGGACTCAGTGGACCAATAGTTTCACTTCTTTTTGCATTTCACATGCTGCTAATACACTTTGGAAAGGTATGCATCAACTATTCTCCTCCTACAGCTAAAGGTAAATAGTAAGGGTGGACGCTGGCTCTTTAACCTTTGGTGTGACAACGCCAGTCTTAGAAAGGAAAATCTGATTCCAAAACCTGTTAAAAACCACTTAATGAAATTGATCTTGTGTCACATTCCCAGCTCATGCTAAAGGTATTGGTAAATATATTTTTTTCACGAAGCAAGTCTGCTAGTCTATACTAGACAGTAATCTGAACTCTTTGTATTACCTGAAATTAAAATTGCATAAGTAGTATAATTAATATTATACTAATTATACCATTTAATTTCAAGTAATACATATTAATTATAGTGAATAAACAAATCATTAATAATGAGAAATATACATAATCACATTCACAACTTTATATATGTTGTATAAACGAACATGAACAGTAATAAAACTATGATAAATGTTAACAAAGTTTACTGGTAATCTTATATAAATAATAATAAATAATAATAATATAAATAATAATAAGACTACCATTATCAACTCATCTAAAATGTCAATATTAAAATCAAAGAACCTAAGAAACAAATAATCAAAGAAATGTTTTAAATCAATGAAACTAAAAAAAACTAATAATATTATCTGTACTAACAAACACATCCAAGAAAATAATGGAATGCAACTAAAAACAAAGCCATCAAAATCATGTTAATGGTATTGCCCGTAATAATACAATTTGAAATAATATTGTTCTTTTTTATTCAAACAACAGATATTATTATGCTTGACGATGAATAGATATTTAGTGGAAGGTAAAATAACACTGCTTGGCAAAAAGGCTGGATTGCAGAACAGAGTAGAAGCAGCTCAAACATGGTACTTGGATACCTAGATACATTTTTGAGCCTAATCTTTCTAGTTGTTTCAATATTATAACCACACTTCTCTGTTGCAATAAAGTCGTACTTACCGCATCAGGCTTAGTGTAACTTGACTGCATTTCCATATATTATAAGAGGAAAAGAAAAATACAGATGATAGTCAATAGAAATTACATGTTTTTAACTCTTAACATCCTGTTGAATTTTTCTAAGTCCCAGAGCATTCTAATAAGGATATTATTAAAAAGTTGGGTGGCTAAAATGACCTTTGCATCTAAGTTCTATTATTTTCCAACTCTAACATCCTGTTGAGAATTTTTTCTAAGTCCGAGAGCATTCTTATAAAGGATATATTAAAAAAATGGCTAAAAATGACTTGTGCATCTAAAGTTTACCTATTATTGCCTTTAAAATCAAGATTTCTACATAGGTTTAATATGCAACTCTAACATCCTATACCACGTCATTCCACCTCGGGTGCCGGATGTACATTCAATTTCCTAATCTGCCCCAAATGTAGCCTTTGTTTTAAATGTAATATTAAACATATTTAGAAGTCTTAATTCAAGGGAAATAACAGGTAAGTTTTAATGAAGGCTATATTTTAGCCATTTTTGTAAATGGTTAATAAGTATTGGGCTCTGGACTTAAAAATTCTTAACAGATGTTAAGACGTTAATTTAAACACGGCTATTGTTTGGGGCGATTAAGTTAAAACGAATGTGGGACTTCAGCCGGGTGGAATGAGGGTGGTATATGGACTTTAAGAGGTTTTAACTACCCATTAAATATCTTGAGAAGTAAGTGAATTGCTGATATCTTATTATTTCAAATTTGGATTATATGGAGGGCTGGTGGGGTAATAGTTTGGATTCATACCTTTCCAAGGGTATTAGCACCCTGGAAAATCTAAACAGCCTTGTCCAGGATTTGAACTCTCGTTGCTGTGTCCATTTTCTATGATGATAACCATTACCCCACCAGCACCTCCATATATCCAAATTTGAAATATATAAGATATCAGCAATCACTTACTTTCTCAAGATATTTAATGGGTAGTTTAAAACTCTTAAAGTCCTATACCACCTCATTCCACCCGGCTGGAAGTCACATTCGTTTTAACTAATCAGCCCCAAACAATAGCCTTTGTTTAAATTTAACTCTTAACATCTTGTTAAGAATTTTTTAAGTCCAGAGCCCAATACTTATAACCATTTATCAAAAATGGCTAAAATATAGCCTTTTCATTAAAACTTACCTGTTATTTCCCTTGAATTAAAGACTTCTAAATATGTTTAATATTACATTTAAACAAAGGCTATCATTTGGGGCAGATTAGGAAATTGAATGTGACATCCGGCCGGGTGGAATGAGGTGGTATAGGATGTTAAGAGTTGATATTAAACCTATGTAGAAATCTTTGATTTAAAGGAAATAATAGGTAACTTTAGATGCAAAGGTCATTTTTAGCCATTTTTTTTAATATATCCTTATAGGAATGCTCTGGACTTAGAAAAATCTCAACAGGATGTTAAGAGTTGGGAAATAATAGGTAACTTTAGATGCAAAGGTCATTTTTAGCCATTTTTTAATATATCCTTATAGGAATGCTCTGGACTTAGAAAAATCTCAACAGGATGTTAAGAGTTAAAAACATGTAAATCCTATTGACTATAGTCTGTATTTTCTTTTCCTCTTATAATATATGGAAATGCAGTCAGTTTACACTAAGCCTGATGGTAAGTACGGACTTATTGCAACAGAGAATATAATATGAACAACTAGAAAGATTATGGCTCAAAAAGTTATCTTAGGTATCCAAGTATCCATGTTTGAGCTGCTTCTACTCTGGTTCTGCAATCCAGCCTTTTTGCCAAGGCAGTGTTATTTTTACCTTCACTGAAATATCTATGTCATCGTCAAAGATAATAATATCTGTGTTTGGAATAAAAAGAACAATATTTATTCAAATTGTTTATACTGGCAATACCATTAACATGATTTGATGGCTTTGTTTTAGTTGCATTCCATATTTTCTTGGAGTGTTTGGTTAGTACAGTATATTATAGTTTTTTTTTAGTTCATTGATTTAAAACATTTCTTTGATTTTATTTGTTTTAGGTTCTTTGATTTTAATATTGACATTTTAGATGAGTTTTGATAATGGTAGTCTTATTATTATTATTATTATTATTATTATTATTATTATTATAAGATTTACCAGTAAACCTTTTTAACATATCATAGTTTTATTACTGGTTCATGGTTCGTTTATTACAACATATATAAATTTTGTGAATGTGATTATGTATATTTCTCATTATTATGATTTGTTTATTCACTATATTAATATGTATTACCTTGAAATTAAATGTATAATTAGTATAATATTATTATACTACTTATGCATTTAATTTCAAGGTAATACAAGAGTTCAGATTACTGTCTAGTATAGACTAGCAGACTTGCTTGTGAAAAAATATATTTACCAATCCTTTAGCATGAGCTGGATGTGACACAAGATCAATTTCTTAAGTGTTGTTTAACAGGTTTGAATTCAGAGTTTTCCTTCTAGACTGGTTGTCACACCAAGGTTAAAGAGCCAGGTCCACCCTACTATTTACCTATAGCTGTAGGGAGAATAGTTGGATGCATACCTTTCCCAAGTGTATTAGCAGCATGTGAAATGCAAAAAGAATTTGAACTTGGGTCACTGAGTCCATTCCTACAATGATAACTATTACATAACTAGTGCCTCCACAAAGACTAAGTGTTTTAATGAAATAATTCTGATATAAATATTATTGAGATTCCATGGACTCGGAAATATGATCCCTAATACATGACAAACATAATATAGAATGGCTAAAAAGGTTTGTTTAGTTTATGGCATTAGGAGTTTTTAGTATTATCTGAATTGAAAAACATCATTTTTTAATTAATCCTGAAAAGCTGTCATATCAGGATGCTTTTCTTTTTTTCTGTGTTGACAGCACAAATTCTCATGACTATTTCGCCACCTATTCTTATCAGTTATCACTCCTGGCAGGTCTTCTGCATGGCATCCAGTATCCGGATAGAGCAGATAGATGTAGGTTTTTGCTGGTTGGTCTAAACTCTCATGTGTCAGTGTCCACAGGAGAATGTCACTTATGAGTTTGTTCTTGTTTCTCCAGCAGTTTCCAGCATGTCTTGTTCATCTTATTTGGATGGTTTGTGTGATAGGAGGTAAGTGGCTATATACAGCTGATTATTTGTGGGGTGCTACTTCCAGGATTTGTTCAAGACAGTATGCAGCATAGCCTTATGTAGTTCTCATCTAGCCTTTTCTCTAAGCATTTTGTCAAAGTCCAAGTGGTGTAGCTATACAATAGTACTGACATGGCTACAGCTTGGAAATATTCTTTATTTTATCTGAGAGATAAGATTTCCATATGATTTATAACCTGTTCATGCCTTTCCTATACATATATTGATATTGCTTTCTGTAGATGAGCTATTACTACCTAGGTATGTGAATTAGTCTAACAATTTCAGGGGTTTGCCATTTAATGTGGACATAGCTCCATCTTGTTTAAAGTACATGAACTCTGTTTTATCCGAGTTCACATAGAGGCTAATGCCTCTTGCTGTTTGCTCCAGATCATAATAGAATTTCTCTAAATCTGTGTTTCGTTAGAGTCCAAGTGGTACAGTCATACTACTTTTTTTATTTTAAGAAAGGTAAAAATGTGACCCAAATGCCCCCAAAATGTGCAGTTTATGAAGAAGATACTGAGAATGATTTGATATACTGTATATATTCGCAGATAGGTCACACTTTTTTTTAACCAAAAATTTCCGCCTAAATCAGTGGTGCAACATATCCATTCAACATAAATGTAAAACAGCATTACTTTAATTTTTATTTATCATTAAGTTCTAATGATCAGTGATTGCAATGATCCAAAATGCATACAATAAGCATTTGAAAATTTTCAAAGCCTTTTGTTTACGGAAAATATATATATAAAAGATTCCTATTTTTTTTCTAAAGTCTTCTATATTGTTTGTAACTGTTGAATAGATAATTATTGATTTTTTTTCTTATTATTTAGTTAACTGTTACACTTTTTTACCCAGACTCATTTACAATTATAGTACTAAGAAACTCAAACCTTATTTCTATATGTTTGCATTATACATCAGTCTATGGCAAAGTGTTCTAGATATAATATTTGTAAGCAAAGTCTTGAAACAAAGTTGAATATTTGATAAGTTTTATGTTAGAATAGGTTGTGTAACTAGCTAGATTATAATGCAACCTATCTGAGTCAACTGCAAATATCCTCAAAATCAGTGGTGCAACCAATCCATTCAGTATAAAAGTAAAACAACACTACTTTAATTTTTATTTATCATTAACTTGCAACAATCGGCAATTGCAATGATATGAACTGCATACAGTATGCATTTGAAAGCTTTCAAATCCTTTTGTATACACAAAATATAAATATCAAAGGTTCTAACAAATTATTACTTTAAACTGACCTGATGCTGCTGACTGTTACACTTTTTTTACCCAGACTCATTTTACAATTATAGTACTAAGAAATACAACCCTTATTTCTATATGTTTGCATTATGCATCAAAATCTATGGAAAAGTGTTTTAGATCTAATCTTATTATAATGGAGATTGTGTGTTTGTTTGTCTGTAACCGAAACTATATTACTATATAAGTCACAATTCCCTTTGTTATTTACATCATATTTACCATGATTTTATTTTTATTTATACCTCAATTAGTAATAAAATTGTTTTACAATACTTATAATGTTGACCATAACTACATACTATTAACATGCAATTGTATTTATATATACAAAAAAACAGGTGGTTTACAGTATGAATGGGAAGGCTTATTTGCATATTGATCTTAAAAATTTGATTTTAATAAATATATGCTTAGTATTATTGATTTCTAATTGTTTGGTTTTATCTTAATGAATATGAACAAAAATCTCTTCAATAAATCTTAAAAGAAATCCCTTAACAAGAAGAAATAACTAATATTATTCTTTACTTCCTATTTTAACTAAACAGTTAAATTAGGAAAATTTACCAATGAAAGACGGGAGTAACGAAAAATGATGGAAGAGTTAGTTTCAAAGTTGTTCTATTTTTCAATCATACCCCCTCTGTTCCAAATCTTTTTATTTACATTCTTATTCAGTTTCATTAGCCTTTCTAATTTAATATGATATTTTATTATATTAAAACTTAAATACTTGCACCCGGAGGGTTCATATATTTGCTAGTATTTGTAATAAAATCTTGAAACAAAGGTGAATATTTGATAAGTTTTATGTTAGAATAGGTTGTGTAACTAGCTAGATTATAATGCAACCTATCTGAGTCAACTGCAAATATCCTCTTTGACAACCACAAATTAAGTGTGTGATCTGTCCACGAATATATACAGTAATATTATGATATATAAATAAATACAACACTAATTACAAAGGTTCTATAACAGAATAACATGATGTGATCAAGGTGTTGGGATGGATATACTCAGCAATCACCTTTCTTTTTGGGACCTGGCCTGACAGATTAGATATTAGAAAACACATTTGGGAAAAGAAAAAAAAAGCTAAACAATAAATATGTTTTTATGCATATTACATGAAAAGCTCCAGATTATAATGCGAGCTATCTGTGGGTCAACTGCAAATACTAACTTTGACAACCACAAATTAGGGGTGTGACCTATCCGCGAGTATATCTGGTATCAAAAGTGTTTTGCAAAGTTTCTTGCTGGATGTTTTTCACTGAACAATCCTCTAAAGTTGGTTAGATCATTTGATGCAGTTGATAGTGATCAAAACATGACATTACTTAAGAATAATCAATGCTATGAAAATAGCCAACTTAAACTAAAATGTTCAAATCAATATTCCATCAGACCACATGTTTCTCTGGTGACCAAGCAAAAATTGTTACAGCTTGGCTGAGAAGATTATGCTGATCCACCATTGTCAAAGATATTGCATTACCATTTATTCTATTTTTTTATAGAATTATTTTTTTTTTTGATGTTGATTTCCTGGAAGACTGCAAAGGGCATTTAAAGCAGTTCTTTGCTGAGAAATATAAAATGTTCTGGCAAGATGGTTGAAATTCTATCAATCTCTCCATAAGGATGGATCATCTAGCACAAGGTTGTGTGTGTGTTAGATATTTGTTCACTAGCTTAAATGCCACCTTATCGCAGCGATTAAATTAGCTACTGCAGAGAGCTCTTAATTGGGTCTTCGGCCCAACACTTCATGCACTGAGTACATATCAAACTTTATTAAACTTGAACAATATTTTTCAAACAATTTCATCAAAACAATGATGTAATTTGTTGCAAAAACTGACGTAAAAACTCACCAAAATAATTGCAGTAATTAAAACTTGGGAATTCAAGATTTCAGGATTGTTGCTCTGGACTCGGCCTGGAATGTTTTTTAATTTGTTCATGAAGTTGCCCTGATTTCAAAATGGTATGATATGTTTGAGCTATGGCATCTAGGCATAAAGTTGAAAAAATGTGACACACTGACACACACATTTATCATTAGAGATTAGAACAAAGGAAAGAATACACCCACATGATGACAAGTAAAAGTTTTATTATTTCTGAGTGTTTTTATAAAAAAACAAACTTGTTTATCATTTATCTATCCTCTTCCACTTCTGGATGTTTTACTTAGTAGGTTTTGTTTTTTTTGCTATGATTTTGACTGTTTTGTTTTTCTTGTAGTTTCATAAGTTTTCTTTAGCTGTCATTATGGCTGTGTATATACAACAGATAAATATGGTAACAAGAAACCTCATGTCTTTTGTGTTTTATAAGTTTGAAAAGGCTTAACTTACATCAATAGGAAAATCATTTATAATACAAAGATAACAGTGACTAAGAAGACAAGGAAGGCAGAATTTCACTATAAGTATACAAGAATAACTTGCATCTATTTGACAGGGGATTTAGACAGACATAATTATGGGATTTATAAGAAGGTTAAGAGGAAGACATAAGGTTTATTTTGTTATGTTAATTAGCAGAAAACCTGGTCTATAGGCAGGATTTTAAGTTAAATAAGTAAAGTCGTTGGGGTGGCCTAAAGTCAGTATCAGCCAGACAGCGAGGGAGTCTATCCCCTTTTCACTAGCGCTAGACCAAGGAGATTGTTTTTGGCATCTGAGGCGGAGTGCCACACCTACATCAGCTCCTCACT
This sequence comes from Doryteuthis pealeii, assembly GCA_023376005.1. Taxonomy (NCBI): domain Eukaryota; kingdom Metazoa; phylum Mollusca; class Cephalopoda; order Myopsida; family Loliginidae; genus Doryteuthis; species Doryteuthis pealeii. The sequence continues at coordinate 118,593,257 of CM042141.1, read as the reverse complement.
TTACCGCACAGATCCCTGTGCTACTCATATGCTGAGTTGGTGAGGGCCGGTATCAAACTCAGAACATTGTGGTTCCTAGTCAGACACTCTACCGACTGAGCTAAACCAACCTTTTTTCTTGTGGCGGTAAATACAGATATAACACCAAACTCTGTTTTTGTGAGGACTTATAAGTCAATAAACATCATTGAGAGATTAATGGATTGATCGACTCGTGTGGGATTTTACTAAAGACTTGATTTTTCACTGACCAGAAAAGTCATAATTTTGGTCTCTGACTCAAAATTTTCTGCTTTAAATAATATTTACCATCCCCACTGCACAAGTAGGATGTGACAAAGGGTCAATTTCTTATGTGGAATTTAATGTTTTAATTCAGAGTTTTCCTTCTCCCAGACTGGTTGCCTAACCGAGGTGATTTTAAAAGTTTTTAATTTTTTTAGCATTCAGGCTATTTTGTGTTTTACTCAGTATGTTATTACTGCTTGTTTAAACCCATTATATCATTGAATAGAGTTCATTTCTTTTGCACATAAAACATATTTTTCTTCCCTCCATTTGTCTAAGCTATATTTCTCTCCCAATAACATTAAGCATTGCGTTAAAAATAAAAGTGGTGTTGCGGACTGTTATTAATCATTTTTAATTGTTGCCCACTATTTGACTATTTAAGTGGCTCTATCCTGGATATTGAGCACTATCACTAAAACAATATGTTTTGTTTTGAATATTAGTGATACATATATATATATATATATATATATATATATATATACACAGTTCAGGAGAAATTAGACAGTTTCATAAGGAAAAAGAAAAGTGCTTGGTAACTACAAAATTTAATGGATTGTAAAGAAATTCAACAGGCACAGAAATTACACTACTGTCAACAAGTTTCACTGAAAATAACTGCCATTAGCATCGATCACAGCCTCAATCCTGCTCCGGAACCTGGAGCAAGCTGATTTTACAGTTTGCCTGGGAAGGGTCTCAAAAACTACCTTAATTCTGTTGATTAACTGGGCTTTTGTAGTATGGGCACAACAATTGGTGACTTTCTCAACAGCGCCACATACATAATAATCCATGGGGTTAAGATCTGGGGAGTTTTGAGGCCAAACATTGTGACTGGTGTAGTCGTAAAAATTCGCTGATAACCATTTTTGACTTTTCCCGAGGTGTGACATAGGGCGGAATCCTGCTGCCATACATATGGCCTACTATTAGCTGCTCTTTTTTATCCAGGGCTTGACTACAGTGTTAACTCCACATAGGCATCTGAATTCAACTGATACACTTTCTGCAGAATTTCGAGGAATTCTGCTGTATGAACGCAATCAGATCGTCTGTTATGTTGCTTTCTTCTAACCACAGCCTCGTAGTCTCCAGTTCATGCCTGATTGTTTTTACAGTGTTCAGGGAGCATTGGCAGCAACCATAATCTCCTTATTTTGATGGCCAGCACAGATCATCATGATACAAGTTATTCTCTTCATGATTCAGGTGGGTGCTAGTCATCCATTCTATCTGTCATCACGTATATGAATGAAGAAGGGTCCAAGCTTTTTAAATGATGCATATTGTGCGTCAATACCTTCAACCTATGGAGAAAAATAACCAAATATAAATATGTCAAATTTATCCCGAACACCCTGCGTATATATATAAATAACCAGATATGTAGTGGGAATGTTGAGAAGACAAGTTGAATAGAGCTTGATGAGTCAAAGGGCCCTTGACCTATCCTAGTTAATTTGACTTTATGTACATGTTATATTAAACCTTCAGTTACATATTATATTTCAACTATTTGATACATCTCCTTTGTCAATGTATTTATTGTTATATCTTGTAAATTATTTACATAATAACGCTACTTTTGCACTGAGCAAATATGGACAATGTCACAAAAGGAATGAATTTGCTACTCAAGAATGCTACTACTTCTGTCCCATAATAGTTTTTACATTTGCTTCTATATTTCCTATGCTAAATGTAACCATTATTATGGAACAAAGGTATATTTTTACACAGTTGATATTTACAAGGGTAATCCCAAAAGTAAGGTCTCCAAAATGCTGGGGACACAGGGAAACTGTTTATGCAGCTATTGACAACACTGTTGTGTCTGCTGGGCATGCGTCTGCCTCACAGCCAAATTTAGTCTTGGCTTGACAGTCATTTCTGATGTAGCTGACGCTACTGCCAAATATGAAGTTCACACAGTTATTCGGTTTTAGAATGCAAAAGGCATTAAACTGATTGAAATTCATTGCCAATTAATGGAAGTGTATAGCAAGTCGTGCATGGATATCAAAAACGTCTACAAGTAATATAAGGAGTTTGCAATGATGATGAACATGGCAGCAAGGTGCTATGACATGGGCATAGAAAAACTGCTATGACACCTACAAAAATGTATTGACCGAAATAATGATTATGTAGAAAAATAGATACATGTTCAAACTTTAAAATGATGTAAACATCATCTGTGATTTCTAAATGTTTTGGAGACTTTATCTTGGATTACCCTTGTAAAAGCATGATCTTTTAAAGAGTTTATTTAGACTAAAGAAAAAACAACTCTCGGTAATCTGAACATTAGCTACATAAATGAGAGTAACCTCCCCTTGTTTATTTCATTCTGAGGAAGCCTTATGTTTTAGTCGGCCATTTTCATTTCACCGTAAATCTACACTGAAAATACAAATTTGTTCGAAACAAATACAACTGCATGTTTTAACACAAAAATATCATAAAATGTGTTCTTAATTGTGCTTGTGCATTATTTGAAATGAACTTAATTGTTATTAAGAACACATTTTATAATATTTTTGTGTTTAAAACATGCAGTTGTATTGATTATGGTGAAATGAAAATGGACAACGAAAACATATGGCTTTCCCAAAGTGAAATAAACAAAAAGAGGTTACTCTCATTTATGTAGCTAATGTTCAGATTACCCAACTCTCTTTATTTTTTCTTCATATTTATCTTTATTTTTTTTTTTTCTTTTGGCAAAGATTTGTTGTTCATTTCATTGTAATCTCACAACTTTTTTTCCCTTTTATTACAAAGCTGATCTCCTGACTTTGTCTATTTACTTTCCTAGATTCCTTCTCTATGAATCATAATATACAAAAAAACACTAACACAATTCATGTTACCTGTCAAGTCAATAAAATCTATAATACACTTGTTCCTACTTAACGACTAATAATGTACATAATACTTCCCTCAAAACACATTCACTATATCGTGACAAGTCACCTTACTACCCATTGATCTATTGAATATACTATTGTAGCATATACTAATACAAGACCTGAAGTATGAGTCCTCCAGTAAGAATCAATAGTAATGGTTTCTTAGTCTAGTTTGTTAACTATTATGCCATGCAAGACAATCCTATCTAAAGAATAAGTAAAGTTGTCAGGGTAGCCTAAAGTCGGTATCAGCCAGACAACGAGGGAGTCTATTCCCTTTTCACTAGATTGTTTTTGGCATATGGGGTGGAACTCCACACCCACCTTTCATCAGCTCCTCACTTTACTGCACAGATCCCTGTGCTACTCATACACTGAGTTGACAAGGGCCAGTATTGAACCAGACCTTCTAACTCCCAACCGGGAGGTCCAGTGAGCTTCGGCCGCTGGATTAGGTTTTTGTAAATAATAGCGTCGATCCCAGGGGGCTATCCCCCCAGGCAATACCTGCCCCCTTGGGGGCAGGGCTGGGTTTATTGCCCAGCGCCTGAGGCGCCCCCCTTGAGGGGGAATGCCGAGGAGATCGACACAATTTTTGTTCTTTCCCACCCATGAGCTTCGGCTTGTGGGTGGGTCCAACAAGGCCTTGTGCCCAGTCCATACAAGTGGGGTATGAGACAAATATCCAGTATTGAACCAGGAACCTTGTGGTTCCTAGTCGAACGCTCTACTGACTGAGCTAAACTGGCCCTATAAAGAATAAGAAATAAAAATAAAATAAGTAGAGCTTACATTTAGCACTTAGTAAGGATTAAACGAGTGACTCAGCTTTAATTGGTCAGCTTGCTAACCATTAAACTATAAAGTAACCTAAAAAAAATAAAAATTAAGCACCACTTATATTTGGCACAAGGCCTCATATATGTAGCATCTACTGAGGATTGAACTCACTACCCAGTTGTAATTGATATGCAAGAATAACTCACTATCTATTATACCACAATGAGATGCCCAAATATTCTGTTGTGTATATTTACCCAATCCCTCCACCAGTACTCCTTCAATGCCATTACTCCAAGTTCCACTGCTTCGGAGTGGTAGTACCTGTTAGGGTCCCATCTCTGGGTCAGATAGATCAAAAATGTGTTTTTAAAAAAAATCAGCTTTAAAAAAAATGTTGAATACCCAACAAGAATGTATAAAACTGTTGGAATTTTGTGATATAAGGCGTGTGCCAGACGGCTACTTTTACTTATAGACTCGCCGATAAGCACGTGACCTGGGAAGGATTCCTATTGTCCAATCACTGACAATGCTCTGCTGCTGATATTATTATTTATACTGACCTTTTCTGGTCATACTAATCATTACTACTTGGATCTTCTTGGACGACGGAACGTAGTATTATATCACAGGACTTATTCACTTACCAAGGATTCTATAACTCGGGACTTACTTACTTACTTTAAGTTCTTTTACAACTGGCCAAGAATGGCGGCCAGATACTTAACAAAAGCAAACATTTTCGGCATAAAATAACCCAAGGGTTGGCATGCCATAAAACACAACCAACCAACCTCCACCATGGTCAGGATGTGACACAAGCATAGTAACAGCTGGTTTGAATTTTGAGTTTTTCTTTCTCCTAGACTGGTTCACTAACCAAAGCTAGAGAGACCATATCTGCCTTGCTATTTACCTATTGCTGGTGGTGGAGGGAAAATGGATTCATGCTTCCCCAAGAGTATTAGCACAAAAAAAAAAAAAATGCAACCAGGTTTATCCAGGATTTGAACTTGGCCACCAAATCCATTTTCTATGTTGATAACTATTATACCATGTGCTCCTTTGTGTAATGTCAGAGTTGGACTTCTTTTTTTAAACTATCATTCGGTGACAAACTTTTAATAATGGAATATACTTTATATAAACAGTTAGTGACTACTAACATAGTGATTCAAGGGAGGGGGGGTGCAGAGATAGGATCCTGCAACCCCCCCCCCTCCAGTGGCCAATAAATACTGATTCAGATTTTTCAAAGATTCACCTACCTACCCACTGTTGCCAAGCAGTCTGGGGTTTTTTTTCTGCCAAGGCTGTAGTAACAAAAGTTAGGCAATATATTTCAATGGATTGGGGTGATTTTGCGCAGCCATGGAGTTGCTCGCTGGGACAGCTGCCCCTTCCTGACTCCCCCCTTTTTTCTGCAACTGTAAACAGTGCTTAATTATTAAAAATTGCAAAAGTATAAAAATGCCAGCAGAATTGGACAGTAGAAAATTATTTCCAAGGAGTATTTAATTTTACAAAATTGTTAAAAATTAAAGATGATGATGTTTTTCATTATAACTTGTTAATTGCTCAGCCACTTTAAAATTCTTATGTAATTATTCTTTTCTATTCTATAATTGTAAAGATTGAATGTCTATGAGACATACTGAAACAATGTTAACAAGAAACTGAAGGTTAAACTTTTATAAACCGGTCATTTTTATTGTTTATAAACTAATTTTGGCATATTCTTACAATGTTGCCCACTAAAAAGAGAAAATAAAAGAAATTAAATAAAAAATGTCATATTTAATTAAAACACTTTAGTGTTGTTTGTTTAAGTGACCCTCACAAATAAGCCACTCTGACAAACAAGCATTAAAAAGGCAATTTGTTTGAAAACAATGGATCCTTCTCTTCGACTGAAATGAGTTGAGTATTTTCTTTTCTAAAAAAAAATTAATATCTATTTACCTATTGTGCTTTTCTCTTAGCTTTATAATTAGAAGTAAATTGGGGGTGGGGTCCCCAGTGGTGTAGTGGATAACATACTGAACTGCAACATCGTAGTAAGCGAGTTCAAACTCCAGTAGCTCTATTATGTTCACTTAAGACTAATACCCTTGGAAAGGTATGAATCACCCCCAGCTATGGGTTTAAATAGTACTACTACTACTGTTTTTATACAAGGATGGCTTTGGCATTTGATAACCCATGAAGGTTGATGTGCCATTAAACAAAGAAACAAACTAAACCTAAGTAAATGTTTAACCAGATTTTGAATAAATATCACTTTTTAAAAATATTTCATAAGGTTTCAAAGGGCTGTAGAGCATCCATCTAGGAACTGCATGTTTTCCAGGTTCAATACCAGCCCTCACCAACTCAGTACATGAGTAGCACAGCTTGGATCTGTGTGGTAAAGTAGGGAGCTGATGGTAGATGTGGCGCTTCACTCAGATTCAAAAACAATCTCCTTGGTTTAGTCCTAGGGAAAAGGGATAGACACCTCACTGTCCAGCTGATACTGACATAGGCCCCTCTGCTGACTTTACTTTTTACTTATATTATTTTTACTTATATTTATTTTATAAAAAATAGATATTTTTTAGATATTGCTGTTTTAATTAAATCTACATTTTCCTAGCTGTGTTATTTTTACCTAAAATCTCTTACAATAGATATATATAAAATTGATTATCAAGGCAAATAATTGAATTTAGATCTCTCACAACTACACAACTTGATATTTGTATATTGGATCTCGTCTTTTTTTAGTCACCTACGTTTCCATACGAACCAACCAATCTAAAGGCATTGTCTTTATTATTTGAAATATTTGCAACAGATGGCAAGTATTGAATGCTTTCAAAACAAGCTCTAAAAATCTTTTACATTCATATACTTCTATCTTATTGAATTTCTCTTTTTCTTTCTCTTTAGCTCATTTTCCCTCACTTGGTAAGTAGTTATGTTCTTTATTGATGGAATGAATTTTTCTTTTACAAACCAGTTGTTTTCTTTGTTTTTTTCTGTCTGTTTATAACATTGAAAATCCAGAAACTTTGAGAAAAATCTTTCATGAAATGCACTTTAGACATATTGCTACAAATAGATCAGTTTATTTTTGTATTTAGACATTTTAAGAATTCTATGTTGTTGTTTAATTTATTCAACTTGATGCTATTAACAAAAGAAGAAAAAAAAAGATGATAAAATTTGTATAAAAGATCAAAAACTGCATGATTAAGAGATGTTCAAGATTTGTATGTATGTCCTATGTCAGTTTCTTTTGATACTTAATTAGACACTGTTAGTCTATATTGGAGGCACCTATGGTGTAATGGTTATTGCCATAGGAAATGGACAGTGATAACCATTCAAATCCTGGACAAGGCTGGTAGAATTTCAAGTAGCATTAATGTATCCAACTATTCTCCATCAGCTATGGGTAAATACTAGAACAGAATGAGGTCTTTAACCTTGGTATGGCAAAAACCACCTAGAAGAAGGAAAACTGAATTCAAGTCTGTTAAACTCATAGAGGGTTATTAGTGAGTGGTAATGTTATTTTTTTTTTTAATTAAAAAAGATTTTCTTGTAGTTGTTAGTTGTAATGGGGTAGATTTATGATTTGTGTTCTAAAATTTGTTTATTGTTTCTTTGTTTAATGGCATATCAACCTTTGTGGGTTATTCAATTTCAATCCACCCTTGCAGAAGGAAGTAGTGGTACTATTTAGCCTATAGCTGGAGGTGATGAGGAGGTTCATACCTTTCCGCAAGGGTATTAGTCCGAAAGTGAACATAATAGTGTGACTGGAGTTCACCTCACTATGATGTTGCAGTCCAGCATGTCAGCCACTATGTCACGAGACTCCCTTCATTCTATAATTTGTTGTATATGTTTGCTTTCTTTAAGAAGTTTCTGGTATTTGTTGGAAGAGTTCTTTCAGATTACTTGAATTAAGATATTTTTTTCGTAGTGATTTTCAGTTTTCTATATTCTATGAGGATGTGGTTTGATTATGAGCAGTTCTCCACATGTGTATTTGGATGTTCCTCCTTTTAAGAAAGTATGAATGTATTAATTGAGTATGGCTGATGTGGAGTCTGTTTTTGAAGAAGTGTGTATTCTTATTAAGATATTGTTTTAATACTTTCTAATCCTTTGTATCATATCCTGTATAGTGTAAAATAAATGATCATTATTCAGTATATAAATCTATTTTCATGAATTAGAACACTGGAATCATGTTTCCGGTGATATTTAATAAAATGTCCAATTTTTATAAAGATGTATTCTAGT
>CM042141.1:118429815-118584872 GCA_023376005.1 Doryteuthis pealeii | reverse complement strand
GCATAGGTGTCCACAGGAGAATGTCAATTATGAGTTCATCCTTGCTTTCTCCAGTAGTGTCCAGCAGGTTTTGTCTTACTTGAGTGGTTTGTGTGATAGGGTACAAGTGGCTGTACAGCTGCTTTTATGGAGTAACAGCTTCCAAGAATTTATTCAAGACAGCACACAGCATCTTTGTGTAATAGATCCCATCTAGCTTTCTCTAAGCATTTTGTTCAAGTGGTGCAGCCATACAGTAGCACTGACATGAATACATCTTGGAAGAATTCTTGCTTCATCTTATCCTTATACTGTGGACAATCAATAAGAAAACACTAGGGATCCTGAATGGTGAGGGTAAACCTGAAGAGATCCATGTGCATGAAAACACCCTTGATCCAATCCTTCAAAGACACAAGAAGAAGAAAGTAAGAAAAAAAGAGCGGTAATGCTGTTTGTTAAGGCTTATCTGAACTCTTTAAGTCCAAGTATCTCAATTGCATTTGATAGAATAGTAGTAATTTGATCATAGTTTCCCTCTAGAGCAGGGGTTATCAAACTACGGCCCACGGGCTGTATTTGGCCCGTGAAGGCATTCTATCCGGCCTGCTGATGGTGCTTGAATTTTTTTATTAAAACATATGGAACGCAAGACATTCTGATACCATTTAAATTTAAATATTATGTTAAGCTTATTAAATCTTCATAAACATTTGAAAGCAATTCTCTTGATTTGATGTAGCAATTCCAAACCAAACATTGACGATATCTTGAAAGGCAAACTTCAGTTCACAAATCTCACTAAACATTTCTGCTAATGTTACATTCTTTGATAATGTTTTGAAAATAAATATGTTGGTTAAATTGTTTTTGTGCATCTTACACTACTCATCCATGAATATAACATGGAAAGATAAATTTTGTTTTACATCTTTTCTTTCTTTCTGGCTAGCAAGTATTGAACACAATAATAATGTTGCCTGCGCTGTTATTTTTTCAATTCTCCAGCCCACCATGAAAAAGTTTGGTGATCCCTGCTCCAGAGTTACCAAACAATGTTTATAGATTTGTAGACCGGCTTGAAATCATGGTTTTAAAAACTCAAGCAGTGCCCATTTTGATGAATTTTATTTCCTCATAATTTCTGTCCTTGTAAAAATGATATTATTCAAAATTGAATCAGTTCAAAATGGAAACTTTATTGCACATTGCTTATTTATTTGATTTCTCCTGTAGATTAAAATCTTTTGAACTCACAAGACTATTTCAATTTCATTACAGACAAAACTTTCCCCAATCAAGATCAAATTGAAAAATGAGTTTAATTAATTTTTTGTGCTCTAAATAAAGAATTCTTGAGGATAGAAACTGATACTTTGCTACCAAAATTAAATTAATGTATAGAAGCCAAGGTATATATTTTAATTGAATAAATAATTAGATATTTTGAACTTTAAGTAACAGACATAGTACTATAAGTTATCATTTTTATAGATTTTTATACTGTGCTGCTCACAAGCTTTTGAGACTCTGATTTTTTATTCCAATGGCTGGTTATTGCATTTCTTCTACTTACATATGTAACCAATAAATATCATAATACTATACAATAAGCATGGATTGCTGCTGTAAAAACGTTAAAAGTGGTCAATACAAAGTAAAAGGTACAAATTGCAGAGCAAATGTAAAAATTATAAAAATTGAAAGTGATATCACCGACCAGACATGTGACACATTATAATTTTATAGTGTGTGTGTGTGTGTGTGTGTGTGTGAATGATTTCTTCATTAGAACAAAAAAGAAAGACCCCCACCTCCATGGTAAGTAACTAATCCAGCAAAAACAGCACATCAAAGTGAGATTTTTTATTAGAGTAAAATATTGAGAATTTACTCTAATTTAATGAAAAGCAATTTCCAGTTCAAATTGCAACAATGATAATTTGTTTTGTTTTATATTGGTCTGCATTCACACTGAATATCATTTTTCAATCATACAACTTATCAATAACAGATAACTATGAAATGTAATTAGAATCCTTTACTCTTTCCTAATTAAATGAACACTTTTTCAATTTGATCTTGACATGTTATAGCAGAAACCCAAAAAGTTCACTGATTGTCTCATATATCTCTTCTCTCTCTCTCTCTCTCTCTCTCTCTCTCTCTCTCTCCTCGCTCTTTTATATATTTATATATATATATATATATATATATATAAAAAGAGAGAACGAAAGAGTGAGAGAGAGAATTTGTTAGATAAAACCAACATAGATCTATCAAAAATTACTTGATGCTCCAAAATCAAAACGGATTCAGATAAAACCTAAAAAGTTCATGGATGCAATCAAGTGCTATTACTTAAAAGTTCTATGTGGTTATAACATTACAATCATTAAACAGTCAAAATGATTAAGTGGAGAATTTATCACAGTATCAGTATATATAATATTATATATATATATATATATATACACTGATGTATAGGTGTAATTGAACCTTTTGTTCCCAGTTCTATTTGTTCACAGAAATATAAGAGAAGGAACAAGTAGAAGTGGCAAACTCACAAAAACTGTGTAAAGAGGTGTAAGGATTGGTAGGATTAAAATTGTCAGACAGAAGACATCTTTCCTGTTTAATAGTGTCTGTATGAAATTAAAAAAAATGCTGCATACATATACATATAACTTGTCATAGTATTTCATCTATTATATAGTATTGTTTAGGTATCTGTTGCATTTAGCAACTTTCAATGAATTTTAAACAGAACACTTTATATTGTCCAGAGGAATATATTGTTTTCATCCGTTTTGCCTTCTATTATGGCTGGCACCCTTCCTAGAATTTTTTTGGATTGGTCCACTTTCTCTTAATGTCACAACTCTGCTTTCTCTACTGAGTCAATTTACTAAAAGAATTGTTACAAATTGTTTACTGTACATAGAAGTATAGATCAGTAGTTGGTTAAATAGAATTAAAAAGTTGTTAAAATATTGGTAACCCTCATTATCTTATTCTTTCTTTAAAAGTATTTTGTTTCCATGTTTGTACTAATTGAAAGGGTCTGGGTGCTGTCTTTTCATGAAAATAAGAACCTCAGCACTTTTCAACATGTGCTTGACTCATTTTTTTTTGGCAAGCAGAGGAAAAGAAAAAAAATAGGTAAAAATAGCCATGCATTGCAACATTACCGAAGCTTGTCAGGTGGTGAGTTAGTTAACTATGGGGCTAACCCAACATGCCTATATCTGGATTGTAATTTATCAATAGGTTTTTCCCTCCAATGCTAGCCTGTATTCTGCATTGGGAGGAGGTCTTGTTGAAAAGAAACTTGACAGACCAGTTGGTCAGATCTAGTAGTATGGCAAATTTGTGGGTGGGAAAAAGAGGAAGTAGTCCTTACTTGTTGTCTTAAGGCTGTAAAAATAGAGTTGAGATGTAAGCATGTTTAGAACTCTTATCACTCTTAACTTTTACACCAAAAGGTCTAATTTAAAGATCTGGTGGTGAGGCCTCAGTTCTAGAGTACTGGAGAGTATGAATTCACTCCTTTGTTACCATTACTCCCAGGTCCACTCTTAATCAGAATGTTAGTATCTGTTAGGGTCCCATCTTTGGCTCAAATACATCTGTTTGATATATAGTGTTTAAATCTATTTTGAAATATATTAATACATTGGTTCTTAAAAAATTGATATTGCAACTAAGTATGATGTGTTTTACCTATTTAAAATTATTAATAGGAATAGTTACTTAAAAACATGACTTTAGCATTAAATAACCCAACAAGGGTTGGCATGCCATAAAACCAACCAACCAACCAACCTATGTTAGGAGAACAGAAATGACCTAAGGTCCAGTATTTGGATAGTATATCCTGAAAAACAGGAATAGTAGGGTTTAAAGAAGAAGTGTATAGTGATCTATTTGAAGGGTTTCCATCTTATGTTGTCTTCCTTCATTTTACATATTAGTAATTTATCTTGTAATTTATATATATGTATTTATCCAACCCCTCTGCACGAGCAGGCTGCAACACAAGGTCAATTTCTTAAATGGAGTTTAACAGGTTTGAATTCAAAGTTTTCCTTTTTCTAGAATGGTTGCCCTACCAAAGTTAACAAGCCAAGTCTGTTCTACTGTTTACCCTTAGCTGGAGGTAGAATAGTTGGACTCATACCTTCCCCAAGGGTATTAGTGCTATGTGAAATGCAAACAGCCTAATCCAGGATTTGAACTTTTTTTGCCATTTCCTACAAAGATAACCATTACACTACAAACACCTCCTGATATCTACATATAGGGACAAGTTTCTTTTTTTAGCAATATATTGTTGTATTTAGTTTTTTAGTACTGCTTAGGGTTCCTTCAATTACTACTTAACTTTACCAGAGGATTCGTAGTAACTGTATTTAAATTATTAGGGTTTTGATTTATTTTATTACTAAGTTATGTTCTATTTATTTTACTAGTTTGTCTTTGTTATCAATCATGACTGCAATACCCAAATGATTTTAAAATTGCATTCTACTTACGATAAATCAAAAACATTATATTGTTCTGCATTTTCTAATTTACATTCATTACTTTCTGAATTTGAAACTAAAAGGTAAAATAAGATAAAGTTGAAAATGATTCTCTGCCAAAACTGAAAGTTACAAATTCAGGTATTTTTAAATTTTCATGACATTTTTTTTTTCTTTTTAGAAAAAAAACAAAAACAACAAAAAAACAAACTAAATAACATGTTTAGATGCATTTACATATTACCTTGTGTTAACATAAACAGATTTACTTATTATGCAATCCACCCATCTTTTTGTAATGGAATGTTCCAGTTAGAAAAGCGTTATGCACAAATGAGAGACAGACAGACAGACAAACAAAAAAAACTGCAACATCCTGAAGGATATTATTTATGATGGTATGGTGTTTGAGTATTGCTGATTATGTAGTCTTTATTTTTTAACATGTAACACCCCCCCACATACATATATATATATATATATATATATATATATGTATATATTATATATATATATGTATATATATATATATATATATATATATATATGGTCATTTACTGTAATTCACTTATATTACCTGTATGTTTAATCTTGATTAAATTGAGATTCATATTCAAAATGTTGCACTTTTATTTTTCCTTAGTAAATTTTACTCTTTCAAAATATATTTTACAAAACATATATAGTGTATTAACATTGGGTCTGAATATTATTGATACACCCTTTATTTTGGAACCTGTGCACCTATAGATCTATATATGTGATCATTTACTGTAATTCAGTTCTATTACTTATATATTTAATCTTGAGTAAATTGAAATTCATATTCACTTTTATTTTCTGTTAGTGTATATAGATACACACTGCATATCATATATAGTATTATTTTGCCAAGGCTTCCCACAATGTTTCAATTTTTATACAGATACTTGTCAGCGATATATTGTATTATTAATTAGCATACGTGGTTTAGTATAATATAGACACAACCTTTCAGTCCCTTTGTAAAAATTGTGGCTGCAGCCAGCTATTCAAATGTAAAAACTCTCCTGGCACGAATTGCAGCACTTAGCCTCATTGTTCTGTTGCTATATACTTTTTTGTGAGTGTAAACTGCCCCGCATTGTTTGTTTCGTAATAGTCACAGTTATGCTCCACTTCACATTAGTCAATCTGACTCCTTCATACTATATTTAGCAAGAGGTAGCAGTACAAGTATTACTCTGAAAACACCATCGACACAGCTTCTGGCTAATTATAAAGTTTAACAGAACATCACTGAATTTACTTGATATTGTATATTGATGATGATGATGATGTGTGTGTATTCATTCTTTTATTTAACTATAGGTAGTTGTGCATCTTGGGTATGACACTAAACTGCCTCTGTGCCTGAGGCTCCAGTTTTGGAGCTCCAAAACATATAGAGACACCTCTTTCATTGTCATTAACCCATTGACATTGAGTGGTAGTACCTGTTAAGTAGTACCTTAACTATGATCTGTTTGAAATAATGTTTAACTCTTTGCTTACTAAGCCGCTCACAATGGCTCTCCTACCACTCTACAAAAACTGATGGTTAATTCATTATAATTCAACAGAAGGACTCAGATTACAATTATAATAGGACTTTATTTGAATAGAATGAGTTCTGAGGTGAATAGATAGTGAACTTTGAAATATCCCATCATACAGGTAAAAAATACCAAGAAAATTTGATACTGGCACGTGAGAAATTTGGTAGGCAAAGAGTTAAAATGATTGTGAATTACATCAATACATTGGCTCTTAAAACATTGATATTGCAACTAAGTGTGAAGTAATGTGTTTAAAATGGTTGTGAAAAAAAATAAATTCTGTACTGTATATAATTAGCGACCATTAAACTGACTTTGGCATGAAAAACCCATTAAAATGGTTGACATGCTGTAAAACTAACCAACCCATCATTCTAGGTGCTTGTATCTCTGTTAGCCAATTATTGCTAACTAGTTTAACTACCTATCTATATTGAGTAAGACAGGGTGAAGACTTGCAGTGATTTATATTGACAGTAAAATGATACTGAGTGATTACAAATGGTAATTATTACAATATGAAATAAATCAACATTACAGAAAAGTGATTTTAAATTGTTTTTTTATACTATCTTATGAAGTTAATATTATGTGAAAACTTTTAGCTTTGTAGAGAAGTATATTTTAATTTAAGTGAGTGACACTTTAGAGGTTTATCAATTTAAGCATTTTTGTTTTTTGTTTGGATTATTAGTCCTAACTAAGCAATAATGTTCAATAATTATTGAACATCTCTGGCTTGAATAACAACCTATAAAATATACAGACTGGGGTCTTTAACCTAGGAGAAGGAAAACTGAATTCAAACCTGTTAAACTCTGCTTCAGAAATTGACTTTGTGTCACATCCTACTTGTATGGAGGGCTTGGTTGGTAAATATGTCATTAATAGCATTTGATTCAATGTAGATAATTATTTTTGCAAGATAAATTATTCATTTTTTTCTTCTTTCTTTTAAAGGTTAGAAATTTGAATTGTGTACAATTAGTTACATCTTGCAGCAACATGAGAGCCCAACTATTGTTTTATATTAAAAAACTTTCCCTGGGTCTAATAAGTATGCATTATGTTAACTCTACATCAAACCATTTGAACATCTATAGAGAATAGAAAAATAATCTCTCCAATTATTAAGTATGATACTAAAATGCATCTGGTGGTAAGGTTCCAGTTGTGGAGCTCTTGGGAGTGTGGAGTCACTCCTTTGTTATCATTACTCCCAGGTCCACTCTAGCCCAGAGCAGTATTATTATCAGTTAAGGTCTCTTGTTGAAAAAAAAAAAACAAGGTCTTTGTTGAGGGGGGGGGTCTGCAATCAAGTCCGACATTAACTGGTAATTAACTTTCTTTTCTTTCTTTTCCTCCTTTGCTTCGTAGGTCAGTCAGGTGTGCGTACCGCTCTGTGCTGTATTCCTTAGACTCCCACTATTTATGGACCTAGCTTTTCAACATCTGGGCACCCGAGTTGAACCTCGCATCCGTGCAATGCCTAAGTCTCATTTTCTGCATTCGGGAGGACGCCGGTTCGATTCTGGCAGGCAAGACAATGTCTTGCTCTCTTTCTCAGAGAATGCACGGTAGTTGCCGTGCATTGCCGCCATCTGACTCCCGTTCTCCATCACAGTCTCATCTATGAGATAATAATACTTAAAGCCATATAACCATGTGTAAATTATTTGTATCAAGAATAGCTACTTGAAGCTATAATTGTTTACAAATTATTATTATCATTAATTGCTTGTAACCGTATACTTTCTACTGAAAGATTACTGTGACAAAATTTAATCCATACTGTCAGCGTGACATAATGATGATATACTTGCTTGCAAAAAATAAACATTAAATACCCCCCCCCCAACAAAAAAAAAGTTGACATGATATAAAACCAACCAACCAATTATTAATACAGATTTTTTCTTTCTCTTTTTCTCCAGTTGTGTAATGTTTCTAATCTATTTACCTATGTCTTCAAATCATTAATATATTATAATATATATATATATACATTAGTCTGTGTGTGTGTATGTATGTTTAAATTCAATGCATGGCTCTCCTATAAGTCGGATGGAGCTCTCTCTGATGGTCTTTACATATATACATATGTATGTAATTATCAGTTAAATTATTGCTCCGGTTTGTAGGTGTACTGATGGTCCAGTGATTAGGAACTCTAGCTGATGGTAAATCGGTCAGGTTTCGATCCCAGCCAGATATATTCTGCTATATTTAGCCATATTAAGGAGACGTGAAACATGCTGTCTGTGGATGACTATATATATATATATATATATATATATATATATAGTCCCATCATGGTATAATGGTTTGCAAGCTGGCCTTGCCGATCTATTACTACTGAATAGTGAGTTCAGTCCTCACTAGATGTCCCCATACATGCGACCTTATGTCACACCCTATCCATGGCAAACGGGTAGGATGTGACATACACTCACTAACACATCAAAGTTCTCCTTTTATTTTTTTAATAAATGTATTCATAAATGTATATGTATATATACTTAATATAACATATATATGTATGTAGGTGTATTTGTATACATATATATGCATGTATGTATATATAGTATCCAATTACCGCTTTAACTTTTCCGTCACGGTAGCATCAGTAAATAATCCAAAAGTGCTCAATAAATTAAAAACACAGAATAGTAACTGCTTTTACTAAACATTATTTATAACTATAATTAAATTGATAGCAATACTGAAGATAGAATTGAGGAATGAGTGCACGTGTGGAATGTTACATCATTTTTTCTCAATTTTTGTGCGTAAGTCATGCGCAAATCGCACGCAAGGATTGAAAAAAATAACGTAGTGTTCAACCGTTATTACACGACCATTATAATAAAAAAGTTACAAAAGCACACACAACCTATCAAATATCGGACATATTCTGCCAAAATAATAATTAAATGCCTGAAGAAGACAACAGATCAGAAACACGTGTTGCATTCATATGTAAGTTAATAAAAATTTTAAAAAAGACAATCTTTTTTGCAAACCGTCTTTTTTATAAAATATATATACTTATATATTTTTAATAATGTATATATACTTTATTTTATATGTATATATACTTTATTTATATGTATATATACTTTATTTTTATATGTATATATACTTATATATTTTTAATAATGTATATATACTTATATATTTTTAGTAATGTATATATACTTTATTTTTATATGTATATATACTTATATATTTTTGATAAATGTATTCATAAATGTATATGTATATACATGTTTATAGTTGTTTAAAAATTGATATAAATAAAGTTTGAGTTATAAATAAAGATATCTGATTTTTCTATTCTTAAACTCTTGTATGGCAGATATGCATTAAAATGTATCTATTCAAAAAAAAAGGAAGCTTATTATCTTTAGTGAAATGTAAATGTGTGTATGTTTTCTGAAGACCAGTATAGCAACATCTGCCTGTTTATTAAGTACAATCCTATGACCTGTCATGTGTATTAATGGTGTGCAATAATCTTTCAAATCATTTGATTATTGTCAGTATTCTGTTGTGTCACCTGATTTTGTTATTGAATCTTTAAGTTATAACAAACTTTTGTTCATGGTTAATCTACACACACAAACACATATATTTATAATTGCAAATTTGTATATGACCTATTCATAAAGAAGAAGTAAGTGTCAGAAAGTGATAGAAGAAAAAAAAGATAATTACTGAAACATAAGCTATAGGGTTATTTCCTATAAGTCCAACATAAACAAAGGGGAACCACTGTTGACTGATAAATTATTTATTTATTTTCCTATTAAACTAACCCTAAACCTAAACCCGTCTTCTTTTTTCCTTGTAGATCAATCAATAAATAAATAAATAATTTATCAGTCAAGAGTGGTTTCCCTTTGTTTATGTTGGACTTATAGGAAATAACCGGCTAAAGCAATACTTTTATTCCTATTAAACAAAACTGTACATAATGACTTCTCCATAGATCACCAAAGCCGTTTTTTTAGTGACAACTTGTTGATATTCAATAACAGTAACAATCTCTTTTAAATTCTATAAGAATGGGAGTTGTTTATTCAGTATTCCCTGTAAGATATTG
Organism: Doryteuthis pealeii; assembly: GCA_023376005.1. NCBI lineage: Eukaryota > Metazoa > Mollusca > Cephalopoda > Myopsida > Loliginidae > Doryteuthis > Doryteuthis pealeii. The sequence goes on along the minus strand of CM042141.1, from coordinate 118,574,685 downwards.
CTTAGTAACTAAATTATGTCTATCATGACTGATCAAGAAGAAATGCTAGATATTTACTTACCTTTAAACTATACCTACAGATTAATATTTTCTTTTAAATTCATTATATTCTATTTACTATTTGAAAAATACAAAGGTATGAATCCATTTTTTTCCAGCTATGAAGAAAACAGTAAGACTGACTGGGCTCTCTAGCTTTTAGTGAGATAACCAGTTTACGAAAAAAGACAATTCAAACTAGTGTCTGTTGAACCCTAGTGAATGCAGGGCTGTGGAGTAAGAATACAAAACCTTTGACTCCAACTCCTTTTTTTTTTGGAAAGCATTTGTTAACATTGGTTTCAAAGCAGCATATTAGCCACTTATTTTCAAGACAAATCACTTTGAATACAAGACAGCAGATTTTCACCCAGTTATATATAGAGGTGAACCATTCTCACCCTTCTCATCCACATATTCACAATCTTGTATTAAACTATTGCACATGTAAATTCATGCAAACATATGTATGAATATGTTCACACAAGTGTAAGTATTCACATGCACGCATATGTAAGTGTACGGATATGTGTATGAATATGTGTACGTACTCACATATCTACAAATATGCTCACATGCATGTGTGCTTGCCCATATATATATATATATATATATATAATATATATATATATATATATATATGATTATTATTATTATTATACTATATATATTATTATACTAAAGCGGAGATAATCACCTTTTATTTCCTAAAGGCTTTTTCCTGTTTAGTTTAATGACACAAAATTCATACTAAAATATACCTTGCTTTTAGGATTGTGTTATGTTTGAAAGAAATTCCATTTTAATAGGTTCTAATAAGTCGTATTTAGCAATTAAGTCAAAAACTGACCCGTCCCTCACTCACATTCTGCATATTACTTTCACACTCTTGCCTCCTCCTGATATATGTTAGTCTCTCTATGTGAGTAAGAGGGAGTGGGAGAGTCATTGTGATAGGCATATAACTACTCACTTTACTTGAATATTAAGATTCAGTGACAACCTGTAGGTTAATAAAATTCCATGATCCATTTAAATTAGGTCAAACATTTCCTTTCTTAAAAATCTTACAATTTTGTTTTTAAATCTAATTCACTTTGCAAACTCTCTTTTCCCTAATCCTAGAGACTGCCAAAATGTTGTCTCATTTTCATTTTAAAAACGAATTAAAATTAATTAAATTGATTATTTAAGGTCGAATTTTTGTTGGTGCATATCACATAAATGCATCTTGGCCTCTTGCTCTAAAAATGCTAAAATCCGACCTGTGCTACATATTAACTCCCTAGCCATTTGAAGGCGTTTTTCTCAAAAAGTTAATGCGATATGAAAGCAATATTTACCCCCCCCCCCCACCAAGTCTTTTCTCCACAAGTAAATTTATATATTTTCTATTTGTTTTTGTTTAATAATGTATTGATTGTTTTTATTTTTCGAAATTTTGTCGTATGTATTTAAAAAGTTGTTTTGAATTAAAATAAAATGAAAATACCGAGGAAAAAAAGAGATATTTTAAAGGGAGGGGGTGGTAAAATATTTACATTTACTTGCCGATAAGAAATACCCTGTGCATGGCTTACATTTAACGCCTTCAAACCACAAAAAAAAAAGTTATTTGTCGATAAAAACGCCTTCAAACCACTAAAGAAAATATTTTAAAGAGGGTGGGGTATAATAATTACATTTACTTGATTAAAAAAGACTTTGTGAGGGGGGTAAAATATCACTTTCATATTGCATTAACTTTTCAGGAAAAATGCCTTCAACCAGCTAGGGAGTTCATAAGTAGCACAGGTCGGATTTTCAGCAGATTTTTTTGGGTGCAAAATATTGGTGAGGTTATATACTTTCGAAACTAATTACAGAATAATTAAAAAGATAAAAGACTGAAGGTGTGAATAGAAGAAAAAAAATTAAGGGAGTTATCTTGGTTGAAAAATAATTTTTGGAGATCTTTTTTTTTACTCTTTTCAATAATTATTTAATTGGCTATTATCTTAAAAAAAAAAAACATACATAGAAATTTATCCTGTTTAAAGAAGATGGGGGCTAAATTTTCAATATAGTTTTCTACAAAAATTACTAGATAATAATAGTAATATATATATATATATATATATAGGAGCTGATGGTAGGTGTGGCGCTCCACCTCAGATGCTAAAACAATCTCCTTGGTCTAGCGCTATTGAAAAGGGGATAGACTTCCTCGCTGGCTGGCTGATACCAACTTTAGGCCGCCCCGTCGACTTATATATATATATATACAGATGGACTTGCTACTTCTAACATACTTCTCTGCCCAGATTATAGTGGCCTGTCAAGCACTTAAAAAATTCTTTTGATTTTTTAAAACACTCTAAAAACATTTTCTTCAACAAGAAATTTTCTCCTGATGATGACCTAAGGTCGAAACTAGTTGAGAAAAATAAACAACATAAAAGAAATATTCCTGTTTGTCTCATCACTTTTTGTTCATCTTATACATATATATATGAGATAGAAAGTATTTGGTCAGCTTCATTATCTAAAGAATTAGTACTTTGGCACTAGTCAAAAACCATAACATGGCTCCAACAAATGTGCTGTCAACAATTGAAGTTAATGTGAAACTTTCAGGAAAAAAATCCAACATGGCATGTGGCAAAAAGATTTTGGTTGTTCCCAGTCAGCTGTTTCTATAATTTAGTACAAGTATAAACAAAATGGGAAGATTATAAAAGGAAAACATACACAGGTAGACTCTAGAAGTGTTTGGATAGAAAACTCAAAACAATATGCCTGGAAAAGAGAATGTGCCCAACAAAAGAAATGGAAAACAAATAGGTTGAAACAGGAGCCAATGTTTGAAACAGAACTGTAAGAAATTGGGTGAATGAAATGGACTTATATATATATAAAGTAAGTAAAGTCATCGGGGCGGCCTAATGTCGGTATCAGCCAGACAGCGAGGGAGTCTATTTATAAAGCTCCTCACTTTACCGCACAGATCCCTGTGCTACTCATTCGCTGAGTTGGCGAGGGCCAGTATCGAACTAGGAACCTTGTGGTTTCTAGCCGAACACTCTACTGACTGAGCTAACCTGGCCTTTCTACACACACACACATTTACCAACCCCTCTGCATGAGTAGGATGTGACACAAGGTCAATTTCTTAAGCAGAGTTTAACATGTTTGAATTCCTTTGTTTTCCTTCTCCTAGACTGGTTGCCTAGCCAAAGTTAAAGAGCACAGTCTTGCCTACTATTTACCCATAGCTAGAGGGAAATTAGCGGTATGTGAAATGCAAACAGCCTAGTCCAGTATTTGAACTTGTGTTGCCAAGTCCATTTCCTATGAAGATAACTATTACACTATTGCACTTCCAAAATGGACTTTATAGAAACATCAAATGAAAACCAGTACTAACACCTAAACAGAAAACAAGATTAGAGTAGGCTACAAGTGAAGCAGGCATGAAGTTTGGATGAAAGTGATATTCAGTGATGAATCACAAATCTTTATTAGTCAACGAAATGAAGCTGAAATTTTTATCAGGTGAAATTTATAAGGATGACTGGTTGGAAGAAGACAAGTAAATTTTCCCACTCATTTCAGATATGGTGTTGCATGTAAGGTAAAAGAACAGGTAAGATGATAATCAGTTTTTAATGCTCAGGTGTATATTGACATTTTGGACACTTTTCTTGTTCCATCAGTTTGTTTATTTGTTTTATGGCATATCAACATTTATCAGGTCATTTAACGCTGATTCAAATAATTTTGATAAAAGTTTCTAGGTTTCAAGTTTTTGATAGCTGAAAATTATTTTTGTTTTATGGCATATCAACCTTGGTGGGCCATTTAATGCCGGCAAAGTTTTGAAAGATTCGTAGCAATAGTTTAGAAGAAAAATTTTTTTAACTCAGTTTTTTTTTTATAAAAATTTTTTATTTAACTCATAGATGGGGTTCCATCAGTAGAAAATGAATTTAGTGATTATGAAATAATTTTCAGAATGATAATTCCTTTTGTCATAGAGCAAAGAGTGTTAAAGCATTTTTTTTTTCTTTTATGAATGGTATATGAACTTAATGACATGGCCAGTAGACAGTTTGGATCTCAGTCTAATTGAAAATCTATAGTGGAAATAAAAAATTTTAAAAATACGGACCAAGTTTATAATGGGGCAGAGAGGGAAAATTGTCCCAGACCTCCTGTCAGTGGAACACCTAGACTTCCTTTATAAAACCTGTAATAATTATAAAATTAGTTTTATTATATAAACATAACATATAAACATAACATATAAAAATAACATTGGGGAATGTGGGGTAAAATGGAACCATGGAGTGAGATAGAACACCTGCCCTCTAAACCCAAGCAGAAAGGGAGAGGTTCAAAGTCTGACTCTTAGATGTACCTGATTTAAAAAAAAAAATTTCATATACCTAATTTAATATCTATGTTGAGGCAACTTGAGGGGCCCCCCAACCACAGAAGTGACCAGGGCTCCCCAAGGTCTCAACTCAGCTTTGGGTCCGTGACAAATCTTCATCTTGCAAAGCTGATCTGTTTAACCACTATCTGAGAAAGTTGGAACCAGCTTGATGAATAATTGATTATTTTTCATTAGTTAAGTTCATGCCTCAAAGAATTTAAACTGTTATAAAAGCCACAGGTGGATTATTTCATATTTCCCTCTATTTGATCTGGAAAAAAAGTATCTTACCAGTTCAGATAATTTCATTAAATTTGTTATGTTTCATGAAGCCAGAATGTTCATTCATTAAATAAAAATTGTTTTGTGTCATAACTGTGTTTATTTGCTTTGAATTTGGAGGTGTGTGATTTAATGGTTACTGTTGTAGGAAATGGACATGGTGAGACAAGTTCAAATCCTGGTAATGGCTGTTCTAGGAAAAGGAAAACTCTGAATTCAAACCAAAGAGGCTCTCAGTCTTATCATTAGTTAAAACTACTTTGAGAGCCCCTCCCCCTTTTCCTCCTCCCCTTTTTCCTCCTTTTTCCTCCCTTCCTCCTCCCCCTCCCCCTCCTAAATTAGAAAAATATTGAATGTACATCCTGTAAGTATAATGATTCCACAGTTTTTGCTAGTTGTACTCTCTGAAATGTTTTGAAGTTCTTTTTTTTATTCAAATAAACCTTAGTTCATCATCTAAGGATCAAAGTAAATTGTTTTTAGTCATTAAGTTAAAATATTCTATGGTTGAATCAACAAGTTTTGCGAAATTCAATAACTCCATTGAATTTTGTAGGATTTATTGATCCAATGTCATGGTTTGTAGAAAGTATTTTAGGTATTTGTCTGAATGGTTACTAATGTTAATGGGTAGAACAAAATTAAAAGTACAAACTGATGACTCCAATAAACAAAGGTGTAGAAACAGGTATTTAGCCTAATACCTGTGGTTGAACTAAACAAACTTTGGTACAAGGTCAGTTTCATAGAGCTTATAGTAGTTTATGTGACTAGCATCCTATCACTCAGTGACAAATGCTTCCAGTAGTTGACCTATTTATTAAAATTTCCCATATCTTGATTTTTATATGAATTTATTAATATAGAATATTCTATGAGAAGGTACTGAAAAGTCCTAGGCTTAACTAAGAAAGGAATAATTTAGAGCCACAAAATGTACATGTGAATACATATATTAACTCTTAACATCCTGTTGAGAATTTTCTAAGTCCAAAGCCCCATTACTATAAGTGTTTATCAAAAAATGGTTAAAAATTTCCTTTTCATTTAAAGTTACCTGTTATTTCCCTAAAAATAAAGACTTCTAAATATGTCTAATATTACATTTAAACAAACGCTATCATTTGGGGCGGATTAGGAAAACGAATCTGACTTCTGGCTAGGCGGGCGGAATGAGGCGGTATAGGATGTTAAGAGTTAATCCCATAGTTCAACAAACTTGGCATATCCTTTTTCAAATTTCTTATAGTCTTAAAAATAAGATAGATAAATTTAGTAATGAAAAAAAAAAAAAAATATTAACCCTATTGGTAGGGATTTGATACAAGATCACAAGTATGGGGCATTCAGTGAGGATAGAACTCACTTTTCAGTACTAACGGATCTGCAAGACTAGCTTGCTAACCATTACACCACAACGGGACACCTCTATATCCAAGATGTTCGCTGTGGGTAGGATGTGACACAAGATCGCAAGTATGGGCCTTCCAGCAAGGATCAAACTAGCTAGAAACTTACTAGAACTCATTAAATTTAGTAATGAAAAAAAATAAGATAAAGAACATAATTCTCTTTTTAGTTGAGCTGAAAATTTTTCAGCACTACCTTATAAAGTATAGTTAAATCAAAATACAAAATATATAATACATTGTGAAAGAAATGAATATAAATGACCATACCAAGTACAATTTTAGTTTTACTCTTAACATCCTATACCACCTCATTCCACCCAGCCAGAAGTCACATTCATTTTCCTAATCTGCCCCAAATGATAGACTTTGTTTAAATATAATATTAAACATATTTAGAAGTCTTTATTTTAAGGGAAATAACAGGTAACTTTAAATGAAAAGGCCATTTTTAGCATTTTTGATAGATCCTTATAGTAATAGGGCTCTGGACTTAGAAAATTCTCAACAGGATGTTAAGAGTTAATTCAATCATAGTATTTATTAGTTTGAAAGAATCAGCAAATGGAACTAACTAGAAAATTAAGGAACACAAAGTTAAATTCTTGGATAAACAAAAATATTCGGAACATGCAGCAAATGTATTGGACCAGATAATTAATTCAATTCAGTGCATGAGTAGCACAATTTGGGTTATCTGATCTGCGTAGTAAAGTATCTCGGAGCTGACTGTAGGTATGGCACTCCACCTCAGCAAAAAAAAAGACACTTTTCCTATTCTAGCTATAGCTTCAAGGGGATAGACTCCTCACTGTTCAGCTGATACTGACAATAGGCCACTCCACTGACTTAGCTACTTATGATACCATTAACCACTTTTGCTGTTTCAGTAACTGTGTCATTATTTTTCTTTAAAATATCCATATCAAGGGAGAAAACCACAAACTCTGACAAACTATTTCACGGTCCTGTGACTCTGTTGCTAAAAAACATTTCCTGATATTTAATCTACTTCTGTTTACTTTAACAGAATGTTCATGACCTCTTAGGTCACTGTCTCTCCTTCTAGTAAATGGAGCCTGCAATTGGAATATTGCTTCTACATACAGTGAGTATGATGTTTATTCTACATTTACTAGAAGGAGAGACAGTGACCTAAGAGGTCATGAACATTTTGAATTGGCAGACAAGGTAACGAGCAAGCCGTAACTTAATACAGATTTTGCATTGTTGCAAATCTACTGCAAAATCATATTTGGAATATTGCTTCTACAGTGAATATGATGTTTATTTATACTTTCAACCTTGTGTCAGATCCTACCCATGGTGAATATATATTTACCAACCCCTCCGCACGAGCAGGATGCGACGCAAGGTCAATTTCTTAAGCGGAGTTTAACAGGTTTGAATTCAGAGTTTTCCTTTTCCTAGACCGGTTGCCTAACCAAGGTTAAAGAGCCCAGTCTGCCCTACTATTTTCCCATAGCTGGAGGGAGAGTAGGATTCATACCTTTCCCAAGGGTATTAGCGCTAAGTGAAATGCAATTACCCCGTCCAGGATTTGAACTCAGAGCGACGAGTCTATTTCCCATGACTACCCATGGTGAATAGGTTGGGTAGAAAGGCATCCCATTGTGGTGTAAGGGTTAACAAGTTACTTGCAGATCCATTACTACCTTAACCCTGTAGTACAACACTGCTTACATATTGCTAATCAGAATATGACCCATAAGTTACAGAATTATTAATAACCAGAATATATTAATAACCAAAATAATGATTATCTCAATAGCCACCTTCCAGGTGATGATTTTATCATTAATATATGATAAATTGATTTTGTGAACTTTAAAAAAAAATATTTATAGATTTGAATAAAATTCTATTATCATTATATTTATATGTACATGCACACAAAAAAAAACTAAAATAGATAAAATTAAATAAAAAACTGTCATGTCCTTTCTTTCTTTTTCTTCTTATTGTGTCTTACTGGTTTATATTGACTTGTTTTTGTTCAAACAGGTTTTAAAAATTTGATAGGAGTATGAGTGAATAGTCACAAGGACAGATGCACAAAACCGTTTGCATTTCTTGTTTATGTTAACCTATTTTTCTTCTATCTGTTTTCCTTTCTTTTTTTTGATAAATAAGTTAAAGCCAGACTACAGACAATCACAAACATCTTTATGTATGCTAATAGTTTTTACTCTTAAAACATTAAATAATTTATAAATACTATTAAAATCTACAGTATTGCCTATAAGTATGAACCTTCCAATTTTTTTCACAAAAAGTTAAAAGATACCAGAATTTAATGATTTCTATTGGAATATTATACAATCAAAACAGATATTATTAGATATTATATATTACCAGACTATACAGCATTGAAAATCTGTAACTAGAAAATTTAAACTGGATTATACAGCTAACTTTATTGAAAATGGTATACAGATAAATTCTGAAGTTTCTTTTATATTTTTCCTCGTGACCCCTATGATGGTATCGGTTTCAATTCATCTTATCTTTTTAGGAAGTGGTTATGTTTCTGACCAGGTGAAAGGTGTTTTAAAGCATTCCATCATAGGGAAGGGCCAGTTGACACCTTATTTTCTGCTCTGTTGTGATTTTTCAGACTGGTCATTTTCAGTTCAAAGTTTTTTATTTTTTTATCTTATTTTTTATTCTTTTATTCTTACATTTCTTATCATGTGCACACACCAATTTTAACCCTTTTTACATAGCATTCATTGGACAAAAAGGGGGCCTATTCTGAAAACATTAAACTTGAATATCCTATAATAAACATTAAAATTAGTAGTTGGACAAGTTCCCAAATTTTAATTAAAGTAAGTAAATAACTAATAAATAAATTTTAAAAAATTAAGATACCTAAAAAAACAAACATACCAAGAATTAAATAAAATTTATCAATCCCTATTTATCTCTTAAAGTCCTATACCACCTCATTCCACCCGACCGGAAGTCTCATTTGTTTTCATAATCCACCCCAAACGATAACCTTTGTTTAAATGTAATATTAAACATATTTAGAAGTCTTTGATTTAAGTGAAATAACAGGTAACTTTAGATGCAAAGGTCATTTTAAACCATTTTTTTAATATATCCTTATAGGAATGCTCTGGACTTAGAAAATTCTCAACAGGATGTTAAGAGTTATATATGTATATAATGATGGGGTTTATCACTTTCTAGCAGTGACAATTTATGAGCTCAGTCTCTTAATCCAAAGCCACCTAGTTGGTCTTTTTTCAAGAACTCTGTGATGATTCTGATGGCTCTGCCTTTTAGCAGCTCCAGTTTTAAATCCATAACAGCCTACTTCTATTGGCTCACAAAATGACCACCAATTCTGTTCCTAAATTATTCCACTTTTAGTTTGTTGTCTATATCTATGCAATATTCATATAGTATATTTTTTTTTTTTGTTGACATGTTTTGTTCTACTGAGAAATATATAGTTCAGTTCCACATTTGATTTACATACTGTAAATATGAATGTATAAACTCTTTATTTAAAGTCACAAAATTATTAATTTACTAACTTAATTTCTGAAGTCAAAGATTGCTCCTAATCTTTCCCATTATGTTTGAATTTCAACTCAATTTATTATTCCTGTATTAGTTGACGCCAATTTTTTTGCTTAAAAGTTAGATCTTTAAAATTTGACCTATAATGAGTATATATGATACACTTTTTTCTAAACAAAATTACTATATATATATATATATATATATATATATATATATATATAGAGAGGGAGAGATCAATGTATAATAATTTCCTAATTATATACAGAGCAATATTTATAGGATTGATAAAAAAAAGGCTTAAATATCAGTCATGTTAATGGTTATAAATTTATTTCAACCAAAAGATTCTCATCTTTTATATATATATATATATATATATATATATATATATGTAAGAGAAGATGAACAAAAGTGATAAAAACAAACAAATATTTATTTTATGTTATTTACTTTTTTTTTATCCTCAAGTCATCATCAGGAGAAAAACTTTTTGTGAAAAAAATGTTTTTAGAATGTTTTCAAAGTCTTTTATAAGCCACAAAAAAAAAGGATGGAAAAGTGGCATATCTGTATATATATTTACAAAGATATCCTACCAATCAGTAGCAGCCATGTGTCTGCATACCAACCATTAAGCCAGTTCCTGGTTGATTTTAGTAAACTTTTCCAACATATGTGAACAATTTTGCCCATTTTGTAGACTTGATTAAGGAAACACCCATCCTGCCCTAAAACATGTTGAACCTGCTCATCAAAGTTCTGACTGATGAGACTTTATCAGTAATATATCAATCTCTGGTTGAAATTTATTAGAATTCCAGTCTATAATTTGATGATGATAATCTTAACTTTTGGCATACAAACAACATATTTCCAATTTGAATATAACAAAGGAAATGCCTTGTCACAGGTTATAACAAACATATGCATGTCGTACTTTGAATAATTGTTCCTGATAATATCAAATATCCAGTTCACCAGAAAGATATATGAGGTGCTCCTTGTATAATGGTTATCATAGGAAATGGACACTGCAAACTGGGTTCAAATCATGGATCAAACAGAGTGTTAATACTCTTGGGAAAGGTATGCATCCAACTATTCTCTTTCCAGTTATGGGTAAATAGTAAGGCAGTCTGGGCTCTTTAACCTTGGTATGACAAACGGTCTTGGAGAAGGAAAACTCTGAATTTAAACCTGTTAAGCTCTGCTTAAAAACTGACCTTGTGTTACATCCTGATCATGTGGAGGGGTTGGTAAATACATACATTGTTCAGTGATGCATATGGCTAGAAAAGGCTAGAGATATAAAAGACATGACCATAGCAAGTCTAGAAAGATCCTAGGTTTGAATTAGGGTTATATCATGTTGAAAGCACCAGTTTCCGCTAAAGCCATCCTTTTAGAAGAACATGCATTAAACAAAAGCAAAAAAACAAAAAAACAAACCAGAGTGGTAGTAACTGTTAGTCCAAATTAGTCAAATTGATCAGTTTAAAAATAATTTCTATTCAATAGGACTATGTGCAAAAATATATTTTCAAAAACTACACAAAACATATAAATATGAATGTACAATGAATGCAACTCCCTAACCTCTAGGCATAAAGTAACCCTAAATGGGTTGACATGGTGTTAAAATCAATCAATTTAATCTATTTCAACATTTGCTCTTATAGTTGTTTAAATTTAGCCTCAGCATCCAGTTGGAGAAGATTTGGGTTAATGTCTTATAAAACATTACTGTGTGTGTGTGGGGGGAGAGATCTTGTTAACTCCTTGTGAAGAATAGGTCTGATCCCACACCATGTCAGTGATGGTGCTGCAGTTTTTGTTGCAAATAGGTTTCATGGGTAGAAATACTATTCCACACATCCTGCTTTTAAAATCAGACTTTTTCCTTCTCCTAGATTAGTTGCTCTATCAAAGCTAAAGAGCCCAGTCTGCTCTACTATTTACCCATAGCTGGCTGATGTAGAAATGAAAAGAATTAGAAGGAAGTGAGATGCAATCAGCTTTGTCTGGGATTTGAACTTAACTTGCTAGGTCTGTTTCCTATGATGATAACCATTAAGCCGTGTACATTTCCTTTCTTAAAGGGGAGTGCCAAAATTAATGGCTCAAACTTTTATTTCCTTTAACCAAACCTGTTAGGGTTCCATCTATCGGTTAAATAGACCAAAAAAATGAGCTCACAAAAAAATGTTTAAAAAAGAAATGAGTTTTTAAAAAAATGTGAATATCCCACAAGAATGAATAAAACAAAAATGTCTTTGGCATGAAATAACCCAAGGATTGACATGCCTTAAAATCCAACCAATCAACCCACCAGCCAGCCAAGAATGAATAAAACAAAATATCTTCGGCATAAAATAACCCAAATGTTGACATGCCTTAAAATCCAACCAATCAACCCACCAGCCAGCCAAGAATGAATAAAACAAAAATGTCTTTGGCATGAAATAACCCAAGGGTTGACATGCCTTAAAATCCACCCATCCAACCCTTTAACTAACAGTTAATATTTTTCTAATATCTATTAATAATGGAGATTTGGTCTCTATTTGTCTGAAACTACGGCACGGCACTGCTTACATCACATTACCCCAAATCGTCATAACATAGAATAAAGAACAACCTAGTATTATATTCACTCATAATTTGAGTATGCAAACTTAAACAGTCCTTATTGTTTTTTAAAACTCGGTATTATATATTTTTTTATAGTTTTGTTTTATTCTGACATATATTTAAAGTTATCTAACATATAGAGTTTTACAAGAAAATTATTTACAAACAAGAAATAGTCATTTTTTTCAGTATCAAGAGATTAACTAAAAAGTTTACAAATAAATAAATGCCTACGATTTATGTGTAAAATATTCAAAATAATTATTTAATTAATAATCAATAAATGCATGCAACATTTTATTTGAGGAGGACATAACTAAATTTCCATTGTTTTATTTTTTTTTACTCCTTTGATAAATTTTATTTTTACTTATTTCACGATATAAACCCCCTGACACTGAATTTTTAACTCCCTCCTTCTCTGGCAAAATCTTTCAAAAATTAATTTTTACACTGCCCATAGGACGTTTTTTTTTTTTTCCTAGTCTATCTAACACAACTAATAAGTTGTTTTTTTTTTCTATCTGCTATGAGCCTATTTATCACATGATATGTCTACTTACAACCTTTTAAAGGACTATTGAGATTAGAAACATGAGGGAACACTTCATAACTACATTTCCTGGACTAGATATTAATAAGTCATCAATCATGATATTTGGAAAGAGGATACTGAAAATAATTTTGTCCGTGTTTGATAAGTAGTCATTTGGCTGAGTAGGAGGTTCACTAAAACAACAAATGACTGCTCCGTCTGTAACAAGTATTAACACATGTTGAAAGTTTCTGTTTTTGTTTTTCTTGGGTTGTACTTTGTCTTACCATAATCTAATCACTGTTGAGAATGGCATTATGTAAAAGATGAGTAAGGGGATTGCTGTCAGACATGACATGCTCAATCATGGGAGTGTTGCTCAATAGGATTGTGGGTGTCAGAGTTGATTAGCCAGAATTCTCTTTGGATCAGCAAGTTGTCTTTTGTAGTAGGTCTTATCAATTCTCTGAACTGGATTCCTGCAATGATTCAGAGTATATATGTTTTACTTCATTGCAAGACCATATTTTGAAATCTTGCTGAAGACTTTGGTTCACATGCTTCCCAGAAGGGGAGTCTCTGTGGTGTAGTGGCTAACATGCTGGACTCTGACATTGTAGTATGCGAGTTTGAACTCCAACTGCACTATTACATTCACTTTCTGACTAATACCCTTGGGAAAGGTATGAACCGCCTCATCCCACTGCTATGGGTTAAATAGTATCACTACTGTTCTTCTACAAGGATGTTTTTCAGTAGTAACAAATTTACAAAAAATTAAATAACCCATGAAGGTTGATATGCTATTAATCAAAGAACCTATTGAAGTCAGTCAGTCAGTCAGTCAGTCAACAATTGGTTTGAACAATGTGACTGGCCAAGCACAACTGAACCAGTGTCAAGACAACTGGTACTTATGGGAATTCAGAACAGTCCACAGTCCTGATTGGCTGTTTGGTGTGTATGATCCTCTGAGGCTCCATAAATCCTACCACTTTGCAGTGGTCTTTACAGCATACCAGAATTGTATTGGGTTACGACTGCTTGCTGTCTTGTCTTGCCAATTCAACGGTAATTGGACTTAGTATGATTATTCTACAGAACCCAAACATAATTCCCAGAAATTTCTTCATTCTGTTTTTATGTACAACAGCATTAGAGTGCTGCCATTGGATAATAGTGGCCATTGCAGGTTTGTTTTCTTGATGTTATTTATTTAAGTGATGGAGGTTGACAGGCGTCTTGCTCTCTCTTTGTGTGTCACACTTGTCCGGATAGTTTTAAACCTCTCTTTCCACTCCTACACATTTCTACATGGTAGTGCACTGTTTCCATATTGTGCTAAAAGCTTTCAATGAATTTCAGCCCCTGACACTCTTTCCAACCAGAGAAATTGGGTCACTTCCTTGGTGCATACTGGTGTTTACACTGCAAAGACAGCCAGCAAAATGGTGTGATCAGGCACAAACCTCAATCATGTGACCACAACCATGCCAACTATAAGCACATATGCACAGAATGCAGTGTGACAATAATAAAGATATGTTATGGCGAAAGTGTGGATAATTTTAGACTCTCCCTTGTAGAATGATTCTTTCCCCCCCCCCCCAATATTAGTAAATCTTCATTTTTTTTGGGGGAGGGGGTTTAGTTCTCTTTATCTTTTTTTTTTTTTTTTTACACTTAATTCCTTCTCTCTCTTTTTGATCACATTCTTCCCCCCTTTTCATAAAAAGTAAAAAATTTAGAATTATTTTGTAGTGCATCATCATATTCAAATAGAACTACTGTTGTCTCTTTCAATGATATTGAACAGTGTTGATTTTTCAGTAGGCAATTTCTAGGAGTACAAGTACAGCCAAGAAAAAGAGCCATAGACAAACACGTGCACATACAAACACACACACACACAGACAGAGAAAAAAATGTGGGTGTAATCTATCTGATAGCACCACTGGAACAAGGCAAACATGATGTATAGAAAAAAATCTCTTGTTTATTCTTTGTGTCTACCAAAGAGACTTCTTATTTGTAGGGAGATAATGAAGTTAAATAGTAAACAGATGTATAGATTATAGGCCTTGCCACAGGTGGACATGGGACTTTTTCTTTCCATAGGAACTCTGTCTCTCTATCACGTCTGGGTTGGTGTACCGGTATGAGTTAGTGTCAGTTTTCAGAACTAAGTGGCATGAACTTGGTAGACTCAGTCAAGCGGAACCAACTTTTGATTGATGAGTCTTGGCATGACAAAGAAACTAAATCCACATAAAAAGGTATTTTTTGTTCAGAGACAGACGAGCTTCATGATTCTTGCTTTAGAAAAATTCACCATGAATACTCTACTCCATGTCTGTGTTATCTCAGATATGATGAAAACAAAACTCTATTTGCTATAATTTGTTATCTGAAGCCTTTTTTCACAATGGCTATTTTCTTGATCATTTTATCTAATTCTGTGGTCCACCCACAAGCAATCAGGAGCTGCATCTGCAAGTCAACCAGGTGCTGGTCTAAGCTACAATGTTAATACATTGGTCTCCCAAAATAGTCTCCTTATCATTCTCCTATCAATCTTAATTTGGCCTTTCATTGATCAAAGATTACTATGTCTCCACCATTATCTGATGCTTTATTTTCTAACATTTCCATAACTAACTTTTCCTTCATTTTAAGCCTTCCATATTGTTTTAATTTATTTATTTATTCATTTGATTTTTTAAAAAAAATGTTTTACTGTTGTTCTGCTCTACAGTTAAGTTATTGGGAATTAACTAATTTTCTTTTCTTTTCTAAAACTCAAAGGCTCAAACACAGAAAAAAAAATCACTATTCCCACCTAACACTATTATAAAGATATTTTAAAATTTTCACTGAAAAACTGTAGTAGTATAACAATTATGGTGTAAAAAAATTAGCATATTTGTGGTATTGTACCAAAAATAAAAATATTAAGTGATTTAGGCTAACTAGATTAACTTAGATAACTTGATGACTAACATTTCCCCACTCCCTACTTGACATTTTCTTTTTAAAAACATTTTATATAAAAAATATTCTTATGAAAATAATACTGTAAATCTTTGTTGTTTAACCAGTTACATTTTAAAAAATATTGAAGATTACCAGATACAATGAACATTGAAGAAGACTGAGATGATTAAAAAATTCATGCATAAAAATTAGAAAAAGAAAATTCATAAAAAGTTAATTTCCCATGGTTACTACTACTACTACTACTACTACTACTACTACTACTACTACTACTACTATTATTATTATTATTATGGTATGTGTATGTATATATATAATATATATATATATATAAATATGAAGAAATTTGAAAAACGAACTGTTCCAAAAATAAGATGAATTTATTTATCGACGCTTAAGCGTTTTGGTTTATTTAAACCTTCATCAGGATTGATTATGGGATGAAGAAATTGATGGATGTTTTGTAAATGACAGGAGTTAGAAAAATATTTATAAAACGTTTGTAACTGAATTTGTTCAGCATTATATTTTTTTGAAAGACGATCCACACACGCAAAGGTGTCATGATGCGTGATGTAACTTGAAGAAATTCATTCAACAAAAGACAAGAAAAAGTATTAATGGACTGATTTTATAAGAACAAAGTGGGGAAAGATAACTAAATAATTTGTGACAGTGAACGAGTACCACCGTACTCGTTTAGAAAAAGACCAAGACATTGTCTTGCCTCCCAGAGTCGAACCCACACCCACTGGAATGCAAAGAAATGCGATTCAGGCGCTAGATGGACGCGAGAAACGGTGACTATGTGGAGAAGTTTTTTATTTTTTTGTAAAAACAATTCCTCCTTTAATGCTCTGACTTTCTCCACTGTTGGATTGTACAAGTTTGATTTTAACATTTAAAATACATGAAGATAATTTTTAGAATTTAAACTATAGAAAACTTTGAGGATTTATTAATAAGTGATAATATTTATAGATTATCACTGTATTCAACATCTTTGACTCATTTTGGGAGACTGGAGACCAACTTTAAGAAAGTCTAGAAAGGAACAAGTCATTGTGTCCCAATTATGCATTGGTCACACAAGACTAACGCACTCCTATATACTCAAACAAGAACAACAACAACAGTGTGAAACATGGCAAACATCTTTGACTGTTAAACACTTATTCATGGAATGCAGGTATTTTGCTCACATCAGAAACCGTTATTTTAATGCAAACAATGAAAGATCTGTTTGAAAATGTCAACATGGAGGACATTCTGTCCTTTTTGAGGGAAATAAAATTATACCATAGAATATAGATATGAACTTAATCAATACCATACAACATGATCCCCAATGGTGCTTACATATTGTTAAAACCAAAAAGTATAAATATAAATACACAACATATATTACTTCCTAACCGTTAGGCATGACATAACCCCAGACGGATTGATATGCCATTAAAATCAACCAACCAACCAATCAGTATGATATCTGATCATGTTTATTCTTTATGTAAGCAATTGTTTTGTTGTAGTTCCAATTACAATGAAAGCAAGAGAGCATTGTGGAGAGTATTTTTGCTGGAACAGGTGTTATGACAGTCATCATAGGAAGAGCTGGTATGCTAAGAATTTATTTTTTATTCTGCTTTGATGGTGATTGCCATTTCTTCACAGAATAAGGCCATTTCTACAAGTAGTTTGGTTGTGAGCAAGCAGACGGACCAAGGATCCAGATTTGTTTTTACTACCCTATCACATGTGAATCCCTTCCGTCTTCCTCACGTGTGTGGCGATACGTGATTGAGAAGCCCAGCCCACGATGGGCAAGCACTGTCACACAGGTCGGTCTTAAATGTAGGAGTTGTGTCCGTGACGTCCGTTATGTGCCGCCTATGTAGAGACCTATTCTGCTTTGATACCAAAATATTAATATAAAAAAAGTGGCCTATTGTATCAGCCAGGCAGTGAGGGAGTCTATCCTCTTTTCACTAGAGCTACACCAGGAAGACTGTTTATGCCACTTTACCGCACAGATCCAAGTTGTGTTACTCATGTGCTGAGTTGACAAGGGCCAATATCAAACCCTGTGGTTCCTAGGTGGATGCTCTTCTAGCAAACGAAATGTAATTCTGATTCTACCAAAGACACCGTAACACTGAGAAGAATTTTGACCTCTGAACCCTGTGGTTCCTAGGTGGATGCTCTTCTAGCAAACGAAATGTAATTCTGATTCTACCAAAGACACCGTAACACTGAGAAGAATTTTGACCTCTGAACCCTGTGGTTCCTAGGTGGATGCTCTTCTAGCAAACGAAATATAATTCTGATTCTACCAAAGAAGCCGTAACACTGAGAAGAATTTTGACCTCTGAACCCTATGGTTCCTAGGTGGATGCTCTTCTAGCAAACGAAATGTAATTCTGATTCTACCAAAGAAGCCGTAACACTGAAAAGAATTTTGACAAACTAAGTCCGTCGTGTTTTACCCCTCGCCACTGTCCAACCGTCTCCTTTTATACTCGGTCTGGACGAGACACGACACAACTCTCGTCTCGCCGACTGAGCTAAACTGGCCCTAAAGTATAAATCAACTGAATTTTTTTCCACTTACAATTGAGACACTTTTTAAAAAAAGATTTTAGTAAAGCAAACTGTTTTACTTTTTAATGTCAAAGTGATTTTTATGGAAACCCAAAATTTGGGATAATTTTTTCCCCATCAATAAATTAAAAATCATTTCTTTGTTCAATGTTAGTACAGAATATGAATAGACATAGAAATAAAATTGCTCACAGTAGGATTTGAACCCAAAGAATATCAAACTAGTCCAACCATCTGTTGCATGGACAATACTTTATATTGGTACCGTATTGGCAACCTACTTTAAACTGCCAATATAGAAGACTTGTTGGAATCTATGACTTTGTGTATTACTCTCACCTGGAAATTAATTATAAAGTTCCCCATAACTACTTAAAAGTGCTAAATTAATTAACCTACTTTTTTATGTTGCTTTGTATTAGGTTAATGTCAGCTCAACCTATAATAGGACACTTTTATTATCCCTTTCTCCCTCTCCCTATATATATAAATGTGTGTGTGTGTGTGTGTGTGTGTATTATTAGTTTGGGGGGAACAAAACAGAAAAACCCGAAAAAAAATCCGAATGAGTCAAGATAATAAATATTGGAAAGTGCTGAATACATACTTGTAGAGCAGAATCAGCAACAGAAATTAACTACCCAGATTTCACCAAAAGGATCTTCAGGATAATTCAGACAGTGTGTGTGTGTGTGTATATATATATATATATATATATATATATATTATATATATATATATATATATAATATATATATATATTGGAGTAAAATATGGAATTAAATCAGACAGTATGTAGAAAATTGTCAACATATATAAAGCTGGTGTGCCTGTCTGTCAGTCTAGAGCCAGATTATACAGAAAAACGTTGCCAAAATAACAACTTCTTCCTACTATGGAACTTACATATTTTGCTTTAAAAATCATTTCTTTAAAAAAAAAAAAAATACAACAGGTTATCAAAAAAATAGGATTAAAAAGGAATCATCCATTTAAAAAAAAAATTAGCTGCTTTCTTTTTCTTGTAATGAATAATTATTTTGTTGATAGTTTTTATAATTATTCTCAGCTGCAATAGTGATGTTATCAACCTTGAACTTCTAACAAACTGGCAAAGTTAGCCTTATTGTTCATCAGATGACCCACCTAGGATTTAATCACATTTTTATTAAAAAATAAGATGAATATATTTACTTACAAAAATGAGCTATTTACTTTTTTAAAGATTAATTGTCAATTTTTTCATTCAAGTATTTTTTTTTTACTTATAGTAAGTTTGTTTAATTTTTTTTATTACGTATATGTATTGTTATAAATTCATCAAGTTTTAGTTCCATTTTAAATGGAACTAAAAGTCAATGATTGATATTAGAATGTTATCTTATAATTTAGATTCATGCAATGTATTCTATAGAATTCCCATGGATACAGCTCTGCTATATATTTTCTGCCATTAAGGATACTTTGGCCTCTAGACCCCCCCCCCCAAAAAAAAAAATTGACTTGCAAAATTTGAAATATATATGTATTTACCCAACTCTGCTGCAGAGCAGGATGTGATAGTTTTTAAGAAGAATTTAACAGGTTTAAATTCAGAGTTTTCCTTCTAGACTGGTTGCCATGCCAAGATTAAAGAGCCCAGTCTGTCTTACTATTTACCCATATCTGGAGGGAGAATAGTTGGATTCATACCTTTCCCAAGGGTATTAGCACCCTGGAAAATCTAAACAGCCTTGTCCAGGATTTGAACTCTCGTTGCTGTGTCCATTTTCTATGATGATAACCATTACCCCACCAGCACCTCCATATATCCAAATTTGAAATATATAAGATATCAGCAACCACTTACTTTCTCAAGATATTTAATGGGTAGTTTAAAACTCTTAAAGTTCTATACCACCTCATTCCACCCGGCTGGAAGTCACATTTGTTTTAACTAATCAGCCCCAAACAATAGCCTTTGTTTAAATTTAATATTAAACCTATGTAGAAATCTTTGATTTAAGGGAAATAATAGGTAACTTTAGATGCAAAGGTCATTTTTAGCCATTTTTTTTAATATATCCTTATAGGAATGCTCTGGACTTAGAAAAATCTCAACAGGATGTTAAGAGTTAAAAATCTTTGATTTAAGGGAAATAATTGGTAACTTTAGGTGCAAAGGTCATTTTTAGCCATTTTTTAATATATCCTTATAGGAATGCTCTGGACTTAGATAAATCTCAACAGGATGTTAAGAGTTAAAAACATGTAAATCCTATTGACTATAGTCTGTATTTTCTTTTCCTATTATAATATATGGAAATGCAGTCAGTTTACACTAAGCCTGATGGTAAGTACGGATTTATTGCAACAGAGAATATAATATGAACAACTAGAAAGATTATGGCTCAAAAAGTTATCTTAGGTATCCAAGTATCCATGTTTGAGCTGCTTCTACTCTGGTTCTGCAATCCAGCCTTTTTGCCAAGGCAGTGTTATTTTTACCTTCACTGAAATATCTATGTCATCGTCAAAGATAATAATATCTGTGTTTGGAATAAAAAGAACAATATTTATTCAAATTGTTTATACTGGCAATACCATTAACATGATTTGATGGCTTTGTTTTAGTTGCATTCCATACTTTCTTGGAGTGTTTGGTTAGCACAGTATATTATAGTTTGTTTTTTTAGTTCATTGATTTAAAACATTTCTTTGATTTTATTTGTTTTAGGTTCTTTGATTTTAATATTGACATTTTAGATGAGTTTTGATAATGGTAGTCTTATTATTATTATAAGATTTACCAGTAAACCTTTTTAACATATCATAGTTTTATTACTGGTTCATGGTTCGTTTATTACAACATATATAAATTTTGTGAATGTGATTATGTATATTTCTCATTATTATGATTTGTTTATTCACTATATTAATAATATGTATTACCTTGAAATTAAATGTATAATTAGTACAATATTATTATACTACTTATGCATTTAATTTCAAGGTAATACAAGAGTTCAGATTACTGTCTAGTATAGACTAGCAGACTTGCTTGTGAAAAAATATATTTACCAATCCTTTAGCATGAGCAGGATGTGACACAAGATCAATTTCTTAAGTGTTGTTTAACAGGTTTGAATTCAGAGTTTTCCTTCTAGACTGGTTATCACACCATGGTTAAAGAGCCAGGTCCACCCTACTATTTACCCATAGCTGTAGGGAGAATAGTTGGATGCATACCTTTCCCAAGGGTATTAGCAGCATGTGAAATGCAAAAAGAATTTGAACTTGGGTCACCGAGTCCATTTCCTGCAATGATAACTATTACGTAACAAGTGCCTCCACAAAGACTAAGTGTTTTAATGAAATAATTCTGATATAAATATTATTGAGATTCCATGGACTCGGAAATATGATCCATAATACATGACAAAAATAATATAGAATGGCTAAAAAGGTTTGTTCAGTTTATGGCATTAGGAGTTTTTAGTATTATCTGAATTGAAAAACATCATTTTTTAATTAATCCTGAAAAGCTGTCATATCAGGATGCTTTTCTTTTTTTCTGTGTTGACAGCACAAATTCTCATAACTATTTCACCACCTATTCCTATCAGTTATCACTCCTGGCAGGTCTTCTGCATGGCATCCAGTATCCGGATAGAGCAGATAGATGTAGGTTTTTGCTGGTTGGTCTAAACTCTCATGTGTCAGTGTCCACAGGAGAATGTCACTTATGAGTTTGTTCTTGTTTCTCCAGCAGTTTCCAGCATGTCTTGTTCATCTTATTTGGATGGTTTGTGTGATAGGAGGTAAGTGGCTGATTATTTGTGGGGTGCTACTTCCAGGATTTGTTCAAGACAGTATGCAGCATAGCCTTATGTAGTTCTCATCTAGCCTTTTCTCTAAGCATTTTGTCAAAGTCCAAGTGGTGTAGCTATACAATAGTACTGACATGGCTACAGCTTGGAAATATTCTTTATTTTATCTGAGAGATAAGATTTCCATATGATTTATAACCTGTTCATGCCTTTCCTATACATATATTGATATTGCTTTCTGTAGATGAGCTATTACTACCTAGGTATGTGAATTAGTCTAACAATTTCAGGGGTTTGCCATTTAATGTGGAAATAGCTCCATCTTGTTTAAAGTACATGAACTCTGTTTTATCCGAGTTCATGGTTTGCTGTTTGCTCCAGATCATAATAGAATTTCTCTAAATCTGTGTTTCATTAGAGTCCAAGTGGTGCAGTCATACTACTTTTTTTTATTTTAATAAAGGTAAAAATGTGACCCAAATGTTCCCAAAATGTGCAGTTTATGAAGAAGATACTGAGAATGATTTGATATACTGTATATATTCGCAGATAGGTCACACTTTTTTTTAACCAAAAATTTCCGCCAAAATCAGTGGTGTAACCTATCCATTCAACATAAATATAAAACAGCATTACTTTAAGTTTTATTTATCATTAAGTTCCAATGATCAGTGATTGCAATGATCCAAAATGCATACAATAAGCATTTGAAAATTTTCAAAGCCTTTTGTTTACATATATAAGTTCTTCCTAACTTTTTTTTATTAGAGTTTGCATTATACATTATGGCAAATTCTAATATAAATATTTGTAAGTAAAGTCTTGAAACAAAGTTGAATATTTTTTATGTGTGTTAGTATAAAAACCTATCTGAGTCAACTGCAAATATCCTCTTTGACAACCACAAATTAAGTGTGTGATCTGTCCACGAATATATACAGTAATATTATGATATATAAATAAATACAACACTAATTACAAAGGTTCTATAACAGAATAACATGATGTGATCAAGGTGTTGGGATGGATATACTCAGCAATCACCTTTCTTTTTGGGACCTGGCCTGACAGATTAGATATTAGAAAACACATTTGGGAAAAGAAAAAAAAAGCTAAACAATAAATATGTTTTTATACATATTACATAAAAAGCTCCAGATTATAATGTGAGCTATCTGTGGGTCAACTGCAAATACCAACTTTGACAACCACAAATTAGGGGTGTGACCTATCCGCGAGTATATCTGGTATCAAAAGTGTTTTGCAAAGTTTCTTGCTAGATGTTTTTCACTGAACAATCCTCTAAAGTTGGTTAGATCATTTGATGCAGTTGATAGTGATCAAAACATGACATTACTTAAGAATAATCAATGCTATGAAAATAGCCAACTTAAACTAAAATGTTCAAATCAATATTCCATCAGACCACATGTTTCTCTGGTGACCAAGCAAAAATTGTTACAGCTTGGCTGAGAAGATTATGCTGATCCACCATTGTCAACAGATATTGCATTACCATTTATTCTATTTTTTATAGAATTATTTTTTTTTTTATGTTGATTTCCTGGAAGACTGCAAAGGGCATTTAAAGCAGTTCTTTGTTGAGAAATATAAAATGTTCTGGCAAGATGGTTGAAATTCTATCAATCTCTCCATAAGGATGGATCATCTAGCACAAGGTTGTGTGTGTGTTAGATATTTGTTCACTAGCTTAAATGCCGCCTTATCGGCAGCGATTAAATTAGCTACTGCAGAGAGCTCTTAATTGGGTCTTCGGCCCAACACTTCATGCACTGAGTACATATCAAATTTTATTAAACTTGAACAATATTTTTCAAACAATTTCATCAAAACAATGATGTAATTTGTTGCAAAAACTGACGTAAAAACTCACCAAAAATAATTGCAGTAATTAAAACTTGGGAATTCAAGATTTCAGGATTGTTGCTCTGGACTCAGCCTGGAATGTTTTTAATTTGTTCATGAAGTTGCCCTGATTTCAAAATGGTATGATATGTTGAGCTATGGCATCTAGGCATAAAGTTGAAAAAATGTGACACACTGACACACGCATTTATCATTAGAGATTAGAACAAAAAGAAAGAATACACCCACATGATGACAAGTAAAAGTTTTATTATTTCTGAGTGTTTTTATAAAAAAACAAACTTGTTTATCATTTATCTATCCTCTTCCACTTCTGGATGTTTTACTTAGTAGGTTTTTTTTTTTTTTGCTATGATTTTGACTGTTTTGTTTTTCTTGTAGTTTCATAAGTTTTCTTTAGCTGTCATTATGGCTGTGTATATACAACAGATAAATATGGTAACAAGAAACCTCATGTCTTTTGTGTTTTATAAGTTTGGAAAGGCTTAACTTACATCAATAGGAAAATCATTTATAATACAAAGATAACAGTGACTAAGAAGACAAGGAAGGCAGAATTTGACTATAAGTATACAAGAATAACTTGCATCTATTTGACAGGGGATTTAGACAGACATAATTATGGGATTTATAAGAAGGTTAAGAGGAAGACATAAGGTTTATTTTGTTATGTTAATTAGCAGAAAACCTGGTCTATAGGCAGGATTTTAAGTTAAATAAGTAAAGTCGTTGGGGTGGCCTAAAGTCAGTATCAGCCAGACAGCGAGGGAGTCTATCCTCTTTTCACTAGCGCTAGACCAAGGAGATTGTTTTTGGCATCTGAGGCGGAGTGCCACACCTACATCAGCTCCTCACTTTACCGCACAGATCCCTGTGCTACTCATATGCTGAGTTGGTGAGGGCCGGTATCAAACTCAGAACGTTGTGGTTCCTAGTCAGACACTCTACCGACTGAGCTAAACCAACTTTTTTTCTTGTGGCGGTAAATACAGATATAACACCAAACTCTGTTTTTGTGAGGACTTATAAGTCAATAAACATCATTGAGAGATTAATGGATTGATCGACTCGTGGTGGGATTTTACTAAAGACTTGATTTTTCACTGACCAGAAAAGTCATAATTTTGGTCTCTGACTCAAAATTTTCTGCTTTAAATAAATATTTACCATCCCCACTGCACAAGTAGGATGTGACAAAGGGTCAATTTCTTATGTGGAATTTAATGTTTTAATTCAGAGTTTTCCTTCTCCCAGACTGGTTGCCTAACCGAGGTGATTTTAAAAGTTTTTAATTTTTTACCATTCAGGCCTATTTTGTGTTTTACTCAGTATGTTATTACTGCTTGTTTAAACCCATTATATCATTGAATAGAGTCCATTTCTTTTGCACACAAAACATATTTTTCTCTCCCTCCATTTGTCTAAGCTATATTTCTCTCCCAATAACATCAAGCATTGCGTTAAAAATAAAAGTGGTGTTGCGGACTGTTATTAATCATTTTTAATTGTTGCCCACTATTTGACTATTTAAGTGGCTCTATCCTGGATATTGAGCACTATCACTAAAACAATATGTTTTGTTTTGAATATTAGTGATACATACATACAGTTCAGGAGAAATTAGACAGTTTCATAAGGAAAAAGAAAAGTGCTTGGTAACTACAAAATTTAATGGATTGTAAAGAAATTCAACAGGCACAGAAATTACACTACTGTCAACAAGTTTCACTGAAAATAACTGCCATTAGCATCGATCACAGCCTCAATCCTGCTCCGGAACCTGGAGCAAGCTGATGTTACAGTTTGCCTGGGAAGGGTCTCAAAAACTACCTTAATTCTGTTGATTAACTGGGCTTTTGTAGTATGGGCACAACAATTGGTGTCTTTCTCAACAGCGCCTCATACATAATAATCCATGGGGTTAAGATCTGGGGAGTTTTGAGGCCAAACATTGTGACTGGTGTAGTCGTAAAAATTCGCTGATAACCATTTTTGACTTTTCCCAGAGGTGTGACAGAGGGCGGAATCCTGCTGCCATACATATGGCCTACTATTAGCTGCTCTTTTTATCCAGGGCTTGACTACAGTGTTTAGCAACTCCACATAGGCATCTGAATTCAACCTGATACACTTTCTGCAGAATTTCGAGGAAATCTGCTGTATGAACGCAATCAGATCGTCTGTTATGTTGCTTTCTT
This sequence comes from Doryteuthis pealeii, assembly GCA_023376005.1. Lineage (NCBI taxonomy): Eukaryota > Metazoa > Mollusca > Cephalopoda > Myopsida > Loliginidae > Doryteuthis > Doryteuthis pealeii. The sequence continues at coordinate 118,548,325 of CM042141.1, read as the reverse complement.
CTAACCACAGCCTCGTAGTCTCCAGTTCATGTCTGATTGTTTTTACAGTGTTCAGGGAGCATTGGGCAGCAACCATAATCTCCTTATTTTGATGGCCAGCACAGATCATCATGATACAAGTTATTCTCTTCCATGATTCAGGTGGGTGCTAGTCATCCATTCTATCTGTCATCACGTATATGAATGAAGAAGGGTCCAAGCTTTTAAATGATGCATATTGTGCGTCAATACCTTCAACCTATGGAGAAAAATAACCAAATATAAATATGTCAAATTCATCCCGAACACCCTGCGTATATATATAATAACCAGATATGTAGTGGGAATAGTTGAGAATACAAGTTGAATAGAGCTTGATGAGTCAAAGGGCCCTTGACCTATCCTAGTTAATTTGACTTTCTGTACATGTTATATTAAACCTTCAGTTACATATTATATTTCAACTATTTGATACATCTCCTTTGTCAATGTATTTATTGTTATATCTTGTAAATTATTTACATTATAACGCTACTTTTGCACTGAGCAAATCTGGACAATGTCACAAAATGAATGAATTTGCTACTCAAGAATGCTACTACTTCTGTCCCATAATAGTTTTTACATTTGCTTCTATATTTCCTATGCTAAATGTAACCATTATTATGGAACAAAGGTATATTTTTACACAGTTGATATTTACAAGGGTAATCCCAAAAGTAAGGTCTCCAAAATGCTGGGGACACAGGGAAACTGTTTATGCAGCTATTGACAACACTGTTGTGTCTGCTGGGCATGCGTCTGCCTCACAGCCAAATTTAGTCTTGGCTTGACAGTCATTTCTGATGTAGCTGACGCTACTGCCAAATATGAAGTTCACACAGTTATTCAGTGTTAGAATGCAAAAGGCATTAAACTGATTGAAATTCATTGCCAATTAATGGAAGTGTATAGCAAGTTGTGCATGGATATCAAAAACGTCTACAAGTAATATAAGGAGTTTGCAATGATGATGAACATGGCAGCAAGGTGCTATGACATGGGCATAGAAAAACTGCTATGACACCTACAAAAATGTATTGACCAAAATAATGATTATGTAGAAAAATAGATACATGTTCAAACTTTAAAATGATGTAAACATCATCTGTGATTTCTAAATGTTTTGGAGACTTTATCTTTGGGATTACCCTTGTAAAAAGCATGATCTTTTAAAGAGTTATTTTAGACTAAAGAAAAAACAACTCTCGGTAATCTGAACATTAGCTACATAAATGAGAGTAACCTCCCCTTGTTTATTTCATTCTGAGGAAGCCTTATGTTTTAGTCGGCCATTTTCATTTCACCATAAATCTACACTGAAAATACGAATTTGTTCAAATCAATACAACTGCATGTTTTAACACAAAAATATCATAAAATGTGTTCTTAATTGTGCTTGTGTATTATTTGAAATGAACTTAATTGTTATTAAGAACACATTTTATGATATTTTTGTGTTAAAACAGGCAGTTGTATTGATTATGGTGAAATGAAAATGGACAACGAAAAAATATGGCTTTCTCAAAGTGAAATAAACAAAAAGAGGTTACTCTCATTTATGTAGCTAATGTTCAGATTACCCAACTCTCTTTATTTTTTTCTTCATATTTATCTTTATCTTTTTTTTTCTTTTTGCAAAGATTTGTTGTTCATTTCATTGTAATCTCACAACTTTTTTCCCCCTTTTATTACAAAGCTGATCTCCCTGACTTTGTCTATTTACTTTCCTAGATTCCTTCTCTATGAATCATAATATACAAAACAAACACTAACACAATTCATGTTACCTGTCAAGTCAATAAAATCTATAATACACTTGTTCCTACTTAACGACTAATAATGTACATAATACTTCCCTCAAAACACATTCACTATATCGTGACAATTCACCTTACTACCCATTGATCTATTGAATATACTATTGTAGCATATACTAATACAAATCCTGAAGTATGAGTCCTCCAGTAAGAATCAATAGTAATGGTTTCTTAGTCTAGTTTGTTAACCATTATGCCATGCAAGACAATCCTATCTAAAGAATAAGTAAAGTTGTCAGGGTAGCCTAAAGTCAGTATCAGCCAGACAACGAGGGAGTCTATTCCCTTTTCACTAGATTGTTTTTGGCATATGGGGTGGAACTCCACACCCACCTTCCATCAGCTCCTCACTTTACTGCACAGATCCCTGTGCTACTCATACACTGAGTTGACGAGAGCCAGAATCGAACCAGGAACCTTGTGGTTCCTAGTCGAACACTCTACTGACTGAGCTAAACCAGCCCTATAAAGAATAAGAATAAGAAATAAAAATAGAATAATCAGAGCTTACATTTAGCACTTAGTAAGGATTAAACAGGAACCTTGTGGTTCCTAGTCAAACACTCTACTGACTGAGCTAAACTGGCCCTATAAAGAATAAGAATAAGAAATAAAAATAGAATAATCAGAGCTTACATTTAGCACTTAGTAAGGATTAAACAGGAACCTTGTGGTTCCTAGTCAAACACTCTACTGACTGAGCTAAACTGGCCCTATAAAGAATAAGAATAAGAAATAAAATAGAATAATCAGAGCTTACATTTAGCACTTAGTAAGGATTAAACAGGAACCTTGTGGTTCCTAGTCAAACACTCTACTGACTGAGCTAAACCAGCCCTATAAAGAATAAGAATAAGAAATAAAAATAGAATAATCAGAGCTTACATTTAGCACTTAGTAAGGATTAAACAGGAACCTTGTGGTTCCTAGTCAAACACTCTACTGACTGAGCTAAACTGGCCCTATAAAGAATAAGAATAAGAAATAAAAATAGAATAATCAGAGCTTACATTTAGCACTTAGTAAGGATTAAACAGGAACCTTGTGGTTCCTAGTCAAACACTCTACTGACTGAGCTAAACCAGCCCTATAAAGAATAAGAATAAGAAATAAAAATAGAATAATCAGAGCTTACATTTAGCACTTAGTAAGGATTAAACAGGAACCTTGTGGTTCCTAGTCAAACACTCTACTGACTGAGCTAAACTGGCCCTATAAAGAATAAGAATAAGAAATAAAAAATAATAATCAGAGCTTACATTTAGCACTTAGTAAGGATTAAACAGGAACCTTGTGGTTCCTAGTCAAACACTCTACTGACTGAGCTAAACCAGCCCTATAAAGAATAAGAATAAGAAATAAAAATAGAATAATCAGAGCTTACATTTAGCACTTAGTAAGGATTAAACAGGAACCTTGTGGTTCCTAGTCAAACACTCTACTGACTGAGCTAAACTGGCCCTATAAAGAATAAGAATAAGAAATAAAAATAGAATAATCAGAGCTTACATTTAGCACTTAGTAAGGATTAAACAGGAACCTTGTGGTTCCTAGTCAAACACTCTACTGACTGAGCTAAACCAGCCCTATAAAGAATAAGAATAAGAAATAAAAATAGAATAATCAGAGCTTACATTTAGCACTTAGTAAGGATTAAACAGGAACCTTGTGGTTCCTAGTCAAACACTCTACTGACTGAGCTAAACTGGCCCTATAAAGAATAAGAATAAGAAATAAAAATAGAATAATCAGAGCTTACATTTAGCACTTAGTAAGGATTAAACAGGAACCTTGTGGTTCCTAGTCAAACACTCTACTGACTGAGCTAAACTGGCCCTATAAAGAATAAGAATAAGAAATAAAAATAGAATAATCAGAGCTTACATTTAGCACTTAGTAAGGATTAAACAGGAACCTTGTGGTTCCTAGTCAAACACTCTACTGACTGAGCTAAACTGGCCCTATAAAGAATAAGAATAAGAAATAAAATAGAATAATCAGAGCTTACATTTAGCACTTAGTAAGGATTAAACAGGAACCTTGTGGTTCCTAGTCAAACACTCTACTGACTGAGCTAAACTGGCCCTATAAAGAATAAGAATAAGAATAAAAATAGAATAATCAGAGCTTACATTTAGCACTTAGTAAGGATTAAACAGGAACCTTGTGGTTCCTAGTCAAACACTCTACTGACTGAGCTAAACTGGCCCTATAAAGAATAAGAATAAGAAATAAAAATAGAATAATCAGAGCTTACATTTAGCACTTAGTAAGGATTAAACAGGAACCTTGTGGTTCCTAGTCAAACACTCTACTGACTGAGCTAAACTGGCCCTATAAAGAATAAGAAATAAAAATAAAATGAGTAGAGCTTACATTTAGCACTTAGTAAGGATTAAACAGGTGACTCAGCTGTAATTGGTCAGCTTGCTAACCATTAAACTATAAAGTAACCTAAAAAAAATAAAAATTAAGCACCACTTATATTTGGCACAAGGCCTCATATATGTAGCATCTACTGAGGATTGAACTCACTACCCAGTTGTAATTGATATGCAAGAATAACTCACTATCTATTATACCACAATGAGATGCCCAAAATTTTCTGTTGTGTGTATTTACCCAATCCCTCCACCAGTACTCCTTCAATGCCATTACTCCAAGTTCCACTGCTTCGGAGTGGTAGTACCTGTTAGGCTCCCATCTCTGGGTCAGATAGATCAAAAATGTGTTTTTAAAAAATAAGCTTTAAAAAAATGTTGAATACCCAACAAGAATGTATAAAACTGTTGGAATTTTGTGATATAAGGCGTGTGCCAGACGGCTACTTTTACTTATAGACTCGACGATAAGCATGTGACCTGGGAAGGATTCCTATTGTCCAATCACTGGCAATGCTCTGCTGCTGATATTATTATTTATACTGACCTTTTCTGATCATACTAATCATTACTACTTGGATCTTCTTGGACGACGGAACGTAGTATTATATCGCGGGACTTATTCACTTACCAAGGGATACTATACCACAGGACTTATTGACTTACCAAAGGATTCTATAACTCAGGACTTACTTACTTACTTTAAGTTCTTTTACAACTGGCTAAGAATGGCGGCCAGATACTTAACAAAAACAAACATTTTCGGCATAAAATAACCCAAGGGTTGGCATGCCATAAAACACAACCAACCAACCCCTCCACCATGGTCAGGATGTGACACAAGCATAGTACAGCTGGTTTGAATTTTGAGTTTTTCTTTCTCCTAGACTGGTTGACTAACCAAAATTAGAGAGACCAATCTGCCTTGCTATTTACCTATTGCTGGTGGTGGGAGGGAAAATGGATTCATGCCTTCCCCAAGAGTATTAGCACAAAAAAAAAAAAATGCAACCAGGTTTATCCAGGATTTGAACTTGGCCCACCAAATCCATTTTCTATGTTGATAACAATTATACAACGTGTACCTTTGTGTAATGTCAGAGTTGGACTTCTTTTTTAAACTATCATTTGGTGACAAACTTTTAATAATGGAATATACTTTATATAAACAGTTAGTGACTACTAACATAGTGATTCAAGGGTGGGAGGTGCAGAGATAGGATCCTGCAACCCCCCCCCTCTAGTGGCCAATAAATACTGATTCAGATTTTTCAAAGATTCACCTACCCACCCAATGTGCCAAGCAGTCTGGGGGTTTTTTCTGCCAAGGCTCTAGTAACAAAAGTTAGGCAATATATTTCAATGGATTGGGGTGATTTTGCGCAGCCATGGAGTTGCTTGCTGGGACAGCTGCTCCTTCCTGACTCCCCCTTTTTTCTGCAACTGTAAACAGTGCTTAATTATTAAAAATTGCAAAAGTATAAAAATAGCAGCAGAATTGGACTGTAGAAAATTATTTCCAAGGAGTATTTAATTTTACAAAATTGTTAAAAATTAAAGATGATGATGTTTTTCATTATAACTTGTTAATTGCTCAGCCACTTTAAAATTCTTATGTAAATTATTCTTTTCTATTCTATAATTGTAAAGATTGAATGTCTATGAGACATACTGAAACAAATGTTAACAAGAAACTGAAGGTTAAACTTTTATAAACCGGTCATTTTTATTGTTTATAAACTAATTTTGGCATATTCTTACAATGTTGCCCACTAAAAAGAGAAAATAAAAGAAATTAAATAAAAAATGTCATATTTAATTAAAACACTTTAGTGTTGTTTGTTTAAGTGACCCTCACAAATAAGCCACTCTGACAAACAAGCATTAAAAAAGCAATTTGTTTGAAACAATGGATCCTTCTCTTCTACAGAAATGAGTAAAGTTTTTTTTTCTTTTCTAAAAAAAATAATATCTATTTACCTATTGTGCTTTCTCTTAGCTTTATAATTAGAAGTAAATTGGGGGTGGGGTCCCCAGTGGTGTAGTGGATAACATACTGAACTGCAACATTGTAGTAAGCGAGTTCAAACTCCAGTAGCTCTATTATGTTCACTTTAAGACTAATACCCTTGGGAAAGGTATGAATCACCCCCAGCTATGGGTTAAATAGTACTACTACTACTGTTTTTATACAAGGATGGCTTTGGCATTTGATAACCCATGAAGGTTGATGTGCCATTAAACAAAGAAACCAAACTAAACCTAAGTAAATGTTTAACCAGATTTTGAATAAATATTACTTTTTAAAAATATTTCATAAGGTTTCAAAGGGGCTGTAGAGCATCCATCTAGGAACTGCATGTTTCCAGGTTCAATACCAGCCCTCACCAACTCAGTACATGAGTAGCACAGCTTGGATCTGTGTGGTAAAGTAGGGAGCTGATGGTAGATGTGGTGCTTCACCTCAGATTCAAAAACAATCTCCTTGGTTTAGTCCTAGGGAAAAGGGGATAGACACCCTCACTGTCCAGCTGATACTGACAATAGGCCCTTCTTCTGACTTTACTTTTTACTTATATTATTTTTACTTATATTTATTTTATTGAAATAGATATTTTTTAGATTATTGCTGTTTTAATTAAATCTACCATTTTCCTAGCTGTGTTATTTTTACCTAAAATCTCTTACAATAGATATATATAAAATTGATTATCAAGGCAAATAATTGAATTTAGATCTCTCACAAACTACACAACTTGATATTTGTATATTGGATCTCGTCTTTTTTTAGTCCACCTACGTTTCCATACGAACCAACCAATCTAAAGGCATTGTCTTTATTATTTGAAATATTTGCAACAGATGGCAAGTATTGAATGCTTTCAAAACAAGCTCTAAAAATCTTTTACATTCATATACTTCTATCTTATTGAATTTCTCTTTTTCTTTCTCTTTAGCTCATTTTCCCTCACTTGGTAAGTAGTTATGTTCTTTATTGATGGAATGAATTTTTCTTTTACAAACCAGTTGTTTTCTTTGTTTTTTTCCTGTCTGTTTATAACATTGAAAATCCAGAAACTTTGAGAAAAATCTTTCATGAAATGCACTTTAGACATATTGCTACAAATAGATCAGTTTATTTTTGTATTTAGACATTTTAAGAATTCTATGTTGTTGTTTAATTTATTCAACTTGATGCTATTAACAAAAGAAGAAAAAAAAGATGATAAATTTTTATAAAAGATCAAAGACTGCATGATTAAGAGATGTTAAAGATTTGTATGTATGTCCTATGTCAGTTTCTTTTGATACTTAATTAGACACTGTTAGTCTACATTGGAGGCACCTATGGTGTAATGGTTATTGGCATGGGAAATGGACACAGTGATAACCATTCAAATCCTGGACAAGGCTGGTAGAATTTCATGTAGGGTATGCATCCAACTATTCTCCCATCAGCTATGGGTAAATACTAGAACGGAATGAGGTCTTTAACCTTGGTATGGCAACCACTCTAGAAGAAGGAAAACTGAATTCAAGTCTGTTAAACTCAGTTTGAAAATAAACCTTGTGTCACGTCCTGCTCATGGTGGAGAGGTTTGGCAAATACATATCTACTGGAGATGTAAGAAATGAACTCAGTAAACCAAGTTCAAATCCTAGACTAGGAGGCTCTTTTCATTTCATTTTGCATTAATGCCCTTGGGAAAGGTGCGGATTCATCTCTTCTTCTTACAGCTATGAGTGAATAGTAGGGCAGACTGGGCTCTCTAGCTTTGATAAGGCAACCAGTCTAGTAAAAAGAAAAAAAATTATGAAGATTTGAGTTTTTTAAAAAGTTACTAAAAGCCAATAACTGACAGAATAATTTGATTGATTTAAAAGTTTTTGTCATCATTCTGACCACACTTTCTTTTTTGTGTCTTGTCAGTATCAGTTGTGATACACATCTTTTTATTCTGCTATGATTCTAGTATTTCTTTAGTGGGGAAATATATATATATATATATATATATATATATATATATATATAATAAAACTATTTTGTTTATTTGTTTGTTTTGTTGGGTTTTATGGCATGTCAACTGTTATTAGTCATTTCATACCAAAATTTTATATTTTGTTACTTCTGTGATTATAGAATAGTTGTTTATTCTGTTTTGACACTTTTTTTTTTTTTTATAGAGAATCTACTGATTGGTAGCTAGAGGGTTTGGTGGTATTGTTATTAAAAAAATTTTTTTTTAAAGATTTTCCTTATAGTTGTTGGTTGTAATGGGGAGATTTTATGATTTGTGTTCTAAAATTTGTTTATTGTTTCTTTGTTTAATGGCATATCAACTTTTATGGGTTATTCAATTTCAAATCCACCCTTGCAGAAGAACAGTAGTGGTACTATTTAGCCTATAGCTGGAGGTGATGAGGAGGTTCATACCTTTCCCAAGAGTATTAGTCCGAAAGTGAACATAATAGTGCAACTGGAGTTCCACCTCACTATGATGTTGCAGTCCAGCATGTCAGCCACTATGTCACAGAAACTCCCTTCATTCTATAATTTGTTGTACATGTTTGCTTTCTTTAAGAAGTTTATGGTATTTGTTTGGAAGAGTTCTTTCAGATTACTTGAATTAAGATATTTTTTTCTTAGCGATTTCAGTTTTCTATATTCTATGAGGATGTGTTTGATTATGAGCAGTTCTCCACATGTGTATTTGGGATGTTCCTCCCTTTTAAGAAAGTATGAATGTATTAGTTGAGTATGGCTGATGTGGAGTCTGTTTTGAAGAAGTGTGTATTCTTATTAAGATATTGTTTTATACTTTCTAATCCTTTGCATCATATTCTGTATAGTGTAAAATAATGATCAATTATTCAGTATATAAATCTATTTTCATGAATTAGAACACTGGAATCCATGTTTCCCCGGTGATATTTAATAAAAATGTCCAATTTTTATAAAGATGTATCTCTAGGTAAAAATGTTACCAAATAAGTTTTAGGCTGAAGTTATAGTTGATTCATAATAAAGTTTGATATTTATATTAATAATTGAGAAGTCTTTCTCTATCTTTCTAAACATTTTTTTCTTGTATAACCTTTTATATAATTATATCTTATCCTTTAATTCTTCCATATGTCTCAGAAGTTGCATTTACACTTTAAATTTGGTGAATTGGAGACTAACCAAAATAAATTCATAACATGCTTCTTTCAGAATTTTGTAAATATTGTTTATATATTTGCTAACTAAAATTTCTGAAAGTTATTTTTTTAATTCCTCAAAAGTGTGCTAAAAAAAATTCCTCAAAATTGTGCTAAAAAAAAAATTCCTCAAAGTGTGCTAAAAAAAATTCCTCAAAAGTGTGCTAAAAAAAAAAATTCCTCAAAATTGTGCTAAAAAAAATTCCTCAAAAGTGTGCTAAAAAAATTCCTCAAAAGTGTGCTAAAAAAAATTCCTCAAAAGTGTGCTAAAAAAAATTCCTCAAAAGTGTGCTAAAAAAAAAGAATTCCTCAAAAGTGCTAAAAAAAAAAAAAAAAGAATTCCTCAAAAGTGTGCTAAAAAAAAAAGAAAGAATTCCTCAAAAGTGTGCTAAAAAAAAAAAGAAAGAATTCCTCAAAAGTGTGCTAAAAAAAAAGGATTCCTCAAATGGGTTCTAAAAAAAAAAAGGGGGATTCCTCAAATGGGTTCTAAAAAAAAAAGGGATTCCTCAAATGGGTTCTAAAAAAAAAAAGCATTCCTCAAAAGTGTGGTAAAAAAAGAAAAATCCCCATAGGTGTACAAAGAAAAATCCCTGAATTGTGTGCTGAAAAAAATCTTTTTCTCAATAAAATTATATTTTAAACAAAAGAAGCTACTATTTAAGATTTTAAACTTCTCTTACCCACTATATATATATATAATATATATAATATATATATATATATATATATATATAGCCACAAGAGTTGATAATCAGATGTTTTTGAGCTCTGTAATTATATATTACATCTTTCTTAAATGTGGTGCATACTCCATTGATCACATGTACAATTTTTTTTCCAAGATACAGAACCCTATTGGCTGTTTATATGAGTCTAACAAAAGGCTTACATAATCCTAACCAATGTATTCAGTATGCTGAGTAAAGCAAAAACCAGCACTGATAATATTAGTATACATGTCAATCTATTCAGTATATATATATATATATATAATAAATGGATTGTTTTAGTCAACTTGAAAACTAACATCACTCACAGGATTTATTGCTGCTATTATGAGCTTGTTTCTACCAGATTAATACAGGTATGTGGTAATGCTTAGTAAAAAAAAACTTTTAGTGAAATAATTTTGATATTTTCTCAAGATTCTGTGAAAACAGAAATATGGATAAGAAATAAATACACAGTAAAAAGAGTTTTAAACATAATGAAAAATTCTAATTAGTTTCTTTGTATATCATCATTCATCATCATCATGTTGTGCTGATAGCACTGATTCCTGTGACTCTCTCTCGCCACCAGTCCCTATTGGTAATTGCTCCTGGCAAGTCCTCACAACATCCTGTATCCACACAAAGCTGATCAGTAGTTCTTTTCTGTTCAACCCCCTCTGATGTGTCTATGTGGAATGTCACTTATGAGTTCATCCTTACTTCTCTAGCAGTGTCTTGTTTGTCCTACTTGAATTGTTTGTGTGATAGGGATAAGTGGCCATACAGCTGCTTTTTCATAGGGCTCTCTCTATTTTTTTGTAAATATGTGGAGCCCTTTTTCACTACTTATGGCCATCCAGCATATAGCTGGCCATGCGATAAACATGGATCTAACCTTGTCTGTCTTACCATTTATGAAGGCAGATAACATTTTTATACTTGATATCAAAGTCTCTATACAGCAACCTTAGAGGTCAACCTTAAATGCTGCTGTAGTTAGTCTATCAAATATCAATATAAAAGATCAGTTCTCTGGAACCTTCCATATAATTGTGATCCTTTGACACACTAGGAAATAGTAGTATACAGAGTGGTCCGAAAATCATGTCACCCCTACATATTGTTTTAACTTTTATTATTTTTGTTTTAAATATGATATATAAGTTATGTAATTATTTTACCTCTAAAAAAAATCTTTAAAGATTAAATTATTTTCTAGAATTTAAAAAAAAATTATTTTAGAAAATTTTTTTTTTTTTTTTTCATTGAATTGTCAATGAAAAAAAAATCTTTAAAGATTAAATTATTTTTTAGAATTTCGTCTTATATTATGTAATTATTTTATCTCCTAAAAATATGTATGGAGTAACAAGCCTTTCAGACAACACTGTAGATGAATTATACACCTCAGGAATAATAGTCCAAACAAATTACAGAAAAAAAAAGTTTTTGCATTTGGATTATTCCTTAAGATTCTACAACACCCAAAATAATCCAAATCATCTGACTTAGTTTATTATTTTCAAAATCATGAGCACTCATGAGGAACAGTTAAAAAAGAACATGAGGTATATTATTTTATTAGATTAGTTTGTCCCAAGTAAGTTGTTATATATTTAGCGAGTTGAGAGAGAATGTTGTTATTATACTAACTTTGTATTATGAATTTCTAAAAATAAAATTCAGAAGAGAAAGAAAATTGTAATTCTTTTGTTTAAAATGATTTTTTTTTTTTCTGCTTTTGTTTTATTGAATGTTGGACGGACAAAATAAAAAAGATGATTAAAAAAATTGTCCACTTAGTTTTTTTGTTCTTAAATGAATTTTAGATTTAACACATTTATGTATTCATTTTCTACGCTGTACTTTTATAGTTATATTAAAGATAATAATTAGCAAGTGTTTGTTTGTCTGTCAATTAGAGACAGCCAAATGGTTTGATGTAGAGCTAACAAATTTTAAAGTCATGTGCAATGCATTTTTTCCTAATAAAATCTGAGGCAATGTATTTTTATAGTAAAATCTTTTCCAATGCATTTTTATATCAAAATCTTTTCCAATGCATTTTTATAGTAAAATCTTTTCCAATGCATTTTTATAGTAAAATCTTTTCCAATGCATTTTTATAGTAAGATTTTTTACTTACCTGTGCAGTAAAGTAGGGTGTGGCACTCTACCTCAGCAAAAAAAAAAAAAAAAAAAAAAAAAAAAAAACCCAGCAAACTCTCTGGTCTAGTGCTAGCCAAAGGGATAGACTCCCTTGCTATCTGGCTGATATTGACAATAGGCCACCCTCCAACTTTACTTACTTACCTAGGTCTGGGACTGTCCCCTGTGTTATGCTTTTTCTATGTTCCTCAATTTTTGTCTTTTAAGTGGTGGCTAGTTTTCCCTTCATAGTATCTGTTGTAGCTAAAAGGGATGTTCTAAACACAATTTTTGGTAGCATTTTATTTTACAGGAAAACGTCATGGAAAAAAGGTTATAACTTTGGTTTCTGGCTAGGATGCTTTCAGCTCCATATCTCTATGTGATATACTTAAATAAAAAGTATGTGTCCAGTTTAGCATTATACTTACATTGTACTGCCTTGTCAGATGGGGCTGTAAAAAAACCAAAAAACACTGACTGCATCTCTGCAGGGGGGTAAAATCCCCCCAGTGGGGTCACCTGTTAGCCGTGGGTGGCAACCCGTAATGCTTAAGGACGGAAACCTGGTGGCTGAGCAGTCCATGACATGCAACACTCCACTTTAGCACTCACTTAAACTAGACACGTGGTCTCATCAATTGGCTGGTCATGTCAAGTGCTAACACCTATATGACTGTACATTTTCCCTATTGCCTTTATGGCAAACCCTCAATACATTTTATCATATATGTGCTAGAAGGCAGTGGCTGAGGGTTTCAATGTCTTGGGTATGATGTTAAAATGCATCTAATAGATATTTTACCAAACCCCTTCGCACGAGCAGGATGTGACACAAGGTCAATTTCTTAGGCGGAGTTCAACAGGTTTAAATTCAGAGTTTTCCTTCTCCTAGACTGGTTACCTAGCCAAGGTTAAAGAGCCCAGTCTGCCCTACTATTTACCCATAGCTGGAGGGAGAGTAGGATTCATACCTTTCCCAAGGGTATTGGCTATAAACTGCATCTAATAGTGAAGTTCCAATACTGGAACTCTGTGGATTGTGGAGAAACCCTTCATTGCCATTATTCCCAGGTCCACTCTGACCCAGAGTGGTAGTACTTTTTAGGGTCCCACCTATTGGTTATATAGAAAAAGATGAGTTTAAAAAAAGAATTTGAATATCCATCAAGAATGATTAAAACAAAATGTCTCCAGTATTAAATGACCCTCAAGGGTTGACATGCTGTAAAATCCAACCAACCAACCAACTTACATTGTAAAATGAACCCTTTGCTAAAGACTTTAAATTTTTTGAATTTTCACAAACATGCTCTGTGGTCCCATAGAAAATTTGGTGGTCATAGCTCGGTCCTTGACTTAATGAGAAACAGATGTTAATTCTATTAGTTCAGAGGGCATGTTCAGTCTCTGGTGATGGTCACATAGGGAGACAATAAATGTCTTCCTTTAGATATGGAAGCATGTCTTTGTACATGTGTCAATCCCATAATTTAGATCAGCCTCTTTTGTAGCGCCTTTTTGAGCAATGTAGATATGCTATTTCATTGAATGTGACCAAATGCAGTTTATTTTTCAACATAATACTCCTTGTGGTCCACACACTTTTATCAATGTTGCAGTGCTTGGATTCCATTGGTAAAAACAATTCATCAACAGCAGATATGGCGTCATCATATAAACTTTTCAGCCCACCCTCGTATATAATTTTTTTTTATACATTATCAAAGACATTATTTGCTCAGTGGGATATTTTGGATAAGTACCAATAAAATCAGCAAGCACTTGGTATAATGGCTGAGCTTTTGTGTTTATGTGAATAAACTCATAAATATCAGGGGAAGTAGTTAAAAATGAGCAGCAACAGGTCAGATTCAACAATAAGTTGGTTTTAGGCTTTAAAACATGGGCAACGTTTTTTTTTTGAGAAGCGGGCCACATGAAACATGGCTCATCAAAAGACAGGCCTCACAACTAAAAAAATTCAAGCTTAATAATATGTGGCGGAGAACGAAAAAGAGTAAGACTTTGTCTTGCCTGCCGGGATCGAACCCGCGTCCGCCCGCATGCAAAAACAAATGCAATCTAGGTACTGGACGGACGCGAGGTTCGACATGCGCCCGGATGTTTGGTTTTTGAGTGTACTTAAAATAACCAAAGCAAGTGAGGAAAAACGTTGTTCTGTTAGACGAGAAGATTGAAAGCTGAGGACTGAGATTATTTGAAGTTTTCCTTACAGTTGGGAGAGAATTAGAGTAGTATTTATTTTAAAATCTTTTTGGCCCCCCCTTACAAAACATAATAAGTCACCTCAATAATTTTCACTACAGAAGACACCTGTAGTGAAAAGGTTATCATTGAAGGAAATGGACATGGCAACACAAATTCAAATCCTGGACTAGGCTAGTTGCATTTCACCTTGGGAAAGGTACTCATCCAACTACTTCCTCCAGCTATTGGTAAATAGTAGGATAGACTAGGCTATTTAACCTCGGTATGGCAACCAGTCTAGGAGAAGAAAAACTCTGCATTAAAATTGACCTTGTGTCACATCCTGCTCATGTGGAGGAATTGGTAAATAAATACAGAAAACGATATGCATAAAGTTTTAGAAATAAAGAAAAGGTTGATTTTTTTTTTCTCTTCAGTAAAAAGATCTTTCCCTAAAATATTTAAATCTTAGTATATGTATAATATCATCACTGATATTAATATAATTAATACATGCTGTGGAATTATAAAAGAAAAAGAAATTGAATATTTTCATATTGCACAGATTAAATCTTTATCAAAACTTTTCTTTAAATTACAGGTGTATATTTAATGATCTGACATTCAAATAATTTCATTTGTCACTTTTAAATTGAAAGGGAATGTTAATATAAAAATTCATTAAAAAAATGTACCTAAAAGTAATAAGATTGGTTTCTAATTTATTCATTTGACTATTCAAGCCATAGTTTTCCCATGGTTGCTATAGACTTGAATATGTAGAAGAAAACAGAATAAGGATTTTCAGTAGATTATGATTCGGTTGTGGGTAACATCCATATCTATAAAAATCTTTGAGTTTTGCAAAAGAATTGTGCATCAGCTCCAGGAACTCTTCTTGGTTATCTTCAGGGACGTTATTCCTTGTCAACTGCATTGAAATGTATTCATTTCAGAAAAAATACCATTTGAACTCATCCCACAATTTTGGGAATGAGCAATAATATCTTGCTCCAACAATGTAGCAGAATTTTGATTATTTGATTTAATTATTCAAGTTAATAGAAATAGACTTTTAATTATTAGAATATGTAGTTGATATTTTGCCTGTGTCAAAGGTTTCTCCTCACTGTTAAAATTTACACATGGTCAATTTCTTAAGCAGATTTTAGCAGGTTTAAGAGGAGGGGGTCCTCTTAAACCTGGGGTAAATTTATGGTTTAGTGTATAACATACCAGACTGTGAAATCATAATAAGCGAGTTTTTGAGGCATGTGGTGTAATGGTTATTGTTGTAGGAAATGGATATAGCAAGAGGAGTTCAAATCCTAGATAAGGCTGTTTGCATTTCAAATAGTGCTAATATCCATGGGAAAGGTATGCATCTAATTATTCTCCCTCTAGCTATGGGGGAATAGTAGGGGTAAACTGGGTTCTTTAACCTTGGTTAGACAACCAGTTTCTAAATTCAAACCTGTTAAAATCTGCTTAAGAAATTGACCATGTGTCAAATCCTACACATGTGGAGGGGTTGGTAAATATGTAATAAGTTAGTTTGAACTCTAGTCGCACTGTTATATTCACTTTCAGACTAATAAACTTGGGAAAGGTATGAAGCCCCTCAACCTCCTCCAACTATGGGTTAAATACTATGACAACTGTTCTTCTACAAGTATGAATTTGGCATTAAATAACCCATGAAGGTTGATATGCCATTATACAAAGGAACTAGACCAAACCAGATTTGTCCCATCTATGGGTTAAATAAAAAAATGTATTTATAAAAAAAATTGTATTATCCATTAAGAATTGATTTATTTCAAAACTTTATCGGCATTAAATGACCCACTGAGGTTGATATGCCATAAAACAAAACAAACCAAACCAAAAGTTGACTCTTAATTTGGATCATTGATGTTTGAGAATGTTTGACCCCCACCCCAAAAGCCCCTAAAAACATGTCCATGTGATATGTTTAAACAAAATGTATGTGTTCAGTTAGCATTATATGTTGCCCATAACCTACAAGGTCATTGGAGTGCCGAGCCGAGTAAATTCCCTTCATTTCTTAAAGTAATAGACAGTGTCCATCTCTGTTGAATATCTGGTCACCATCCTTGGTTCCAGATGTAGTAAATAAGTAAGCAAGCCAATAAGTATCCGGTGTTATAGTATTCTTTGTAAGTCCGACGTCCAAGATGATCCAAATAGCAATGAGCCAAGGTTAAGAATCAGACTAGTATAAATACAACAACAGCAGCAGCAGCAGCACTGCCAGTGATTGGACAATAGGAATCTCTCCAGGTCACGTGCCCATAGGCGAGTCTATAAATAGAAGTGACCATTTGCCCCATGCCTTATATACAAAAATTCCAACAGTAATAGACAGTGTCCATCTCCTCTTTCAATAATATGTAACGGGTTATACTAGGTTACATAGTATCATTTGCAAAGAATAATCCCTGACCTAACTTTGCCCAGGATTGATTGCTTTTTACAAGGTTAAATGGCTCCAACTACACTGTTATTTACTTATAGGTAGGTTAGAAGTGGATGCATGTCTTTACATGTTTCAGCTGGAGTTTGAATTCAGTTCTCTAATTCCATTCTCTATACTGCAAACTGTTGCACCAACCACACCTTCTTTATCAAATCTGTGAAAAATACTGATGACTAATTATAGATAGGATATTATTTGTCAGAATTTTTATTTTAGATAAAATCATTAGTTGTCAAATTGCTTGGCTGATTCGGTACTTAGCTTTAGTCTTAATACCGAACATGTCTAAATGAGGGTAAGAAAAGGATTATGTAATCGGTCTCCCATGCAGTGTGTGCCTGCCTGCCGAGAAAATCAGCTTTCAAAATCTGAGTATTTTACCTGGGTTTGAATGCTAGCCTATGTATTTGTAGGGAAAAATATAAAAAGAACTGATTTTTATATGTACTAATGTATGTATGTATTTACCAAAGCCCTCCACTAGGAACAGGATGTGATACAAGGTCACTTTTTAAGCAGAATACAACAGCTTTGAATTCAGAGTTTTCTTTCTACTAGACCGGTTACCATACTTAGGTTAAAGAGCCCAGTTCATCTTACTATTTACCCATAGCTGAGGGGAGAAGAAATAGATTTTTACCTTTCTCAAAGGCATTAGCACAAAGTGAAATGCAAACAGCCTCATCCAGGATTTGAAATTGCATCACTTTTATTTTGCATAAGACTTGATAATTTGTATTATTTAGATTTTTCAGTCTGTTGTCCTTGTCTTTATTGTTATATACACAACATTTTGGCCGATATACTCTCTGGCTTTCTGTAGGTGTTTGTTGCCGAACTTGGGAACCTTCTTGTCGAACTCTGGAGAGTTCATGTCAAAATCAGGAACCTTCACAGAACTTTGAACTGAACCCTTTATTCAATCCACCGGGGTAGACTGTTTTCATTCAGTTAACCATGACCAGGTACAAGTGTTAAGCTGTGTAAAGTATTCTGTTATTTTTTTTGCCTATGGTCAGGATTGAACCCGTAACCTACAGACAATAGTCACTTAGAACTGTATTAACTAAATAAAAAGTAAAGTCGACGGGGCGGCCTAAAATCGGTATCAGCCAGTCAGCGAGGAAGTCTATCCCCTTTTCAATAGCGCTAGACCAAGGAGATTGTTTTAGCATCTGAGGTGGAGCGCCACACCTACCATCAGCTCCTTACTTTACTGCACAGATTCCTGTGCTACTCATACGCTGAGTTGGCGGGGACCGGTATTGAACTAGGAACCTTGTGGTTTCATAGCCGAACGCTCTACCAACTGAGCTAACCCGGCCCCATTAACTAAATAATGATGGCTAACTATTGATATGATATTCTGTTAATCTCTATAATAATGAAATTTATCTTATTGATATTGACTAACATGAAGTTTAACAACAAAGACCAAATCTTTTGTGATTCATTTTTATCTAATGTCAGTACATAAGCAACCATAACAAGTAGCTAAACGGACAGTTATATATTGATAACCAAATACATATGCTTTGCATTACAGACTTGTTTATGAATATTATCTGTTGGTTCAATGATTAAATGACATATCTCTTACTCATGAATTTATGACCTCTTTCTTTAGAAAGTCATTTAAGCATGCACAAGAAACTACTTCAAATTTAAACTTTGGTTCGTTGGTCGGTTGATTTTACAGCATATCAATTCTTGTTGGATATTTAATCGGTCTTTTTCTTTCTTTCTTTCAAGCAGTTATATGGTTTCTAGTAACTAATGATAATAATCATTTATTCAAAAAATTATAACTTCAAATAACTATTCTTAATACTAATAATTTATATACAATTACAGGGCTAACTTGACTTACGAGCACTCGAAGATATGAGCTATTAATCAGTTGATTTTTTGCTTTGTGTTCACAGCTAAAATCTAAAACATGAATGAGCATGCTCATGTTAATCAATTTACTAAAAACATTTCTAAAATTAAAAACTTGTTTACATCCTTCCCCCGACACTTTACATTTTGGTTTTAAATTTTGTGTGAAGTGCTTCTTATTTCTTCTGCAAAAACGTTTGATTTTTGTGGCTTTAAGAAAGTATACTTTTCATGTGAATTAAAAATTGGGTAGTTTTATATAGTTCAAAAAACAAAAAAAATCTTACTATATACTTTTTTTTTTCTTTTCTTTTCTTATTCCTCGTTGTTGGGAATTAGGATTTCCTTATCCTAACAACTAGGATTGTTTGTAATTTCCCCCACCCATCCCAAGGGTAGGAATAGACATGTAGTTATCAAATGAATTTTATTAATTCCAATTTTCCTTTTATTTTTATCTTTTTTCACTCTCCACTTGCTTGAGAACAGAAGGTAATATTACTCCCAACAATTTGACAGTTTACTTACATTTTTATACATAAAATTTATATATAAAATTTAAAACATGAATGAGCTTTTTAAATTTACTAAAAACATTTCCAAATTTATTATGCCAGTTTCCAAATGAATTACACCAAAGAAAAATATTATTCATAAAAAATAAACATTAAAACATATTACAGCACATAATTTATTGCATTCTATATTGTTATGTTTTTATACAATACAATGCTATTTTTCTAATTTAAGAAAGTAACAAAAGAATTTATGTTTTTCTAGGGGTTGGAACAGATTAATGGTATTTTAGTTTATTTCAATGGTGAAAATTGATTTGATATACAATAAAATTGAGTTACAAGCTGAACAAATTAAACTTTTAAGTCAAGGTACCACTGTATATAGTTTCAAGTAACCTATAATTTTCAAACAGATCTATTTGAACCAAAATAGGCCCCTAACAGGTAGAGCTGGGAGTAATGGCAATGAAGGGTTAACTCCACTCTCTCCAGAACTGGAGCCTCACCACCTGATGTTGTTTAGTATTGTTATAAACAAGTGATATACAATAAAAAAGAAAATGAGCAAGACGATTGGATTAATTTTGTTTATTTAGATAAACAAAAGTTGGCAGATTTAGAAATGGATATAGTCTTTCTTCTTTACTTAGTATGTTGTTGGTAGGCTAGTGGGTGTAATTCTGTTCTTGGCCAGGTGACTTGGTTGTGTGTGGCATAATGATGCAGTGTGGGTTGGGATGCTCAGCTATCTTTGATCTTGTCCGAAATGTAACACGTGATGTTCTTCTGTGTACCAGTCCCAAAATCAACTGCTGTTTGTGACTTTTAGTTGACCATTTTATAGCCGCATTTGGGAGTGGAATTGTCTCTGAGAAGCTTTAGGGGGAAAGTTTACGATTAGTTGAAAAAAGGACTTTTTTAATTGTCTGTCAATTTCATTTTTCACCAGGAAGTTTGCGTGGAGCCTCATGTGCAAAGGCATGTTTTGTTCATTGTATTTGAAGCTACTGTCGTTGTTAACATTCAGTTGATGTTACATTTCTTCAACCAAATACGTTGTTGGATTCTATTCCCTAAGTGTTTTAATTTGTTTTGCTGGTGAGTGGGTGTATTGAATTGTTGAATTTATGAACCAGAAAGATATTTATTTCTGTTGTATAACAGTATCATCATACCCATAATGCCCTTTTTGGAGAGATCTTACTTCTCTGCAGGGATGCTGACAGGGCATTTAAACTTTTGAATGGCAATTGACATGTTAAGCAAGATTGAAGATATGCTTAGTATTTTTATTTGTCCACCTTTATGTAAGGTTGAGTCAATTTTGGAGACTCTTTCCCTAGTAAACTTGTCACTTCTTTTGTCAAGCAAAATTACAGAATGTTCTAAAGCTTGTTATTACAAAACCACAATTTACAATTATATAGTTTCTACAAAAGAAATAGCTTCAAAAATGCATTTAAATATAAAACAGTTTAACATAATAACACCCGTGATACACAATGTAGAGAAACACTTAAAGTTTTATATTTAGGCTTTCAGTATAACCAGGTTTTCTATTGTCAGTCAAAGTGTTGTTACCTAATGGATAGACATAGCCTATCATTTTTATAAGGAAGTGTAGTGTAAATTTTAAAATTAACCATAAACTGGAAAATTACAGTTGGAAGTTCATAGAGTTTTGATTGGCAACAGCTTTGAGCCCAAGTCAACTAGAGCCCTGTCAGCTGGAGCAGTAAAATACATCAACTGCACCTGTGCAGAGGGATAAAAATCTCCCCAATGGGGCCACCTGTTGGCCATGGGTGGCAACCCATAATGCTTAAGAATGGAAACCTGGTGGTTGAGCAGTCAGTCCATGACCTGCAACACTCTTACTTGGGCTAGACAGGCAGTTAGAGAGGATCCCTCCAATCAATCAGCTGGACAAGTTCTAGCACCAATATGATTTTCCCAACCCTATTGCCTTTATGGCAAACCCCCAATGCTTTTTATCATATATGTGCTAGAAGGCAGTGGCTGAGTGTCCTAGATATGACATTAAACTGTGGTGAAGTTCCAATTTTGGAGCTTTGAGAAGTGGAGTCCCTCTTCATTGCCATTACTCCCAGGTCCACTTTGACCCAAAGTGGTAGTACCTGTTAAGGTCTCATCTATGGTTTAAATAGATCAATAAATGAGTTCTAAAAAATGAGTTTTAAAAAATCCAAGTTTAAAAAGAAATTGAATACTCAACAAGAATAAAACAAAACGTCTTCAGCATAAATTAACCCAAGGGTTGACATGCCATAAAATCCAACCAGCCAACCAACTGGTGTGAAGCTCTCATTAATTAGCTTTAGGAGTCTTTTTTACTGACTGTTGCACCAGAAACTTTTCCTTTATCAGAGAGTCAGTGTATTTCTATTCCATTGACTGTCTTTTCGACTCAGACTTATAGTGGCAATCCATGTTTAACCCATTTGTAAACATTTTTTTACTAAAATATGCTTCTCCATGCACATCACAGATTCTTCTATAAATTTCACATGGTTTGCACTTCTGAGCTACCAAAAATTAGATGACATACCTCTGTTCAAATTGGAGCATCTGTTTGCTTTACTGCAGTTTTAAATAGCCTCAGGACAAATATTTTTGAAAGATTAAAATAATTTTCCAAACAATGCAGAGTTAAAATTGATAGAAAAAATTTCTGAAAAAAAACAAAACAATTTACTTAGCTTCTTTTTTTTTTCTTTTTTTAAATTACCCTTATTTATTGAATGACCCTCCTATTTCATTATGAACAATTGATTTATATATCTCTCCTAATCATCAATCTGTTTTCTTTCTAGGCTTTACTGTTTTCTTTATCATTTATGGTGGGTTATTTCATTTTTCTGGAAGTCTCCCAAAATTTCTTTCTAATTAGAATGCATATTTATCCTAATTTTGTTATTGAAGGCAGATTTATTATTATTCTAAGTTTACATAGTTTATGATTCTTTGATTAAATATTAACTTCAAATTCTTTATTGTTAATGTTTTTTTTAACTCTCTCATTCCATGTTCTAAAAGTAAACATTTTGTGGTACCTACTAGCACCAAATTATACACATAGTAATAACTTTTATTTGTATTAAGGATGGTTACATATTAACTCTTTAGGTTCCCCCAATAAACAACACATCTAAACCACAAGATGGCAGCTCTAATACTAATATCTTATTATAATGGAGACTCTGTGTCTGTCTGTATCCAAAACTATATCACTGCTTACCTCACAATACCCTCAGGAATTGTATTTTTGTCAATATTTGTCAATATGTCAGTATTTAATTCATAGTCAAAATCATTAATGCATAGAATAAATCTCAGTCGGTAGAGCGTTCGGCTAGAAACCACAAGGTTCCTAGTTCGATACTGGTCCCCGCCAACTCAGCATATGAGTAGTACAGGGATCTGTGCGGTAAAGTAAGGAGCTGATTGTAGGTGTGGCGCTCCACCTCGGATGCTAAAACAATCTCCTTGGTCTAGCGCTATTGAAAAGGGGATAGACTCCCTTGCTGACTGGCTGATACCGTCTCTTTACTTTTTATTTATATATTTATAATATATTTATTTAGGTCTCTATGAAAATCTGAGTTAGATTTGCCTCAAAACAGCCCATGTTATTAGTTTGTTTAAAATCCTACAACGTGTCTTATATATCACTAAGAAATAAAGGTTTACATAATATATGGTGTGGTTAATTTGAATACTGGTTTTAACAAAACCGTATTTAATAAATAATTACTTGGTGTTATTGATCTCTAATATTATCATTTTATTGTCCAACGTACTAAATCAATCCCATGAATGATTTTATATAGAAACCAATTAAAATGTATTTAAAATAAGTGTAATCTTTTTATGTGTTCTTTTTTAATTTTGTTAGTCTTTCTGATTTAATATATTTCATTACATTAAAACTTAAATATGCTGGGGGTGTATATTCTTACTAGTTTATTAAAACAATCATACAATAGGTGGAGTTCTGGTGTCTTTGTGATAAATGTCTACCAGAAATATAAATCCAGGATACTACACGTCTTAAATATATATTTTCAATAATTAGCTATTGATATGCAGATCAATTTCTATATTGCAGTACCTTTTGAAGGTGGCCATATCCTTGTCACTTATGTCACAGTGCAGGAATGACATATCCATGCAGATACCTGATCTTAGTGCCTTTTATTATATTTCCTTTTTTTTTCTGGTGGCAAACTAAGTTTAGTCAGTTATGGAGGTCAAATTTGGAACAAAAGCTTGGTATCCCCACGTCAAAGGAAATATATGGATTATACAAGCATATCTTATACAATGTTCCCATAGATCTTTGAACTTTTTCAGCCTAAGTCAACATGCCTAATATTTTCTTAAACAATATAATATATATATATATATATATATATATATATATATATATATATATATATATATATATATATAGATAGATAGATAGATAGATAGCAACAAATAATAAATCATACTTATATGAATAGGTTAAGTATCCTTTGATTTAATTTCTGTATAACTAAAAAATGAATCACCTGATATACATTGAAGTTATGCATGCATGCATAATATATGATAGATGACCTGTCTTATCAAGTAGATATAATATATATATATATATATATATATATATATATATATATATATATATATATAATAGCTAAACTACCAAAAATAAGTTCATTTTTTCACAATGTCAAACTAATAATTACATTTTTAATCTGATTCCTGGATAATGTGAAAACATTTTTCTAACCATCTGGCAGTTTGTGCGTGTATGTATGTCCAGATGAAACTATGAAAATACAACAATTAATGACAAAGTAAATATATATGCACATTAAATATCAACGGTTCTTGCTTTTTGTGCAAAAATTACGAAAATGTGGTTTATATTTATGCAGATATCTATAAATCAAAATATACATGATAATAATAATAATGGATCTGCGAGATTAACTTGTTAACCATTACACCCATTTTTTGTCCCCACCCCTCTACCCATGCAACACTGGGTAGTTGCTTCTAGTTATCTGATAAAGCTCATAAATGAATGGAATGCTTTACTAAATAACTAAATTACTTAAGCATAGTTTAACAGGTTTTAAATCAGAGTTTTCCTTCTTCTAGACTGGTTGCCTAACCAAGATTAGAGAGTCCAGTCTGTCCTACCCATAGTTAGAGGGAGAATAGTTAAATGCATACCTTTCCCAAGGGTATTAGCACTATATGAAATGCAACCAGCCTCATCCAGGATTTGAACTCATGTTGCTGAGTCCATTTCCTACAAAGATAACCATTACACCCCCCAAGTTATGTGTAAAATGGTAGGGTAATCAAACAATGAAAAGGGTAATTAAATTCAAACTCATTGCCAACATCTCATAGGCCAGCATGGCAGGGTAGGGCTCATTACTCACAGTGTATTACAGACTTTTGAGAAGGCATGAGTTTTTTAGTGCATGTTGATCTGATGCAGTGTGTACATGTGCATGTAAGCTTAATTTTTAATAGTACTAAAATTTTCTACCAGCAAACTTGTTTTAAATATTTCACAAGCAGCAAATCTCCCATTAAAGTTATAATTGTATATATTCATTGTGTAAACATCTAATACTTCTTCTGCTTCTTTTACCTGTAGTCTGACAACTGTAACCTTCCTTGGCATCATGGAAGAAAGCAACTCTCTACGGTTATGTGAACAGCAGGCATGGATATCCTGATTAATAACACGTTGTATTTGTTGATATATACAAAACGGAACATACCATCACAACAAAAGTTACCTGCTGATATCACATCTTCTTGTATATATATATATGCACATATATATAAAAGTATATAACAGATTCGTTTTTATGTAGAACATACATACATACATACATACATCTATATATATGTGTATACATGTGTTCAGCATGGCCATGTATGAGGGTCAGCTTCGAACCTGTGAGGAACTTACCTCAGATGAGATACAAGAAGTCATGGTTCAAAAGGCACAGGAATTATTCACTTTGTGTGACAAGGAACAAAAAGGATTTATTAACAAACTTGATATGCAAAGGATGCAGTCAGAATTACCATTAACACCGGAACTGTTGGAACAGGTCTTTGATTCTCTAGATGAAGACAACAATGGATATCTTACCATGAAGGAATTCACAGAAGGATTTGGTAAGTTCTTTAAATCATCATTTCTCAAAGTTGAAAAAAAAATTGTTGCTTTCTTATCTTTGATTATGCCATGCAATTTAAAAAAAAAAAAGATGGGATATTGGTGTGGGTTCTTTGAGTGTAAATACTGGATTGATATTTTGTTTTATAGTAGAGCTGCCTCAAAAGATAAATATCTTGATTTGAATTCCATACTGGAATTGTGGTTGAATTTTACTATTATACATTGATTTATTCAGACAAGTTGTCTGTGTTTGTTGCTTGTATCTCAGTGTTTTGGCTGCTACACTAGCTTTCCTCAAATATCTTTTGCATTCAGTAACCTTCCAAGAATGTCAACCAAAATCTTTTATTTCATTTACAGGTACTAGCAAATATATGCACCCTCCGGGTGCAAGTATTTAAGTTTTAATATAATAAAATATCATATTAAATTAGAAAGGCTAATGAAACTGAATAAGAATTCAGATACAAATATTTGGAACAGAGGGGGTATAATCGGAAAATATAACAACTTTGAAACTAACTGTTCCACCATTTTCCCTTACTCCCGTCTTTCAGTGGTAAAATTTCCCTAATTTAACTATTTAGTTAAAATAGGAAGAAAAGAATAAAATTACAGTTATTCTTTATGTTAATAGATTTCTGTTAGATTATCCCGAGATTGTTGCTCATATTTATTAAGATAAACCAAACAATTAGAAATCAATAATACTAAGCATATATTTATTAAAATGAAATTTTTTAAGATCAATATGCAAATTAGCCTTCCATTCACACTGTAAACCGCTATTTCGTTAAATATATAAATATAATTGAATGTTATTAGAATATATATTGTTAACAGTCTTAATGATGTAAAACAATTTTACTAATAATTGAGGTTTAAATAAAAAATAAATCATGGGAATGTCTGTAAATAACAAAGGCAGTTGTGACTTGTATAGTATTATAGTTTCGGTTACAGACAGACAACCCACAATCTCCATTATAATAAATATATATATATATATATATATATATATATATATATATATATATATATTAAAATATAGTTGCCTATATTCATAATCCTAGAAGCAATTTGCATAAAAGATAAAAAAGTTAACATGAATAAAATATCTGTATTATTTGGACTATTGTCCTCATCTTTATTGTTAAATACACAACATTTCAGCTGATGTTCCCTTCAGATTTCTCCAGGTGTTTCTTGTCAAACTCTGGAAACTTCATGCCATAATCAGGAGCTTTCACGGAACTGAACCGAACCCTTTATTCAATCCACAGGGGTAGACTGTTCTCATTCTGTTAACCATGACCAGGTATAAGTGTTAAGCTATATTAAGTATTCTATGTTATTATCACTCTTGGCCAGGATTGAACCTGCAACCTAGAGATGATTGTCACTTAAAACTGTATTAACTTAACCCTTATATCCATTGTGCCATGTGTCTAAAATATCATTTAACTTCAGCATCAATATATTAAACATCTTTAATAACTAACACTCTAACCATAGCACCCCCTCCTACAATAAATCCTCCTAACCAAACAAACTTGCAACCACAAAAAGCACACACTAAACCCTCCACCACAAAACAAACAACTACAACAAATAATTCCCCCCTGAAGACAATCCTGGACATGATTAAAAGCATTTTAGAAAAAATATTGAACACCTTTACTAGTTGGACTCTAACATAAAAAGAGCTTGAATGTAAGCAGTTAAAAATCATAAAGAAGAAATATTCCATGGTATTCAACTAAACCTGTTTAAGTAATATATATAGAAATCTTAAATAGATCTTTTCAGGTCCTGAAGAGATCTATTTATGATCAAAACCCGTGGTAGAACCATCATTTTTCTACAATTGTTATAGCTGTATGTTTATGATATATTGAGATAAATTACTAATGCTACTACAATGGAAATCCTAAAGTGGCAATCAGACTCTATATATATATATATATATATATATATATATACACACACACACACACACACACACACACAGATGCTGATAGGTATGTGTCCTGAATCCCTGCCGCATAAAAATCTAATTTCTTATTCCAGTGCTTCTTTCTTTTTTCCTAATCAAAATTTCTTCATCCCATGTTTCTTTCTTACTCTGTTTCTTCCTTCCTTATGCAAACATTTTCATCCCATGCTTCTTTCTTTCTTTTTTTCTTTCTTTCTTCTACAAATGTCTTCATCCTCTGTTTTCTTTTTTTTTCTTTCTTTTTCATATTTACTTGTACGATTTAAAATGATTTCAGAAAACCGATGCACTTGCGTTCTCAACTATTTTGTGATATACGTGAGGTAAAAAGCACTAACTTTTATTATCCAGTTGCTTTTTTCCTTATATTTTTACATTGTATCTACCCAATCCCTCCGCAACGAGGAAAATGTAATAGGCATAGCCTATCATTTTTGTAAGGAAGTGTAGTTTAGTAGGAGCCAAGGATATGAGTGGGGGACTCATGTGTAGGGGCTCAGGGCTCTAAGGATTAATGTTTTGGGTACTATACACTCCAAGAATGTCAACCAGAATCTTTTATTTAACCTTCAGGTGTATTTAGTTTTGGTTTCTTTGTTTAATGGATTATCAACCTTAGTGGGTTATTTAGTGGTACTATTTTACTCATAGCTGGAAAAATAAGGGGATTCATACCTTTCCCAAGAGTATTATTAGTCTGAAAGGGAACCTAATAGCACAACTAGAGTTCAAACTTGCCTACTTACAATGTCACAGGCCAGCATGCTGAATTGTGACATCCTTGTAGAAGAACAGTAGTAGCACTATTCACCCCATAGCTGGGGGGGGGGACTCATACCTTTCCCAAGGGTATTAGTCTGAAAGTGAACATAATAGCACAACTAGAGTTCAAACTCACTACAATGTCTGTCACAGTCAGTATTAAGGTAATTACTCTTTTGATATTATGCATATTTGCATGTGCATGTGTGAAAAGTCACAACAAAGAAGTTGCCTCAAATCAAATTGTATTCATTTTCTCTGAGTGCTGAAATAAAATACAGGTCAATAAATAATCATATTATATATTTTATAGGCTACCATAGAATTATTCCAATAAAGTTAATGTAATTCATTCGCTATTGTTGGAGTCACTGTAGTGTGATTGTTATCATTGTTGGAAATAGACATGGTGACCCAATTCAAATCCTCGACAAAGCTATTTGCATTTCATGTAGTGATAATAACCTTGGGAAAGGTTGTTATTTACTAAGCTTAAAGGTGGCACAAAACCAGAAATATGGCTTGCTAATCTACCATTATACCATGTGAGGTGCTCTATTATTGGGAAGGGTATCCATCCAACTATTCTCCCTCCAGCTATAGGTAAATAGTAGGACAGACTGGGCTCTTTAACTATGATATGGCGATTGGTCTAGGTGAAGGAAAACATTGAATTCAAACCTGTTAAACACTGCTTAAAAGTATATATTAAATTTCCACCTGAAGGCACCCACAACGCATGCATCGCACAAAATTCGATACTTTCTCCCACAGAAAATAAACTTGACAAGCGTAATCCCAGCAAAGGATGGCCCGACGTGCAGAATACCGCACAGACTGCCTCGACTTTATTAAGTCTCATCAGCGGTATACACCAACGATCTCCCTCCGACAGAAACCGAAACCAGGACTTCAGCAGACACAGCGAAACACTAGTGAAACACTTTATCGCCTCGGCCACAGTACACAGCTGACCATCCCAGCGAAATCAAGCTTGTCAAATGATACTCACGCCTCTACCATAATAGGCAAGGGAGCGCCACTGAGAGAACAACAACAACAAACAGACCGTATGCCCTTCGGCGAAGTGAACAAGACCTTTGGATGTTTGTTTATTTAGAAACGTTGCTGGATAAAGTATATATTAAATTTCCACCTGAAGGCACCCACAACGCATGCATCGCACAAAATTCGATACTTTCTCCCACAGAAAATAAACTTGACAAGCGTAATCCCAGCAAAGGATGGCCCGACGTGCAGAATACCGCACAGACTGCCTCGACTTTATTATTGACCATGTGTCACATCCCGTTTGTGTGGAAGTGTTTTTGTAAATAACATATTGTTTCTTTTAAATCATTAACTAACCAAAGAAAACTAATAAGAATATTATACCAGGAAAATTTAATAGGATTTCCCTTTGTAGTTTTTTTTTTTTTTTTTTTTTAGTAATTTGATATTTGTTGGGCAGATATCAAGTCTGTCCAATTAGTCTGGGCGGCCTTGATTCTGCTGATGCTGGGAAAAAAAATATTGCAACAGAAATCTTTTTGGTTGGCCAATGCATTCTACAGAACATATCAAAAGTTTACCAAAAATAATAAGTGGAACAGTTTTAAATAGCTTGTTGAACTTTTCTAGTTATTTGGCAAAGTTTCTGATGACACAAATAATAAAATCAGACTATATATTGATTTTTTAAAAATTTTATTTAAGACATATTAATTTTTTTTATTGCATAACTATTATATACCCTACCTATGAACATTAATGGGTATGTCCCAATCCTCATAAATACGGAAGTATTATGCTGACTGAGTAGTCTGATACCACTAGCAGTGGTTTATCTTTCTTCGTACTGCTGGCGAGTATTGTATTTTGTTAATGTTATAAAGATTCCATTTAATTTCCAACCTCCATTTGGTTATTTCTCATTTAGTACCCTAGGTTAGCTCACAGCAATAACAACCATACATAAAATACAAATGATTACAAACAAGCCAAATTATTGAGCAAAGCATGAAATACTTTAATTTCACAATTAGCATAGTCCACATTGTTATTGATTGTCATAAATCAGACTCAGCATCTGTCTTATCTAGTAAACATGCAATGTTGGCAAAAATGTTTTACAGTGTGAGCAAACTAGAGAACAAACTAAATTATGCTTCCCAAAAGAACACCACATGTTATTGCAACCAGATATGCAGGTGTATCAAACAATTTCCAGGAATTTCTGAAGATCTGTCATGATGGACATAAGCTAGTAAAGTTTACCAGGTTTTGTGAACCTGTTCCACTCAAAATTTTTTAATAAACTTTTAATATTATGCAATACATGATGGCCAATCATTATTAATGAATAGCAAGTTTGATCCTCACTGGATGTCTAATACTTGTGACCTTGTGTCACGTCCTGCCTGTGGCAAACAGGTTGGGGAAAAATAGGGTATCCCATTGTGGTGTAATGGCTAGCAAGCTTGTCTTACAGATCCATTACTAATGAATAGCAAGTTTGATCCTCACTGGATGTCTCATACTTGTGACCTTGTGTCACATCCTGAATGAGTTGGGTAAATACCTACTTTAACTAATTAGTGAGGTTTCACAGTTTTAACATTTTACAACCGACATAAATCCAAATGGTCACTGGCTGTCATAAATAAGACTCAGAATCCGTTTCATCTGGTAAACTTGTTATATTGGCACTGATACGTTTACAGTATGAGCAAACTAGAGAACCAACCCAACTATACTTCCCAAAAGAATACCACATGGTATTGTAACCAGATTTGCAGGTGTATTGAAAAATTTCCAGAAGTTTCTGGGGAACAGGCTGAAGATCTGACATGATGGATATATATATTTACCAACCCCTCCGCATGAGCAGGATGTGACACAAGGTCAATTTCTTAAGCAGAGTTCAACAGGTTTGAATTCAGAGTTTTCCTTCTCCTAGACCGGTTGCCTAACCAAGGTTAAAGAGCTGAGTCTACCCTACTATTTACCCATAGCTGGAGGGAGAGTAGGATTCATACCTTTTCCAAGGGTATTAACGCAAAGGGAAATGCAATTATCACGTCCAGGATTTGAACTCTGGGTGATGAGTCCATTTCCCGTGACTTTAACCATTACACCATGCGCTTCCTACATGACATGATGGATATAAGCTGGTAAAGTTCATCAGGTTATTTGAATAAACTTTTAATATGTTATATAATACATGTTGGCCTACCAAACACACTTTGTTTCATTTCTGTTGCAATATGTCCTATGTATATCCACAGACTGATTGAATTAAACTGGCAAAGATATGTATATTAGCATAGTGCCCATAATTTCTGACAGGATTATTTATGTATAGATTGTATCAATCAGCATTTTTGCCTATGTTCAAAGTGTACTATTTATGTACTCTTCCTAGAATCAGTGTTGCTCCCTGGCAGTTCTGCATATATTACAGTGTAGGTATTTACCCAACCCTTTTGCCACAGGCAGGATGTGACGCAAGGTCGCAAGTATGGGGCATCTAGTGAGGATTAAACTCGTTATTCAGTAGTATTTGATCTGTGAGACAAGCTTGTTAATCATTACACCATGATGGGACACTCTAGAATCAGTAATGTACCTTTACCCATGGAAATCCCATGGTTATTTTAAAAAGTATCAAATTTATAAATTTATGATTATTTTAACATAGACTCAAATTTGTACCAAAAAAAGATCAAGTTACTAACAATTGGATTCCTCATTACTCATTACTCTCGCACAATCCTGTGTTTCACCAAATATTTACATAAAAGAGGATCAATACAACTGATCAAAGAGTATCGAGAATTGAGTGACTGGTTTAAATATCTAGATAAAAGTATAATATATATATATATATATATATATATATATATATATATATATGACCTTTAAGTACCCCTTTTGCTTTGCTGATTTATAAGTACATTTTTTTCATTTACACCGTCAACATCCGGTTGTTTGTTAGGGGTTAGGGTTAGGGTTAGGCGCTAGTTTTATAATTTTTAAAAACTCTAAAAATCGTCTAACAAACAACCGGATGTTGACGGTGTAAATGAAAAAATGTACTTATGAATCAGCAAAGCAAAAGGGGTACTTAAAGGTCACACATATATATATATATATATATATATATATATATTATACTTTTATCTAGATATTTAAACCAGTCACTCTCAATTCTCGATACTCTTTGATCAGTTGTATTGATGCTCTTTTATGTAAATATTTGGTGAAACACAGGATTGTGCGAGAGTATGTTGCAAAATATGTATGTGTACGTGGTTAGAAAAACTGACACGCATTTGCTGTAAACAAGTTTTCTGTTGAGAATTTTAACATCAAGAGAGTGAGTGGGTGATTTTTGTAAGTCTGTGAACTTACATCCTTGATAAGAGGCATGGGCGAGAGGAACAAACTAAAGTAAGAGGATGTCTAAAACCGAGACCACTTGAAAAGGGGTTGGATAATTCTGTAATTAGGTATCTAACCCCACACACCTGACTGCTCCGACCAAGCTGAGGGCCAAAATTCCATGTAATGCAAAACTTTTTTTTCCATCTCAACAGAAGAGACCACTTGCTACAGAAATCAATGTCACCCTGAGAATACTTCTAGAACCCAAAACCTTGTACCAGCCTCTGAATACTAAGAACTTGGCTTGTATATCTAATAAAGCTTCATGTCACAATAACAAATTTCTTAAAACTCCGTACTGTCATAAGAACAGGTTGTATGACCAATAATAAAATCATGTTGTGTTATATATAATCTACAAATTAACAAAAAAATGTTCTCACATGCAGTCTAATTGTATGGGGTTATTTTAAAAATTAAATTGCATAATCATTTAACAACTTTCTCTAGAATGGAAAAAAAAAAAAATAGAGGGGAAAAAATAAGTATTCGACTTGTTGAAGCGGGGCGGGGGGCAACAATGTCGTTGCCGTAAAAAATCTTTAGCAGCAAAAAAAAAAAAAATCTTCAGTAACTCAAAATCCTCAGCAGCTGAAAAATCCATTGTCGTAAACTCTTCAGCAACTCAAAATCGCAACTGACCTCCTGTCGTCACCCCACTTCTACTTATACTAGTTTCCCCTCAACATCCGGGTGTCTGCACTCCACGCACGAGATTCTCGAACCAATCCCGGCCACCGGAATCCTCATAGCTATCATCCGGGCACCTGGTGCTTACATCTGGGACTGTAGCATCTTAACTTCGGTGCCAATGTGTCGCCCGTTCGCATTCTGAAGGACACGGGTTCGATTCTACAGCCAGGCAAAGCCTAGCCCGCTTCCTTCGAGAATACGGCAAGCCTTGACGTTCGCCACTCACCTCGTGTTCTCTGTCACACTTTCTCCACACACACACACACACACACATGCACATTGAGGCTGAGTTTAGGTAATCTTTTTAAAAATTGCTGTCAATCCTTTTGGGATGTTTTCTAAAACCTAGAATGCTCTACTGAATAATTCACCTCCCATTGCATTTTTCAGTGTAATAGTGTTACTTGGAGATTCTCACCTTCTTTCCAAGTAACATACAACAGATTGTCTTAAGGGTGTCCCATCATGGTGTAATGGTTAGCAAGATAGTCTCACAGATCCATTACAACTGAATAGTGAGTTTGATCATTGCTGGATGCCCCATAATTGTAACTGTGTGTCACACCCTATTCATAGTGAATGTGTTGGACAAATGTTACATAATCTATACATAGATTGTCAAATTGTGGTTGATGAATATCTTGGCAACAAGACTGACCTAGAAGAAGAAATGAATCAAGGATGACCAACCAGCAAGATGAAGTCCAGACGCTAGAAGAAGAACCTAAGATACCAAAGATGAGCAGAAGAATAATAGAAGTAAAGAAAGGGTATACAACACAAATACCTACATACAACAAGTTGTTTTGTCACACATGGAACCTGCAACCAGGAACAGGAACAGTTCCTGGCCAATTACTGAATACTAAAGATGGATTGCCTTTTACAAAACAAAAAAGCCTCAACAGTCCTACTATTTACCTATAGCTAGAGAAAGAAGTAGATTCATGCCTTTCTTTAGAGCCATATAGGTAGGTTTCCCAAGGCGAAAAAGATGACTTAATTTGTAAAAAAAAAAGGGTGGGGAAAAAAAAAAAGCGGCCAAATGAATGCCTATAGACTCCTGAATATCATACTTTTTTTCTTAAGCGTAAATGTTGTCTATTTTGAAGTTTTCCGTGGGTACCACCAATTTTCCCGTGAAATTTACCCCCAACTATATTTAACATAATAAAATTTGCATAAAGGTTAATATTATCTTGAATTTTTTATTCACTCGAAAGAGGAAGCATTAAACAAACTCCAAATGATTTTTTTTTAAATTCATTTGGCCGCTTTTTTTCCCCCACCATCAAAATTACAAATTAAATAAAAAACCTAGAGCCTTTTTGGCCTTTGGGCCCGTAGCCTAATAGTAGGAAGTGAATGTGAACTGACCTTACCATTGTTGAACTCTGTTCACCATATAGTAAAAATGTTGAATTTAAAGAATAATATAGATATATGTATTTACTAATCTCTCCACACAAGCAGGATGTGATACAAAGTAAACATTTTTTTTTGTGGAATTTAACAAGTTTGAATTTAGAGTTTTTCTTCCTTTTAGACCAGTTGCCATGCCAAGGTTAAAGAACCAAGTCTGCCTTATTAATAATAAAAATAAAAAATAATAAAAATACATGTAGTCAATAGAACACCAATCTCCAAACCTACTACAATTAAAAATTTTTTAAAAAATCTATTTCTAATTTTGTTTCTTTACTAAAAAAAATCCTTGTGACAATACAACTAAATCCATTAATTTTTTTCATGGGTAATAAATTAGTAAATTAATGGTGCTACTTGGCTATTGATCTAGTGTGATAAAATTGATTTGGCATACGTTCTATCTAACCCTAATCTGCTTTATTTTTATTTCTTTTAATAATAAATTATATAATCTTTTATTATCTATTTTTTGGGGGGTGAGGGTAATTTATATTTAATTTGCCTATAAATTTAATATATTGTTTTTCAAATTTGTATAATTTTAATTTTTTTAATTGTATAAAAATATGATAATGTTCTATTCAAGCCATGATAAACAAATGATATATTTAGATCGCATACTAAAATAAAATTTGACTTTTGTAGATCACATTGGCATTCAGATCACATACCAAAGTAGTACCAAATTAATAATAAAAATAATACTTCATTTTTTAAATTTTAATTTCAACTTGATATCTCTTTAACTTCCCAATCAAAAATATTTCTCAGAAGTATATTTTCATTTAGACATTTCTGTTTTATTCAAATATGAAATAACAAAACCAATTTTTTAAATTTTTTTTTATCACTGCTGACTTTTCTATTTTGTAAGCTTCTTTAAATTGTTCTGTTATGTCATTTCATTGTATGGATGAACAAAATACCTAAATTCCCTTGAGACAATCATATTATATAATTCACTATTTGTTCTTTGTTCATTGACTTTAATAATATCAGGTCATCATTTGCTTTGATGTTTGCTATTTAACAGCCATTTATAATGTTGGCTTTAAATTAAGTGACCTTTGTTGAAACGATTTGCATTTATAGTTGGCCAGTCAAAAGAAATAATATATGTGATCATTAGCATTAAAATTAACAAGAGGTGGAGCAAGTTCCTCCTGTCTATATTTATTGTTTGAAGTTATTTAAATATGTTGAAATAGATGTAATTATTTAAAAGTATTTTAAATGCCACACTTTAATGCAAGTGCTAAATATCCTCATAGATTATATTTAGGATTATTACTTGACATTGACGAGATTAAAATAACTACCATGATCACATTTAACCTTTCAAAGATGATTTTTTTTTATTTTGTTAAAAGCAAATCTATATTAATAATTGGGAAGAAGTGTTTGTTTGTCTATCCTCTCGTTGAGTAGAGGAAGTTTCTAACAATAATCAATGAAAAACCATATTGCTGTAAAACATAATGATAATGATAAAAAGTTAAAATTTCTAAACCTCAAAAGTTTAAAAAATATTGAATTTTACTATTTAAGTTTGTTTGGGTTATTTGTTTAATGGCATATCAATATCCTATGGGTCACTTAATCCTGAAATTTGATAGAAATGATTTGCACAGTTATTCAGTAACTATTCCTATTTAATAATAATAATAATTTGTTTGTACACACACACACACACACATATATACACACACACACACACACACACTAAGCTGTCCACATGAGTAGGATGTGACACAAGATCAATTTCTTAAGTGGAGTTTAAGAGGTTTGAATTCAGTTTTCCTAAACAGGGATAAATAGCCCAGTTTGCCCTATTATTTATCCCTAGTTGTGAGGAGAATAGTTAGATACCTTTCCCTGGAGTATTATTATTTTTTTGGTTAAAATGTTTCACAGCAAAGATTGTAAAATAACCAGCTATGAGATGAGTCTTCAGTTTTTTACTCGCCATATATGGGTACTTCAACTAGTAAGAATATAATGTGCATCTAGAAATTCTGCTCTTTTCTTTTTCATTGTCAGTTGATATTTTCAAAATGGCTAACGTCCGTAGAAAGTGGAACCTTTGATCTTAGATGAGCTTCTAAATATTTCTGCAGCAAGTGTTACTAAATAACCGCCCCCCCCAAAAAAAAACAACAACAAACAAACCAACAGAATAATGATATGATGACATTTGAAGAAAAACAAAAATTTCTAAGATATTTATCAAATAAAATGAAATGCTGTTAATACTCTTTGAAGAAAGGTTTCAAATAAAATCTGGACAATTTGCTTCTA
This sequence comes from Doryteuthis pealeii, assembly GCA_023376005.1. Taxonomy (NCBI): domain Eukaryota; kingdom Metazoa; phylum Mollusca; class Cephalopoda; order Myopsida; family Loliginidae; genus Doryteuthis; species Doryteuthis pealeii. Next base: position 118,511,093 of record CM042141.1, on the reverse strand, counting down.
TGCTGTCATCAGTTTCTGTTGTTTTAAAAATCTCAATTTTTGTCATGATTTACAATAACATGTATATGAGGTATGTCCAAAAAGAAACAAAGTTTTGATAAACAAATTTGTTTACCTACAACTTAATGAGACGTATCTAATTCAAAATAGTCTTCTCCAATGTTGTTGGGGTGGGGATGGAGTCATTGTGGCATAATGGATAGCGTACTGAACTGCGACATTATAGTAAACAAGTTCGAATTCCAGTCACGCTAGTACGTTCGTTTACAGACTAATACCCTTGGGAAAGGCATGAGCCTCCTCACCCCCCACCTATGGGATTAATAGTACCACTACTGTTCTTCTACGAAGATGTCTTTGGCATTAAATAACCCACGAAGTTTGATATGCCATTAAACAAAGAAACCAAAGCAAGCCAATGTTGCTACACTGATCCCGGGTCTCGAATTAATTGTGGAAGTTATTTTGAGGGTATTGTTTGCATGCCTCATATAGCATTTTCTTCTATTTCTTCTATCATCTGAAACTGATGACTTTCCGGGGGGGTGACTTTGAGAATGAAAGTCTGCAGGAAGAGGGGCGGGTGATAAAAATTGCCTCAAATTCTAAATGTGAGAAATGTCCATTGGTGTGCAAGGTCATTCAGATTTGGGATCATCTTTGGTGGATGTTCTTTCCGATTTTGAACTTACGACTTAGAATTCAAACCATCCTCTTTGAGGACCTGTTTCAACATTAGAAACTTCTCTATAAATGTTTTACCAAAATTGAAAGAGACATTTCATTGGGATGTTGTTGGTTTCTTGATGGGCTCACTATGTGTGTGTGTGTGTGCGTGTGCGTGTGTTACTATTATCATTGAAAAACAATTTGTGTAAGAGAATGTATGTACGTATTTAACAAAACCCGCCCGCCACGTGTAGGATGTGGCACAAGGTCGCAAGTACGGGTCATTCAGTGATGATCGAACTCGCTATTCAGTTGTAATGGATCTGCGAGACTAGCTCGCTAACCATTACACCACGATGGGACACCCTATAAAAAAGAATGTATGAAGTCATTTTACCATGGGGGGCCACGCATGAATCGAAACCCATGCGTGGCCATTACAAAAAATGTTTGGTCCCATCAGCATTCCCCTTCAGGGTCTTCTCAGTTGCTATGCAATTTACCTAGCCCCCACTCCTCTTAGGTGAAGGGGCAGGTGTTGCTTGGGGAAGAAAGATCCCTTGAACTAAACGAATAATATTTACCCCCACCCACCCGCCCCGAAAGGAGAGTATGTGTATTCTTTCTTCTCTGAGATAATGGAATTAGTATCAAGTAAACTTCATCTCTAAGAGATTTGGTCCAATATTTAAGTTTCCACGTAAAGGAATTTGGTACTTATCCAGAATAATCCAGAGGAAATGTCTTTGGTAATGTACATAAAACTACATAGGAATGTAAATGTAATTACTTACTTTTACCATCCAGATAAGAGTAAGTTTCAGTTATTATCTCAATTTATTTACTGAACATCTTCAACTCACTACAATCCATACACCCGCTATATTTATTTAATCTTTCCCTCTCCTAACCAATAAGAGGATGATAACTACCGGATGATTGCGTATGAATAATTTTGGGACTAAAATGTTCAAAAAAAAAAAGAAAAAAAAAACGAATTGGGCAAACTTAATCTTATCTGAGTAATGAATCTGAGTATTACTTTTCTATATAATATTTTTGTATATTACTGTCGACATTTCCTTGTATAAGATTCTTTCTAAAATTTAATATTTATTAAATATGTCAAATTGACTGCTTATATATATATATATATATATATATATATATATATATATATATATATATATATATATACGTGTGTTATGGAAGTAATAAATATACATTATATTAGGCACTGGCCAAAAAATCGGATACTATGAGTTTTAAAAGCGAATTAAAAATAATTAAATCTATTATTTAAGGTCAAACTTTGTCTAAATCGATAAGTAGTAACATAATGACCATCATTAAAAAAAGAAAAATATCATTACATATGCAGTTTATTTTTAATACATTTAAAGGGATTTGTTTTGGTCAATTTCGACGCGATCCACCATTCTGTCTCTTTTTCAAGGGTTTTACGCACTTGTTTACAATTTTAATATAACATTCGCGATTGCAAAAAAAATTACCAAAAATCAGGTAATTATCCGATTTTAATGAAATTTTCAGTATTGATTTATCAATTAATGAATTTTATAATGCATCAGTTATTTTATTTCAAAACTTGAATTTAGTATTTTTGCTATGAAAAATTAATATATAAAATTCATTTAAAATAAAAATATTCGGATTTTAAGTTTAAAATGTTATATTTTTAGATTCTAGAAATAAATATCTATTTAATGCAAACCTTATTTTAGTCAATCAAAGTATACATTTTGAAGAAAAACTCTATTGAAAATGTAGCCCCCCCCCATTTTTTAAGCAGAAAAATATCGATGTATAATTTTTTCTTTTATAAGATAATAGCCAATTAAATAATTATCGAAATGAGTAAAAAAGAAATCTTCAAAAAATTAATTATTTATTATTTTTTAACATTTTATTTTCCGATTTTCGGTACTTATTTTCTAAGGACTGGCAAAAAATTCAGCTTCTACGAGTTTTAAAAGCGAATTAAAAATAATTAAATCTATTATTTAAGGTCAAACTTTGTTTAAATCGATAAGTAGTAACATAATGACCATCATTAAAAAGGAAAAATATTATTACAATATGCAATTTATTTTTAATACATTTTATACATTAAAAATCGTCCGAATTTCAACAAAAAGTTACGTTGAATTTATTTTGATTTATCGTGTTCAATAATGGCTTTAAAATATTTTTAAAATACTTATAAACATTTCTTTTTAGAAATAATTAAAGCGTTACTTTAAATACATATTCATTAAATGTTACTGAAATTTTTCACACTCGTTTTAACTTTTAACCAAGTAAAAATCCGTTTTTTGTATGTAAAAAAAATAAAAAATATATTTAGTTTCATTGAAAATAAAATTTGCATATTATTTACGTTTCGTGTATGGTATTCCATAATTGCCATAATATTTTTAACTTTTTTGTGTTGTTTGATTGACGTAAAATCCGGTTTTTGACAAAATGAATTTAGCACCGTCTCCTACAGAAAATGAGCACCCCTAAAAACTCAAAAAGTAAAGAACTTTTAAGAATTTAAAAAAAATCTGATAGATTGGTGTGTAAACGATAATAATCCATTGAAGGAAGGAAAAAACATTTTTTTTGTAGCGTTTCCAATATTTACGACGGGGAACTCGAAAAATAAAGAACTTTTTAGAATTTTTTTTTACAATCTGATAGATTGGTGTGCAATCGATAATAATCCATTGAAAAAAAAAAATAAAAACAAACATTTTAGATGGTGGGGGTTCAATATTTTCCGGCTAGACATGACAATTGCAATCTTTTTTATTTTAGTAAAAAAAAAAAAAAATGTTAATTTAAAGATAAAAAGTGAGAAAACATCAATTAGAATTTGAATATTTTTAATTAAAAAGGAATAATTGAATTAAAAATAGTAATAATGAAATGAACTTACCTTAACTTATTAGATATTGAATCTTTCGGTTAAATTACTGACACAAACAATAACTCCTGAATAGAGAGGAAGATATTTTATGTTTTATGTATTTGGTCTTCCATACAATTATTGTTCTAACATTATGGTTTTATATTGAAAATCAATTCAATTGTTTTAAAATATGTGACTCTTGATATTAAGTTTAAAATGTTATATTTTTAGTTTCTAGAAATAAATATCTATTTAATGCAAACCTTACTTTATACTCACGAAGTAATAAGTTTTGAAGAAAAATTCTATTTTCGCAGAAAAAATATCGATGTATATTTTTTTTTTAATAAGATAATAGTCAATTAAATAATTATGGAAATGAGTAAAAAAGAAATCTCCTAAAAAAAATTATTTTATATTTTTTTTTACATTTTATTTTTCGATTTTCGGTACTTATTTTCTCATAGAAGCTCCACCGTAAAATTTTTTTTTGTTTCTGTTCATAACTTCGGTCTTTTATCTCTTTATTTATACTGTAATTAGTATCAAGTTAGGACCAACTTGAAGCAATATTACGCCCCCAACATAAGGGGGGTCAAAATTAAGTGACCTGAAAAAAATGAGAAAGTTTTAAAATGAAATAAATAATGCATTATAAAGATCATTCATTGATACATAAACACTGAAAATTTCATTAAAATCCGATAATTCCCTGATTTTTGGTAAATTATTTTCTGTAGGGGGGGGGGCTAAAGTCATTTTGTCAAAAACGAATTTTAGCCTCTGTTTGCCAGTCCCTATTATTTTCTTATGAAATATTCCACTTAAAAAATTTTTTTTCTATTTACAACTTCGGTCTTTTATCTTTTTTATTTCTACTGTAATTAGTATCAATCAAGGATCAACTCGCCAATATTTTACACTCCCAAAGTAAGGGGGGTTAAAATTAAGTGACCTGAAAAAAATCGGAAAGTTTTTAAATAAAATAATGTATTATAAAGATCATTCATTGATAAATAAACACTGAAAATTTCATTAAAATCCGATAATACCCTGATTTTTGGTAAATTATTTTCTGTAGGGGGGGGGCTAAAGTAATTTGGTCAAAAACGCATTTTAGGCTCATTTTGCCAGTGCCTACATTATATAATAATTAGGCAGTATAAAAACACGTACTTTTTATGTTATGATTTATTACTGACAAACCACGCCCTCTTTCTTTTAAAGTATGGTGATCAAAAACGTAATAACCCGTGTTTATTTTATGTTAACAAATTCTGGGAGATGGTTTATCTTCCTTAAGTGATGTTTTATCTTGATTCTCTCGCCGGCCTCCGTAGTAAAAAATATTGTCTAATGAAAAACCATACTTAAAAAACAAAGACTAAAATGTTTTATTCAGATAAAATATTTTTTTTCTTTTTATCTAATCACTCAAATTTATTTATTCGGTATTTTTACATTACATTAATTAACAAAATCCCAGTCACATGCAGCAATAGAAAAGTTTAATTTACGGAAGTCCATTTTAAACGCGTTTAACCATAAAAAAAATCTCCCATGTATTGACCACATCCTTAGAAGATTAAGTTACAAAAACGAATAAAGTAAAAAAAAAAAAAAATACCTAGGAGAGCAATGTTGTACCTTATTTTTGAACTTAGAAAATAACGCGTCTGTACGAACAAATAAATAAGCCGTTATAAAAAAATGTTAAAAAAATCTTTATTCTCCATGGAATCATCTTTAAAATAATGTTAAAAAATCACATTTGCTATAAATACCGAAAATTTTATAAAAATCCGATAATTAGCCGATTTTGAGTGAATTAAAAAAAAAAACAATGCTTTAGCGTGTGCGCGTTTTGTACATACTTAATAATAGTGTTATAGGGTGCCCCATCGTGGTGTAATGGTTATCAAGCTAGACTCGCAGATCCATTACTACAGCTGGATTCTTCATACTTTCGAACGGGTTAGGTAAATACCTACCTAGTGATAGTGTTATGGTAACGATATTGGACAATGTATTTTCAGCATCTATTTCTATGACAATTATATCAACATTTTAAAAAGAAAAAGATACTAGAATCTGGTAAACATGTAAAATCAAAATATATTATATGAATAGATTTGAATTAACTTGTTTTTTTAATCTTTTTCCAGTCATTTTTAACTCATTTTTAACTCTCTCTCTCTCTCTCTCTCTCTCTCTCTCTCTCTCTCTCTCTCTCTCTCTCTGTATAGTTTAGTAGTATAACTGTCCAAATATGTATTTTTAAATTGTTTTGTTTTATTTAATATCAGGAAATGATTACTTATTAATAATTTCTGTAGAGTCGTAAGAAAAAAAGACATTAGGTTTAGATTTAGTTGATTTTTCCCTTGTTGGTTTATTCAATGTTGAAATCAGTCTTTTTTTGTTGTTGTTGCAAGCAATTATGTGGTTTCAAGTAACTAATGATAATAATTTGTAAACAATTATAGCTTCAAGTAATTAAGCTTAATACAAATAATTTGCACACAATTATATGGGATCTAACAGGTACTACCACTCTGGGTCAAATAATGAAAATCATGAACAAAAACAATGTTTACATTTTCGCACCGTTAAATCAATTGAAATTTACCGTAGCCAAAAACAAGATATGAATACCGGCATTTAAAAAAAATTATGAAATATCAACTAACAGTCACATTTTCACGAAAATTCCGGTAATTATTTACCTGTTGATGAAATTATGTTTAAAATAGGTTTTTCTATAATATATTAGGGAAAATATTTTTACAAGGCCCCTTCCCCCTATTTTATTTTATGAAATCTGAAAAAATTAACCGATAAAAAAGGATTTTTAAATTGTTTCTATAAAAATAAGTCTGAATAATTATATCAAAAGATTTTTATAAATTTCTATACGGGATTTTCTTCAGTAAAAAAAACAAAACATGAATTCTGAATTCTGCTAAAAAAATGTCAATATTAGGACATTTTTTAGCAGAATTCATTTTTTTTTTTTTTTATGTTTCTTCTTTTGAATGGTCCAAAAGTTTTGACGATAATATTAACCTTTATTCAAGAATCATTATGTTAAATCTAGGGGGGGATTAGACATCCCAAGAGTAATGGCAATATATTTTACTGTTCAGTGTCATAACTAGTAAACTCATTGCTTCAGCTTCTGAAACAATAAAGTAAAATAAATCGCATGGTTACAGAGGAACTTCCCCTTCCAGGCAGCACCTGCCCCCACGTCTAAAAGAGCCAGGGCTGGGTTTATTGCCCGGTGCCTGATGCGCCTTAAAAAGGGGAATGCCGACGGAAAACAGACACTTTTGCACGAGCCATCGCATGAGCTTCGGTTTGTGCGTGTTCCCACGTTAAAAAGACCTTGTGTCGATCCCGGACTGGTGTGAGGCTAGGAAAATATACCTAGTACACTCCTTTTTTTTGTTTTTATACTTTGGTGCATGGTGGTGGTGGGGGTCTTATCCTTGGGAAGGAGGGGATAAATATTGGGGAATGCACCTCCTACACTTGGTAATGATATTTGATTTTCTAATCTCTTTCATAAAATGCTCTAAATTTATTGACCAATTTACTTGACTACTATGTAGATGGAATGGAATGTGATTGTTAAGTGAAGACCAAGTGTATTTATTCAGAAAAAATATCCTCAAAATCTAATTGAACTAAGGAACCTTTGATAACCACAAGGAAGAGATACTACACACGTTTGGCTTTAAATTGATATATTTCAATTCTATAATATTCTGAGACTCATCTAATTCAAAATAGTCTTCTCTAATATTGTTGGGGTGGAGATGGAGCCGCCGTGGCGTAATGGCTAACGTGCTGGAATACGACACCGTAGTAAGCGAGTTCGAACCCCAGTCGCGCTAATACGTTTACTTTTGGACTAATATCCTTGGTAAAAGGTATAAACCCCCTCATTATCCAACTGTGGATTAAATATGACCAGTACTGTTCTTCTACAAGGATGGCTTTGGCATTAAATGACCCACAAAGATCGATATGCCATTAAACAAAGAAACCAAACCAAACTATCAATAATAGATATTTAAGCCTTTTGTATCTTGATATCCACAATGTTTAGCATTAACTCTAGTAAAATTTTGATTAAAAAAACCATATATTATTCACTGGTATACTCAGACTAGTATCCTCATCTTGGAGTTAATTATAATCAGAACATTAGGTACCACCAATTTGACCCTGTGCAATTTACCCCCCCTACATTTAACACAATGAAACTTGCAGAAAAAATAATATTTTGTTGAAAAGATCTTTTCCATTCGAAAGAAAAAACATTAAACAAACTCCTGATGATTTTTTAAATTTTTTATCAGCTTACGAAAATAATGAAAATTATGATTGAAAAACAATGTTTTCATTTTTGCACTGTTAAATCAACTGAAATTTAACGTAACTAAAAACAAGTTACGATAAGAGGACTTTTTAAAAAATTCTATGAAAATCAATTAATAATCTGATTTTCCCGAAAATTTCCATAAATGTTTACCATTGGATGTAAATACATCTGAAATAGTTTTTTTTCTAAAAGATATTAGGGAAATATTTTTTACGAGGTCTATTCCCCCCCCTATTTTATTTTATGAGATAAAAAAAAATGACGCGTCAAAAATTTTTTTTTCTTTTTTTCTATAAAGATAAGAGTCTGAATAACTATATCAATGAAATTGTATGAATGTACAACGCCTAGTTTTTTGAGGAAAAATTAATGAAATCGGAAATAAAAAGTGCAAAAAAATGTCATAATATTAATATTTGAAAACTTTTTTTTGCTTTTATAATTGGTATGTACTATATTCTATTAAATTGTCAACAACAAAAAAAAATTTTTTAAGAAATTAATTTTTACGAGATTTTCAATCTTTTGTGTGATTAAATATTTTTATTTTCTGCGTGAAATAAATTAAATTTTTTTTTTCCTGCGTCAAAAAATCGAATTTTTCACGGATATTTAAAAATATGAATTTTATAATTCAGGTGCACTAAACATTGGTCCGATACAAGCTCGATTAATATTTTTAAAAGAATTTGTAATCTTTGTTGTTGAATAGTAATGTGTGATCCTTAGAATGTACGGAAGAGCATTGCTGACATTTGTTTTACAAAGAGACGAGACGCTTCTAAGTAACCAAAGTTTGTTCCTGTTAAGCTGACAGTGTTAGCGTGAAAAAAAATTATTTTATTTAACTTTTTTCAATAATTAAAATAAAAAGTAAGTATAATAGATTATTTTATCAGTTTTTCTCTTAGAAAAAATATTCAAATTTTCATTCCATAATTTACGGGTTAATCGTAAAAGGGAAATAATTAGTAACTTTTCTGTCTATATTACGGTCTGAAAATTACCCTTTCGCATGTAATACGGGCAGGTTTGTTTATTTTTTAAGATAACGATGTAATTTTTCCCAATCGGATAATTTGATCTTTGAATTAACTATTTTTCTTTGTAACAACCCTGTACGATCTTTTTTTTTTACGAGATTTTTGATAAACAAAGTTCGGAAATATCTATTTCCGTTTTATTCAAGATGGCATAAACGGTCTGGTGGTACCTACAGAACATTTTGACCTTTTTATTCTTCAACCTTTTTCAGGTTTCTTTCATAATCGGTAACTTGGAAATTTTGGAACTCTTTATTCTGTAAATTGTTCTCATTCCAATGTCCATATCAGCCCTGTTGCCTGGGACTTTAGAATACACTAGGTTTGTCGGAAAAATCCGTGTTTTTACAAAACCAATTCAACCTGCTTCCCCCGCCCCCGCCGTTTGAAAAGAATTTAACCAAAAAACCAGGGAATTATCCGATTTTAATGAAATTTTCAGTGTTGATTTAACAATGAATGAATTTTATAATGCATCAGTTATTTTATTTCAAAACTTTCTGATTTTTTTCAGGTCACTTAACTTTGACCCCCTCCTTATTTTTGGGGTGCAATATATCGGTGGGGTTATATGTGATTGATATTTTTTCTGCATAAATAAAAAGACAAGATCGAAGGTGTGAATAGAAGGAAAGAAAAAAAATGAATCTGCTCGGGTAGTAAATAAGTACAGAAAATCGGAAAATAAGATGAAAACTAAAAAAATATACATCAATATTTGTTCCGTTTAAAAGGAGGGGCGCTAAATTTCCAATACAGTTTTCGACCAAAAAATATGGGTGATTGATACTAAAGTAAAGTAGTTATTAAAAAAAAAAATTAGAATAACATTTTAACCTAAAAACTTGCTCATATTTTAAATGAATTTTATATATTAATTTATCATATCAGAAATACCTTATTAAAGTTTTGAAATAAAATAACTAATGCATTATAAAATTCATTCATTGATAAATCAATACGGAAAATTTCATTAAAATCTAACAATTCCCTGATTTTTGGTAATTTTTTTTTTCAGTGTTAAATTTATGTTGTAAACACGGATTTTATGCCATCTTTAAACAGCATTTGGCCAAACGTGATCGAAATTGACCGAAAAATAGTTTTTAAATGTATTAAAAATAAATTAAATGGGTAATATATTTTGCTTCTTTTTTTTTTTTTTTTTACTGATGCTCATTATGTTACTACTTTTCGACTTAGACAAAAATTTGAGCTTAAATAATCGATTTAATTAATTTTAATTCGTTTTAAAAATGAAAAAGCAGCCGAATTTTTGGGTATACCTAGAATACACCGGCTGTACCTGCTGGTCGTGGGTGGCGACCCGTGATGCTTAAAGGATGGATGATTTTCTTGACCCTTCTGCCTTTATGGCATCCCCAGCTCTTTTATATGTGTACTAGTAGACAGTTCTAGAGCTCTGGGGAATGTAGAGTATCCTTGGATCACCATTACTCCCAGGTCCACTCTGATGGGTTAAATAGAAAAACATGAGTTTAAAAATGTATTTTTAAAAATTGAGTACCCATCAAGAATAAATAAAACAAAAATGTATTTGGCATAAAATGACCCAACAAGGGTTGACATGCCGTAAAATCCAACCAACCAACCAACGTCCATATATAAGTTAATTCCTCATGTTTGATTTAACCTCACGTTTTTATTTCTCTTCTATTGAACTAGAGGGTCATTCCATGTCAAAACACCAGCAAATAGTTGAAATCTGCCCCCACCGACACCGAATTACTTGAAATTTGGCACACATGTTCCTCTTCATGAGTTAGGAAATTGTGCCAAATAATTTGTGCTATACCTTACCGTTCCGATTTTAGGTGGCGGGTTATAATTTCTCTATTTTGCCTCTAAATTAAGGCCGTGCAGCGTCACAGAATCTGTTGTTTTTTTTAATGCTTCCATACATTCAATATTTCTAAAATTTATTATTTTAACCCTATACCTGATAGAAAATTTTATTTTGCTCACCCAAATGCATGACTCTAAAATCAACATCTTTTCACCTATGTTGCTTACGGTCAGTCTATAGAAAATGTGTCCTCTTCAATTTTCATATTTTTCCTAACATCTACTATGCCTGCTTAAGTTCACCAAAGAATTTTGTGAGTGAATCAAGTCAACTTGAGAAGATATGACCCTGCCAAGTTTAGAGTTTTTTTTTCCTATGTATGTGCAGGATTTCAGTGAAAGATTATAATTAAAGACAATCATCCTAATGCTCCATGAACTCTCAAATGTTGATATTGTGCTCAGTGACTTCTTAAACTATTCAATAATATTGTTTTTATTGAAAATGTATGGAAGTATTTTAATTAAAAAAAATTAAAAAAAAAAAAACACTGAAATTCTGCGACGCTTTAATTTAGAGGCAAATTAGGAAAATTATGCCCCCCTCTAAAATCGGAACGGTAAGGTCTAGCACAAAATAATTTGGCACACTTTCCTAACTCATAAAGGGGGGACATTTGTGCCAAATTTCAAGTAATTCGGTGCCTAGTGAATTGACATGGAATGACCCTAAGTATATGAGTTTTATACACCACCTAACCCAGGGATTGAACTCATGATCACCAGGTAAATAAGTACACTTTAAGTTTTAACCAATGCTTATATCCACCAGTTCATGTGTCTTCTAGATTACTGACTACAACATACACCTGAAGAAGGATTAGAGGATAGAACTGCCAAAAACGTTGTGGCTATTAAGATGAGAACACTTGTCTAAGTACATCAGCGTATAACAAATCCTCATCTTTTTGATTCAGACAAAAATAGTATACAAACCTTTCTTTAATTTAGTGCAGTTTGCTGCTCTGTGATAAATTGCTTTAATTTACTGGCAGAGTTTGAAGACATGATTTTTTTTTCGATAAAAAGAACATCTATAATTGCTTTCTTACTTTATACAGACTCACAAGTTCCAATTCTGAGACATTAAAATTGAATGTAAAATAAATACTTTACTCGGTGCGACTTTGGTATGTGATCTACGTTCCAACGTGATCTACAAAAATCAAGTTTTATTTTAGTATTTGATCTTTAATATATCTTGAAGAAAAAAACATTAAGATTATACAAATTTGAAAATAATTTATTAAATTTGTAGGCAAATTAGATATACATCAACCAGGAAATTATAAGAAACAGATAATAAAAAATATCGTTTATTATTAAAAAGAAATTAAAATGAAAGAAATTAGGGTTAAGTAGGTTAAATGCCAAATCAATTTCATCACTCGTAGATCGCTTACAAAAAGACCACTCTTTATTCAATTCATTTCTCCAAGCTTTTTTTTTTTTTTTTTTTAATTTTGTGGTATGTAGTTGTTGTACTGCCTGAAATTTTCTAATACCCATTTTAATGACGGTGGACTCGGAGGTTTCTTTTTATGAAATATTACTAGAGATTAGAATTAAACTTTTTACATGATTTTCATTCTCATATTTATTTTAGTAGTAGTATTGTAGATTTATCAATCACATTTTGATATGTCTATATGATTAAGTATATTATTTAAACATTAATGATCGAAATTGAAGGAAAAGCAAAAAAAAAAAAATAGTCAATGGTTGTGGTTGTGTAGTGAGTGGTAAGGGGTTATGGCAAAGAATCACAGACAATCTTAACGAATATTTCTGTTCTCGGAAATAAACGGAAAGAATGTGAATAGAATTTACAATTTTCTAAAAAAAAATAAAAAAATACATTTATAAATTTTTCATAAAGAAAAGTGTCACCAATTAAAAAATGTATATTTTAGTATATTTCAACTGTTATAAAATGTTTATGTTCAGTATATATGCGAGTTTTATAATATATAATGAAATTGAAAAACCTATCTTGATTTCTTTGTTTAATAGCGTATTAACTTTCTTTGGTTATTTGATACTAAAGCCATCCGTCTAGAAGAATGGTAGTGGTATTATTTAACCCATAACTGGGAGGGGGGGTCATACCCCTTTCCCAAGGGTATCAGCCCGAAAGTGAACGTATAATATACTAATTTATACTGCCAAAAATTCTTCCAAGCTGTAGCCGTGTCAATGCTACTGTACGACTGAACTATTTAGACTCTAACAAAGCGCTTAGAGAAAAGGGTAAATGAAAGTTACACAAGGATGCTGTGTGCAGTCTTGAACAAATCTTAGAAGTAGCCCCCCACAAGAAATCATCTGTACATCCATTTGCCCCTTTTCACACAAGACATGATGGACTACTGGAGAAGCAAGGACAAACCCATAAGTGATATTCTCTTGGGGGACATCTACACGTGGATACGCCAGTGTAGACCGACCAGTTCTATGCGGATACTGGATGATGTACGTAGGACCTGCCAAGTGCGATGACCGATAGTGATGATTGCAGTAAATACTAACTTCCGAGCTATCAGTGCAACCTGATGATTATGATAATGATGACCCTTAGGTACCACCAAAATCACGTCGCGTGATCAGTTTAGGCAAGAAAGGAAAAAACGTAAATATTTTTTAACTAAAAAAAAAAAATCTCGCAAAATAAATAAATAAAATAACGAACATAAAGAGTTGTTACAAAGAAAAACAGTTAATTCAAAGATCAAATTATCCGATTGGGGAAAAAATTACTCAGTTATCTTGAAAAATAAGTAAAACAGTCCGGTTTTTTTTTGGGGGGGGGGGGAGTTTACAAGATGTTCGGTTTCTTTATTGATATTTTTAGCAGAATTCTGTATTCATGGTATTTTTACTAAAAAAATCCATATAAAAACTTCTAAAAAATCTTCTGATATAATTATTCAGACTCTTATGTTTATAGAAAAAAATTAAAAATCGGTTTTTATCGGTTCATTTTTTCAAATTTCATAAAATAAAATGGGTGGAGAAGACCTCGTAAAAAATATTTCCCCTAATATGTTTTAGGAAAAAAAATATTTTAAACATAATTTCTTCAATAGGTAAATAATTACCAAAAATTTCGTAAAAATTTGACTGATGATTTTTCATAGTTTTTAAAAAAGCCGGTGGCCGCAACTTGTTTTGGCTACGTTAAAGTTCAATTGATTTAATGGTGCGAAAATGTAAACATTGTTTTCATTCATAATTTTCATTATTTCTGTAAGGTGAATTTAAAAAAAAAAATCATCAGGAGTTTTTTTTAATGATTCTTTTGAATGGTCTAAAAAAATTTAAGATAATATTAACCTTTATGCAAGTTTCATTGTGTTGAATATAGAAGGGGTGGGGTGACACGTCAAATTGGAGGTCCCTAATGACCCTTCATCTTAAACATAATTATTTGTCTAGATTAGATTTTTGGAAAGAATTCATTGTAAAAGGAATTAATCTTTTTTATTGAATAAAACTGCTGTATTTGAATTAGAGCCTAAATAAATTATTTTACTGTAAGAATAATTTCAACTGTAAAACAACAGCTTTTTTGGATTTCATATTTTTATTCAATTTCCTTTCTCTTCAATCACTGAGTTTATCCCCCCCCCTCCATCTTTAAATTTTTTTCTTTAAGACTAATATTGACCTGTCATTTTCACCTGCTGCTCCTTATTTTATTTTTTTTGTTTATAAAAAATAATTTATTTACAACCAATTAACTGTTCTTTATGACTGAATTTTGTCAGGTTTGTAATTCAAGATGTGTTAAGTTTTTATGTTAAGATAATAATTTTTTTTTATTGCACACAAATCTTACCATAATTATAATTGTGTATTTTTCAGTTAAAATATAAAAGAAATTCAAGTGTTATAGTTCATTATTCTTCTATAATCCAAAATTCTATGGTCTATCTAGTAAAAACAACGTCTCATTGTCTCTATTTTCATTGTTTAAAATTTGTTTTTAATTAAAACAAATAATTCTTCAGGTTAATATGCACCTCTGTAAGGAAAAACACTGATTTTCTGGTTTCTTTAGATGGAGTATAAACCGAAAACAGTATTAGAATAAATGTCTCTTTAGTTATGAAAGTGTATATTACACCTGAAGAAGACCAGAAAATGCACCAGTTGAAACGTTGTGTTAATCCCCAAAACAAGGGGTCTAATTGTCCAAATATCTACCTTTAAGTCCATTCAGTTCATTTTACTCTGTCTTTGGCCGATCATTGAATGTTATCCTATTTCTTTATGATCCAAAACTAATATATAAAAGAATACTTTTCTTTCACTTTGATAGAGAGAGACAGACAGACAGACTCTTCTAGGAAGTGTACAGGAAACATAGCTAGAAGGGAGGATAATAGATGGGGCAATAGGTTAATCGAAGATATAACAAGCATAGTAAGAAAAGACCTTACTAAAGATAGAAATATGAGATTGGA
Source organism: Doryteuthis pealeii (assembly GCA_023376005.1). Taxonomy (NCBI): domain Eukaryota; kingdom Metazoa; phylum Mollusca; class Cephalopoda; order Myopsida; family Loliginidae; genus Doryteuthis; species Doryteuthis pealeii. The sequence continues at coordinate 118,495,742 of CM042141.1, read as the reverse complement.
GGCTAGCTCAATAAAAAGTTGTCTAGGAATAAATTTCAGTTTAAACATTGAATATTTATAGACATATGTTGCACTTTTGACATATTTGATACAAAGAAATAATTCTTAGTTTAATTCTATCATATATATATATATATATATATATATATATATATTATATATATATATGCCAACTTCTTCAAACAAGTAGGATGTGACACACGGTCAATTTTTTAAGCAGAGTTTAACCGGTTTTAATTCAAAGTTTTCCTTCTAGACTGGTTACCTAACCAAGGTTAAAGAGCCCAGTTTACCTTCCTATTTACCCATAGCTAGAGGGGGAATAGCTAGATGTATACATTTCTCTAGGATATTAGTTGCTATGTCAAATGCAAACAGTCTTGTCTAGGATTTGAACTCTGTTCGTTGAGTCCATTTCCTACAAAGATAACCAAAATGCTATCATATGTAGTAAAAAAATGATTGTGTAAATTGAAATTTTCCCATTTCTCATCATCATGCTCAAAGCATGCTGACAGCATGGATTCATTTGACTCTCTCTCATCATCTGTCCCTACTGGCTATTGCACTTGTTAAGTCCTCTAGATGGCATCCATCATCCACACAGAGTTGATGAATGTAAGTTTTTTTGCTGGTTGTGCAACACAGATGTGTCCATGTGTCAGAGTACATAGAAGAACATTATTATGAGTTAACCCTTACTTCTCCAGCAGTGCCCAGCATGGTTTCCTTGGAGGGTTTGCAAGATGAGTGATAATTGGCAGTACAGCTGTTGTTGTGTAGGGTGCTGCTTCCAGCATTTGTTCAAAATAGCATGCTGCATCTTTAAACCATATTACCTTTAGGCACCCCTTTTGATCTCGATTAAGAAAGGACATGTTTTTGATTTACACCGTCAATATCCGGTTGTTTGCTAGGGGTTAGATTTATAAAAAAAATTAGAATTTAAAAATAGTCTGTTAAAATAACCGGATATTGACAGTGTAAATGAAAAACATGTCCTTTCTTAATCGAGATCAAAAAGAGGTGCCTAAATGTCATATGGTCCGAATCTTAGTGTAGTTCCCATCTAGCTTTTTTCTCCAGGCATTTAGTTAAAATCCAAGTAAATGTGACCACACACTAATACTGACATTGCTACAGCAGGGAAGAATCCCATTTTATTTCATCAGAGAGATCATATTTCCATATGGTTGATAACCTGTCAATAACGGTCCATGCCTTACTTTTGCATATGTTGACATCACTTTCAGTAAGTGAGATGTTGCTACCGAGGTATATGAACTGGTGTACTAATTTCAGAAGCTTGCCATTTAATGAGGAGAAGGTACCATTTTAGTTAAAATACATTAAATCTGTTTTATCTGAGTTCATGGAGAGATCAGTGCCTCTTGCTGCCTGCTCCAGGCTATGTAGCAGAGATTCGGTTTGAGCAGGTGTATTTGCAAGGAGCACTAAAAAGGTATCAAGACTGATCTTTAACTATTTTATTTCTAAAATTTAAGTGAAGATGTGCACAGTTTAGCAATTTATATGATAATATGATGATGTCTAGATTGCAGTCTAGATAAGACAGTGTGAATTATTTATACTTTTTTTATTATAAGTAGTATTCATATATTTTGATCAACATTTTTTGGTAGAACACAGGATTGTGCAAGTGCAACACCCTCTATTCTCATTAGACCCTCTAACTCCATGCAAATTTTTCTGTTTTCCTAAGCTGAAAATTAATATCTCTGGTAAGATTTGTGGATGTGGAGGATATTAAAAGAAATACAATTCCACAGCTGCGCACTATAGAATAAGATCTTCAAAGGTGTTTTGACCAATGAAACACTCACTGGAATAAGTGTGTTGATTGCTAAAAGGATTATTTAAAAGAAAATTAACGTTTCATTCATTGTTCATTTCTATCTTGGTGAATACAGTTTCAATCTTCATTTTGGTTAGAAAGTTGTCTTTTATAAATGGATTACATTTTTTTGTTCATCTTAATTTCTTACAAATGTTCCAAATAAATCTGCTATGATAAAATGTTACACATATTTATATAAATTTTTTTTTTTTATATATATAGATAATCCAAGAAATTCAAGTTTTAGCTAAATCTTGTCTGACCTTTACATAAAATTTGTGAACATTGTGACACATTGAAACTTACTTTTATTTTTCAATAAATAAACTTACGTGTATCTTTGATTTTTAGTTTTCATCTAGTTATTTAACCAGAATCACTATCACAACAGTATTTAAAAAGAAAAAGAAAAAAAAAACAACTATATTTTCTCTAGATTAATCTTTTCTTTGGTTTATTAAAAACCACCTCAACCAGTAAATGTTTTGTAGCTATTTCTAGTTCTTCATTGTTTTCAATCTACAGCTGTAGTTCTCAACCAGATTCCACATAGACCCTAGGGTCCATGTAACATTATAAGGGGTCCACACAAAAAAAGTACCGAGTTGGGGGTCCACTGATATTTTAGTGGTTCATAGAGCAATTCTGATTCAGAACAATTGTTATTATTGAGATTTAAATTTCTACAGTAATCTGTAGGTACCACCAATTTGACCCTGTGCAATTTACACCCCCCCCCCTACATTTAACACAATGAAACTTGCAGAAAAAATAATATTTTCTTGAAAAGATTTTTTCCATTCGAAAGAAAAAACATTAAACAAACTCCTGATGATTTTTTAAATTTTTTATCAGCTTACGAAAATAATGAAAATTATGATTGAAAAACAATGTTTTCATTTTTGCACTGTTAAATCAACTGAAATTTAACGTAGCTAAAAACAAGTTACGATAAGAGGATTTTTTAAAAATTCTATGAAAAATCAATTGATAATCTGATTTTCACGAAAATTTCCATAAAATGTTTACTATTGGATGTAAATACATTTGAAATAGTTTTTTTCTAAAATATTTAGGGAAATATTTTTTACGAGGTCTATTTCCCCCCCCCTATTTTATTTTATGAGATAAAAAAAATGACGCGTCAGAAAAATTTTTTTTCTTTTTTTCTATAAAGATAAAAGTCTGAATAACTATATTAATGAAATTGTATGAATGTACAACGTCTAGTTTTTGAGGAAAAATTAATGAAATCGGAAATAAAAAGTGCAAAAAAATGTCATAATATTAATATTTGAAAACTTTTTTTTGCTTTTATAATTGGTATGTACTATATTCTATTAAATTGTCAAACAAAAAAAATTTTTTTAAGAAATTAATTTTTAAGAGATATTCAATCTTTTGTGTGATTAAATATTTTTATTTCTGCGTGAAATAAATTAAATTTTTTTTTTCCTGCGTCAAAAAATCGAATTTTTCACGGATATTTAAAAAATATGAATTTTATAATTCAGGTGCACTAAACATTGGTCCGATACGAGCTCGATTAATATTTTTAAAAGAATTTGTAATTTTTGTTGTAGTAATCTGTGATTCTTAGAATGTACGGAAGAGCATTGCTGACATTTGTTTTACAAAGAGACGAGACGCTTCTAAGTAACCAAAGTTTGTTCCTGTTAAGCTGACAGTGTTAGCGTGAAAAAAATTATTTTATTTAACTTTTTTCAATAATTAAAATAAAAAGTAAGTATAATAGATTATTTTATCAGTTTTTCCCTTAGAAAAAATATTCAAATTTTCATTCCATACTTTTACGGGTTAATCGTAAAAGGGAAATAATTAGTAAGTTTTCTGTCTATATTACGGTCTGAAAATTACCCTTTCGCATGTAATACGGGCAGGTTTGTTTATTTTTTAAGATAACGATGTAATTTTTCCCAATCGGATAATTTGATCTTTGAATTAACTATTTTTCTTTGTAACAACCCTGTACGATCTTTTTTTTTACGAGATTTTTGATAAACAAAGTTCGGAAATATCTATTTCCGTTTTATTCAAGATGGCATAAACGGTCTGGTGGTACCTAGTAATCTGTCATGTTGAAATATTAAAAAAATTTTTTTTTTAAATATTCATCTGGAGACAAAGAAGAAGGAAAGAAATGGCTAGGAGTGTCCACAAAAAATTAAAAGGAGAGGGGTCCATGGGTTAAAAAAAGATTGAGAATCACTGATCTACAGTCTTAACATTATTTTCTTGGGTATTAGCATGTGAAATGCATACAGCCTTGTCCATTTCCTATGTGCCCATTTCTTATGATAGCCATTACATCATGAGTATATATATATATATATATATATATATATACATACACACCAATCCCTCTGCACAAGCAGGATTCGACACAAGGTCAATTTCTTAAGCGGAGTTTAACAGGTTTGAATTCAGAGTTTTCCTTCTCCTAGACCGGTTGCCTAACCAAGGTTAAAGAGCCCTGTCTGCCCTACTATTTGCCCATAGCTGGAGGGAGAGTAGGATCCATACCTTTCCCAAGGGTATTAGCGCTAAGTGAAATGCAATTACCACATCCAGGATTTGAACTGGGGGCTACAAGTCCATTTCCTATGACTTTAACCATTACACCAAACGCTTCCTTTATATATATATATATATATGTGTGTGTGTGTGTGGTATTTGAGTTTAACCTTCGAAATGACTATTTGCCGGAAATTGTGAATACTTTATCGTCTAAAATATACATTAGCCATTATATTTCTCTATAGAGAACATCATGCTAGAGATCAAATAAAAGTAAGGTAAAAATATGCAGACATTTTTTTTACTGTACTCTAGTATAGATATTGTAAATATAGTGATTCTGATTAAATAACTAGATGAAAACTAAAAATCAAAGATACACACAAGTTTATTCATTGAATAATAAAAAAGGGTTGTGGCTTGCCATAAGGGCAATAGGGCTGGGACAATCATATAGGTACTAGGACTTGATGTGACCAGCCGATTGATTAGAGGGGGCCTCTTTGACCGCCCATCTAGCCTAAGTAAGGGCCTAAGTGTCATGGACTGCTCAGCCACCAGTGTTCCATCCTTCAGCATCAGGTGTTGCCACCCACGACTAACAGGTGGCCCCATTGGGGGAGTCTTACCCCTCTGCAGAAGTACAGTCGGTGTATTTTAAAGCCCCACTGACAGGGTGGGGTGAGAGAGATAGTTATGAGTACCCATGCTGTCAGATGATGATGATTAAATATGACTGAGTTTAGAAGTAAATAACTAACTCATTAACTTATGCTTGATTAAATGAGGCCAATAAATTGTTGTGTAACATTTGCTCTATGGAACAGAAATTGATTTTTTATTCCATTGTCCCTGTTGTTATAGATTTGTTTGTATAAATGTGCAAAACAGTGTTCAAACTGATATTAACAGAGATCTTGTGTTGCCACCATGTGTTTTATTCACAGACCTTTTGTGTACAACTTGGTCTAAGGTCATCAGTATTTTATCAGTGTGAAATAACAAGTTTGGTATGGTTGAATAAGAAGGTCCAATCAATGTGTTTTGCTTTACTAATTTTCTCTTGACATTTTTGTTAGCAGATTTTTTTCTTCTAAAGAGTTGAAATAAGAACAAAAAAAAGGAAAAGTATAGACGTCATTTGCCAAAATATGAGGGTTTTTAAAAACTTGCAACAAACCATGACATGATTTCAATTATATCTTATTTGTTAAGCTCACTGTAACATAAAGTCATTTACTGTTTTTGTTATATTATGACTAGTGTTAAAAATGACAGGATTACTCATGTTATTTTGGAAATTATGAATTATACAGATGAAAACAGTTATAATTTTGAAGAGAATAAATACAACATTTACTCAAAAAATGATTCGGAGTATCCATGGTGTAGTGGCTAACTTGCTGGACTGTGATATCATAGTAAGTGAGTTCAAATTCTAGCTGTGCTATTATGTTCACTTTCGGACTAATACTCTTGGGAAAGGTATGAACCGCTTTAAACCCCCAGATATGGGTTAAATAATATCACTACTGTTCTTCTCCAAGGATGGCTTTGGTATTAAATAACCCATGGAGGTTGATATGCCATTAAACAAAGAAACTAAACCAAGCCAATCAAAGAATGAATATAAAATTTTAAAATCAACAAATTTCCTACTCCACTCACGTTGTCATGTTCCCTTTTGGACTAATACCTTTGGGAAAGGTATGAACCTTCTTATCCCACCAGCTACGGGTTAAGTATTACCACTACTGTTATTCTACAAGGATGGCTTTGGTATTAAATAACCCATGAAGGTTGATATGTCATTAAACAAAGAAACCAAATCAAACCAATAAAAAAAAAATGAATATAGAATAGGAAAAAAAATGATATACAAATTACAAATATATAGATTATTTTTGAAATTTCAAAAACTTTTAAAATTTCATTTTTTTATATTTTGTGATTCCTCTGTTTCATGATAGTTGTTACATTTGCATATAAATTTCAAACATTAAATCTAACAACTATTATGGGATAGACAGAGATGCTGATAGGTATGCATCCTGTATCACTGATGCATAAAAATCTAAAAAGATGCAGTAAAATTGTATCCATGCATCTCAGTGTTTTTGTTTTTTTTCTTCCCCCACCATTTCCAGATTACTGTAAATACATTTCAATATTTTCTTGGAAATGAATTACACACTATGGGGTACAAGTTAGGGGTTAGATGGCTTTAGTTGTTCATAGATAAAAACTCTACAATTTATTAAGAAACTTTAGTTGGGACCCATCAAATTTCCCGGGGACTCATTTAAATCAAATCCGTGAGTCCCAGGACTCACTAAATTAAAAAGCTATCAGCATCATTGGATAGGTAGTAATATATTTTATCAGATTTCCACAAGTACAGTTATGATACTCTAATTAAAGACAAAAGTGCTAGTGACACTTTGGTACTAGGTTTTATTTAACCATATCCCTTTGGGTGTAATATTTGACACATGATCAGTTTAATGAAGGTTACCATACACAGATACGAGTGTCAAAAATAGCCCCAGCCACCCTCATGCTAACATTTGTCTCTTTTAACCCTTCACCTTTGTAATAGAGTTATGGTCCTGCCACCAGTACCTATCGCTCGATGTGCTTATTGTGAAAATGTTACAAAGGAAATTTGTGCATGTTAACCCCCTATTTGCTAATAACGCAATAATACTAATACTCCGTAGAGGTCTGTTCATGTCAGAAGCCACCCTGACGCAACACCATGAAGCTAAGAGGTCTAGAAGAAAGCAGCAGCAACAAAGCACCGGAACATCAACATCTTCAGGGACAACCTTCAAATGTGACATCTATGGTCGAGAATGTTTTTCAAATATCGGACTTCACAGTCACAGGAGGCGCTGTAACTTCAGGGGCAGAAAAACTTTATTATAGTCTTCCGAGACTGAAATGCCAATATAACTACTTTTTGAAAGGGAGTGAGATGCAATATCAACAGTGCTATCATTAAATTTGCAAATTTATCAGTTATTCCTGTTAGCCCTTTTTTTTTTCCTATTTTCTCATACCACAGCCGGTAATTTGGTCCTTAGTAACCCCAAATGAATTCAAGGGCACTTGTACATACCACCAGTGGATTCCTTATAAAATTCTACTCTAGAAAATTTTTGTTTGATCTTGGTACAGTGCTTTGTTTTGAATTGCATACCCTGACAGACAGACAGACAGAGACCCCCACAGATATAGTATATCAAAGCCATTAACATCAAGCACTAAACAACTTGCTTACTGTATGAAGTTTGAATTCCCCACAGTTGGTCCTAGTGACTCATATAGCACTGGACTGAGTACACTGCATGCTCTCTTCTTGGACTGAACCCTGATGACTTTTTATGACTTTGTGCACCTTATTGAGGTATATATATATATATATATATATAAACTAAATTTCAACTATGTAGCTGAGAAAGTTATGGGTGTACATACAAACACACATACATACAGATATATGTATTTTATTTAATTAGATGAACAGTGACTGATAAAACTAACCACTGAATCAAATTTAAAAATGAATTCAAATCTTATTATATTTCACTAAATGTCCTTCCATCTGTCTTTCATGACGTACCTCAAGAATGGCTATAGTTATGACCACCAAGCTGCTATACAATGTCGTAGTCTAGCACATGAGCTACTATTACCCCCCTCCCTCCGGACGTACAGTCAAGTCAAGTTGAAACACCGGTTCCCACCAGATCACTGAAGTTAAGCAGCGATGAGTCTGTTCAATATTTAAATGGGTGACCATTTAAGCAATAGCAGGTACTGTAAGAAACCAAATATCAAAATGACTTGATTCAGAATTAAATGACCTGAAAAGGGTTGATATGCCGTAAACCCCCCCCCCCCCCCCCCATCTTTTTTGTTCATCTATATAAAGTAGACATCTAGCAGGAAATTTCATAGACAGAAATTAAATTTATGAATTTTACTCATGTTGATGTTTTCCATACACTAGAAAATCAAGATTTAAAAAAAATCATCTTATTATGTTTATATTAATAGTACAAGCGTTGGTCATAAGAGGGCTATAGACATTAACCTTTTGATGATGCTTATCAACTTATAAGTCATCACAAAAACTTAGTTTAATTTGTGCCCATGTTTATTGATACAGAAAATGAATTGATGATCTATTTGTGTAACACCAAAAATAAATAATTGATTTTATCCATTATAGTTTTACTTTGTTGTTGGGGTTTAGAATATACTAGCTGCATCCCTATAAAGGATAAGACCCCACTGCCAAGGAAAAAGATGTCCTGGGTATGACACTAAACTGTATCCTTCCTTGCCATTTACATTTACTCCACTCTGACTCAGTATGGTAGTAAAAACTTATCAAATAAAACTTATTAATATTAGATAGGAATACTTGAAACCATACAACTGTGTGCAAATTATTATTAACTCTTAACATCCTATACCGCCTCATTCCACCCGGCCAGAAGTCACATTCATTTTCCTAATCCACCCCAAATGATAGCCTTTGTTTAAATGTAATATTAAACATATATAGAACTCTTTGATTTAAGGCAAATAACAGGTAAATTTAGATGAAAAGGAAATTTTTAGCCATTTTTTGATAAATTCTTATGGGAATGGGGCTCTGGACTTAGAAAATTCTCAACAGGATGTTAAGAGTTAAATAAGAATAGATAGTTGAAACCATATAAGAACTTCCAAATTATAAGTATTAAATAGAAATACTTGAAAACATATAACAGTGTACACATTATTAGTATTAAAAATAGTTTGAAGCTATGATTGTTTACAAATGATTGTTATTAGTTAGTTGAAACTATATAATTATTTGAAAAAAAAAAAAAAGAAGAAACAAAGTATTATATAAACCCAAAGTTTGACACTGTAAAACCAATTAACAAATGTAGTTTCCCTAATGTTTGATTCAGTAAATACATATTTTAAGCACCTATATGATTTTCCCAACCCTATTGACCTTATGGCAAGCCCCAACCCCTTTTTTATCATATGGGTGCTAGAAGGCGGTGGCTGCGGGTCTACATGTCCTGGGAATGACGTTAAACTCTATCTGATGGTGAGGTTCCAGTTTTGGAGGTTTGGGGAATGTGGAGCACCCCTTCATCACCATTGCTCTGGTCCACTCTGACCCGGAGTGGTAGTACCTGTTAGGGTCCCATCTATGGGTTAAATAGAAAAATGTATTTATAAAAAAATTGTATTATCCATTAATTGATTTATTTCAAAACTTTATCGGCATTAAATGACCCACTGAGGTTGATATGCCGTAAAACAAAACAAACCAAACAGGTTTAAATTCAGAGTTTTCCTTCTCCAAGACCGTTTATCATACCAAGATTAAAGAGCCCAGACTGCCCTACTATTTACCCATAACTAGAAAGAGAATAGTTGGATGCATACCTTTCCCAAGAGTATTGACACTATGCTTCATCCAGAATTTGAACCCAGTTTGCAGTGTCCATTTCCTATGATAACAATTATATAACCTGTTAGGGTCCCATCTATGGGTTAAATAGAAAAATGTATTTATAAAAAAATTGTATTATCCATTAATTGATTTATTTCAAAACTTTATCGGCATTAAATGACCCACTGAGGTTGGTATACCGTAAAACAAAACAAACCAAACCAAACCAAACATATTTTAAAATTCACAATCTCTTAGACTTTCCACAATAACTAACTTAAAAGCTCATCTGCAGTGTGCATTTTCAGCTAGGTTCTGTAATTTCTGATTTAACTGGATTGAAAACTAATTTGATTTAATAAAAATTTTAATGTTTGTTTGTTTTTTTTTAATATGAAGCATGAAAATATACGAAAAGGAAAATAATATATCATTGAAAACACAGATAAAATTTCTATGTTTTTGATGTTGATGTTTGAACATTTCTTTCTGTTTAAATACCAAATGAAAGGTTAATAGGCCAAAAGAATGTAACATGTGGTTTGTTGCTTCACAACTGGTGACTCATATTTAGATTCCACTTTGCATGAGTCTCCTTGTTTGTCAAATGTGGACTTATCTTAATAATTAACAGATCTTTGCCCATAGTATTGGACTATTCAATTGGACATGGGTTGTGTGGGACATTGATTGGAGTCAAAATGTCTGTCAGTTCAGTTAGGATCATACACTTTATTTGTAAGTGTGTGTTTTGCCCTTGAGGAGGATATCTTACCCTACAATTGTTAAGGATGCTAACAAAAAAAAAAAGCAGGTTTAATTTAGTAACAGGTTTTTAACCTTTTTTTTTTTTTTTTTTTTTTTTTTTTTAAAGAATCTTACCTTGCAAAATTTTAGCATATATATTACTAAAATTCTCATTATTAACACAGAAACAGGAGTTCAAACCATGCATAAAGGCTGGTTGCATTTCAAATAGCACTAATACCCTTGGGAAAGGTATACATTCAATTATTCTCCCTCCAGCTATGGGTAAATAGGACAGACTGGGCTCTTTGACCTTGCCATAGAAACTAGTTTAGGAGAAGGAAAACTCTGAATTCAAAACCTGTTAAACTCTGTTTAAAAATAGACATTGTGTCACATCCTGCTTATGCAGAGGGGTTGGGTAAATACATGAAATTCTCATCATTGTTTACCCACACACATATATGTATATTGTATGTATGTATTTACCCAACTCCTCCACCACAAGCAGAATATGAGACAATGTTAATTTTTAAGCCTGAAGAATAATCAAACTAAGTTCCAATTACCGTCGAATTGGTAAGACACAGCAACAAGCGGTTGTAACTTAAAACAAACCCGTCTTGTTGCAATTCTACTGCAGAATGACAGGATATTTATAAAACTCCACAATATCATTGAAACCAAACAGCCAATCAGAACTCAAGGAATGGAATCACCCAAATGCATGAATAGATCATTCTTGATTTCTATAAATACCAACTGTCTTGGACACTGCTTCAGTTGTGCTTAGCTAGTTGCTGTTATTCAAACCAACAGTGGACTAACTGACTTCAATAAAGCCAAGTACAGTTGCTGTGCTGAGGCTATAGAGCTCAGTTTGCCCTACTATTTACCCATAGCTGATGGGAGAAAAGATGGATTCATGCCTTTCCCAAGGGCATTGGCAGGTAGTTAATTACAAACAACTTCCACCAGGATTTGAACTCTGATTGCTGATTCCATTTCCCATGATGATAACCATTTGTATGTATCTTATCATAAACCAGCAAAAATGATAGATCATTTTTAGATTTTTTATTAGTGCAATACACTTAAAATGCTTGAACCTTGAGAATAAAGCAATTTCCAGCCCAATTTGCAACTGATTGATAATTTTGTAGGGTCTTCATTCATCATACTGAATGTCATTTTTGAAATCCTCTAAATTCCCCATGTAACAGAGATAACAATGAAATACAAATTAGAATCCTTCACTTCTTTATAAATAGAAGCATTAATATCATCAAGGACTATTGTTACAACAGGAACACTTGCCTAGTTTAATGTTTTTCCCATTATCCTAATTCCAACGGTTGTTTATGAAATATAACTTCATCAGAAATTAAAGAACTAACAAATAAAAAGATTAAGTGGAGCTACTGTAAACCATATACTCTGCGAATGTAGCAAACTAGCACAACGAGAATACAAAACTAGACACGACTGGGTTGGGAAGGTGATCCACTGGGAGTTATGCAAAAAATTAAATTTTAACCATACAACAAAATGGTATATGCATAAACCAGAAACTGTTCTTGAGAACGAAACGCATAAAATTCTCTGGGACTTTGAAATAAATCAGATCACCTTATCCCAGCAAGAAGACCAGATCTAGTGTTGATAAACAAAAAAGAAAGAACTTGTCAACTGGTGGATTTTGCAGTGCCAGCAGATCACAGGGTGAAGCTAAAGGAAAATGAAAAAATGGACAAATATCTGGATCTTGCCAGAGAACTGAAAAAGTTATGGAACATGAAAGTGAAAGTTATACCAATTGTAGTTGGAACAGTCCCAAAAGGGTTTGGAAAGTTTGGAAATCAGAGGAAGGATTGAAACCATTCAGAACACTGCACTGCTGCAATCTGCCAGAATACTCAGAAGAGTCCTGGAGACCTGAGGAGACTTGCTGTCACTCAGACTCCAGTGAAAGACCATCAGCTAATGCTGATGTGAAAACTCAAAAGGAGTAAAATAATAATCTTGTAATCCTGGCCAAAAGACCAGACATAAGGCAAATTAACAAGAAAAAAAAAAAAAAGAACTCGTCATTTGTGGATTTTGCTGTTACTGCAGACTACTGAGTAAAAATGAAAGGAAACAAAAAAGATAGACAAATACTTGGACTTTGCCAGAGAACTAGAAAAACTGGGACATGAGAATAGAGGTGTAGTTGATGCCTTAGGAACGGTCCCTAAGAGTTGGGAAGGGAGACTGCAGGAATTGGAAATTTGAGGAAGAACCAAGACCATCCAGACAACAACATTGTTGAGATAGAATACTAAGAAGAGTCCTGGAGACCAAATGAGACTTGTTGTCACTTAGACTCCAGTGATAGACCACTAATTATTGCTGGTGTGAAAAGTTTGCAAAGAATTGAAATAATAATAATAATAATATCAGTTGTTTTCTATGTTTATCTCATGCTATTTTAGACTGTATGTGTTTCTTTATTAATTAGTATAGTTATGTCATCAGGATAAAAGGAAGTTCATTTTGGTGCTTAATGTTTTTATCTAGAAGTTTTTTTACCCAAAATTCTATTACACATGAATAAAAAAGAATGAAAATTTTACAATTTCAAAACTAAGTTGAAACTCACAAATTTACTTGGAGAGGTAATGGTGATATAAAGGTTATTGTGGAAAATGGACACATTGAGCTGAGTTTGAATTCTGCACAAGACTGTTAGTATTTATCTTGAACTAATACTCTGGACATGAATTCATCTCTTCTCCCTTCAGTTATAGATAAAATAGTGGCAGAGACTCAGACACTTAGCCTTAGTGAGCAACTAGTCTAGGAGAAAGACAACTCAGAATTCAATATCAAAAGCTGGATACCCTAAGGCCATCCAGTATTGACTTCAACTTCATTCTAGCAATTCCTGTGACAAGTGGTGCCATTTTTTTTTCCTTTAATTTTTCTTAAATATGTTTAGATTTCTGGATACTACACTCTGATCTAATTCTTGGTGCTAGTACAGAATATCATTGGAGGCGCCCTTGGTGTAATGGTTATCTTCTCAGGAAATGGACATAGTGACATGAGTTGAAATCCTTGATGAACTGTTTGCATTTCATAGTGCTAATACTCTTGGGAAAGGTATAATCCAAATATTCTCTCTCCAGCTATGGGTAAAATAGTTGAGAATTTTAGTGTCATATTCAAGTCAATGGGAAATATACATATACCAACCCCTCTGCATGAGTAGGGTGTGACACATGGTCAATTTCTTAAGCAGAGTTTAACAGGTTTGAATTCAGATTTGTTTTTCTCCTAGACTGATTGCCTAACCAAAGTTAAAGAGCCCAGTCTACACTACTATTTACCCATAGCTGGAGGGAGAATAGTTGGATTCATACCTTTCTTTAGGGTATTAGCACTATGTGAAATGCAAACAACCTTATACAGGATTTAAACTCAGGTTGCCGAATCTATTTCCTACAGTGATATCCATTACACTATTGTGTTAGTATAACATTCAATTCTAAGACTAACAACAACAAGAAAGGAATTAATATATCCTTTAATTCAAACAATAGGCATAAAACACAAACAACAAGTCCTTCCTTAAGGACTTACGTTGGAGAAGAGTTATTAGGGTGGTTTCCTGGAGCCCCTGAATTCGTTGCCTCGTGGCAATTCTGTCTGACTACTTTTTGGATATTGGGCCAAAACTCTGGGCTATCACGTGATTGTAAATCCAATCACAGAGCCTCTCCTCATTCACTCTATATACAGGAATAACCATTTTACTGACCCAACAACACCATGTTCCTCCTGAGAAATAGAGGAATATGGTGTGGGAAAGAGAATAGAATAATATGGATAGAGGAAATCAAAAGAAGTAGCGGGGAAGACTTAAAAGGAAAGGGGATCAAAGTTGGGTCAATTATATACACCTTTGATTTGTTATAAACTATTTTTAGCTGTTATCACTGGATACAACACTTTTTACTACCCCTTTTCAATCAAGAGATGTAGCAAGACTTAGAAAGATCTCTCTCTACAGCTGTTTGCTATTGCCAGAATTTCTTTACTGAAAGAATTCCACCAAAACTAGTTCTGAAGTCAATGTCCTTAATATAAGCTGATAAAAGCCTTTTCACTAATTAAGCACATTAAGCTGTAAGTTTACATTTTACCACTAGGAGTGGGGGGGGGGGACCTTTTCATATTTAAAAGTCACATTGAAATTTACTGTCTTCTAATAATGCTGAACTCAATACATTTTTTTATTATGTTTACAGTAAAATCATAGGTCTAAATTGTTTGTTAATAACTTAGTCCAAATTTAATTAATATATATATATACTACTTAAAATTAATGAAAGCCTTTTCTAACTTTTTAATAACATGTTTTTAGATTGCTCTGTTTTTTTTTCCAGAAGACATTGCAATATCAGGTTCTAAAATGAAGGTGTAACAAGACCAATGAAGATTACACTTGATGGTTTAGAAGGCCACATGTTCCCATCCCTATTTTGGAGCAATTTGAATATTTCAGAAATCGGGTTTCAATAACCAAAACCAAGAATATAGTTGGAACCTTCCCCCAGAATGTTTAGTGCAGAGACTCTGTTGTATATATCATAGTGAGTTTAAACTCCAGTCACACTATTACATTCACTTTTAGACTGATACCCTTGGGAAAGGTATGAATCCCTCATCCCATCAACCACTGTTTTTTTTATAAGGATGGCTTTGGCATTAGATAACCCATGAAGGTTAATATACCATTAAACAAACAAAACCAAATGAAACCAACCTCTGCTGATCTCTGGAATTGATCCTGACCCTCCCTTTTTTAGTGCAGTGGACAAGGTAATTCCTGGAATGACAGACCCTGAAACTGGGCTAGATAATCATTCTTGGCCATGATAGACTAGGAATCCTTAAAAAAACTAATTGGAGCTTAGATTTGACACAAGGCTAAAAGTATGGAGTACTTGGTGAGAGTCTCATTCGCTAATCAATAGTAATGGACATGGCGACACGAGTTCAAATCTTGGACATGGCTGGTTGCATTTCACATAGCACTAATACACTTGGGAAAAGTATGCATGCAACTATTCTCCCTCCAGCTATGGGTAAATAGTAGGGTAGACTGAGCTCTTTAACCGTGGCATAGCAACCGGTTTAGGTACAGGAAAACTCTGAACTCAAACCTGTTAAACTCTGTTTAAAGAAAATTGACCTATGTTACATCCTACTCTTGCAGAGGACTTCGTAAATACATGCTCAGTAGTAATTGATCTAAGAGTCTAAAAAATTAGTGAAATAGATCACTAATTATTACTGAGCCTATTCTAGTAGTGACCACCACAAGAGGATTTAACAGATTTTAATTCAGAGTTTTCCTTCTAGACTGGTTGCCTAACCGAGGTTAAAGAGCCCAATCTGCCCTACTATTTGCCCATAACTGGAGGGATAGTAGTTGGATTTATACCTTTCCCAAGTGTATTAGCACTATGTGAACTGCTAACCATAATGAGGTTGTATAAGCTTAGATGGAAAATATGAACATTTTTTCAAGCATCAAATTTGGTTGAGCATGGGTCAAGAAAGACATATCCAATGTTTGGCTGTTATTTAGCATTCAATTTCAATTTGGAAACCCTGGGTAAATCATTGATAAAATTCTCATTGTTGACTTATTTACTGAACATTTGTTAACAATATATTTAAGACTATACTTGTAAATGAAGTTCTTTGCATTCTTAAGATGATGACTCATTAGTTGTTCTAAATTCATATTGCCATCTTTATTGTTCTGTTTCTTTTATTATTATGTTTTCAAGGGAGAAAAAATTCTCATGCTGTGATTGAAGATTGACTGGTTGCAGAACAAAGATGAGAATAATTAACAAAAATATAAAATGAAGATTGAAATAACTTTCTCACACAATACTTGTATGGATATAGATTAATGTTGCTTAGTGATATATCCGGGTTAAGGGATATATTCTTGAAGCTGGTAGTTGGTATATTATCGCAGTTGTAATTGGTACATCGAATAGCAATCCGTCTGTTGTGCAGTCGTGGTGTCGTCTAGCGACTAAAGTTATCTTGTAGGCATTAGGTCGAGAACCAACACAGTGTCGACTATTTATACATGACACTGTCCAATCAGATTATAGTAAGGGGGTACCAAGCTATTTACATATTCATTATATCACTTAGTTTAAAAATAAAAATAATTCAGAATAACAATGAATTTAATATACATTATAGATTAAATATTTACAAAAATCTGGAGAAATATGACTGATATATTTTGTGTAAGGAATATATATATGCATAACCAAGTCATTTGTAAAAAGTTATACAGATTTAATACTATTTCTCTGAATTTTTTAGATGAGGCTTGATAATTTGTATTAATTAGATTATTCGGACTATTGTCCTAATCTTTATTGTTATCTAAACAATGTTTGACAAGAAGGTTCCTGAGTTTGAAGAGAAACATCTGAAGAAGACCAGGGAGCACATCAGCCGAAAGGTTGTGTAGATAACAATAAAGATAAGGACAATATTTCGAATAATCCTAATAATACAAATGTAATACCATTTTAAAACTGGGTAACTGGTATTTGTACTGCTACCTAAAAGTACATATATATATATATTTACCAACCCCTCTATACATGTAGGATGTAACACATGATATGGTCCATTTCTTAAGCAGAGTTTAACAGATGTGGATTCAGAGTTTGCCTTCTCCTAGACTGCTTTCCTAACCAAGGTTAAAGAGCCCAGTCTTCCCCAATATTTACCCATAGCTATAGGGAGAATAGCTGGATGCATGCCTTTCCAAGGGTATTAGTATTATATGAAATGCAAACAGCCTCATTCAGGATTTGAACTCATTTCCTACTACAAAAAGTACATATTCCTGTGTTGCCTAAATTCTATTTAGAGGATTCCTATTTCTACATCACTATTGCCTTGCAACAATGCAACCAATGGTGGTGTTAACAGATTACAACATTTTACATTTCCAGCTATTTTTCAGCCAGGATCCCAGAATAAGGGCTCAGTGTCGCCAGCCTATGGGTTTATGGTGGCAGGTTCTAAGGGTTGATAATTTAAAGACTTGATTTTTGGGCGGAAGACATTGGCAGCATGATCCTTTTGTAAGATTGAAATTCAAATATAATAGCAAAGATGCTGATAGGTTTTGTGCGTCCCTCACGCACAAAAATCTAAAAGTATGCAGTAAAATTGTATCCATGCATCCCAGTGTTTTTCTTTTTTCTTCCCTCACCATTTCAAACTAACTGTAAATACATTCCAATAGTTACTTAGTAACGAATTACACAGTATAGGTTACAAGGTAGGAGTTAGACAGCTTTTGTTGGGACCCATAAATTTTCCGGGGACTCATTCAAAGCAAATATGTGCGTCCCAGGATGCACTAAATCAAAACTACTATCAGCATTACTGTAATAGGAAGAACTAAGAACAATCTTGAGCTTAAAAAATTACTTTCCATAAATTAGGTGTAAACTTACATGTGAGATTGACTTTTATCTAATAATAAATGTGAATTTCAGTGGGTCGTATTTTTTCATCTTTACTCCTAGACTATAGCCCAACATATACAATTTTTTAAATCACCAAAAACAATCGCAGTATTAAAAATTAAAAACATTCTGTATGGAATCCAGACTGGCAATCCTGAAATGTTGGATTCCCATGTTTTAAAACTTGGGAATCCAAAATTTCAGAATTGCAATTATTTTGGGCAATTTAAAAAGATTTTTTTTTAATGTCTCTTTGTGACAATACTTTTTTTGTACCATGCATTAAGTATCATAGCCCAACATATCATACCATTTTGGAATCAAACCAACCCCATGAACATATTAAAAACATTCCATGCTGAATCTGGACGTACAATCTTGAAATTTTGGATTTCCCAAGTTTTAAATTAAAATAAGATTTGTTGCAAAAAAACACGTAAAATTTTTTTTTTTTAAATCTAATTCAGCATGTAATGTTTTTCATTTTTGATAGTGCAATTGTTTTTGGCAATTTAAAAAAAAAATTTTTTACTTTTTTTTTTTTTTTTTTTTTTTTTTCAACAAATCTTTGTATATCGTGCATGAAGTGTCGTTTTTGGGCCGAAAGGCCAATCAAGAGCCATCTGTTGGAGCTAGCCCAATAGGGTGGCTTTTTAAGCTAGTACATGAATATATACAGTACCTAAAGGCACTGAAATATGTTATAACTTGACTTGGAACAAAATACAACAAACTCTTGTAATAGCACTTGTTCTAACATGTTAAAGACTACACAATCACTACCTCATCATAAAGAAATGGGATATATCTCCATGATGTATAGAGAGAATAACACTATCACATAAAAAAACAGAGCAGAACCATCTTAATGTTAGCAGAAATCTCATGCTAGATTATAAACTGATTGAAGGAATCCAGTGTCAGGACTTCACACCCCCACCCCCCGTATACAGGATTCCTTAGTCTGTTGGTACAGATTACTAGTGTAAAAATAGTCCTTTGGACTAAAGAGAATGCTGCATTGACTTTCCAATCAAATTTGATGTTGTCATCTCATCATATGATAACATTGAATTAACAATTCATTTTTGAGATTTTGTACACTGACTTCAAACATGAATTTCCTAGAAATTCCATTTCTCGTTCAGTGTATTGATGTGTCATCTAGCCATATAATTCAAATCTTAAATCATTGCATTAACCTTTCATTGATGGGCTCATTTGAATTGGCTGAATAGATGTGAATATAATAAAAGATTACACACTAAGGTTGCATCTTAATGTGGCATTAACACTATGTGACAGAAAACCAATAAAGTCTGGTGGTATTATAAGATACTGCTGGTGCATTTAATGGTTATTATGTTTTAGCTTCAAAACCATGCTTGACCTCAGTCATCATTTGATGAAGGCTTTGTTGGCAGCACAGCTGTTGTCTTCTCTTTTTTTTGTTGTGCAGATGCATGCATATATGACACCTTTTATTTTTATATCTTCACAAGACTATCACTGGAGATTAGTCTGCTGTAGCAACAGCAGATGGTAATTTCAGTATTCTCTTTTAAAAATCAAAATTAGTAAACCCCTAAAATAATGCCACCTAAAGTAAAATAGAAACCTGCAAATAAAATCAAAAGAAATGTTAGAACTTGTTTGAAATATCCTTCTGAGGAAATGTCTTTGGTAATATGCAGGGTGAACCCCCATAGCATATTGGCTAGCAAGTTTGAACTCCAGTCACGCTATCATGTTCACTTTTGGACTAATACCTTTGCTAAAGAGATTAACCCTCTTTACCCCCCCAGCTATGGATTAAATAGTACCACTAATGTTATTCTACAAGGATGGCTTTGGCATTAAATAACCTATGAAAGTTGATATGCCATTAAACAAAGGAACCAGCCAGGTAACTGAGCTTATATACAAAAAGAAATTATATAGAAATGTAATACTTACATTCAACTTCCAGTTAAGAATACGTTTCACTCATTTACTTTTTTTTTTTTTTTTTTTTTTTTTTTACTGAAGAGTTATGTTTTGGCCTAAAAAATTACCAAGTAGCCATAAGTCACCATCTTCTTAGTGGTTGGGGGGGATGTTTTGTTGAAGAAAATAAGCAAAACTTACTCTTATATATGGTATAATATATATATATATATATATATATATATATATGCCGAGGCGATATGGTGTTTGACTATGCCTGCTGAGGTCCCGGTTTCGATTTCTGTCAGAGGGAAGTCCCCTCAGCTATGGATTAAATAGTACCACTAATGTTATTCTACAAGGATGGCTTTGGCATTAAATAACCTATGTATTAGAAATACATTAACAAGAAGATTGCGAATGGTTGTAATAATAGTTTATTATTACAATAAATACAAATAATAAAAATGGCTAAAAAAGTCTCTGCGCGTAAAAGAAGGATTGGTAAAGATTACTTATCTTCTGGAGAGTTGTAGCACGTGTGTTTACATCTGAGAATACGAAACAACGTTCGTGGTTGGAGATTAACTCACATCACATTGAGCTAATCTACCTGTTGTTCTTTTATACGTATTCATTTGCATACGTGAGGGATTATCCGGTTACTTCCCTTTACAACACTATGAAAGTTGATATGCCATTAAACAAAGAAACCAGCCAAGTAACTGAGGTTTTATACAAAAAGAAATTATATAGAAATGTAATACTTACATTCAACTTCAATTAAGAATACATTTCACTCATTTACTTGTTTTTTGTTTGTTTTTTTGTTTTTTACTGAAGAGTTATGTTTTAGCCTAAAAAGTCAGCAAGTAGCCATAAGTCACCATCTTCTTAGTGGTTGGGGGGGGGGATGATTTGTTGAAGATAGTTTTTAATAAATGTAAATGTTTAGTAAAAAGAAGAAAAAATTAAGAAAATAAGCAAAACTTACTCTTATTTTGATGGTGAAAGTGAATGTATGTATGTATATATATATATATATATATATATATATATATATATATATATAATATATATATATATAAAAAGTTAGGTTAGCAAAGACATGAAGTCAATGGCGCTTGATAACTAACAGTTTCTCACCTATGTGATTTCAAACTAAACTTGGTTTGAAAATTGCATAGGTGAGAAAATGTAAATGACCAAGCACCATTGACTTCATGTCTTCATTAACCTAACTTAAATATACATGTTCTATGATATTGCTCATTATCTACTTATTGTAAATATAGCAAACTATATTATCAATATTTATATATATATATATATATATATATTATATATATATATATATATGTACTATATTAGGAAAAATGAAAAAACACAGGTTTAAATGGGTTAAGTGGTGAGTTTATTGGCTGACGCTGCAGTGTTTCGATCTATTAATTAGATCATCTTCAGGGCATTTGTTAGTATATGGAAGGTGATAAGAAATTATTTATCACAGAATAACGAGAAAAGTGAGTGGTAGTCATTATTCAGTCTGTTTAAAAAATTTTTAAGGTTTTCTAAACTTAAAAATGTTTAAACAGACTGAATAACGACTACCACTCGCTTTTCTCGTTATTCTGTGATAAATAATTTCTTATCACCTTCCATATACCAACAAATGCCCTGCAGATGATCTAATTAATAGATCGAAACACTGTAGCGTTGGCCAATAAACTCACAACCCATTTAAACCTGTGTTTTTTCATTTTTCCTAATATACTACATACCGTCGGATTCACTTCCTTTCTTCACATATATATATATATATATATATATATATATAATGTAGTGCATTATTAAAAAATATCCTCAGTGGGATATTCTGAAAAAGTAGCCAAAAGTCTTATCAATAATCTTATGAACAAAATATCTTTCAATGAAGCAAACATGGAACATTTATAAAGTAAATTTATCCCATTAACTTTTTTTTAAATATATTATTTTGGCATAAAACCTTTGACTGTTCAAGGTATTTTCTAAGAATTTACTATAAATTCAACAATTACGTAACATCATGTATATGATTAGCACCGTTTTTGGTTCATTTGCAGACCTTTAGATGGGGCATTAAACTGTATTTGTATTTATCTGTATTTTTTGTCTTTATTAACACTCTTTGCATAAAATACACCTGTTATAACAGCAAATTCATTATAATGGTATTCTTAAATCCCTGAGAATACAGTCATGATAGGTGTCTACTACTGTATTATAAGTTAGTTAAAACTCAATTTAGTTTTATATTGTTTTGACAGCATACTCTCTAGCCTTCCTAAGGTGTATGTTGTGTTATGGAATGTTGAATCTTGCTTTGAGGGAGCATGTTCTTTCTCCTTTCATACTAAACCACACAGTGGGTTCAAGATAATAAAAAGTGATTGGTTGTTTTGTTTTACGGCATATCAACCCTTTTTAGGTCATCTATTGCTGAATATGGAGGCGCGTGGGCTAGTGGTTAGAGTCGTGGGAAATGGACTCGTCAATTCGAGTTCGATTCCTAGACGAAGCTGTTGGCATTTCACATAGCGCTAATACCCTTGGGAAAGGTATGAATCCATATATTCTCCCTCCAGCTATGGGTTAAATAGTAGGGCAGACTGGGCCCTTCAACCTTGGGTAGGTAACCAGTCTAGGAGAGGGATAACTCTGAATTCAAAATTCCTGAGGTCGGTCATTGATTGGGTTTGTGGCAACCCTTGATGCTCCAATTCATTCCTATCGACTGTGCCAAAAAGTGTGGATGATCCAACACAAGCCTTCACCACTATAAACAAATCACTGTGTGGGTGTTCATTGTGTGTGTGAACCCTCATGCGTCAAAAATCAACGAGAGAGTCCATAATTGCTGAATAAAGTCATTTTGTTATTTGGTTTTACTTACAGTACCTGCTGTTGCTTAAATGGTCACCCATCGCTGCTTAACTTCAGTGATCTAGCAGAACTGGTGCTTTCATTATGACATGACCGTATAAAAAGAAAAACCCATATAGAATGACTTGGACATGTACAAACAATAGATGATGTTTTAATAACATTTCTTGTTTATATTCTTGCACAACTATTGTTGGAGATTAATTTACTGCAACAACACATGGAGAATTCAGTACATTGTTTCAAATAAGAAAATGACACCTACCAAAGAAAAAAGTAGTAGTAGTAGTAGTAGTACTAGCACTACTTCCTTAATCTTGCAATTAGGCTCAAGAAAAATATTGTGGTGGGGAGGGAGAAACATGATAGAGGTACTAATATCCTGTACAGAAATTGACTGCCCTGTTGGCTTGAGCTGTAGAATAGGATGACTGCACCTCTGCTGAGGGATGAGACCCCCCTCCTAAATGAGGCCACCGTTGGCTGTGGGTGGCGAACCATAATGCCTGAGAACAGGATTGTTGTGGCTGAGCAGTCTGTGACCCAGTTACTAAGTGGTCCAGTGACATGCAACACTCCACTTTGATTCTTACTTAGGCTAGATAGGTAGTAGGAGAGACCCCATCTAATCAATCGGCTGGTCATGTCAAGCCCAAGCAACTATATGATTATCCTAACCATATTCTCCAAATTCCTCTTATGGTAAACACCCAACCATATAGATGCTCGAGGGCAGTAGCTGAGGTTCATGAAGTTAGTGAAAATTATTTCTATCAATTTATTAATAAAATCATATATATATATATAGCCTTGGTCGGCAACCCATCTAAGTCAAGGAAAAGTCTGACACAAAACCTCTGCTGCCTTTCAAGGAAAGGGTAGGGGAATAAACCCTGAAAACAAATCAGGAGCTGGAGTCCCTAAGGTGGTGTGATGCTGAAATCCAGTGCTATCCATCAACTCCTGCGACACTACCGTTGCCAAACTGCATTGGTACCTTACCTTTCCTTTGGATCACAGCGGCAGTGTGGAGAGGGGGCATTTGCTGCATGGGCAACAGCTCATCCTCCATATGAACCCGCCCAGGCTATATAGTTCTAAAAGAGAAGAAAAAAAAAACACTTTGACACTACTCCATCGTTTCTTGTAGATGGAAGGCTGCCAACAACAACAATATATATATATATATATATATATATATATATATATATATATATATATATATAGTTTTAAAAAATTTGGACACTAATCCATTGTCTCTCGTAGACAGAAGAATGCCAACTAAAATATATATATATATATATATATATATATATATATATATATATATATGTGTGTGTGTGTGTGTGTGTGTGTGTGTGTGTGTGAAATTGGCATTAAATAACTCACAAAGGTTGAGATGCCATTAAACACCGACCACAAAGTTAATTCAAGATATGCATATACCATGAACCAACTTTCACTGGATGTTATCAAAATTACAATTCTGACCATCCATACAGAAAAAAGAATTATCAGTCTTTGTTTACAACACTGAACTGGACACACATGTAGCAAATTAACCTATATATGACAATTAAGAGACCTCATAATTATATATTTTTAGAGAATGCATATGATGTTTATAAACAGGGAGTATACATGATACAACCTGAAATGAGGTATAATAATGGGTTATGTCATCTCACTGCTGGTTTTTATATAATTATAATGATAATACAGAATAGAATGGTTATTCAGTGCTTTCTTTTATTTATTTGTTTTTATAAAAGTGTTTATAGATGGCATTACACTTATCATAAAGGTTTGAAAAGACAAAGTACTAACCACTCCCAAAACTACTGTTGCCATTAGAGATGTTAATAATTAAGATTAAGGAATCTGGTTATTTCCTATAACTCCAACATAAACAAAGGGGAACCACTCTTGACTGATAAATTATTTGTTTATTTATTTGTTTACTAGGAAAAAATTATTATTTATTTGTTTACTAGGAAAATTATTATTTATTTGTTTACTAGGAAAAAAAGAAGACGGGGTTTGGGTTAAGGGTTAGGGTTAGTTTAATGGGCAAATAAATAAATAATCTATCAGTCAAGAGTGGTTCCCTTTGTTTATGTTGGAGTTATAGGAAATAACCAGGAATATTAAAGTCTGAGAGAATGGTTTAGAACACAAATTTAAATATATGCCTTACATCATCATCGTTAGTATTATTTTTTTTTTCATTTTTTTTTTTTTAAATTTAGCAGTTTTTATCTCAACTCACTCAGGGGGAGTCCCCATAGCATAGTGACTAATATGCTGCACTGCAACATTGCTCCAGTTGTGCTATCACGTTCACTTTCCGACTAATACTCTTGGGAAAGGTATGAACACCATCATCCCCCTCCAGCTATGGTTTAAATAGTAATGTATTATTTAGATTTTTGGGAACTGTTGTCCTCATCTTTATTGTTATATACACAATGTTTCAGCGAACATGCTCTCTTTCTTCAGGTGTTTCTTGTCGAACTCAAGAACTTTGTTAAAACTTGTACCTAGTCATGGTTAACGGAATGAGAATGATCTACCTCAATGGATTAAATAAAGAGTTCAATTCAAATTTCTATGAAGGCTCTAAGAGTTCAACAAAACCACCTGAAGAAAGCCAGAGAGTACATTGTCTGAAACGTTGAGTGTATATCTTCCTCATCACTGGAATACAATAATATCTGCTTCAGACTATCATCTCTTTGACCCCATGAAAGAGGGTTTGAGAAGCAAACATTATTCCAGTGACAAGGAAGTGAAATCGGTAGTGAAAAAGTGTCTTAAAGAACAGTCAACAGAATTTTATGGGGCAGGGATATATGCTCTCATTCAAAGGTGGAACATTGTTATTGAGATCAACGGTAATTATGTGGAGAAGTAGGGATGTAATCCACAGAGGACCAGCTTCATTTTAATGCATGATACATGTTCCCATGTTGGTAATTATACCTGTCCTAAACAAAATAGCATTACTTTTTTACTCTCCCTCATATATATATATATATACATATATATAGTAAGTAAAATCTTTGGGCTGGTCTAATGTCGGTATCAGCTAGACAGCAAGGGTGTCAATCCTCTTTTCACTAGTGCTAGACCAAGCAGATTGCTTTGGCATCTGAGGTGGAGCGCCACACCTACCATCAGCTCCTCACTTTACCGCATAGATCCCTGTGCTACTCATACTCTGAGTTGGCGAGGGCTGGTATCAAACTCAGAACTTTGTGGTTCCTTGTTGGATGCTCTACCGATTGAGGTGTGTGTGCGTGTTTGAAGTAAAGTTAACCAGAAAAGTTTCATTTGTACAGGAAGTAAATAAAGATAGTGTCTACAGGAAGTTTAAATTAATCTAAAAAAAAAAAAAACAAATTTTAAAAAGCCTAGAGCAGACAACCCTGTGCTTGAGGATGCATCCAATCTTTAGTGGCCCTTCGTATCATAAAACATAGGTAGATTTTAGATGAAATGTCTCAATTATATATCACTAGCAGAGGAATCCTATGTTGCCTGGCATAAGAATAATACACTAAAGTACATCTTGTTCAACGAATATTAATTCTGTTTACTTTCTGTACAAATGAATTGTGTTTTATTAAGTGATATTATGTAGAGCGTTCAGCTAGAAACCACAAGGTTCCTAGTTCGATACCGGTCCTCGCCAACTCACCATATGAGTAGCACTGGGATCTGTGCGGTAAACTAAGGAGCTGATGGTAGGTGTGGCGCTCTACCTCAGATGCTAAAAAAACAATCTCCTTGGTCTAGCGCTATTGAAAATGGGATAGACTCCCTCGCTGACTGGCTGATACCGACTTTAGGCCTACCCCGACGACTTTTTTATGAAAGAGTCTGTAGGTAAATGTAAAGTTGGCAGAGTGGCTTATTGTCAGTATCAGCCAGAAACCAAGGGAGTCTATCCCCTTTTTGCTAGTGCTACACCAGGGAGATTGTTTTTGCTAAGGTGAAGTGCCACACCTACCGTTAGTTCCCCACTTTACTACCGCAAAGATCAAATTACCTAATCTGTGCTACTTGTGCGCTGTGTTGGCTGGGACTCGTATTGAATTCAGAACCTTGTGATTCCTAGGTGGGTGCTCTATTGACTGAGCTAAATCGACCTCTTGAGGTAGAATGAGTCATTTCTGATTAATATTTCTTCAAAAATTTCCAGGTTCTCCTCAATAATGGGGCACTCTTGTAGATAGTAGTTTTGTTTGCCTTCTGGACAAATTTAACCTCCCTGATCAATTTTGAGCTAAAATATTTTGGGTAACTCTGAAAGCAGGAACCCTTACCCCCAATCAACAAATATCATTAAAGCACACCTTGAGATGAAAGGAGTTTACATACAAGGTTTGAGTCCATAGATAACAAGCACACAAACAAATGAAGCAAATTATATAAATATTTAGAGATTACCTAATAGAAGTTTGTGTGTGTGTGTGTGTTGTATATATATATATATATATATATATATATAAAAGGTGTGTCAAAAAGTATCGAGATTTTTTGTACTTTTTGACACACCTTGTGTTCTGAAAAAAAAAAAACATTCCATTCATTAATTTTTTTCAGAATACAACGTGTGTCAAAAAAATACCAAGTTTAAAGCTATATTTACCAAGATAGAAATGAAGAATGAATGGAATGTTTTTTGGGTTTTTTTTCAGAATACAAGGTATGTCAAAAAGTACAAAAAATCTCAATACTTTTTTGACACACCTTGTATGTGTATGTATATATATATATATATATATATATATATATATATATATGAAGATAATTTTGTTATATAGATAAAATGTATGAGGCAATTATTAACTTAAATCAGTATATTTCATTATTCCCTTGATTAATGTATAACACTTGATCCAAAATTCAAAGTAGTTTTTAATATTTTTAATAATTCTTTTTTTGTTACACCTTTTCACAGGTAGTTTTGTTGGAATGAGATCATTTGACAGTGCAGAAAAGCTGAATAACAATTCTGTCAGTGAGAGAATCTATGGAGAAGATGAAAATTATGAACTTGAGGAAATACACTTCAATGAGATGTTGTGTAATGTTGGTGCTAAAAGCTTATTTGATGAGTAAGTAATAAAACTTTTTTTTTATTTTTTTATTTCTTCGGTTGAGAGTAGGAAATACAAATTATTTCATTTACATTATACTAACATTATACTATTATATACAATAATAACATAAGTAAAAAAAAAAATGATACAAAAAAAACATAAAATAACATAAGTAAAAAAAGAAAAAAAAATTATTTACCCACCCTGTTCACCACGGGTAGGATTTGACACAAGGTCATAAGTATGGGGCAACCAGCAAGGATCGAACTTGCTATTCAGTAGTAATGGATCTGCGAGACTAGCTTGCTAACCATTACAGCATGACAGAAACATAAATATATAAGTACTAAAAGTACGTGGTCTAATGGTTACAGTATTAGGAAATGGACTCGTCGACCCGAGTTCAATTCCTGGACAAGGCTGTTTGCATTTCACATGGCGCTAATACCCTTGGGAAAGGTATGAATCCAATTCTCCTTCCAGCTATGGGCAAATAGCAGGGCAGACTGGGTTCTTTAACCATGGCTAGATAACCAGTCTAGGAGAAGGAAAACACTGAATTTAAACCTGTTAAACTCCGCTTAAGAAATTAACCTTGTATCACATCCTGCTCGTGCCGAGGGGTTGTCAAAATTTCACTTTTTAGCATTATGAAGTTTCCTCTTCATAATGCAGCAAAAAATTAAATAAATCATTTATTAATATGAATAAAAAGATCATTTAAAAAATCATTTTATGAATAAAAAAGATATATTTATTAATATTAATAAAAAAAAGTCACATGTAAAAATTATTTGATTACAGTCTTTAAAAAAAAAAAAATTATTTACCCAAGCCGTTCACCATGGGTAGGATTTGACACAAGGTCATAAGTATGAGGCATCCAGTGAGGATCAAACTCACCATTCAGTCATAATGGATCTGTGAGACTAGCTTGCTAACCATTACACCATCATGGGACGCCTCGGGAGAATTTTATAAATCTATATCTGTCAAAATTGCGCATTTTTGCCCTTTTTGTTCTTTCTCTTGAAGATGTGCTATTCATTTATTTCATTGTTAAAATTAAGAAATTTAAAGAAAAAAAATTATATGTAAGTTTAAGCTCTGTTCTTAAAAAAAAAATTAGAATAAGTGACAATTTACAATTTCAAGTTTTTTAATAAAAGTGTAAAGAAATGGAGGGGTTGGTTGCTGTTATACCAACATTTTGGATATATCTAACTAAAGGTTTGATTAATTTAAATATTTTTTTGTATTTTAACAGATTTGAATTATAATTGTTTGCTGCTTTAATATCTCTGCATTCATATAGTTGTACAAGGTGTATGGTGTAATGGTTAGTCATAGGAAATGGATTTGTCAACAGAGTTCAAATCCTGGATGAGGCTATTTAAATTTCATATAGTGCTAATACTCTTGGGAAAGGTATGCATCCAACTACTCTCTCTCTCCAGTTATACGTAAATAGTAGGGCATACTAGGCTCTTTAACCTTGGCTAGGTAACCATCTTGGGAGAAGGAAAACTCTAAATTCAAACCTGTTAAACTCCACTTAAGAAATTGACCTTGTGTCACATCCTACTCGTACGGAGGGGTTGGTAAATATATATAGTTGTAGAAAGTAGTCCGAAAGTCTTGTCACTCCATACATATTTTTTAGAGGTAAAATAATTACATAACTTATATATTATATTATTGTTGTGAGGTTTTAAGGGGTCAAATAAGAACAAAACGACGGGTGACAAATGTAGGAAAATGTATTAACAAAAAGTAGACAAATACAATACAGAGAAGTGGGAATTACATCCGACAAATAGAATTGTTAGCTGACTCGCATTGGCTTACTCTCAAGCCACAATTGTCCCTGTTACTTATAGTAACCCGTCGGCGCATTCCATTAGTCTTAAAGGGTGTATCACCTATAACAATTATTAAATGAAAAAATAATGAAAATGATGGAAGTTGATATGAAGAGGTGACAAGACTTTCGGACCACACAAGTTATTGCTTATACACATAACCCCTTTTGGTTGGAATATATATTGGCATGAACAGCAACAGCAGCAATATTAACAACAAAGTCTAAAGGGTCTAATAATTCATGGTTTACACTGGCATAGCATCTCTAGATAACTGATATTTTTTTTACTAGCAAATATATGCACCCTCCGGGTGCAAGTATTTAAGTTTTAATATAATAAAATATCATGTTAAATTAGAAAGGCTAATGAAACTGAATAAGAATTCAGATAAAAATATTTGGAACAGAGGGGGTATAATCGGAAAATAGAACAACTTTGAAACTAACTGTTCCACTATTTTCCCTTACTCCCGTCTTTCAGTGGTAAATTTCCCTAATTTAACTATTTAGTTAAAATAGGAAGAAAATAATAAAATTACAGTTATTTCTTTATGTTAATAGATTTCTGTTAAGATTTATCCCCGAGATTTTTGCTCATATTTATTAAGATAAAACCAAACAATTAGAAATCAATAATACTAAGCATATATTTATTAAAATCAAATTTTTTAGGATCAATATGCAAATTAGCCTTCCCATTCACACTGTAAACCGCTATTTCGTTGAATATATAGATATAATTGCATGTTATTAGTATGTAGATATTGTTAACAGTCTTAATGATGTAAAACCATTTTACTAATAATTGAGGTTTAAATAAAAAATAAAATCATGGAGAATGTGTGTAAATAACAAAGGGAATTGTGACTTGAGTAGTTTCGGTTACAGACAGACAAACCTACAATCTCCATTATAATAAGATTTAATACAAATGCAATTACATTTATGCCAAATAAATAAGTACTTCAAAGGCCCATTTATTTACCATAAATACAATATACATTTGGGTTTAGGCACAAGGCCCAAACGTATAGTGGAGGCAGGGGGGTTGATATTCATTAACGATCCTCATTCTTAGCAAGCCACATTCACGACCCTTTCATGCGTCACAAAACTAATTTATCCAATCTCCAGTCTCACTTATTCACCAAAATACCACATACCTTACTGTGGGCTACCTTAATTAAAATATCCTCTAGGATAAACATGATACAATTCTATATACAATCATGATGATGAGGTGTGGGGAAAACACAGAACATAACAACCCCCAAAGGAAATCAACTAAATACAATTTAGGGGTTGGGTAGGTTAGTAAGATCCTCCCAACCCACTTCAGGGAATTGATACAAGAAGAAATATACAGAGCTTTAATAGAGCTCCAAGTTAGAATTCACTTCCAGCAATCAAGGGTGCCAAGCTATCTTAAAGCTGATTGGTTGGTACAGGTATATGCTATGTATATGTTAAATGCTGTGCAATTCTAATAACCCCCACCTATCTCTCTATCTCTCTTACACACACACACACACACACACACACACACAATGGGTGCTGAAAAGTTCTCAGCCCAACTAAGAAGAGAATTACTTGTTGTTGTTGTTGTTTTTTGGGGAGGGTGAAGACTTAAAAGAAAACTTGAGAAATGATGTGTTAAACTTCAAGGATGCATTTGTAGAGTGCCTGATACATACCTCATGGTCATTTCCTTCTTGGTTAACTGAGAGATATTTAGCACTTTCTTGGGTATGTATCTAATATGCAGGTTGTGGCAGAAATACCTCCCATATTTTAAACTGTCACCTGGGTGGAGCAAGTGAACTTAGGCAATTGCCAATGGTAGCTCCATATAGCTAATGTCTTACCATTCTTTTTGCAGACATGATCATGGCTTCGATTAATGCACACACTGTGCATTTGCTATTGAAATGTTTATTGCTACACAGAGCCAGAGTGCTTTTCATGTTTCATTGGAATGATGCTGTTCCGGGTAGAATTTATCTGAAACAGCATCATTCAAACATAACATGTAATGATCACAAAAGGCTTTCTGTATAGCAATTACATATTCACCAATTTTAAAAAATAAATTTCAACAGCAAATGCATCGGTCCAAACCATGATCATAACTTAAAAAAAAAAAATGGTAAAACATTACCTAGATAGAGCTACCATTACCACTTGTTGAACCACACAGGTAACAGTTTAAGATGTGGGAAGTATTTCTGTTACATCCTATATAAAGTTTGAATAAAGACCATTCATGAGAAATTTTTTGAAAGATTTTAGTTAATTTTTCTTGTTTACATACAAGAGGATGAATGTCCAAACATTTGATATAACAGTTTCAGCTTTTCTTCTGGATATTATTCTGGGTGTCCCATCATGGTATGATGGTTAGTAAGCTAGTCTCAGATCCATTACTACTGAATAGCGAGTTTGATCCTCGTTGGTTGTCTCATTCTTGCGACTTTGTGTCACATCCTACCCATGGCAAACGGGTTGGGTAAAAAAGAGGCATCCCATAGTGGTGTAATGGCTAGCAAGCTAGTCTCGCCATTCTATCCAATACTGCTGAATAGCAAGTTCAATCCTTGCTTGATGCTCCACGATTGCGACCTTGTGTCATATCCTGCCAGTGGTGAACAGGTTGGGTAAATACCTACTTCTGACTATTATCAAGATCATAAGTAGACTGTAAATGTTTGCTTGTTTTTTTTTTGGGGGGGGGTGGGGGGTCCTAATTTTTAACTACTTTAAAATTTGGTATTATACTATTTTTCATTTGCCAATTATGTTGACATTATGCTTAAGGCACCACCCAAGTGAAGTGCTTCCCTGGGATAAATGTATCTATCAGGTTTTAAATATATTTAAAATCCCAGTGCCCAAAATTTTATTAAATTTGAAGTTTCTGTATTTTATGATAAAGGCTTATTGAAAGCTTTCCTAATTTTATTTTTTATTTATTTTTTATTTTTTTACAATACTGATAATTAAGATAAAGCAAGAATTGTTCCAAGCTGTGGCTGTGTCAGTGCTACTTTATGGCTGCACCACTTGGACTTTAACAAAACACTTAGAGAAAAAGCTTGATGGGAACCACACAATGGGAACTACTGCATGCTGTCTTGAAAAAATCTTGGAAGCACAAAAAAGCAGCTGTACAGACACTTACCTCCTGTCACATAAACCATACAAGTAAGATGAACCATACATGCTGGATACTGCTGGAGAAAAAGGACGAACTCCTAATTTTCTCATGTGGACACCTACATATGGATAAATTATTGTAGGCCGACCAGCAAAAACCTACATCAATCAGCTTTGTGCAGATTCTGGATGTCATGTGGAAGACCTGCCAGTGGCAATGACCGATAGGGATGGTTGGCAAGAGAGTCATGGGTATTCATGCCGTTAGTGTAACATGATGATGATGAATGTTGTATAGGCTAAGAGATAAAAATGAAAAACATTCAGTCTTTCTCTGATCTTGATAATGGCCAGAAATATGGTTGAAAGTTCTCAGCCATGAACAACTGGACAATATTCATTAGGTCGAAACATGCATTTTTTGTATTAAAATAAAAATAAAAATATTTCTAAATCATCCGAAGAAATGGACTTGGTTATCTGAGTTTAAATCCTGAATGAGTCTCTTTGCATTTCATATGACACTAATACCCTTGCGAAAGGTATGAATCCAACCATTCTCCCTTCAGCTATGGGTAAATAGTAAGGCAAACTTTGCTATAGCAAACGGTATAGGAAAAATACAACTCTGAATGTAAACCAATTGTAGACCTGGAAAGTGATGTGTTCCGCCAGACTATTCCTGCCCAAGACATGCTATATAAGTAGTACCCACACAACCAAAAACAGGTTTCAAGACCAATGAAAACTAGAAAGTCAAGTCTGATATAAATGTGTTCTTATGTATATAAAATAATCAAATTTGTATTAATGAAGGACTGCTCCTAAATAAATACACGCATGTGTGCATACAAGGTGAAGGTGTGTCAAAAAAGTATTGAGATTGAGGCTGTATTTACCAAGATAGGAATGAACAATAAATGTAATGTTAATGTTTTTTCAGAATTCACTGTGTGTCAAAAAGTACAGATTTTAAAGCTGTATTTACCAAAATAGATATGAAGAATTAATGGAATGTTAATTTTTCAGAATACAAGGTATGTCAAAAAGTACCGAAAATCTCGATACTTTTTTGACACAACTTGTATACAAATACACATACATAGTTGACAACCATTACCTTGTACCTCTCATCATTAAAACATGTACCTGGTTCAGATTTGTGTTGCCTCACAATTTTAGAAATAAATAGACCTATATAAAATGCTGCAGGTAAAATGCTCACCTGCCCACATTGATTACACACAAGTTTTACTTAAAAAAATATAAATTCTGCTGAACTTTAGCTACTCAGATGTTATGGTAACAGATTGTTACTTGTTATCTAAACAGATCCCAATTTGTTCCATTGATTTTCTCTTCTAAAAAAATATTTATAAAAATCCCCCCCTAAATTTTTTCTTGAAAATGTTTTTCTGTATTGTATACTTGAATTTTTAAAGTTATAATATAATAGACAAGAAAAAAATCAATTAAACACTTTTAAGGCAATAAAAAACAAGTATTATCATGTATAGTTCACATTTTGAAGAGCTAATTTTTTTAAAGCAAATCATTGATGTTGATTTATACATTAATGCTTATATACCTTAATCTTGTCACAAAATCTCTATAAAGGGAATTGCAACTCCTTAATAGTCAAAAGTGAAATTGCATAAATCTATATAAAAGGTGAACTTATTTTTGGATCACTACTTATTCATACTTTTTGGTTACAGAGTTTCAATGCTGGAGAGTTTAGTAATAGATAATATTTAATAATATCTGTTTTGACTGTATAATGTTCCACTAGAGATAAGATTTTTCAATATTTTATAACAAAAGAAGTGTACTTATTTATGAACTATACTGTATATATAGCTATTGCACATCCCATTGTGGTGTAATGGTTAGCAATCTAGTATTGTAGATCCATTACTACTGAATAGGAAGTTTGATCCTCATTGGATGCCCCATACTTCCAATCTTGTGTCACATCTACCTGTAAATACCTACTATATGTATATATATATATATATATTATATATATATAGCCACAAGTACCAGGAATTTAAGAAAAAATCTGTTTTAGCTCTTTTTCCCACGGCTGTACCAAATTCTCTTGGTATTTTTTACCTGTATGATGGGATATTTCAAAGTTCATTCTTCTCAAATAAAGGCCTATTACAAAACAGAAGATGACAGGGGAGTTCGCATAGGGATTTTTCAGTGGGAACAAGTGACAGCAGCTTATAGTAAGATCACAGTGGTGGTAGAGTTTCTGTAAATGGTTTAAAGTAGACAAAGAGTTAAAACAACAATAGAAACTGTAGATTTAGCTAAGAAAAAATACTTAAAATTGTAAACCTTTTCTTTTTTTTTTTTGCTTTCTTGTTTTTTTTGTTTGTTTGTTTGTTTTTTGTTTTTCAAATTTGTTTCTACCAAGTGTTAAAAATTCAAGCTAGACCCATTCTTGCTGTTAAATGTAACAGGATGGTCAAATATTTTGGGTTCAGTCTAAAATCAAGTTATTTTTTGTAAAAGTTAATTAATCTTCTGAAAAATAAGATATTTTCAAAAAGTCTTGATCTAAAGAACAAACTGACAACATGACTTTTGTTGTTTTTTAGTTACATCAAGAGTTTCAAGCAATCATTTATTATAAATTATTTGAATTTTTTTAATATTTTTATTTGAATGGGAAAAATTGTCTTGATTTAAATTGGTTTCAACTAACAGCCCCCCCCCCATCAATGAATGTCATGAGTCAAAGTATCATTGTAGTCTGTTTATTTTCCAGTTATTTAAGGAGCAACATTTTTTAAATATTTTTAAAAAATTCTAAATTAGAAAATTTATGAGTTTTAAAATCTATGTTTTTGTAAATAATCTCAATTTCTTTACAATTAATAAAACAATCTTAAATCAAATTCTGAATAGTTTTTTTTTTATAAAAAATAAATTGTACTTATTTATGAGATAGACTGTATATATAGCCACTACCACTAGCAAGTAAAAAAAAAAAAGAAGTCTGCTTTAAAACTATAAAAACTGTAGATTTAACCAAGAGAAACAATAGTTTAATTTTAAACATTTAGAATTAGTTGTTCTTAAGATAAGCCCCACCATTTTTTTTTCTTCTAGATTCAAAATTGACCTGACTTATAAAATTCTATTGTAGATTTTTACAAATCTGCACTTGGTATGCAATTATGAATAGAGGTGAATGGGGGAAAAATGATATCACACGGAAAATGCATATTTTGATGATAACTTTCTAAGGAAGGTAATTTGTGGAACAATGTTAGAAACAAATTTGCTTCTTGAAGCACTAAACATAATCACAATTTGCAAAAAAAAATATATATATATATATACTCGGTGCAAGTGATTTTTTTATAATCACGATTATGTGGGCTTGTCATGCACAAATAAGACATCAATAATTGGTATAGCCACACCATTTGCATGATGACAATTTTCAAACACCTCCTCATACTACTTATTAGTGGAGGCACATGGTGTAATGGTTACTGTTGAAGGAAATGGATTCTGTGACACAAGTTCAAATCCTGGATGAAGCTGTTTGCTTTTCATATAGTGTTGTTATGCTTAATC
The DNA here is from genome assembly GCA_023376005.1 of Doryteuthis pealeii. Classification (NCBI taxonomy): domain Eukaryota; kingdom Metazoa; phylum Mollusca; class Cephalopoda; order Myopsida; family Loliginidae; genus Doryteuthis; species Doryteuthis pealeii. Next base: position 118,458,991 of record CM042141.1, on the reverse strand, counting down.
AAACTATCAACAATTGGAAACTCCTAGAATATTCTTAGAGACTGGCTGACGCCAAGAGGGGGGGTCCTAGAAAGTGACCCAAAAGTTTACCGGAAAAAGAATAATTCTGCTTCGTCATGGCACGTAGCTGACCTTACAGAGAAGGGGAAGGCATAGAAACGAACAACTGATACTACACTTGTGGCTTCCTCCAGTTACACCAAGCCTACCGAGAGACAGGTGATGTCACGATTTGGGGGAAAGAAAGCGATCCCTAGTAGCAGTTGCAGTCAATACTCGGACCCGGACCCGGTCAGTGAACATCTCGTGGGGGAGGGAAGAAAATGGTTCCCAAGAAGAAAGTTACCATGATCAAGAATGCCACATAAAGAAATAATACCCGGAATAGTCATTAATACAGAAAATGAATCAACCCATAAAAAGATAAGTGCAAACTTCTTTCGTTGTGAACATTTGTAAACTGATTTGAAGAAATAATTCCGCCAAATGACATTATAAATCCTAGCCGGTCAGCATCCTATCGTGATCCTCCCAGCTTACAAATTTGAATTAAATGTTATGTTATAAATAATATTGTGTCTTATTGTTGTTCATTGCCAAGTTTTTGCATGTACACCTCTCATTTTTCTTTGGTAATCTCTGATGGAAAAACGTTGTTTAATGTCGAAACGATAGGTGAACATAACAGTGTTTATACCCTTGGCAAAGATATGAATCCAACAACTATGGATAAAATAGACTGGGCACTTTAATCTTGGTTAGGCAACCAGTCTAGGAGAATATGACAACTCTTTCAAGGATCTGCTTCTGATATCTTTAGCCATTGAGACTGCTTTGCAATATTACAAAATTGAGCTTGCAGTCATACAAACAGCTATTCCAGATCATAATTGAGACACCACTAAATGGGACCTCTTTCTGGATTTTGGAATGATGATGTTGCAGTGCCTCTACAGCACTGGTCTAACAAAAGTCAGTTTCTGTTGCAAGTGTGGATGTTCCAACCGATTCCACAATTTGCACCACTGTAAACGTTGCTGCATGTGTCTTGGAGTAAGAAGTGGTTGGCAGATAAGAAGCAGATAATAAGCAAGACCACTAACCATTTTTTAACGGCGCTGAGTAATACTCTTAAGTATATATGCCATTGGTTTTGAAGAAAGGGACTTTTGACCTAGGTTTTTTTTCTGGCAAGCATCACAATCAACCTGTCTTTGTGAACATTGTTTTTTCTTGGTCTTCTTATCCTCAGCCTTTTCTTTACAGTGCTTTTGTTATTGTGCTTTGGCACCAGACAACTGATTGCTGTGTGCCATATGTTGAGCTGTATTTCAATTTGTATTTATTTACCCAAACCCCTCCACCATAAGCAGGATGCAACACAAGGTCAATTTTTAAGTGGAGTTTAAAAGGTTTTAATTCAGAGTTTTCCTTCTCCTAGACTGGTTGCCATAATGGTTAAAGAGCCCAGTCTGCCCTACTATTTATCCATAGTTGGTATGAATCAAACTAATCTCATAGATACTACTGAATAGCAAGTTGGTCCTTGGTGGATGCCTCATTTTCGACCTTGTGTCACATCCTACTCTGGTGAATGGGTTGAATGAATATCTATTACCTTTCCGAAAGGTATGAGCACTGTGAAATGCATACAACTCAGTCCACCGTGTCCATTTCTGATGACTAACCCTCCAATTTGTACAGGTCAACTCAGTACTATCCAACCCAATATTCTTCCACCATTTAGTGTCACTAATTCTTCACTTGGTATTATACTATGTTTATAGGTATACTGTGTATTGACAAGTCACAACGCATGCGCAAAGTATGGTAGTTGACTTGCTTTTCATTTTTCACTTAAGAAATGATAACCAAACAAACAGCAATATATTTAATTGAAATAGTTTAAAAAAAAAGAAATTGTGCGGTGCTTAACTTTAGAGTTGATGTATATAAATACCCAATGATAGTAATCTGATTTCTTTTTCTTATGTCTCCAGTGAGAGCACCATTAAAGCCTTATGGATTCGAATGCGGAAGGAAGAAGAGCCAGATGTACTGGAAAATTTTGAAGATTTCCTCTGTAAGGTTGCTAAGGAAATCAAAAGGTCACATGTGGATTTTAAAACATTGGAGGCTGCCTTAAAAAGGTTAGTTTATATTTTAAATAAATTAATTAGTAGACCATTACAGGAATTTAAATATATTGCCATTATTTGTTGCATTTCATCTTTTATTTATTATGCTGTTTTTTGTTTTTTCTAACATTATGCTATTTTTTTCTATTTTGATTCATTTTTGCAATAGAATTTGATAAAGATATTTTAACTGTCTACTAAAAGTAGAATACAACCAGTCATCATTACATTAGAATTGTGTTGCAGAAACAAAACCTGAATTATTTTCCTACTATAAGGTAACAAAAGTGTTGCTTTCAAGGTTCAATTGTTACTTATTTAGAATTGGTGTCCATTTTTGAATGTAAAAAAATTACTTTGCAGAGTATGGCTTCACACAGTTGCATTGGTACTATATGTAAACCTATTTTGGGACTTAAATGAAAACTAAAGAACTGATAACATTATAAAACAAAATAAAGACCGGTTTCTTTTTAGCATAGTACAACTTCATAATAAAGTAGAATACATTTTCATTGGGATTTTTAAAAGCTTTATTTAGAGTCAGTTAAGTTGGTTTCTTTTAATTTAAACTTAAAACTTGGTCAGTGTTCTATATCTAGGTACCAGCTGTGTGATGTCATACTTTGCTGTGTACATTTCGAATTCCTGAATGGACACTAATTCTAAACTAGTACCACCAATATATCCTGGATATCAAGTTAATGAAATTTCATTTTTTTTTAAATGAAATATAAAATTTTTTTCTTTCTTGCTGATAAAGGTTAAAGAATAAATTGACTGAAACATGATCTGAAAGGAGTTGAATCACCCAAACAACACTTGAAATGTATCATCTATATTTTGTGTATTTCATGGCAATATATTACTTTTAGTTAGAATTTCTACTATGTGTCTAGAACAACGGTTTTCAAACATTTTGGAGCCAGGGGCCCTTTCTTTTTCAGAGTCCATCTTGTGCCCCCACCTCCCCTATAAATAAAAATTAGATTTATCAAAAATATCTAATGAAAATAACTTCCAATATTTGCACTGAGTATCAAAGTGAGGGGGAGGTGCTTGCCTTGCAATTTTTGGTAATATTTTTAACAGAGATACACACAATTTACTTTGCACAACAAATCTAGATCTGTATTTAGTCATCATATTGTGAAGTGCTGAAAATGCTGTTTCGTATTATGATGTTGTTGCAAAAGGTAGCAGCATTTTGACTGCTTTTTGAGACAACAATGGATACTCAGAAGCCATGCTAAACCAACATTTTTTGAGTGATTGCTGTTTAAACTGAATTTTTATAGGTACTAGAAATATGAATTTGGATAATATGAATTTCAAGACCCCCTTGCAAGCGTCTGTGGACCCCTGTTGTTGATATTGCAGAGCCCTAGAAGAGGTTAGAAAATGTCTGTCGTTCCCTCAGTTTTTAGATGGCTTTATCTTTTTATTGTTAGCCTTTTTTAAGAGTGAACTTTGTTATTCTCATAAATATAAATCTCGCTTTATATTAGCAAATGATAATCTCACTTGATAGGTTTATTTTGGGCACTCTTAAACTTCCTCGACCATTTCATTCAGATGGGTTTCAAAAATGCTTTATTGTGAGTTATTATTAAGAATTTGATTAAAGTGTATTTTTTCAGAACAACTCCACTCTACATTGGAGAAACTTATAATGAGAACTTTGTGCTGATACTTAAAAAAAGAAAAGAAAAACACTGTCATTCATAAACCTGGTGTGACTGTAGAGATTGTATAATAGAGATAGATTGACCAAATAAGTGTTTCTTCAGAGGAATATACTTTGAAACAAGACAAATTAAAAAGCAGTATGGCATTCAAAGAGATATGCTAGATTAATATCTTTCTAAATTCTTGTGGTGAGAGAACAGTAAAGAATGTAACACTTTCAATCAAATTTTTAATCATATACTTGACTGACAAAAAAACATTTTTCAAACCCATCTATCGCTTAATGGTGTTATCTTATAAGATATAATGAAGATGAGGAGTTTCGTTTTATGGTTCAAGTGTTGTGTTTAGCGCTGTTTACTGTTTTTTGTTTATTAGGTACCACCAATTTGACCCTGTGCAATTTACCCTCCCTACATTTAACACAATGAAACTTGCAGAAAAATTAATATTTTCTTGAAAATTTTTTTCCATTCGAAAGAAAAAACATTAAATAAACTCCTGATGATTTTTTAAATTTTTTATCAGCATACGAAAATAATGAAAATTATGATTGAAAAACAATGTTTTCATTTTTGCACTGTTAAATCAACTGAAATTTAACGAAGCTAAAAAAAAGTTATGATAAGAGGATTTTTTAAAAATTCTATGAAAAATCAATTAATGGTCCGATTTTCACGAAAATTTCCATAAATGTTTACCATTGGATGTAAATACATCTGAAATAGTTTTTTTTCTAAAATATATTAGGGGAAATATTTTTTTACGATGTCTATCACCCCCCCCCCTATTTTATTTTATAAGATAAAAAAAAATGATGTGGAAAAAAAATTTGGTACTTTTTTTCTATAAAGATAAGAGTCTGAATAACTATATCAATGAAATTGTATAACGTACCGAATTATAGTTTTTTTAGGAAAAAATAATGAAATCGGAAATAAAAAGTGCAAAAAAAATGTCATAATATTAATATTTGAAAACTTTTTTTTTCTTATGTAATTGGTATGTACTATATTCTATTAAATTGTCAATAAAAAAAATTTTTTTTTTAAGAAATTAATTTTTACGAGATTTTCAATCTTTTGTGTGATTAAATATTTTTATTTTCTGCATGAAATAAATTAATTTTTTTTTTTCCTGTGGAAAAAAATCAAAATTTTCACGGATATTTAAAAAACATGAATTTTAGAATTCAGGTGAACTAAAAGTTGGTCCGATCCGTGCTCGATTAATATTTTTAAAAGAATTTGTAATTTTTATTGTTGAATAGTAATGTGTGATTCTTAGAATGTACGGAAGAGCAAAACTGACATATGACGAGACGCTTCCCGGTAACTAAAGTTGTTTTTCTGAGCGTAAAAAAATTTTTATTTAACTTTTACGACCAATTAGAATAAAAATAATATATTGAATGATTGTTTTATCAGTTTTTCTCTTAGAAAAATATTCAAATTTTCATTTTATTTTCGATTTTAAGAATTAATACTAAAACCGAAGACATTTTTTAACGTCAATTTCACTGCGAAATTTTAAGATTAAAGTTTTTCAAGTTTTTATTCATAGTAAATTGTAATATTAAAGTTTTTAAAGATTTTATTCATTTTAATAGAAAAAAAATTGGCTAAAAAAGTTTGTCCGTTACACCCATCCGTACTTAGATGCATAACTGTAAGAGGGTAATAATATGTATTTCTTTCTCTCTAAATCGCGGCCTGAAAATTACCCTTTCGCACGTAATATGGATAGGTTTGTTTATTTTTTAAGATAACGATGTAATTTTTCCCAATCGGATAATTTGATCTTTGAATTAACTATTTTTCTTTGTAACAACCCTGTACGATCTTTTTTTAACGAAATTTTTGATAAACAAAGTTCGGAAATATCTATTTCCGTTTTATTCAAGATGACCTAAACGGTCTGGTGGTACCTATGGTTTAATTAAGGAGGATTACTCCCCTGTCTACTGTAGTTTAGGTCCTTTTGGGAGGGGAGGACTTCATGTTGAGCACCATTAACTTATAAATATAGCACCCTATAATACATATATGGGGAGAGGCAAACTTCGTAAAGGGAGGTAATAATTTAAAAAAAATTTAAATTTTCAAACTATTACCAAAAATCAGGTAATTGTCCGATTTTAATGAAATTTTCACTACTTTATTCATTGATGACTTAAAAAAAAAAAAAAAAAAAAAAATAAGCTGTTCATTATAAAAATGAACAGCTTATTTTTTTTTTTTTTTTTTTTTTTTTTAAATTGAAAAGTTTTTTTTATCAATTCAGAATGTATAGGAGGTTTTGACCTTTGGACATTTGAAGAAAAAAAATGTCCCTAATTTTTACATATCTAGAATATCATATTTAAGAAATAGAAAAAAAAAAAAAAATTTCAACATGCGAAAAAAGTGATTTTAAAATTTTTACCAAAAATCGGAAATTATCCGATTTTAATGAAATTTTCAGTATGGATTTATCAATGAATGAATTATATAATGCATCAGTTATTTTATTTCAAAACTTTCTTCTTTTTTTTTTTTTTTTTTTTTTTTTTTTTTTTTTTTTTTTTTCAGGTCACTTAACTTTGCCCCCTCCCCTTATTTTGGGGCGCAAAATATCAGTGTGCTTCTATAAAGTTGAAACTAATTACAGTATAATAAAAAAGACAAAAGACCAAAGGTGTGAATAGAAGAAAAAAATTAAGGGAACTATCCTGGTAGAAAATAAGTACCGAAAATCGGAAAAGTAAAATAAAAACTAGAAATTTAATTTTTACAGATCTTCTTTTTACTTCTTTCAATAATTATTTAATTGGCTATTATTTTATAAAAGAAAAAAATATACATCGATATTTGTTCTGTTTAAAAGGGGGAGGGCTAAATTTTCAATAGTTTTCTACAAAAATTATTTGATAACAATAATAAACTAAGGTAGTTATTAAATATTTGTTTTTAGAATCTAAAAATTTGAAACTTAAAATTAGGCGTCTCATATTTTAAATGAATTCTATCTATTAATTAGGTATGATTAATTATTTCTGCTATGGTAGCCAGCAATGGTAATATTTATTTTAAAGAATTTCGATTTATTTCTATTGAATCAGTTTGATTGAAACGATTCAATAATTTAAAAAAAAAATTGTTGATTAATAAGTCAACACAAAATTCAATTAAAATTAGATAATTCCCTGATTTTTGATAATTTTTTCAACAACGTTGGTCCTCCATAGGAGGAGAGGTCACGTGACATTTTCTTCAGGTAATTTTTTTTTTTTGGGGGGGGGGAAACAAATGCGCAAGAATTTTTTAGAGCGTCTTTTTTTCTGCATGTTTATAACAAAAAGAAAGATATTTCATTCAAAAGTTATCAATTCTTCTGTAATTGAGTGTATTTATGGTTTTTGTTATTGATTTCTAAGAAGAAACTTAAAATTCTAAATGATATATATATATATATATATATATATATATATATATATATAAACTCTGGATATACATGAAAACAGTGACCATCTTTACAATATATTTGAGCAAAATTGACTGAAAATAATAGTTTAAAATGTATTAAAAAGGAATTACATGTGTAATATTGTTTTTTTCTTTTCTTTGTCTTTTTTTCCTTTTTTTTTTTTTTTTTTTTTTTTTTTCCTTTTTTCTTTTTTTTTTTTTTTTTTTCCTTTTTCTTTTTTTTTTTTTTTTTTTTTTTTTCCTTTTTTTTTTTTTCCTTTTTTCTTTTTTTTTTTAAATGCTCATTATGTTACTACTTTTCGACTTAGACAAACATTTGACCTTAAATAATCGATTTAATTAATTTTAATTCGTTTTTAAAATGAAAATGAACGAACAAATTGGTAGTGCTTAATGTTTTTTTTACACATTACATTTTTTTACAAAAAATACAACAAATGATTGTGTGGAGGATGATCACTAATTAGGACTGAGCCTATTCTAGTAGTGACCACCTCTGCTATTTCATAAATGTTCATGTTTAAATAGGTTTAGAATATTTTAACATATAAGTAATTCTTAAAATAATTTTATTAGTTTTAAATATACAGTAGAGACTGGGTCTCTTTTTTGTTGGTATTTGATTACTTTTAAACCAACCAATAGTAATTCCTCATTAGAGTGAGATAAGTCTCTTTCGAGTCATGGTCGATGTCTTCTATGTGACGATGGTGGGCCTTCTGGACGTCTGGGTCGGAATCCCCAATATTTTTCCATTGTATCAAGCAAACATTTCTCTGTGTCACTGAAGTCATTGCTAGTGTAGGTCTCTGTCAGCTGATAAAGGTTTCGTTTTGTAAATATTGCTGACCTGTTATTTCTCTGAATTTTTTACATGAGGCTTGATAATTAGTATTATTTGGTTTATTAGAACTATTGTCCTCATCTTCATTGTTATCTGTACAACGTTTCGGCTGATGTGTCCTCCGGCCTTCAGGTATTTCTTGTCATACTCTGGAGCCATCATTTCGTAATCGGGAGCCATCACGGAACTTTGAACCTAACCCTTTATTCAATAAACGGGGGTATCCTGTTCTCATTCCGTTAACCATAGCTGGGGTACAGGTGTTAAGCTGTGTTAATTATTATTCTGTGTTACTGTTACCCCTAGCCAGGATTGAACCTGCAGACTAGAGATAACTGTCATTTAGAACTGTCTTAACTCCTTTATCCACTACACTGTATGTCCAATTGGATGGCTGCCTATTACAACAAGAAGGCTCCTGAGTTAGAAAAGAAGGTTGCTGGCCTGTTGTTATTACATTCTATTGTCTCGAAATATGATTAAAAAAAAATAACGTTTTTATCAGATGAACTATTGGCAGTTGTGGAGTAAAGTCTAAGGTGAAAGATAGACTTTACTCTTCAACCTCTAATGAAAGATAAGGAGAGAGAGTGGATTACAAGGTGAGAAAGACTTAGAGAAGGCAATCATTTTGTTTTTAATTCTTTTAATGTTTAGGAAGAAAAAAAATGCATCATAGATATATTGATATCATTCTTCTTTTTTCTTTGACTGAGAAACAAAATGCTAATCTTAGCGCAAACTTTTTTTTTTATAATCAGAAAGAACCAATGGATGACTATTATCAATAATATCCTTTTTAAAGATATAGTTGTCTATTGCAAAAGGATATCTATTAGGATTAAACTGCTCTTATTCCAATCTCAAAAGAAACAAAACAACAAAAATGCATCTAGTATTGCAAAACCTCAGCACTCTGTACTTTGTGTTCTATTGATTCTGTCCAACAATCTCATTGGTCAGTTTTCTTCAGACACCCCCCTCCCCTCACCACCACCACCCCACCCACCCCAAAAAAAGAAAAACTAAAGAAACAAGAGGAAGGTGCATGTTGATAACAATGTTAGTTGTGAGAGTTTTTTCTGACTCATTATTTTGAGGGCTGGTCAGTAACACCAGTTTTGACCTAGTGCCTCAATTACTGTCATCAAGACATTCTTGTCCTTAAGACTCCAATGGTTTTAGTTGTCGTAGCAACTTCCTTTTTTTTTTTCTTTTTTTTTTTTTTTTTCTTTTTTTTTTTTTCATTTTCTTTTGCTAAACTTGATTTTTTTTTAATTTTCTTTTTAAATAAAGAAATAAAAGATAATTCCCACTCACTTTTGTTGAACTTAGTAAAAGATGTTTATTTTTTATTCTTATCATTCTCTTTTTCTTCTCTTTATTTTATTGTTGTTACTGTTTATAATGATCATTTAATAATGGAGATTCGGTCTTTATTTGTCTGTAACTGAAACTACGTCACTGCTTACATCAGTCATTTCAGGAATTAAATAAGTTAATCAATGAGATTTAATTTATAGTCAATATCATTACTATATAAAATAATAAACAACTCTGTATTATATACATTCTTACAAAGTAAGGACATAACCTTAGAATGTCCACACTTTTTTGAAACCAGTTTCAACAAATACATGCCCAGTATAATTGATTTATATATAACTTATTTTATTTTAATATATATTTAAAGTTATCTAACGTAATATTTTACGAAAAAATTATTTACAAACAAGAAATTGTCATATAATCTTGTAATAATAATAATAAAACAGTCCATCCTAGATTATGCAATTTATTTGACGTTTGGGTTATTTCCTATAAGTCTAACATAAAGGGGAATCCCTCTTGACTGATAAATTATTTATTTTCCCATTAAACTAACCCTAACCCCGTCTTCTTTTTTCCCAATAGATCAATATATAAATAATTTATCAATCAAAAGTGGTTCCCCTTTGTTTGTTAGACTTATAGAAAATAACCTGAAATTTGTTAGGCTTTGTTTTTAAATTTAATTAGAATTATTCATTTTAATCTTGAGGGTATATAATTGTATTTTCATCTTCTGATTCCTCCTCATCTCACAATGAAAGATAAAGGTACATTGAGTGGAGCATCTGATGAAAAAGTCTAAAAGGCAATCATTTTATTTTTCTTCCTAAATAAGAAATACTAAATAATTAATTCTCCCTTGAGAAATTATTAATAAGCATACAAACATCAGCTCATTATAATGTAGATAATTATCTCCAATGTTTATATAAATTGTAATTTCAAGTTTTACCTGAATATTTTAGTAAGTCTTGTCAGACAAGAGTTTTGTTTTTTGTTTTTTTAAATATTAACCAAACCTGCTGAATTGTGCATTTTATTGAAAATTTCATCAGTACACATTTTAAATTTCAGTGCTCCAAATTTGATGCAAAATAGTGATTATTTGATCTTTTATATATAAAAATACTTGAATTTAAATTTTGATAAAGTCAGATAGTGAAAATCCTATTTTATGTATATAAAAATCATATATTCCTGTATTATGATCTAAAGTGTGTATGTACATATATTAAGTCTTCTGTCTAATGATGAAGCATTTATTTCGTGCAACTATTATTTTTCAACATAATCTCTTTTCTTGTCAATGCACTTAATTCAGTGGGGAATATTAATCAAATCTACCATCATAAAATAAATATTTTAGATAAAACTTCAGCTAACAATTATGTGCCAATTTATGGACTTATTGATACTTATTGATACTTGTGTGTATGTGTGTGTATGTATGTATATATATATATATATATATATATATATATATATATAATATACACACACACACACACACACACACACGAGTATCGATAAGTCCATGAGAGAGAGATAATTCCTTTAGATTTCCTGAAATAGTCTATTATGCTTCAACCTAAATCTTTTCTTTTTTCCTAATACACACACACACACACTAGAGTTTTTGCGGTTTGGCAATTTTGATTTCGGTATCTGCTTATTTTCCCTTGATACCGTGGTTTTTCGATTCGGGTTCTGTTTTTAATTGAGTATTTTTCTTTCTAAAGAAACCATTCATTCTCCTGTGTAATAATGATTCAAGGAAGGTTATAAATTTGAAAAAAAAAATCAATTTTAATGAAATCTTTAGCACTTTATTCATTAATGACTTAATTTTATAATGAACAAGTTATTTATTATTTTAAAAAACTTGAAAAAAAAAATGGTAGTATCGTTTGTGGTGGGAGGAGGGTCAACATTTGTTCATCTGATTAAAAACAAAAATCCAGTCCCTAATTTTTACATTTCTAGATAGACTGCATCATAAAAATTAATTAAAATTCTAAATTTTCACAAAACTGTGGATATTTTTCTTTGAATTGGTGAAAAAAAAAAGTATTTTCTCTTATTCAATTGACCTATTTAAAATTTTGATGTTGAAATTGGCTGTGTAATTTTGCTCTATGAAATCAACATCATAATTTTTTTCCACTTTTTCACTGACAAAGTCGAAGTGAAATATCAAATCTCCTTTTAACTAGTATACTAGTTACTGTTTGAAGGAGTTAACAATTGAAAACTAATAATAGATGTTTAATTTCAACCGTCAACTCCAGAAAACTTATATGATTGAGTCACAAAGTTGACCCCATCATTATGGAAATAATGGCATAATTCAACAAAATGTTACACTGATTTTCTTAACAAGTTTTGAAAGAATGAAAACAATTTTTTTTAAAAAAAAAAACCAAAAAAACAATGATTAATTTTGTTATTCATTGAAAATTACATTCAAAACGTTTCTTCTTGTAGGACTCCAGTTACTTTATTAAAGAAGTCTGTGCCACCATCAGGCGAGCGTACCATTGCTTTAGTGTCTTTGTAGAGCATCATTATAGTGATAACTGTTTCTTTATGGAGACCACATGTTAGTAGTATTTACTCCATTTTCCCTCTGTGTATGGAGTTAATCTACAAATAGCAATGTTACCTCAAGATTCTTTGCTTGAACTCCTCCTATGATTCAACCAATGGTCAGGATCTGAAAAGTTGCAGATCGATTTCTGCGGAACTCATTTTGGGTTTTCCTAAGGATTTTCCCTATTTTGGATCAGATGCGATTAAGACGAGCATTATATATCTTAGCAGCTACAGCAGTAAGAGTAATGGCTCTGAAGTCCTACAAGGAGATACGTTAGCACCATATATATTTATAATATGACTAGACTATGTACTTAGAACATAATTAGATCCCCTAAAAGAAAAAGGCCTCACACTAAAAAAGGCAAGAAGCAGGCGATATCCGACAGAGACTATTACGGATGCAAACTATGCTGATGATCTGGCACTTCTACACAAGCAGAATCCCTGCTACATAGCATGGAAAAGGCAGCAGGGAACATCATAAACTCTGATAAAACTGAGTTTGTGTGTTTTGAAAAGAAAGAAGGCATCTCCACACTTTTATCATTTTTATGGGTACTTTGCTAATGATTATTATAATATAAAATATGATGAGACTAAACATCTGAAGTGTGTGTCTGTGTCTGTGTCTCTGTATGTACCATTAGTGTCAGAAATACCCCCTCATGATTATGAATAAAACTAGAATACCTTAAATTCTCATGAAATTTCATGTGTATTTTTCACAGATGATGAAATAATGGATTTAAAAAAATGTTCAGTTATGCCCACAGCAAAATTTTATTTTGATAACAAACAATAAGATTAATATAAATTTTATATTGAATTATAATAATTTTCAATATAAATTTTAATATAAAACAATCATATTAAAAGCATAAAAAAACATTTTAACATAGGACAACATTATTGGCCTCTTGCTTCAATAATCAATTCTGTCACCTTTATTCTAGATTATTACTTTTAATCATTTTATTATAATTCCTTACAAGATCACTACAAACATTATTTTGCTCCATTTTCCCCTGATATTAGATTCTAATTCCTCCAAATTTAAAGGATTTCTATCTCCTCCTTTTCTTCAAATAGACCTATAAATTTTCAATCACTTTTAGGTTAGAACTTTGTGTCAGGGTACAACAATACATTAATTTTGCTGCCATCTAAATATTTCATAACAATACATGCCATGTGTTTTGGGTCATTGTCATGTCCAGTGACACCCCAAAGACAACTTTCATGCACTTTGTTTTATATAATTTTTAAGAATACCCAAATACTGCTCTTTATTCATGATACCCTGTATAATTACTAGTTCTCCTGGTGCAGAATCAGTGAAACATCTCCAATGCATAATACTCTCTCCACTGTACTTAATTGTAGGGAGGTTAATTTTTGGGTTTGTGAGCTTTGTTCAATTTCCTCTATACATACCAGGAGTTCATGTAACCAAATAATTCTAGTTTGGTCTGATCTGACCATACATACTCACTCCCATGTTCTAGATGGCTTTGAGAATAAATTAATCTGCTTTTTAGGTGTTTAGCCAAAGGAGTTTTTCTTTGAATAACAACCTTAAAGACCTGATTAATGAAGGCATCTGGTGATTCTCTTTACATCATTGTCCTTTGCTATTTTTTGAGAGATCTGTAACAATTTTTCTTTCCATACTCTTAGAAATTAATTGTTTTCTTCTAGTTCTTAACTTATTCTCAACACATTGAGTCTCATTCTATTTTTTGAAAATGCTCCAAACTTTCAATGTAGGAACATTAAAACAATTGGAAATTACTTTATATGCATCACCTTGCTTATATACATCAACTATCTTCACTCTTGAGATCTTGCCAAGTTCAACAGTCTTCTCTATGGTTGCAGAATCGATGAGTTATCATGGTACATGGCACCCACATATTGGCTTCTTCAGAACTTTCCAGAAATTTAAAGAATCAGGTCAATGCTATTTTATTTTCAAAGGGTGGTATTTGTATAAAATATCAAATTAAGAAGTAAAACAAAATACAATTGCCATAGAGCAATATTATTTCATAATTCAGGGTGGGGTGAATAATTTTGAGAAAAATCTATAACTATGAATATAATAGATCAAAACTTCTAAAAAAAAAATTTGAGTCTCTAGATATCTATCTCTTAATGTAACGTCAACAACAATATATATATTTGTTTCATTTAAATAGCACCAGACAAAATTCCAGTATCATCAATTTGGCCAATGCAAATTCTTGATTCATCACTGAATATCACTTTCATCCAATTGTCTACACATCATGATTTAACCTCATTTTCATCTGTTTGTGTATTTGGCTTTTCTCTATGTAAATGCCATTTAATTTCGACTGACTTCTGATTTAGGTCGGAAAATTAAAACGGAAAGTTTTTTGGTGGTACCCAATGACAGTTTAACTACAGTCTATGAATTAACATTTTGCGAATTGGGTTACGGCTTTAGGGGATTAAGGTTGTTTTTAATTATGTATTGCTTAAAAAAAAATAAACAACAAAAAAAACAAATTACTATACATTTAATGTTAAAAAATATTTTTTTAAACTAAGTTTAATTGAAATTATACATTGCAATACTAACACAAACAACCGTCTCAATAATAGATTCAATAATTAATTTCAATGGTTAATTAAATGTATAGTAATTTAGGTTTTTTTGTTGTTTGTTTTTTTTAAGCAATACATAATTAAAAACAACCTTAATTAATCCCCTAAAACCGTAACCCTATTCGCAAAATGTTAATTCATAGACTGTAGTTAAACTGTCATTGGGTACCACCAAAAAACTTTCCGTTTTAATTTTCAGACCTAAATCAGAAGTCAGCCTTAATTTCTTACAGTTCTGTTACAAACATTGACTTTTGTTTTGACCCGTTTGTTTTATTGTACATTTTCTATTTTTATGAGATGTTGCTTTGAGGTTTTTATCCTGACACTTTGATGTCTTTTATGGTCTACCAATATGTTTTTCTCCCCCTCCCCCATGTATCTCATATTTGTACCAAATTTTAGACACAGCTGACTAGGAACAACCATAGTTTTCCACCACACTTCACTGTGGATTATCTTCTTGAATGAGTTTTATGATCCTTTCAATTAGTTATTCTCAACCATTTCTTGAGGTCTGCAAGAACTGACTTTTAACAGTAGATTAACTTGCATATCAAACCTTCTGCTGGTATTTGTTTTAGAAATGCAAATTACAAGATTATTCCATGATTTTCTCTCAATTATATAATATTTCCCTCTGGCTTGAAAATAAAATTATACCATTAATTTGAATAATGTACATTTGTTTAAGGTATATTTGAAGCTAGAATGTTCAGCTTTTAGTTTAAAAAAAAAAGGTTTTGCATCTAATCTGTTATTTACTGCTTAAAAAAAAAGAAGTAAGGTCAACATCTAAGGTGCTAATTCCATAATTTTTGCTAAGGGTAGTATAAATTGGTTAATTCCTATAACTCCAACATAAACAAAGGGGAACCACTCTTGACTGATAAATTATTTATTTATTGATCTACTAGGAAAAAAGAAGACGGGGTTAGGATTTAGGGTTAGTTTAATGGGAAAATAAATAATTTATCAGTCAAGAGTGGTTCCCCTTTGTTTATGTTGGAGTTATAGGAAATAACCACTTGTAGATTAGAGTGTTGTATCTTCCATGCTTGAAAGAATTAAGATTGTCATAAAAGCTTGAGAAGTGGCAACTAAATATTCTATTTTTTTTAATTTTTTATTTTTTTGTCTATGAATTCCATTATTTTTTCCTCAATATTGGGTTATTCCATTACATTTTCCTCTCTATGCCTTGGAAAAAAATTATACCATTAATTTGAATAATTAAATCTAGTTTAAGAAATATTTTATGAAGCAGAATATTCAGCTTTGAAGAAAAATGCTTTGCATCTCATCTGTTATTAGCTTATTTACTGCTAAATAAAAAGAAAACTAAGTGAACTTCTTGTATGTCTGCTAATTCCATAATTTTTACCAGGGTAGTAGATAAATTTCTTATTTTTATCTTTCTATATTCTTTTTTTTTCTTTTTTTTGGGGGGTGGGGGGTACATTTTCTGTTATCAAGAATTTCCCATGTAATTATTAATGAATGTTTACAACATGATTATTTAAATATTTGAAGTCTTGGCCAATATGTATGTTGAACCCATAAAATACACACACACAAAAAAAAGCAGAAAACATATTCCATTTTCACTCCAGGGACCAGATATCTTTTGTTTAAAGTTATTCCATTAAAAGAAAGTCTGAGAATGGTCTCTTATTAGTATTTTCCTGATCTCCCAGAAAGCCAGATTGACACAAGGACTTTTTAACATGGGGAGTCACACACAAACCAAAGCTCATGCAGTGGCCAGTGCAAAAAGAAGGTGTGATCCTTTTGGACTGTCGCAGGTATGGGCTATAAACCCATCCCTGCCATTTTTAGATGAAGGGGTAAGTGCTGCCTGGGATTATGCGATTAATTTTATATCTTACTGGTCCAGCCGAAGCTTCTGGACATGTCACGATGTGCCAGGTAAGTATCTGACATGATATCAAACAAATACACTTTGAATGTTCCTAGATTTGAGGCTTAAACTCTTAACATCCTATACCACCTCATTCCACCCGGCTAGAAGTCCCATTTGTTTTCCTAATCCAACCAAAACGATAGCCTCTGTTTAAATGTAATATTAAACATATTTAGAAGTCTTTGATTTAAAGGAAATAACAGGTAACTTTAAATGAAAAGGCCATTTTTAGCTATTTTTTGATAGATCCTTATAGGAATGGGGCTCTGGACTTAGAAAATTCTCAACAGGATGTTAAGAGTTAAGGATAGGGTAAAAGGTTTACTAAGCAAATATACAAGGTGAACAGAGTAATTAGTAATTGCTAGATGAATTAACAAGCCCTGTGAGATCTTGTTTCTCTCTTCTGACAATTCCATTCTCATTATTTAGATACTACATGACAGGATGAAATACCTTTTAGTTTGCATATTGGACACTAACACAACTTAACTATAGTTTTTCAAACACCATAAACTGAACTAATATTTCCTTAGATATTGAACTTTCTATTCCTATAAAAGAAATAATGAATAGTTTGTCTTTTTAATTCTTCTTTTCTTTGAAAAGATTAGCACTTTTCTTTAAGACAAACACCTGGAGATTCTCAAGTGGTTTCTCACTTAATACCTAGTAGTGAAATGTGGTTGAGTATTTATCTAAAATCAATTTTAGGCCACCTACACCTTCAATCAACAAAGACTCCCATTATAACAATACCCTCAGCTGTTTTACCATTGTAACAGGTGGATTTTATATTAATTTTTATATGAAGTGTATTAATAATTATTTCAAGAAGTGAGAAGATTTTAAAAAATTTCTGTTCTGATTCATATGTTACTTTTGGTGACACTACAAGATTATTTACACTATCTTTGCTGTTCACAACATTTTGGTTGTTTTACCTTCTGGTCTTATTTTTGTATCTTTTGTAATTAAAGAGTACAACAGAAAGGACATTGTGAATATAACAACTGTGATGAGGATAATAGTCCAAGACATGTAAATAATGTATATAATACTTCCTTATCTCAGAAATTTAGACAGATATTACAAGAGTTTTCTGTATTTTACTTAGTATCATGTTAACTTTTTTTCATACATTTAATTACTATATATTCCTGTGGGGCTGAGCAGTCCTGTGACTTTCAACACTCGACTTTTGCTCTTACTTGGTCTAGACAGGCAGTCAGGAAGGCCCCATCTGATCAATCAGCTGGTTGTATCAAGCCTTATCCTCTATATGATTGTCCCTACTGTATTCCTCAAATTGCTCTCATGGCAAACACCCAACCCTTTTTATCATATATGTGCTAGACAGTGGTGGTTAAGGGCCAACTACCATTTTATTGATACATATGAATTTGTTTCTAATTTATTGATACACATGAAGTTAAGGAAAATTATTTCTACCTATTTACTAATACACATAAAGGTAATAAAAATGATTTCTTAAACAAATATGTATATATATTATATATTATTATTTATATTTTTGTTTGAAGGCAATTACAATGCGTATATCGCATAAAATTCGATAATTATAGAAGATAATAATGACAAGTGAATTTCGGTAAAGAATTATTCGGTGTGTAGAACATCGTACAGACTGTTTCAACTTTATTAAGTCTCATCAGCGATGTATACTAACGATTTCACTCCGACAGAAATCGAAACCGGGACTTCAGCAGGATAGTCAGAAACCATACTGCTTCGGCCACGATACAGCATGGGACAATATATATATATATATATATATATATATATATATATATGGAAAAACAAGATTTGGCATTAAATAACCCACAAGGGTTGATATATCATTAAACCAACCAACCAACCAAAAGGTACAAGCAAAAAAAGTCTTTCATAATCTCTTGCTCCATATACAGTGTAGAAAATTGTTATATTTTGAAATTAATGCACTGTTATTTAGATTCTGTCTTAACCATTTCAAGATTATTATTAACTGATAAGATATTTTTTTTAAAATTTACTTACATATTTCTATATTACATATTCTAATGATTTACTAATTTTAATTTTTTTAAATAATGTATTGAAATCTTTTTGTGGTGCTACTGAAGACAAACCTCTGATAATAAATAATCTTTCAACAATATAAAAACAAACATGTTAGAACTTGTTATTATGTGAATTTACTGTATTTGAAAGACAAATCTTGTCTAATACTGTACAAGTAACTGAAATTAAAATGATAAATTTTATGTTAGAAATCCAATCAATGTCTTATGAGACTACTTAAGGTTCAAGCATCTAAAAATATCAAGCACCATTTCATTTGATACTCAAGAAAAATCATTCACAAAATCTATTGCTACCTGTTGAGAGACAAAAAAAAATCACAGCTGTTTTTATTTCTATTTTATTTTTTCATCAAGACTTTCCATATTAACATTCTTCTAAGAGTATCAACAATTTTATTTCTGAAAAGAAGTTTGTGTTTTGATATTCAGGCTTCTTTTGCTTGCAATATAAGAGAGAGATGAATGGATCTTAGGTCTGTTTTTTGTATCTTTACCATAAACTATATCGCAGTAATTTTAAGATAGCACAAGTAAAATTAATTTCATTACATCCTTTTTCTATTATTGGTATTTAAATGAATCCATCTTTTTATTCATTAGAATTAATGACATTGAATTGTAGTTAACCAAGTTACAAATACTGAATTAAATTTCTCTGTAATAGTTATCACAGAATACAATTTAGCCTAGGAGAAAAAAGCCTTAAGATCAGAGTGTAGTATTTGTGCAGACTGCTTAGGATCTAACAGGTACTACCACTCTGGATTTGGGAGTAATGGCAATGAAGCACAACTTTTTCTTTTTTTTTCTTAATTTAAAAAAATTTTTTTTTTTTAGGTCTTATTTCTCAACAGGGTATACAATCATCATAATCTAAGTGCCACTGACAGTACTCCTAGAAATAGTAAAATACTAGTATCTTTGTTTTTTTTAATTAAAAAATTGTTTAAGGGAGTACTTATTTAATCATGATGTGTGTGTGTACTAGCCACAGTAACTGACATTATTTTTTTTTTTTTTTTTTAAGGTAGGGTTTTAATTTTTAGTTATGCCCCCCCCCTACCCTGATTGATTCAGTTTCAGACTTTGTTTAATAATCCCTTACTCCACAATAGAACCAGGCTGGTGATTTATGAAAATAAAAGCGGTTATTCCTATAAGCCTAACATAAACAAAGGGGAACCACTCTTGACTGATAATTTATTTATTTATTGATCTACTAGGAAAAAAAAAAGACGAGGTTAGGGTTTAGGGTTAGTTTAATGGGAAAATAAATAAATATTTTATCAGTCAAGAGTGGTTCCCTTTGTTTATGTTAGACTTATAGGAAATAACCATAAAGGCCATTACTATATATTTTTCTGTATATAGGTGTTTTTGTTTTCATTACAGTTGCCCCAACATTGTTATTAATGTCTCAATTTCTATTTTTAAAAGGCAATGATAAATCATAAACATTAATGTACATTGCAAATTGTAACCCTTCATCAAAACTTGATGTTAATATGGGTGCAGAAACATGGACAGAAATTTACATTTATTCATATATATATATATATATATATATATATATATATTATAATGGAGATTGTATGTTTTTCTGTCTGTAACCGAAACTATATTACTATACAAATCACAATTCCCTTTGTTATCTGCATCCTATTCTCCATGATTTTATTTTTATTTAAACCTCAATTATTAATAAAATTGTTTTACATCATTAAGACCGTTGACCATATCTACATACAAATAACATGCAGTTGTATTTAAATATACAACAAAACAGCGGTTTACAGTGTGAATGGGAAGGCTAATTTGCATATTGATCTTAAAAAATTTGATTTTAATAAATATGTGCTTAATATTATTGATTTCTAATTGTTTAGTTTTATCTTATTGAATATGAGCAAAATTCTCTTCAATAAATCTTAAAAGAAATAACTGTAATATTATTCTTTACTTCCTATTTTAACTAAATAGTTAAATTAGGAAAATTTACCAATGAAAGACAGGAGTAATGGAAAATGATGGAAGAGTTAGTTTCAAAGTTGTTCTATTTTTCAATCATACCCCCTCTGTTCCAAATCTTTTTATCTGCATTCTTATTCAGTTTCATAAGCACTTTTTAATTTAATATGATATTTTATTATATTAAAACTTAAATACTTGCACCCGGAGGGTGCATATATTTGCTAGTATATATAAAATTCCTAAAAATGCAGTCAAAACTCAACTTTAGTAGATTTAATTTTGACAGATTTTATTATTTGCAAGTTTGCCATAAAAAAAATAAATGGAAATTTTTATTTGGAAAATTACAGATGACTAGAAAAAAAAAATTACTAAGTTATAAAATATATGTATCATCACATCAGTTTATTTATTTTCTTATACCATATAGATATACAATACTGTACATATATTCACCCTTGTTGAGAAAGCCTGTTTTGAATACTAAATTCAAATGAAATTATATAAACCATTTATTCTTTTAGATGTTCTTATATCAATTCTATCTTATTAGTAGTCATTAATTAGGTTTAGCTTAGTTTTAGCAAGAGGACTAAAGTATGGGACACTCAGTGACAATCAAACTCCCTAGCAATTGTTGTCTTGCCTAGCTAACAAGTCATTTCACCATAAGAGACACCTATTCCATCTTATTAGTAGCCACTAAAAATGAAAATAAAGATGAGGACAATAGTCCGAATATTCCAAGTAATACAAATTATCAAGCCTCACCTAAAAAATTCAGAGAAATGAAAATAAGTAGTTAGTATCTACTGTAAGAAACATTACTCTCATGTACAATAAAACACATTCATAAATTAAAAGTCTACTAGAGTTACTTCCCTTGCATACTAATTTCATTTCAAGTTTTTTTGCATTTCAACGCAGTATATATTTATATACTTATTCATTTGTAAAATTACAGACGACCCGTATAGACTATATATATATATATATATATAGTGTCTTTTTTTCTTTTCAAACCTTCTAACATTTTTTTAAATGTTAACATCTTGAAAAGAGTTAATAAAATGTCCAAAAGAGTTTTCATTTGCAATCTGAGTACTTTCCATTCTCTTCTGAACCATTATCAAGGCTGTACATAAAGTATGTTATTATTGGTTGAAAATCATTGTTTTGTTTTTGTCGCTATTAATGCAAGTGGTTTATTTTGTTAGATTTAAATTATTTTTTAAGTATATGTAATGTGCTAAGCAAACATGATTTAGAATAAAAATTGTTCCATTCATTTAAAGCACACACACACGCATATATATATATATATATATATATATATATATATATATATATATAAAAGGGTTTTATAATTTGCTTGAAGCATTGTGTATATATTGGTTTGGAGGTTGGTTTTGATAGCCTTCAAAACCAACCTCCAAACATTATATATATATATATATATATATATATATATATATATATTCTTGGACGTCTTTTGGTATTTACTTAAATATTATGCAACCGACTTAAACAAGTTAAATCATTTGAATAGATATAAATATCTTTCTTTAATTGTCTTTATGAAATTAACTCTTGATTGACTAGTTATTTCTTTATTTTTATATTGAGTAGGTTTCTTGTTATTGTTCTATTTCTGGAATTTCTGTGTTATCTACCTTTGGCTAACATATTTGTCTCCTTGTCTTTTTCATTATCATTTCATTTTTTTTTTTCACATTTTATTGTATTTTCATTTATTTTCTCTATTGATATATTTATAAAAGAACAAAGGAATCACTTTCAGACATTCTGCTTTAAAAAAAAAAAAAAAAACATTGCAAATAAATCAACTATACTTTTGTTTTGTCTCAAGTTAATGAAACAAAATTCAGAGATACATAATGCTTTCTTTGTTGGCCATGTAGTTTATTATTAGACCTTTAATCTAAAAAAAAATTCGAAATTTGTGTCTAACCCTAAGCTTTGAGTTATGGCTCAAGGTCAGAAGAATAGGGCACCCAGTGGGAAAATCAAACTCACTAGTTTCTCTAAGCATTACAACAGGCAAAGTACTATTACATGGATAGCTGCGATAAGAATCATAAAAAAGCAAATTTGTATTTATTACTGCAACTTGCTCACCATTAGATTCTTAGTGTATGTCATAGTTTTTGTGCACAACTTAGACCCCTCTCACTGCCTGAAATTGTTGAGAATTATTTTCATCCTTTAAGATTTTTGTCATCTGATATATATAATTCTTATGTTAGAGCTCTGACAATGGATTTATTTTTATTGAATTAAATTAAACCAAAAACTGTCTATTTGGTATTATCCTTAGACTCATTTGCCATCCTTGTGTCACATATACAAATGTTTTATGAATATATTTTACTCAGTTATCTAGTATCACAAGGTACGTTCTGCTAAAGAAATTTAGATATGGGGGGAAAAGGCCGCCAAATCTTTCTAACATTCAAAATGCTATAATTTTGAAGCCATTGTACAAATTTCATTAAAGTATAGTATTAATATCCCTGGAAAAGGTATGTTTCCAACTATTCCCCCACAGCTATGGGTAAATAGTAGGGCAGGAAGGGTTGGCAACCAGTCTAGAAGAAAGAAAACTTTAAATTCAAACCTGTTAAACTCCAGTTAAGAAATTAACTTTGTGTCCCATCCTACTTATACTTATATATAAGCATCTAATTTAAAATGCAAATGTCAGAAAAAATGGTATTTTGAAGCTAAAAAACTTTAAACATATAACTATAATAGCACAATACTGTACCACAACATATACTTAACAAAATAGTAACATTTTGCTTCCCTTGATAAATATAAATAGCCTTTGTTTGATACACACATACACAACATATATGGAGTATCTTGCAAACTTTAAACATTTTGTAGACAGCTGGCAACAGTTGACAACATGTTCTTAAACAATGGGAATTTCAAACCAGAATCTATTCTAGAGAATGAAATGCATAAGATTCTGTGGGAGTTTGAGATACAAACAGATCACCTTATCCCAACCAGGAGACCAAACCTAGTATTAACTAACAAGAAAAAGAGAACTTGTCAACTAGTGGATATTGCCACCCCGAGGAATCAAAGATAGACAGATACATGGACCTTGCCAGAAAACAAAAATTGTGGAGCATGAGGGTGAAAGTGATACCAATTGTAGTTGGTGCCTGTGGAACAGTCCCCCAAGGGTTTGGAAAACAGATTGGAGGAATTGGAAATCAAGGGAAAATCAAGACCACCCAAACAACAGCATTGTTAAGATTGGCTAGAATACTCAGAAGAGCCCTGGAGTCCTTGCTGTCACTCAAACTCCAGGGAAAGACCACCAGCTAATGCTGGTGTGAAAAACTCATGATAATTTTGTGAACTCCTAGATAATTTATTAGATGTGTACGTAAAGTAAGTTTTGGAGTAAAGGTTTGCCAAAAAAAAAAAAACATTGAAAATAGTTTTCATTCACCCAAAAATAATAGTATAATACAATTCTTTACATATTTTTTAAAGGAATGTAAATTCGTTGTGCTTATAATCATTCTGTCTTTCAATTTGTATTCTTAATTTTTAAACAGTGGATTGAAATGGTCAGGTTTGATTGGTTCAGTATAAAGAGATTTTTACTTATGAACAAATATTTGAGAAATAATGGGGTAAATATAAATCCTAAAATTTAATAATATTAAGCAAACACCCTCCACTCCCAAGCAAGATTGATCATTTTGCAATCATTTGGTGGTACCTTTTTCAAATTACAGAAGGAAATTCAATTGTGTTAAAAATACATATTCTAATTTTGTGCAGACAAATCAATTAAAAAAAAAAAAAAAAGACCACATTTTACAATGTTCATTGAACTAAATTTAAAAATGCACTAATCTCTGTCAACTTTTCTTTTTTTTATAAAGAAAATTATCGAGCTAATTTAAAAAATATATATATATAATAAACTTCATTAATTATACTAATGGTTCCACGAATTTGAAATTATTTACACCTTTAAATCTATTCCTTTCCTACATAGATCTTAGGCTTCAAAGTTGAATAATTAAGGGGAGGTAATTTACACAACAGTATCAATATTTCAAGAAAAGTCGTCCTGTTGGGAATAAATATGTTGTATAAATTTTTCACCGATTTAAAAAAAAATAATAATAAATTTAAAAAAACTGAAAAGTTATTTTAGCATTTGCCCTTAAATAAACTGATAAACAGTGTTGACATTTAGATAGGTTAAAGATAGACACTGTTTCTTTTGAAAAAGTGAATCAATTTTAATGTGCCTTGAGTCTTGGAAATGGCCATCCATCTGGATATCCAATGATAGGTCAGGTCCAGGATCATTTCTTGCAGATGGTTACTGCATAATCAGTAAAACCTGGCTGCTTTTATTCAAATTGGGAGACGGGCACTGCTAAGTACAACCACACGCCACCCTCACAAGAACTATCTGGAAGATAAGTGCATGAATTTACACAGCCTGACACCCCCAATGTCTTGATAGGTATATAAAGACAATCCACCATCTTAATTTTAATTTAAGCAAGTAAAATCCTTTGAAAAGCTGCAGAAAATTGCTTAGGGTTATTTATTTGTATTTGACTGTTATTTTTGCCTAGCTATAAAACATCAACCATCATTTGCCAGAGAGAAATATTTATTAATTGTTTACCATACAGCCTAAAGAAAGATTTCTGTAGAATAAAATATCCTACCGTGAAAAAAATGAATAAAATATGCATGTGCTCATATTTAAATCCTCATCCATTATATTTATAATCCACTCATGAATACATTCATCAAAATGGTATTTCTAATAGAATAAGTCCATTTATAAAACTTTTGTAGGAATATTAAAAAAACATAAAAATTGTATTTTAACTCTAATGCATAAACATAATATTTTAGATTTAACATTAAATAGCTCTTTAATATTAAAGTTTTTAAAATATTCTAAAAAGGGTTAATTATTGCCTGTACACATTAACATGGTTCTTTTTGATAAAAGTCTACTAGTATATCCTATACCATGTTTGTTTTCTTATATAATTCTCAATGTAATTTTCAGACACCATTTTGATTACTGTATTGATTATTTCCCTTATTGAGATGGCTATTTTATAGAAGTGTCATTTTCCTTATACCTTTATTCTAGGCCTTTCATCAGCAAAACAACAATAAAAGATTAATATTAAATGAATATAACATTTTAAAAATCCTAATAGATAATATTAAGATAGATTTATTACAGATATAGAATTTTCACACAGTTTAATAATTTTCATTTTACACTAAATATCATTGATATAGTAAGTGGTTTTGGAATTATAGTTAATTAAGAAATTAAGCAGTGGCATTATTAATACTACTACTAGTTTTTCACAGTTTCTCAGTTCTGTTAGATTTTGATTGTACTGGTCATTTCATTATCTGTCAAGGGTCTTAAACAAACACAACTTTTCTTGATATTTGTGCTGTACCCAATATAGCTGATTTTTGTTAAAGCACATAAACCTTATTCAATTAAGCTTTTCAGTTTAGTTGGAATATAACCAAGTGTTCCAATCATCACTGGTATCATTTCACATAGCACTTGGGAAAGGCATGAATCCATATCTTCCCTTATTTATATTCAATAGTGTAGACTTGGCTCTTTAGCCTTGGTATGGCAACCAGTCTAGGAGAAGAAAAACTTTGAATTTAAACTATAATACTTGCCTTAAAAAATTGACCTTGTGTCACATTTCCCGGCTTCATGGCAGTGGGTTGGGTAAATATATACTTCTAAGAATTATGACACCACAAGTTGTTATGTCTATAAATTGAATTAAACAAAAAGTGTACTTCATGTGTGCATGTATACCACTACCCACGCACACACACACGCATGCATGCATACATATATATATATATAATATATATATCTATATATCATGTGTGTGTGTGTGTCATCCACAGACACGTGTTTCGACTTATCAAGTCTCTTCAGTGGGCTAGACATTTGTGAGCCAGGATCAGAACCTGATCAATTCAGCATCAGGTGGACAGCTTAACCCATCCACAAGAATGTGAAGGGGATTTTAACTGTTTTAATACACACATCTGTTATGTATGTTAAAAGCGCCATAGAGTGCTCCATCCCTTTTATAGGAGAGTGTGTTATATATATATAAATGCATGGCTCATCAGGAGGAGAACGTGCAAAACCGTTTCGGGCCTTCCTGCGTTTGTCCCTTCTCATTCATCTCTCATGCATTTGTAAACATCCTTTGTTTTTTCAATGGATGAGTTTTAGTCTCAGAGAGGGTCAGGACACCCTGGCAATGACTAAAGGCACAGCAGCATTTTTTTTTTTTTTTTTTGAATTTGCAAAGGTTTGTTTTTATTTGTTAAAAGTAATATTAACATAAAAACCTTTTTTTTTTTAAATATTGAGATAAACAAAAAGCTTTAAGTATTTTTAATGACAAATAACATTATTGATTATTTGATGACTAGAATTATTAGCAATGCTTACATTGCCACAGTAAAACATTATTTTCAAAAAAAGAAATCAAGTTAGATGTTT
This sequence comes from Doryteuthis pealeii, assembly GCA_023376005.1. Taxonomy (NCBI): domain Eukaryota; kingdom Metazoa; phylum Mollusca; class Cephalopoda; order Myopsida; family Loliginidae; genus Doryteuthis; species Doryteuthis pealeii. The sequence continues at coordinate 118,431,724 of CM042141.1, read as the reverse complement.
TGTATTGGTCAAAAATGAAACAAGTAAAACCTGAACAATATATTTTCAGATTTCAATGACGGTGATGCAAGGGTGCTTTTGAATTCAAAAAAAATTTTGTAATGATAAAATAAGTTAATTTTCTCATTTTTTAAATCATCTTTTTTATTTTTTTATAAGTTGAAGGCAAAAATTGCTGTGTGAGGCGCTTGTTTTTTAAAGGCATTTTGCCATGGTCTAAGTTCATCCCTGTCTTGATATATATATATATATATATGATGTATATATATAATATTATATATTATATATTATATATATATATATATATATATATATATATATACTATTTATATATGGGTTAAATAGTAGGGCAGACTGGGCTCTTCAGCCTTTGCGGTAGGTAACCAGTCTAGGAGAGGGATAACTCGAATTCAAAATTCCTGAGGTCGGTCGTGATTGGGTTTGTGTGGCAACCCTTGATGCACCAATTCTTTACTATCGACTGCTGCCAAAAAGTGTGGATGGTCCACACAAGCCTTCACCACTATAAACAAATCCCTGTGTGGGAGTTCATTGTGTTGTATGAACCCTCATACGTCGATAACGTCGGAGATCCCTTATGATTATTATTTATTATTATATTGATTATTATTATATTATTATTTATTTTATATAATATATATATATATATATATATATTATTATATATATATATATATATTATATATATTTATAGTACCTCACACTTACTTTGTGATATGTATTTAGTATTTGGATTTGTATGAAAGTGAATATATTTTGTCATAAGAATATCATAATTTTCTATTAATATTCATTGCTTAAGCTTCTTTTCCTGCCTTCCTTTCATTGATAAGGAATATCCCTTAATAGATGTTACTTTTCCCCTATGGTTATATGATTAGATATTTAAACTTCATTTGATATTATCAAACGAATTATAAAGGTTTATTAGTTTTTTCATGAAAGGTATTTATCCTGGTTCGTTATAAGACACATGCTAAAAAAAAAAAAAAAAAAAATCTCTACCAGATTCTTATTTTAAAATATCTTGAAAAGAGCTTTATTTATTTTATTTATATTATTTTTTTTTACATCCACTATATGGATATATCTCATTGAATCCTTGATGAAGACAATCAATAACATGGTGAAAGATCCATAACTTTTGCTCTCTTTAGTTCTTTAGGTTCCTATAGATTGAAGCTAGCTGCAGCTGTGAACTGTAAGTAAAGAAGAAAAAAAAAGAAAGAAAAAAGCACATTATATATATTACACCATAGTTTTTTGCTATTTCAATGAATATATTTCTTTACACTGATTTAGAGTTGCAGTGGCATGCATGATAGCTCGTGTTTCTTCAAACTTATACTTTTAACCCTAATTCAATGCTAATCATATCATTAAACCTTTACAGATCAATTAAAAGATTTGATACATTTAAAGCTGACATATGAAAGAATCCTTAAACTCATTTTAGGACTTCCTTATTACTCAATGATTCCAGTTTTTTTTTTTTTTCATTTATTTATTTTTCCCCCTTGATTCTTTTTTTTCACTTACCATTTTATACTCATGATTAGGTCACCCCTAATTTGTGGTTGTCAAAGTTGGAATTTGCATTTGATTCGCAGATAGGTTGCACTATAATCTGGCTAGTTACACAATTCTATTCTTCCCAATTCATGGGTTAATAGGTCAAAAATGTATTTATTAAAAAATAAAATGTATTATTATTAGAATGATTATAATTCGAAACTTGTGATCGGCTATTTAATAGACCCACTGAGGTTGATTCATGCCTATCAAATAACACCAAACCAAACCAATCTATTTAACAATAATTTCACTTTTCGTTTCAAAGTACTTTTGTAATTACAATAATATTACTGAACAGTTGTCAATAGATTGC
>CM042141.1:118085844-118429715 GCA_023376005.1 Doryteuthis pealeii | reverse complement strand
AAGAGAGAGATATATCTTCCCGCTTATTTATATTCAATAGTGTAGACTTGGCTCTTTAGCCTTGGTATGGCAACCAGTCTAGGAGAAGAAAAAACTTTGAATTTAAACTATAATACTTTGCTTAAAAATTGACCTTGTGTCACATCCTGCTCATGGCAGTGGGTTGGGTAAATATATACTTCTAAGAATTATGACACCACAAGTTGTTAATGGTTCTATAATTGAATTAAACAAAAAGTGTACTTCATGTGTGCATGTATACACATACCCACGCACACACACACGCGATGGCATGCATACATATATATATATATATATATATATATAGTATATATATATGTGTGTGTGTGTTGTCATCCACGACACTGTTTCGACTTATAAGTCTCTCAGTGGGGCTAGACATTTGTGAGCCAGGATAGAAACCTGATCAATTCAGCATGCAGGTGGACAGCTTAACCATCCACAGAATGGTGAAGGGGATTTTAACTGTTTTAAATACACACATCTGTATGTATGTAAAAGCCGCATAGAGTGCTCCATCCTTTTAATAGGAGAGTGTGTTATAATATATATAAATGCATGGGCTCATCAGGAGAGAACGTGCAAACCGTTTCGGGGGCCTTCCTCTCGTTTGCACATTCTCTCCTCATGCATTTGTAAACATCCTTTGTTTTTTCAATGGATGAGTTTAGTCTCAGAGAGGGTCAGGACACCCTGGCAATGATTAAAGGCAAAGCAGCATTTTTTTTTTTTTTTTTTTTTTTTAATTTGGCAAAGGTTGTTTTTTATTTGTTAAAAGTAATATTAACATAAAAACCTTTTTTTTAAATATTGAAAGATAAAAAAAAAGTTTAAGTATTTTTAATGAAAATAACATTATTGATTATGATGATAGAATTATTAGCAATGGTACATTGGCAGTAAACATTTTCAAAAAAGAAATCAAGTAGATGTTTTGTTTGGTCAAAAATGAAACAAGTAAACACTGAACAAATATATTTTCAGATTTCAATGACGGTGATGCAAGGTGTTTGGATTCAAAGAAAATTTTGGTAATGATAAAATAAGTTAATTTCTCATTTTTAAATCATCTTTTTTATTTTTTATAAGTTGAAGGCAAAAATTGCTGTTGGTGTGGCTTGTTTTTAAGGCATTTTTGCCATGGTCTAAGTTCATCCCTGTCTGTGTATATATATATATATTATGTATTATATATATATATATATATATAATATATATATATATATATATATATTATATATATATATATATATATATATAATATGGGTTAAATAGTAGGGGCAGACTGGGCTCTTCAGCCTTGGGTAGGTAACCAGTCTAGGAGAGGGATAACTCTGAATTCAAAATTCCTGAGGTCGGTCGGTTGATTGGGTTTGTGGCAACCTTGATGCACCAATTCTTTCCTATCGACTGTGCCAAAAAGTGTGGATGGTCCAACACAAGCCTTCACCACTATAAACAAATCCTGTGTGGGGAGTTCATTGTGTGTATGAACCCTCATACGTCGATAATCGACGGGAGAGTCCCTTATTATTATTATATTATTATTATTATTATTATTATTATTATTATTATATTTTATATATATATTATATTATATATAATATATATAATATATATATATATATATATTATACACTGTACTTTTGTGGATATGTATTGTAGTATTGATTTGTATGAAAGCTAATATATTTGTCATAAGAATATCATAATTTTCTATTTATTATTCATTGCTTAAGCTTCTTTTCCTGCTTCCTTTCATTGATAAGGAATATCCTTAATAGATGTTTTTTCTTTTCCCTATGGTTATAATGATTAGATATTTTATCTTCATTTGATTTATCAAAGAATTATAAGGTTTATTAGTTTTTTCATGAAAGGTATTTATGACTGGTATTCGTTATAAGACACATATGTAAAAAAAAAAAAAAAAAAATCTCTACCAAAGATTCTTATTTAAAATATCTTGAAAATGTGAGCTTTATTTATTTATTTATTTATTTATTTTTTTTTTAATCCACTAATGGATATATTCATTGAATCCTTGATGAAGACAATCAATAACATGGTGAAAGATCCATAACTTTTTTGCTTATTTGTTTGTAGGTCCTATAGATTTGAGCTAGTGCAGCTGTGAACTGTAAGTAAAGAAGAAAAAAAAAGAAAAAGAAAAAAGCACTTTGATCATATTACACCATAGTTTTTTTTTGCATGTTTTCATGAATATTTTTTTTACACTGATTTTAGTTGAGTGGCATGCATGATAGCGGTGTTCTTCAAACTTATCTTTTTACCCACAATTCAATGTAATCATATCATAAACCTTTACAGATCAATTAAAAGATTTGATACATTTAAAGCTGACATATGAAAGAATCCTTAAACTCATTTAAGGACATTTCCTTTATTACTCAATGATTCCAGTTTTTTTTTTTTTCATTTATTTATTTTTTCCCCTTGATTCTTTTTTTTTTCACTTACCATTTATACTCATGGATAGGTCACACCCCTAATTTGTGGTTGTCAAAGTTGGAATTTGCATTTGATTCGCAGATAGGTTGCACTATAATCTGGCTAGTTACACAATCTATTCTATCCCATCTATGGGTTAAATAGAAAAATGTATTTATAAAAAAAATGTATTATCTATTAAGAATTGATTTATTTCGAAACTTTATCGGCATTAAATGACCCACTGAGGTTGATATGCCACAAAACAAACCAAACCAAACCAATCTATTCTAACAAAATTTCACCTTTTTGTTTCAAGATTTTGTTTACAAATATTATACTGAACAGTTTGTCATAGATTGTGATGAAAAATGCAAATATATATAGAAATAAGGGTTGTGTTTCTTAGTGCTATAATCGTAAATGAGCCTAGGTAAATAAATCATAATGGTCAACTCAATAATTGTGAATAGATCACACCAGTGGATAGGTCACACCCCTAATTTGTGGTTGTTAAAGTGGGTATTTGCAGTTGATGTGCAGATAGGTCACATTATAATCTGTCTAGTTACATGACCTATTCTAAAATAAAACTTATCAAATATTCACCTTTATTTCAAGACTTTACTTACAAACATTAGATCTAGAACACTTTGCCATAGACTGTGATGCATAATGCAAACATATAGAAATAAAGGTTGTGTTTCTTAGTACTATCATCATTAATGATATGTGAATATCTAGTAGCATCAGGTCAGTTTAATGCAATGAATCAGTAGGAATCTTTTGATATATATATTTTGTGTATACGGAAGGTTTTGAAAGCTTTCATGTCATTGCAATCACTGATCATTATAACTTAATGATAAATAAAAATTAAAGTAGTGCTGTTTTACATTTATGTTGAATGGATAGATCACATCACTGATTTTGGCAGAAATATTTGGTTTAAAAAAAAAATGCAACCTATCCGCAAGTATATATGGTCGTTTTTCACTTATTTTCCCCCCCTCCCTTTAGTGTTTTTTTCACCGAGTTTTCTTTATTTTAATTTAGTAACATTTACACAACACCTGTTTCATAAAAAACAAAAACTCTAACACCACATCAGGTGACAAGGATTCACAAAATATCGGGGGGGGGGGAAGAGTTCCTCTGGCGTAGTGGCTAACATTCTGGACTGTGACATTTTAGCAAGCAAAGATGAACTCCAGTCACACTATTACATTCACTTGCAGACTAATACACATAGTAATGGTATTTACCTCCTCATCTCTCCAGCTATGAGAAACAACTTTTCTTCTATAAAGATGGCTTTGGCATTAAATAACCCACAAAGGTTGATGTGCCATTAAACAAAGAAATCAAAATATCAGAATCTCCAACAATTACTGCAACAGTCAAAACCAAAAAATTTGGCTATTCAAACAAATCTAGTAAATGTAGACTGGTTGCTATACCAAGGCTAAAGAGCCATATTGCGTATAAATAGGGGGAGAAGATATGGATTCAAGACTTTTAATTGATGCTATTATTATTATTATTATTATTATTATTATTTTGTTATATACATTTTGCACATTGGTGGCAAATAAAGCCAGTGTAACTTCTGAAGAATTCTTTTACAGCCACTGCAAATTAACCTTTAAATATTGTCATATACATTATATGTTCTTATGGAAGTGGTGGTGGTGTAATTTTTTTTCTCATAGGAAATGGAGATGGCAGACAGTTCAAATTTAGTGCTAATACCCTTGGGAAAGGTATGAATCCAGCTATTCTCCCTCCAGCTATGGGTAAAATAATAGGGCAGACTGGTCTCTTTAATCTTGGTATGGCAACCGGTCTAGGAGAAGGAAAACTCTGAATTCAAACCTGCTAAACTCTGCTTAAAAATTGACCTTGTGTCGCATCCTCTTCATGTGGAAGAGATTTGGGATATATATATATATATATATATATATATATATATATATATATAAAGCAGTGAATTAGATTTTTAAAATAAAAATGAAAAAGCCAATTATTTTGTTTAAAACAGCTATTTGCTATAAAAGAATGCCGTTTTGTTGAGGGAAAAACTTCACTATAATCAACACAATATATACCATATTTGCCAGCAGATATTATGCTGGCAAATATGGTGTGTGTGTGTGTATATATATATATATATATATATATATATATATATATATATTTGTAAACTACTAAAAGTAGAGGGATCATATGTAAAATGGGGAGGTAATATTTTATTATGAATTAAAATAATAAAATAAAAGGGGTTACGAAGGCCTTTTCGACCGGTACTTTTTCAAGTATTTACACCGGTTGACAATTAAAAGTCAGAAATGTAAAGAATTTGTTAAGAACAAATGGGGTAAACCAGAGAGTAGGGGGGGGACAAAAAAAAAATTGAGGAAAGAAGGGTATGTATATGTGCCCTAGGTTAAACCAGGGTTATGTTATGTTATATATATATATATATAATTACTGGGGCAATTCAAGGACTAACACCCACCACAACTAATCAAAGACAGGTCATGACACCAGCTCATTGGATGTATTGTAATATCTGCATAATTTTGGGGGTCTTATTTACATGTCTTATATATTGGCACGTGGTGCAATGGTTACCACCATAGGAAATGGACATGCCAAGACTAGTCCAAATGTTGGATGAGGCTGTTTCTATTTCATATAGCACTAATATCCTTGAGAAAGGTATGAATCTATTCTCACTCCAGCTGTGGGTAAATAATTGGGCAAACTGCTCTTTAACCTTGGTTGGGCAACCAGTCTAGGAGAAGGAAAACTCTGAATTCAAACCTGTTGAACTCCACTATTGAACTTGTGTGAAGGGGTTGGGTTGGTAAATATATATATATATATATATATATATATATATATATATATATATTGGTAATGCAGTGGTAATCTTTAAGACCATAGAACTCTTAATTAAAATTCCTGGCTAGGTAATATGGCATGACCTAATTCAAGATTAATTACCTGTTGTCTCAAGTTACTGAGTCAATTAAAACTAAATTCAACACAGTTAAGGTAGATGAATAAAAAGTGCTAAAGAATTACAAAAGGAATAATTAGCCTGAAACACATCTTTTTTTTTTTTTCTTTTTTCTTTTTGTCTAAACTATTTTATGGGGAGCCACTATCTTTATAGTAAGGTATGGCTATATTGTTACACGAACCATCTCCTGCCCTGTCGGCTGGGGCTATAGAATACACCAACTGCACCTCTGATGAGGAGATAAGATCCCCTCCCACTCCCTCAATGGGGCCAGCTGTTGGCCGTGAGTGGCAACCCATAATGCCCGAGGACAGGATTGTGGTAGCTAGTACTAAGTGGTCCCGTGATGGGCTAGATGGGTGGTCAGAGAGCTGATCAATTAGCTGGTCATGTCAATCCCTAGCACCTATATGATTGTCCCAACTGTATCTTCAAATTGCTCTTATGGCAAACACCCACCCCTTTTTATCATATAGGTGCAAGAGGGCAGTGACTGAGGGTCAACCACTAGTATTTATTTATACACATAAATTATTTCTAATACAGATAATGTTAATGAAAATTTTTTCTACCTTCTTGAAGATATTAAGAACTTGATACATATGTTGTATACCCTTCTTTCTTTACTTCTATTCTTCTTCTGGCGTCTTTGATATCTTAAGTTCTTCTAGCGTCTCTTCTAACATCTCTTCTAGCGTCTGGACTTCTCTTGGAGACTTCATGTCTGGTCTTCCATTGGGGATTTCTCTTTATCAGAAGCCCTGTGTCATTGGTAGTTTTTAGATAATAACACAAGACTTTGATTTACTTAGATCATATTTTATTCGAAATCCCCACCTGCGCAGATCGAGTCGGAGCGTGCATAACATGACTCACCACCGTCGTGGATTTTGGCCGACTGACTAAAATCTATTTCTGATCTAAACTGGAAGAGGGTCTTCTCCACCGATTCTCATGGTATCCACCGGAAGGAAGGATCAGGATAGGTCAAGCCTTGTCATTCAAATCCTTCAAGGCCGTGGGCTGCAACTTATAACAGCCATTTTGATTTCTACACTACTGTATATAAATATTAAGAATCTAATAATTATGTAACACATAGAAACTTTTATCAAATGACTTCTTTTGGCATTGAATGATCTGAAAATTGTTGATATGCCATAAAACAAAGAAGAACCATCTTTTTGGAGAGCAGTCATTTGCTTAGAGAGAATAGCATTTTGTTAAAAGAAAAACTTTATGACCAACAACCAAATCTCTCTCAGCAACTAAACACAACAACTAGTAATGAAGATGCAATACCAATTAATCAACTAAAAAACATTGAAATGTTCTTTGCTCTAATCTGTTGAGAAAAGGCCACCTGAAGGCATCCTAACAATTGGGCAACACCCACTTCCTTACATACCAGAAGAAAAAGCTTCTGCAGGTGTTTGGATATAAAATCTGGACAATATTCTGTGCTGTCTCTAAAGAATGTGTTGTAACTCGAGTATCAGAGTTAATAGAGAAAGAATAGGAAGAAACACAATGAACATTAACTCTTAACATCCTATACCGCCTCATTTATGGAGGCGCGTGGTCTAATGGTTAGTCGTAGGAAATGGACTCGTCAACGCGAGTTCAATTCCTGGACGAAGCTGTTGGAATTTCACATGGCGCTAATACCCTTGGGAAAGGTATGAATCCAATTCTCCCTCCAGCTATGGGTAAATAGCAGGGCAGACTGGACTCTTTAACTATGGCTAGGTAACCAGTCTAGGAGAAAGAAAACTCTGAATTCAAACCTGTTAAACTCCGCTTAAGAAATTGACCTTGTGTCGCATCCTGCTTGTGCGGAGGGGTTGGTAAATATATATACTGCCTCATTCCACCCAGCCAGAAGTCATTCATTTTCCTAATCTACCCCAAATGATAGCCTTTGTTTAAATATAAAATAAAACATATTTGGGAGTCTTTGATTTATGGAAAATAACAGGTAACTTTAAATGAAAAGGCCATTTTTAGACATTTATTGATAAGTCCTTATAGGAATGGGGCTCTGGACTTAGAAAATTCTCAACAGGATGTTAATAGTTAAGGATAGGATAAAAGGTTTACTAAGCAAATATACAAGGTGAACAGAGTAATTAGTAATTGCTAGATGAATTAACAAGCCCTGTGAGATCTTGTTTCTCTCTTCTGACAATTCCATTCTCATTATTTAGATACATGACAGGATGAAATACCTTTGAGTTTACAAAGTAACTAATTGAGTCAACTCCAACAAAAACATTTAACACAACATATAGTACTAAGCAATGAAATATAGAAAATAATTGTTACAACTTGAAATATATAGAGACAATATATTTTTGATATATTGAATGGTCTGAAAGTCTTGTCATTGTTTTAACTTTCATTATTTTTTGTTTTAATAATATCATATATAAGTTATGTAATTATTTTACTTCTTAAAAAAAAAAATCTTTAAAAATTAAATTATTTTCTAGAATTTCAAGTTGTATTATGTAATTATTTTGCCTCTTTAAAAGAAATATATTGGTGAGAAGACTTTCAGACCACCCTATATATTCTACTGTTTCAAGTAATATCTAAATTGCCAATTTTTTTTTTCTGGTAATTTAGACTTGGTGACTTTGATATCTAAGATTAATAAAACTTGGACATTTCAATATTGTCTTAACAATCTTTGGAAAATGTTATTCAAAAATCATTCATGAATCGAAAGGCATATTTAAAAATAAATTCTTTAGAAATAATATGATAAAAAGAAATTATTTAAAAAGATATATATATGGAAGCGCGTGGCATAATGATTAGAGTTGTGGGAAATGGACTTGTCAACCCGAGTTCAAATCCCAGACAAGGCTGTTTGCATTTTACATAGTGCTAATACCCTTGGGAAAGGTATGAATCCATATATTCTCCCTCCAGCTATGGCTAAAATAGTAGGGCAGACTGGGCTCTTTAACCTTGGGTAGGTAACCAGTCTAGGAGAGGGAAAACTCTGAATTCAAAATTCCTGAGGTCAGTCATTGATTGGGTTTGTGGCATTCCTTGTGCACTAATTCTTTCCTATCGACTGTGCCAAAAAGTGCGGATGGTCCAGCACAAGCCTTCACCACTATAAACAAATCACTGTGTAGGTTGTTCATTGTATGAACCCTCATGCGTCGAAATCGACGGGAGAGTCCATAATATATATATATTGGAGTCTGTTACTCTGCATTTCTTATTTATACTATCGGATTTATTTCAATATTTTACCACTCGAGTATATATATATATATATATATTGTGTGTGTGTGTTATTGTAACTAAATGGAACATAATTGCAACTTAATAGTGTGAGGATGGTGTTTGCACTCACCCTAATAATTATAATTTCTCAAGGGAGATCATTCTGAAATCCTAATTATAAATTACCTCCCCTTATTTTTCATTATTTTGATTATATTATACATTCTATAAATAGAATGTGATTTGACATAGTTTAACGGTTGTTGAAGGCAACCTTTCAGCAAGAGAAATTAATACAGTTGTTGCTTCAATAGATTTTTAAAGTATACCTTAATCAAAAATGAAGCAGCAAATAATAATAATAATGATAATAATAATGATAATGCACAGATGATTCATAATTTGAAGAACACTGTTTAATACACCAGTTTTTGTTAAATTTAGTAGTTTCTGCATTTTTAAGATGAAGAACCACATCAAAATCCAAGAATTTTCTTCAGACTAATTTCCTCAGTTTGCTTCTTATCAAATCAATTTTGTTTTTCTTTTGTTTATATCACTTGCAGCAGCCATGCACCACTTAGTTTACACAATTGCATAGTATCACCTGAAAAAGTTAAAACACAATCAGTTGAAATATTTTAATTAAAAAAAATGTCTGATAATAGTTGTATATTTACATATACAGTGGTACTTTGACGTATGAGTGACCCAACTTACGAGTTTTCCGAGTTATAAGCTGTTACTCGGTAGATGTTTTGCTTTGTGTTAAGAGCTAAAACTTGAGGTTCAAGCAAGCTTCAGATATGCTTATGTCAATAAGTTCACTAAGAACATTTAAATTTCTAAAATTATTATACCAAAGAAAAATATTATTTATAAAAATGTAAACATTAAAACATATTACAGCATATAATTCATTTAATTTAAAAAAATCTTTTCATACATCGCAGTGCTATTTTTCTTATTCAAATAAACATAACAAAACAAAATTAGAGTGGGGGTGGGGGGCTAGAACAGATTAATAGCATTCCAGTTTATTTCAATAGGGTAAATTGATATGAAACAACTACATTGATATGAAACAACTACAAAAGTAAAATATATATATATATATATATATATATATATATATATATATATATATATGGAGGCGCGTGGGCTAGTGGTTAGTCGTGGAAAATGGACTCGTTGATTCGAGTTCAATTCCTAGACGAAGCTGTTGGCATTTCACATAGCGCTAATACCCTTGGGAAAGGTATGAATCCATATATTCTCCCTCCAGCTATGGGTTGAATAGTAGGGCAGACTGGGCTCTTCAGCCTTGGGTAGGTAACCAGTCTAGGAGAGGGATAACTCTGAATTCAAAATTTCTGAGGTCGGTCGTTGATTGGGTTTGTGGCAACCCTTGATGCACCAATTCTTTCCTATCGACTGTGCCAAAAAGTGTGGATGGTCCAACACAAGCCTTCACCACTATAAACAAATCACTGTGTGGGTGTTCATTGTGTGTGTGAACCCTCATGCGTCGAAAATCGACGCGAGAGTCCATTTTATATATATATATATATATATATATATATATATATATATAAAGTCGTTGGGGTGGCCTATAGTCAGTATCAGCCAATCAGTGAGGCAGTCTATCCCTTTTTCACTAGCACTAGACCAAGGAGATTGTTTTTGCATCTGAGGTGGAGCGCTACACCTACCATCAGCTCCTTACTTTACTGCAGAGATCTCTGTGCTACTCATACGCTAAGTTGGCGAGAGCCGGTATCGAACTAGGAACCTTGTGATTTCTAGCCGAACGCTCTACCAACTGAGCTAAACCGGACCTTATATATATATATATATATATATATATAAGTCCCATTCCAACGGGCATGTTTATAACACCAAAGATTAATCGTAAACTCGATTAATTTAAAAGTAACCCTGAAGAATCTATCGATGAAACTCGAGTAGGTTACTCATTTCCGTTCTTAAATAAATAAATATATATATATATATATATATATACACACACACACACACACACACAAACAACATATTATTTACTTACATCTTGGCATGAAATAACCCCAGACGGGTTAATATGCCGTTAACAACCACCAACCAACCAATGATTTGAAATTGTTATGAGTGAGTTAAGAGTTGAGTTAAACCCTAAGTCAAGGTACCACTGAATATCTTTCATATACTAAATGTAACAACTATTTGGGGACAAAGGAAGTAACATTTCTAACTTTGTTAAAAATAAAATTAAACTCTTAACAAAATCAAAAATTTAAAATTGATTCTTTAAAAAGAAATTGTGTTAATTTGAAGATTCCTTATAATAATAATAACATAATTCCCATCATAAATGATAGAATTATTTTATTATGAATTGGCACTTAATTTTTCTGTCCCATAATAAATGTTACATTTGATTTATATTTCATACACTGATTATAACAATTATTATGGGACAGAGATAGTAATAAAAGTATAACAAATATGAATCAATTAGTCAGAAGAAATTTTGTGGATTTAAGTTTTGTTTGTGAATTGGTATTTATATATCATGTTTTGTCTTTATTTTTATTTTTAGTTGCTTCATCTGTTTATTTTAGATGTGGAATATTTGTGTGCATTTTTATATTGTTATTTAAAATGATGCATGAAGCATGCTTCTTAATTAAGGATACTTCTTTCAATTTTTTTTAAAGCTTATATATATATATATATATATATATATATATATATGAGGTTAAGTAAACAAACAAATGTGTTATTTTTTATATGGTTTTAAGTCGACAATTTTTGGAGGATACATGCTAAACTAATTAATTTTCAAAATTAGGCACGACTTCAATTAAGCACATATCCTCAAAAAAAAAAAAAATATATATATATATATATATAACTGTTTCAACTGGTCAAATATCTATCTTGTCCAATTAATACTCATACACACATTTTTTTGTTAAAAACCATATACAATTTTGTAATAATTTATTTTGTAGTCTTACAAGATGTCTTCATTTGGTTCCGTTTTATATCCAAGTTGTTCACCATTAAGGATATTTTACCCCTGGCAGAAATGATGGGATTAGAACACTTTTTTTTTTACTTAGTAGTAAATAAAATGTTTTCTAGTTTTACAAGATGTCTTCATTTGGTTCAGTTTTATATAAAAGCAAAAATGATAGAAAATAAATAAACTAATGTAAATTAGTATTATCTGCATTATTCGGACTATTGTCCCCCCCCATCTTAATTGTTACTTGTACAACGTTTCGGCCGATATGCCCTCAATGAAGATGGGGACAATAGTCTGAATAATGTAGATAATACTAATCATCAAGCCTCATCTCAAACATTCAGAGAAATAATGTAAATTAATACACTCCAAATCAAATCTCATTATGATTCATGACTCTTTCATCAAGGTTTAAAAAAAAAATAGGACAGTATGTGACCACACAGGACACTGGCTGATTGCTCACTCTACCAACATGATGAGGGGGACAGGTTGCAAAGACCCTTCTGACCAATTAGAAGGCACCACAAGTAGTGTTTCTGAAACGCATAAATATACCAAGATTCCCTATCTTTTTTTCTTGAAAGCCTGAGCCATAACAACATATGACCTCTGACACATGAATGTCTCCTTCTTCTAGAGCAATGTCGGCTAACACACTAATGGACCACGGATACACATGAAGGGCACTAAACCAAACTATTTATGGAACCCCTCATGCAGCACAGCCAGTTAGCAGCTGTTCTCAACTTTGTAACTTATTTGCAGATAGAGTTACACATAACAGTCCTGACCACATAAATATGCAACATAGTGACTCCATAGGCACCTTACTAACTGCAGCTAATGCAGCATATGTGCTCCTCTTAAATAGTATTATCCTATCATGGCTCCCTCATGCATGCAATCTCTATTGAGCCTTCACTTGGTCCTCTTCTCATGTAATTAGATGCAGAGTGATAGATTCTAACACAGTCATATCCATGCCACCATGTGCCACCTATCAACCCCTTGTCATGGCTCCATCTGCAACTGGCCCAAGAAGAATACCTATCCACCTCACTTGTGCAACAAGGGAGAACACTCCTCTGCTCCACTTTACAAAAGAAATGATCAATCGGCTGGTCACATCAAGGCCTAGCACCTATATGATTACCCCAACCCTATTACCCTTATGGCAAGCCCCAACCCTATTTATCATATGGGTGCTCGAAGGCGGTGGCTGAGGGTCTTCATGTCCTGAGAATGACGTTAAACTCTATCTGATGGTGAGGTTCCGGTTCTGGAGGTTTGGGGAATGTTAAGCACCCCTTCATCACCATTGCTCCCAGGTTCACTTTCCTATTACAGCAAGTATACTGATACTCTGGGCCAAACATCCCTTTTTTTTTCCTCCTACGGTGCAACTGTAACCACCAACTAAACAGAACCTATCACTGAATGGACTTTTCAATATGTGAATTGCTTGTTCTATAGATTATAAATACCTTTCCTCGTCTGTTAACCCTTGTTTGTTATACAATTCTTAATCACTACACCATGAATGTTGAGGGATACAGCATTGTTCTCATCAGGAGAGCTCTTTCTGATCCTCTCTCTTTATCTCCTCCTCTGCATTACCATGTATGAATATAACACTAATAACAGACTAGACGCAAAACATTTTTACTTTAATAGCTGAATGTTTTGACTTTCCTCTGCATGGCTTGAAAACAAATTATACCATCAATTTAGATAATTTAATCTAGTTTGCTTAAGGTATATTTTAAGAAGTCTTATAATGTTGGAGTGGCCTATTGTCAGTATCTGCCGAAACAGCAAGGGAGTCTATCCCCCTTTTGCTAGCGCTAGACCAGGGAGGCTGTTTTTGCTGAGGTGGAGCACCACACTTTAATGCACAGAACAGATTACCCAATCTGTGCTACTCATGTACTGAGTTGGCGGGGACTGGTATCGAACCAGGAACCATTGCGATTCCTAGGCATGTGCTCTACCGACTGGGCTAAACCGTTCATGATCATAAAATGGTTCATCCAATCCCATAAGAAATGCTAATGTCATGTTTATGTGCAACTGGAAATTACAAGGAGTCCGCATTCATTTTATTCATGTTTTTTTTTTCTGTGACAAATATACGTGATTATAATTTTAATTGTTTTCTACATTTTCCTTATCTGATGACAATCCCCCATGTTCCTTTGTCTTTAATTTAACGACAAACGCTAAATCGAAAAGAATGGCGTCTTCAGATTTAATATTAATTTAAATAGAAAAAAAAATAGAAAAAGGAAGACAAGTATTTATTCAAATAATCAAATTTTTATCTACACCCACTATAGCCCAGTGTATCGTATTATGTCAAATTACTTTATGCATAAGGATATATATATATATATATATATTATTTGTATGGAAACAAGTATGTACTTAATATGAAACATCAATAATATAATAATACAATTATTAAATAAAAAATGTTTTGTCTTATATTTTATTAGTTTATTTACTGCTAGATAAAAACCCAAGGTGAACAAGTATGCTAATTCCATAATTTCAGGGGTAGTAATCAAGATGTTTGGGTTTTTTCTTTCTTTAGAATCTGCTGAAACTGTTATTTTCAAAACCTCTCTAGACTCTGGAGAGAAAGCATATTGGATTTTAATCTGTAGTTTTTCTATAGTATTTAATGTCAAAGTCTTTAGATAGAAAGTTTTGGACATTTTTTTTTTACATAAAATTAAACCAAATTTAAGAGATCTAAAGTGACCAGAAAAAAAGAAAACAAAATAGTTAAAAGAACTTAGTAGTAGCTAAGAAGAAAAAAATGCTGCTTGAATGCACATAAAATTTATTGGTTTACAATGAAAATAACAAAGCCAAAAATATCATTGAATAACTATGATACAAGGTCAGGGCAAAAAGTAGGTATTTACCCAACCTGTTTGCCACGGGAAGGATGAAACACAAGGCTGCAAGTATGGGGTATCCAGTGAGGATTAAACTCACTTTTCAGTAGTAATGGATCTCTAAGACTAGCTTGCTAACCATTAAACCATGATAGGACATCTATGTAAGTGTAGAAAGTATGTAACCATTTAATATTAGAATAACTTATTTAAGGGTACCTTAGCCCCCCTTTAAAAGTACTTGGGATCTTATACACTTTTCCTCGCATCTATTTTTACCTTTCAAAATATTCTGTAAATTTCTCTGTTGGTATCACCAACAGCCTTGTTGCATTCTCCTTTATCTTGTCTCTGTTTCAACAAGGATTTTTAATTTGAGAAAAGCCAGAAGTTCCAATGAACTAAATTTGGTCTGTTGTAGGGCTGACAGATGTAGGTAATATGGTGTCTGTCCAAAAACCCTGGGGGAATCTCCATGATTTTGTGGCTAATGTGCTGGACTGCAACATCGTAGTCAGTTTAAACTCCAGTCGTGCTATTACATTAATTTTTGGACTAATACTCTTGGGAAAGGTATGAACCCTCTCATCCCCCCCAGCTATGGGTTAAATAGTAACACTACTATTCTTTGGCATTAAATAACCTGTGAAGGTTGATATGCCATTAAACAAAGAAACCAAACCAAACCAAGAACATGATTCTCGACCATATTGCTCTTATGGCAAATCCCCAACCCTTTCTCTCATATACTTGAAAGCAGTGGCTGAATGTCTTAGTGTCCTAGATATGACGTTAAACTGCATCTGGTGAGGTTCCAATTCTGGAACTCTAGGGAGTGTGGAGTACCTCTTCATTGTTTTTACTACCAGGTTCACTCTGAACTGGAGTGGTTGTACCTGTTAGGGTCCTATTTATGGATTAAATAGATAAAAAATGAGGGTTTTTAAAAAAATTGAATACCCAACAAGAATGAATAAAACTAGAATGTCTTCAGCATAAATTAACCCAAGGGTTGACATGCCGTAAAACCCAACCAACCAACCTATCCAGAAACCCTGCACAAGACACAACAAAGAATCTATTCACTCAATCAATTTGAATGCAATGGTCAAGACAGTGCATAAATTCATTTAATGGCATCTTACTGAAGGAGAGTTTCTCTATTCACACTTGTGCAGTAAGATCCCTTTTGGTTGGTTGCCAAGTTATATGAACCTGTTCTTAAGATATTCAAAATGGCTGCTAACTTTCCTAACTGATTTGATTTCAATTTCAGAAAGAAATTGTTTCAAGGATTTTTTTTTTTTTTTAAATTTTTTATTGTTTCTTATCACTGATGTCCACATCCAATATTTACCACACCCAGTTAGCTGGACCAGTAGAATACATCGACTGCACCTCTACAAAGGGGTAAGACACCCCTCCCGCCATGGGAGTACCGGTTGACCATGGGTGGCAACCTGTAATGCCTGATGAGAATCTGTGACCAGGGTACTAAATGGTCCATGACATGCATATATATCTTTTCAGCTAGTATATTAGGTCTGAGACCTGTCAGCTGTTCCTTATAAACATTCATTCTAATTCCACAGAATATTTTATAATCTTTCCACAGATTATCTAACATTGCCTTAAAGGAGTTCAGAGATGGGGCATTCACTATTGATGATGGTAGTTTATTTATGTATTCACCACTCTGTTACTAAAATAATTTTGTCTTGCATTTGCTTTACAAAATTTTCTTAAGAGTTTAAATTTATGACCCCTGGTATTGATATTTTGAGCAATGTTTAGTAGATCAAAGTTCATTGAATAAAATCCATGTGTATATTGTAGACTTCAATCATATCCCCTCTTGTATGCCGATAAACCAAACTTGGTAAGTCAAT
The DNA here is from genome assembly GCA_023376005.1 of Doryteuthis pealeii. NCBI lineage: Eukaryota > Metazoa > Mollusca > Cephalopoda > Myopsida > Loliginidae > Doryteuthis > Doryteuthis pealeii. The sequence continues at coordinate 118,413,149 of CM042141.1, read as the reverse complement.
GTTCCTAAGTCTTTCTTCATACAAAAGGTTTTTTAAATCATTCATTACTTTTAGTAGCTCTCTGTTGAACTCCTCAATGAGTTTTATGTCCTTGATTAGTCTTGGACTCCAAACCACATTAGCAAATTCCAAATGAGGTCTTACCGATGCAATGAATAAATTTTTCAGCATTTCTTTATCCATGTATTTATATGACCTCCATATTAATCCTAATATCTTGTTTGGGTTAGACAGTTGGAGAGGCCCCATCTGATCGATCTGCTGATAGAAGGCAATGGCTGAGAGTCAATCACCATTTTATTGATTCTACCAATTTATACATGAAGTTAATGAAAATTATTTCTACCAGTTTATAAAAGCAAACTAATATTTACAGAAAAACTATTTGCTCAAAAATCATACATACAAAAAAAAAGGGGGTTTGGCATTAACTAGCCCACAAGGGTTGCTATGCCATTAAACAAAATAATCAACCAACCTAACCAATATTTAATTCATGCTAGTATTAACTTATATTAACTTATCAGTCTCATAGGAAACACAAAAACATTGAAATTCTTAATGAGAGTCTAAAAAAAGTTCTTGAAAGGTTTTTTTTTTTTTTTTTTTTTTTTTTTTTTTTTTTTTTTTTTCCAATCTGGTTTATGATCAAATTTGCTTTTCCCATTGTTTAAGCCATCTACATGACAGCAGTGTCTTGAAAATATTGTAGGAGCTTAATTCATTGTTTATTTTCATGTTGTTTTTTTTGTTTTTGTTTTTTTGTAAAGAAACATTTGGTGCTGTTAAATTGTCAACCAATACATGTTGCTTAGTGTTAACTATATATTAGATGTGTGCAAAGTGTCTACCATTTTTAAAACTATACTTTTCCACTGTATTCAATCTCTAGTTTAAAAAAACTACTTGTGTGTGTGTGTGTGTGTGTGTGTGTGTGTGTGTATCTGGTGAGTCTAGTTCTCAGTGTGAATATATTATATTTGTATATGTTTTATATATATTTTTGAGGATTTTGTGTAAAGCATGGACTGTGAAATAAATCAGAAACTCTGTTGGATGTTAATGATTAAGTTTCATTTTATTTCATTCAATATTTCAGAAGCATGACCTTCCTTTCTCAAGATAATCTAGACTGACTGTTTTATGTAGCTTCTGGCGTCTTTATAGCCGAGATTGCTGGTCGGTTGGCTGGGGGCTGGGGATTGGGGTGTACCTCTATAAGTAGATCATTGATGTTTGGATGACCTCTTTTCTAGTGTGTGTGTTTGCAAAGCTTAGCTAAGTTGTGATAAACTATCAGAATTGACAATGAAACTCACTAATATTGTCCTACTGGCTTAGATTGTTAACAATTACACCATATATTTTTAATACTAATCTTTACCCTAACCCTTGGGAACAGTATTTTTACATACAAGTTATCTTTGATACAAAACTTTTTAAAAGAATCTTTAAAAAATCAGTTTTCAGTGATTGAGAGATATTAAGAATTCAAACACCATATTGATGAATGTGTTGTTTTATTTTTCTTTATCAGTAGATTATTCTAGAAAAGCATCTTGATTTTTCTCTTCATTTTTTTTTTCTCTGATTATGTCAATTTCTTCTCTTTTCATCCATAATTTTTATTCACTTTCCTTGCTAACTCCAACAACAATGCAAGTATCCCAAAATGGCTAAACAACATATTATAGATGTTTCTGTCTTAAACATAGACTTTATCTCCAAGATTTTGGCATTTTCTGTTACTCTGCAGTCCAAGCAGATAACTGTCTCGGCTTTCTATCACTAAATACATACAGGGAGTGCGACTCTTGTACAGTGATTTAGATTTTTATCTATCCATTACCCAATGACTTGTCTAGTTTGGTTGAATCTTCCAGGAAAACTAGCTCCTCAGATCATAAGGGCACATAAGCTTCCTCACTATACAGTAAATAAATAATAAAAATAATGTAATTTATTGTGTACAGTGCTCCGGTGCACCACAACTCATCAAAGTCTCATGTCAGGTACACAGAATAATGTTGTGCCAGGAACATGAACAGTTCACAGTAGTAATATGGATGTATGTATGTGTATGTGGAGAGTGGCATCAGGTATAGTGTTGGCGGACTACAGGAAGCATGGAGGCTTTGAAAGTTTCAGTGCTCCGGCAGCCTACAACAGATGCGGGCAGTTTATTCCATGTCTCCGCAATTCTGAGCGTGAAAAAATGTTTCCGAAAGTCACGTGAACAGTGCTGTTTTCTGACTTTGTAGGCATGCCCACGTGTATTGGAGAGATGGAGATCAAAAAGGTGCTCAAGGTTGCTGTTGTTAAGATGATTAATGACCTTATGAGCATTTACCAGGTCAGTTGCCAGACGCCGAAGTTTCAACGAATCCATTCCCAGGGCTGTGAGACGTTCAGAGTATGGCAGATTCCATAAATGATCAAGTTTTTTTTCTTTCAACACCACCCCCCTTATTTTTCTTTCTTTTAAAGATTCAGGAAGGATATACATTTAGTACAATGGATATCATTTGTTTAAATACTCCAAATTATTTTTTTTCAATTTTTTCTCAGTTAAAAAATAATGCTTTAGAGATTCAGAAAAATGGCTAAACAACATATTATATCAAGTTTTTTTCTTTCTTTCAACCCCACCCCTTATTTTTCTTCGGTTAAACAGTCTTACTTTTAAAGATTCAGAAAGGATATACATTTAGTACAATGAATATCATTTGATAAAAATAAAAAGTAATAATTTGGAGTATTTAACTCCAAATTATTTTTCTTTTATCATTATTTATTTTCAGTTAAAAAATCATGCTTTAAAGATTCAGAAAAAATGTCTGTTTAATCTCCTTTTTTATACTTCAGGTATGACTGCTTACTGCCAGGTCAGACTAAAACAAACCAAAAATTATTTCTGTATTGATATAAAATGAGTTTGATATAAATGCTTTCTGTATATTCATGACAAACTATAAATGTATATGTTAGTTTTAATATAACTATTAAAAAAACAAGTTGGGTTGCGTTTGAGTATTAAAATGTTGTAATCAAAAACCTTGCCTATTTTTTTTTTTTTTTTTTTTAGAAAAGTTGTCCTAGGACTTTTGTAAAATATAAAAAATATTAATGAATCAATGAAGACCACATTGCTTCAAATGATAATTCTGAGAACGCAATTGATTCCACTTAAAAACATTACAAGCACTGTCTTCTATGCACTTAGAAATGTTTATAGTTCTTTTAGGAATTATTTCTTTTTATTTTTATTTTTATTTGGTCACTCATCTAAGTCGTCTTTTCACTTGGAATTTGAATTGAATAATCTACAATTATATTGGGTGTGTGCAAAGTTCTCAATGTCCTCTTTTGTAAAACAAGACACCGAAGACCTAGTTTGTTTGTGATTTTTTTATAAGTTCTGCAAACTTCTTCACATACTTAATACATTTACACTTACTCTGCTATTCATGTGGACACCTTTCATGGTGTAATTGTTATTGAGCTAAGTTATCAGATCATTATTAGTGACTTTGATTCTCACTGGGTACCCCATAATTATGGCTTTGTGTTGTAGAAGAATGATTGTTGGTTGTAAATATCGTTTCCTCATACAGAATAAATGTGAGAACAATTCATGAAAAAATAATAATGAGAATATTTTATTACCTGAGCAAACTTAAAGGAGAAAATACAAACATAAGAGATACAAGAAAGATATTTTACAGAGTTATGAGTGAAGTGTCCTGATATGAAAATAGTCTTTAGTAGAGAAAGTGTTGAGTCCTTGATATGTAGCTGGTAGAAAAGGAAAGTGTAAAGACTTACTTGCTGAGTGTGTTCATGCAATATGAGGTTGCTGGGACGCAAATCTCCCTGTCTGTGGACAGGAACGCAACTGGTGCGTTATTACTTCTCTTAGGACTGGAAGATAAGAGAGGGTTTTGATTTTGCTCCTTCTATTTTTATATATACTGATGGTGAGGTTCCAGGTTTAGGGAATGTGGAGCACCCCTTCATCACCATTGCTCTCTGGTCCACTCTGACCCGGAGTGGTAGTACCTGTTAGGGTTCCATCTATGGGTTAAATAGAAAAACATGAGTTTATAAACAAAATTGTATGATGCATTAAGAATGAATTTATTTCACAACTTTGTTGGCATTAAATGACCCACCAAGGTTGATATGCCGTAAAACAAAACAAACAATCTATTTCTATAATGTTGATTGCTATGCCACCTAGTGCCTACTGGCAATCACAAGAGGTAATAATTATCTCTTGTGTCCCCTATTAGTTGAGAGGTCTAACACCAACAGTGTCAAATATAACCTAAGCCTAGTTTTTAGAGAATCTCTGTAACGGTTCACAAGCCATGCTACCAGACTATTGTTAGTTAAATTCTCTGTGGGTATCTTGTACTTCTAATCTTATGCCAAACTAAGTGTTATACACTGGACCCGTCAAAAACACAAACACTTGTATTTTAGGAAAATATAAGAGATGTTTATTTTGCCCGGTTGTGTACAGCTGAGAGTCGTGGGCAGGGTTACGCAATGTGGAGCCTTCGGGAGTTCTCTTCAATTGATCTTGAACCTGATCGCCGTCTGTCTAATCGATCTCTACAGGCTTCTTTTATTGTAATCTGACCCCCGGTGTCACGCCTCCTTGTTCGTGACACCTACGCAGTTTTTTCTGCAGACACGCCTCTTCGCCCACGCAGGTTGTTTTCATTGGCTAAGGACTACGCCTACAGATTTCTGCACCGAAATCATGACAAACATCCACCTGCATTTTCAGGTGCAAAAGGTCAGGTCGGGGCCACATCCTGTTTTCGTTTCCAGGCTGCACCTGGCCCCCATGCACTTCCTATTCAGCTCGGTCCTTTGGTGCACCGATCAGACAATATATTACATAAGCTTAACTTAGTAAATGACTACTCTACAACTGGTATTGTTTCTTAGTACTAACAATTTTAAGTAACTGTTCAGAAATAATAATTGAAAATGAATGAAAGACACATACTCAACCTTGGCATTTTTGTCTAAACTTGCACTTTCTCCACCAGACAAGAGGAAATACTTAAAAAAAGATCCAGGAGAAAGCTCTAACCGCATCAGTGGGATATGGCAGTCCTATATTGTGACATCTAACCGACAAAGTCCTCGTGGTATCGTGAGATGCTGCTGGGGCGCTCTGGGTTAGTGGTAATGATGCTTCAGCCCCGAAACCATGCCTGAACCCAGAGTCATCATCTGATGAAGGCTTTGTTGGTTGCAATGCTACTGTGTAAATAGCAGTCATTTGTATGAAGATTATTACTATGTGATCTGGCTGTGTACATTATCATAGTTCATTCCCATTAAATCTTTTTGCTAAGCTTTGCTTAATATGACACAAGGCCACATAACTTGTTCTATAACTTTCACTGATTGGTAAGAATGAATCGGACTGAATAGCAATTTAATTATTGTATGTAGCTCAATGGTTAGAATGTAGGTTTAATGTTGTCTTTTGTGCTCTGATTTCATGCAAAAGCCAAAGAATCACTTAGCGCGAAAATACCTGGCTAGAAATATAAGATTGTAAATGCTTCCTCTGTAACTGGATATCCTCTTTGTATATTGATATACAGTGATGCCTTGACTTGTGAGTTTTCCTTTGCTTCTAACTCAATTTGCTTGTATATCAAATCAATTTTCCCCATTGAAATAAACTGAAATGACAAAATCATTCCAGTCTCTCAACACGAAATTCTTAATTTTTTTTTTTTTTTTTTTTTTTTTAATAAAAAATTATCACTGTATTGTATAAAAAAAAAACAGAATGCAATGAATTATGTGCTGTATATTGCAAATGATGTAGTTGTTTTGTTTTTTATGACAATACAGTGATGAATTTTTTATTAAAAAAAAAAAAAAAAAAAAAATTAAGAATTTCGTGTTGAGGAGGACTGAATGGCTTTTTGTCATTCAGTTATTTCAATGGGATAAATTGTTTGATATCAAGCAAAGTTGATTAGAAGCAGGAAACTCACAAGTCAACGGCATTCACTGTATATCAATATACAAAGAGGATATCCAGTTTCAGAGAAAGCATTACAATTTTATTTCTAGCAGGTATTTTCGCTAAGTGATTCTTTGGTCTTTTGCATGAAATCAGAAGCACAAAAGACAACATAAACCTATATTCTAACCATTGAGGCTACATACAAAATTAATTGGCTATTCAGTCGATTCATTCTTACAATTAGTGAAAGTTATTAGAAAGTTATGTGGCCTTGTGTATATTAAGCAAAGCTTAGCAAAAAGATTGAATGGGAATGAACTATGATATATGTACCAGCAGATTCACATAGTAATTAATTTCCTAAAATTGACTGCTATTTCACAGTAGCAATTGAACCAACAAGCTTCATCAGATGATGATCTGGTTCAGGCATGGTTTCGGGCTGAAAGCATCATTACCACTAACCAGAGCGCCCCCAGCCATCTCACGATACAACGAGACTTTGTCGTTAGATGTCACATATATGGACTGCATATCCACACTGATGCGGTTAGAGCTTCTCCTGGATCTTTTTTTAAGTATTCCTCTGTCTGGTGGAGAAAGTGCAAGTTTAGACAAAATGCCAAGGTTGAGTATGTGTCTTCATTCATTTCAATATTATGTCTGGACAGTTACTTAAAATGTTAGTATCTAAGAAACGAATACAGGTTGTAGAGTAGTCTTTACTAGTTAGCTTATGTAATATTGTCTGATCGGTGCACAAAGGACCGAGCTGAATAGGAAGTGCATGGGGGCAGGTGCACCTGGAAACGAAACAGGATGTGGCCCCGACCTGACCTTTTTGCACCTGAAAATGCCAGGTGGATGTTTGTCATGATTTTCGGGGGCAGAATTGTAGCGTAGTCCTAGCCAATGAAAACAACCTGCGTGGGCGAAGATGGGTGTCTGCAAGAAAACTGCGTAGGTGTCCACGAAATAGGAGGCGTGACACTCGGGGGTCAGATTACAATAAAAGAAGCCTGTAAAGAGATCGATTAGACAGACGGCGACAGGTTCAAGATCAATTGAAGAGAACTCCCGAGAGGCTCCACATTGCGTAACCTGCCCAGACTCTCACGCTGTACACAACGGGCAAATAAACATCTCTTATATTTTCCTAAAATCAAGTGTTGTGTTTTTTGACGGTCCAGTGTATACACTTAGTTGGCATAAGATTAGAAGTACAGCTACCCACAGAGAATTTAAACTAACAATGTCTGGTAGCATGCTTGTGGAAACGTTACAGAGATCTCTAAACTAGCTTAGGTTATATTTGACACTGTTGGTGTTAGACTCTCAACTATAGGGGACACAAGAGATTTTAATTACTCATGTGATTGCAGTAGGCACTAGGTGCAAGCATCAACATTTAGAAATAGATTGTTGTTTTGTTACGGCATATCAACTTGGTGGGTCATTTAATGCCAACAAAGTTGTTGAAATAAATTCATTCTAATGCATCATACAATTTTGTTTATAAACTCATGTTTTCTATCTAACCCATAGATGGCAACCTAACAGGTATACACTCCGGTCAGAGTGGACCAGAGAGCAATGTGAATGAAGGGGTGCCCACATTCCCTAAACCTGGAACTCACATAAGTATATTTAAAAATAGAAGGAGCAAAATCAAACCCTCTCTATCTTCCAGTCCTAAGAGAAAGTAATAACGCACCAGTTGCGTTCTGTCCACCAGACAGGGAGATTTGCGTCCAGCCACCTCATATTGCATGAACACACTCAGCAAGTAAGTCTTTTACACTTCCCTTTCGTACCAGCTACATACAGGACTCAACACTTCCTCTACTAAATGACGATTTTTCATTCAGGACACTTTCACTCAGAACTCTGTAAAATATCTTTCTGTACTCTTATGTTTGATTTTCTTCCTTGTAGTTTTGCTCAGGTAAAAATATTCTCATTATTATTTTTCATGAATTTGTTCTCCATTTATTCGTATGAGGGAACGATATTTACAACAACAATCATCTCTACAACACAAGCATAATTATGGGGTACCAGTGAGAATCAAAAGTCACTAATAATGAATCTGTACTAGTCAATAACCATTACACATGAAAGGTGTCCACATGAATAGCAGAGTAAGTGTAAATGTATTAAAGTATGTGAGAAAGTTTGCAGAACTTATAAAAATCCAAACAAACTAGGGTTTCGTGTTTTGTTTTACAAAGAGGACAAATTGAGAACTTGCACACACCCAATATAAGTGAGATTATTCAATTCAAATTCCAAGTGAAAGAACGCCGTTAGATGAGTGACCAAATAAAAAAATAAAAATAAAAAGAAATAATTCCTAAAGAACTATAAACATTTCTAAGTGCATAGAAGAAGTGCTTGTAATGTATTTTAAGTGGAATCAATTGCGTTCTCAGAAATAGTCATTGAAGTCAAGTGGTCTTCATTGATTCATTAATATTTTAATATTTAAAAAGTCAGACTTACTTCTAAAAAAAAAAAAAAAAATAGGCAAGGTTTTTGATTACAACATTTTAAGACTCAAACACAAACCAACTTGTTTTTATAGTTATATTAAAACTAATCATATACATTTAGTAGTTTGGTCATGAATATACGGCTTATATCAAACTCATTTTATATCATTACAGATAATTTGTTTGTTTTAGTCTGCCTGGAGTAAGCAGTCCATAACCTGAAAGTATATAAAAGGAGATTAAACAGACATTTTTCTGAATCTTTAAAGCATGATTTTTTAACTGAATAATAATGATAAAAGAAAAATATTTGGAGTTAATACTCTCCAAATTATTACTTTTTTATTTTATCATGATATTCATTGTCTAAATGTATATCTTGCTGAATCTTTAAAAGTAGACTTTTAACCAAAAAGAAAAATAAGGGGTGGGGTGAAATGAAAGGAAAAAACTTGATAAATATGTTGTTTAAGCCATTTTTCTGAATCTCTAAAGCATTATTTTTTTACTGAGAAAAAATTGAAAACTATTTGAGTATTTAAACAAATGATATCCATTGTACTACATGTATATCCTCTGAATCTTTAAAAGAAAGAAAAAATAAGGGGGGTGTGTTAAAGAAAAAACTTGATCATTTATGGAATTTCTGCCAGTACTCTGAACGTCTCAACAGCCCTGGGAATGGATTCGTTGAACTTGCGTCTGGCAACTGACGCTGGTAAATGCTCATAAGGTCATAATCACTTAACACAGCAACGTTGTCTTGAGCACCTTTTTGATCTCCATCTCTTCCAATACACGTGGGCATGCCAAAAGATCAGAAAACAGCACTGTTAACGTGACTTTCGAACCATTTTTTCACGCTCAGAATTGCGGATACATGGAATAAACTGCCGCATCTGTTGTAGGCTGCCGAGCACTGAAACTTTCAAAGCCTCAGCTTCTGTAGTCGCCAACACTATCTGATGCCAACTCTCCTACATACCATACATACATCCATATTACTACTGTAACTGTTCATGTCCTGGCAACAATCAGTATTTCTGTTACCTGACAATGAGACTTTGATAGTTGTGGTGCACCGGAGCACTGTAGCACAATAAATTACATTATTTTTTATTATTATTTACTGTTAGTGAGGAGCTTAGTGCCCTTATGATCTGAGGAGCTAGTTTCTGGAAGATTCAACCCACACTAGACAAGTCATTGGGTAATGGATAGATAAAATCTAAATCACTGTAAAGAGTCGACTCCCTGTATGTATTAGTGTAGAAAAGCCGAGACAGTTTTGTTGGACTGGCAGAGTAACAGAAATGCAAAAATCTTGGAGATAAAGTCTATGTTTAAGACAGAAAACATCTTGAAATATTTGTTTAGCCATTTTGGGGATACTTGCATTGTGTTGAGTTAGCAGGAAAGTGAATAAAATTATGGATGAAAAGAGAAGAAATTGACATAATCAGGAAAAAAAAATGCAGAGAAAAATCAAGATGCTTTCAGAATAATCTACGATAAAGAAAAAATAAAAACACTTCATCAATATGTGTTGAATTCTTAATATCTCTCAATCACTGAAACTGATTTTTTAAAGATTCTTTAAAAAGTTTGTAATCAAAGATAACTTGTATGTAAAAATACTGTTCCAAGGGTTAGGGAAAGATTAGTATTAAAAATATATGGTTAATGTTAAAATCTAAGCAGTAGGACAATATTATGAGTTTCATTGTCAATTTGATAGTTTATCAACAACTAGCTAGCTTTGCAACACACACACTAGAAAGAGGTCTCCATACATCAATGATCTACTATTAGAGGTAACCCCAATCCCCAGCCCCCAGCCAACCGACCAGCAATCTCGCTAATAAGCCGCCAGAACTACGATAAAACAGTCAGTCTAGATTATCTTGAGAAAGGAAGCATGCTTTTCTGAAAATATTGAATGAAATAAATGGAAACTTAATCATTAACTCCACAGAGTTTCCTGAATTTATTTCACAGTCCATGCTTTAACAAAATCCTCAAAATATATATAAAACATATACAAATATAATATATTCACACTGAGACTCGACCTCACCAATACACACAATCAACAACACACACTGACCACACACAAGTAGTTTTAAACTAGAGATTGAATACAGTGGAAAAGTTAGTTTTTAAAAAATGGTAGACACTTTGCACACATTCTATATATATAGTTAACACTAAGCAACAGTATTGGTTGACAATTTAACAGCACCATGTTCTTTACAAAAAACAAAAACAAAAAAACAACATGAAAATAAACAATGAAAATTAAGCTCCTTTACAATATTCAAGACCTGCTCATGTGATGGCTTAACAATGGGAAAAGCAAATTGATCCATAAACCAGATTGGAAAAAAAAAAAAAAAAAAAAAAAAAAAACAAACCTTTTTCAATGAACTTTTTTTTTAGACTCTCATTAAGAATTCAATGTTTTGTGTTTCCTATGAGACTGATAAGTTAATAAAGTTAATACTAGCATGAATAAATATTGGTTAAGGTTGGTTGATTAATTTTGATTAATGGCTAGCAACTCCTTGTGGGCTAGTTAATGCCAAACCCCCTTTTTTTTGTATGTATGATTTTTGAGCAAATAGTTTTCTGTAAATATTAGTTTGCTTTTATAAACTGGTAGAAAATAATTTTCATTAAACTCATGTATAAAATTGTAGAATCATAAATGGGATTGACTCTCAGCATTGCCTCTATCAGCAGATCGATCAGATGGGGCCTCTCCAACTGTCAACCAACAATGATATAGGATTAATATGGAGGTCAATAAATACTATGGATAGAAGAAATCTGAAAAATTTATTCATTGCAATGGTAAGACCTCATTGGAATTTGCTAATGTGTTTGGAGTCAAGACAATCAGGAATAAACTCATTGAGGGAGTTCAACGAGAGCTCTAAAGTAATGACATGATTTAATAAAACCTTTGTATGAAGAAAGACCTTGAGGAACATTGACTTAACCAAAGTTTGGTTTTCGGCATACAAGAGGGGATATGATTGAAGTCTACAAATATACACATGGATTTTATTCAACGACTTTGGATCTACTAACATTGCTCAAAATGATCAAAGCCAGGGTCATAAATTGTAAACTCTTAAGAAAATTTTGTAAAAGCAAATGCAAGACAAAGATTATTTTAGGTAACAGAGTGGTTGAATACATGGAATAAACTACCACACAATAGTGAATGCCCCATCTCTGAACTCCTTTAAGGCAATGTTAGATAATCTGTGGAAAGATTATAATATTCTGTGAATTAAGATGAATGTTAATAAGGAACAGCTGAACAGGTCCAGACCTAATATAACTAGCTGAAAAGATATATTATGCATGTCTGGGACCATTAGTACCCTGGTCAAGATTCTCATCAGGCATTAGGTTGCCACCCATGTCAACCGTACTCCCATGGCGGGAGGGGTGTCTTACCCTTGTAGAGGTGCAGTCGATGTATTCTACTGGTCCAGCTAACTGGGTGTTAATATGGTGTGGACATCAGTGATAAGAAACAATAAAAATTTAAAAAAAAAAAAATCCCTTGAAACAATTCTTTCTGAAAATGAATCAAATCAGTTAGGAAAAGTTAGCAGCCATTTTGAATATCTTAAGAACAGGTTCATATAAACTTGGCAACCAACCAAAAGGGATCTTATGCACAAGTGTGATAGAGAAACCTCCTTCAGTAAGATGCCATTTAAATGAATTTAGCACGTCTTGACCATTGCTATTCAAATTGATTGAGTGAATAGATTCTTTGTTGTGTCTTTGCAGGTTCTGGATAGGTTTGGTTGGTTGGGTTTTACGGCATGGTCAACCCTTGGGTAATTTATGCTGAAGACATTCTAGTTTATTCATTCTTGTTGGGTATTCAATTTTTTTAAAAAACCCATCATTTTTATCTATTTATCCATAATAGGAACCCTAACAGGTACAACCACTCCAGTTCAGAGTGAACCTGGTAGTAAAACAATGAAGAGGTAACTCACATCCCTAGAGTTCCAGAATTGAACCTCACAGAATCAGTTTAACGTCATATTCCTAGGACACTAAGACATTTCGCACTGCTTTCAAGTATAATGAGAGAAAGGGGTTTGGGATTTGCCATAAGAGCAATATGGTCGAGAATCATGTTCTGGTTTGTTTGTTTGGTTTCTTTGTTTAATGGCATATCAACCTCACAGTTATTTAATGCCCGAATAGTGTGTTACTTTTAACCCATAGCTGGGGGGGATGAAAGGTTCATACCTTTCCAGAGTAATAGTCCAAAAATTAAGTAATTAGCACGACTGGAGTTTAAACTGAACTACATGTTGCAGTCCACCATTAGCTCACAAAATCATGAGATCCCCAGGGTTTTTGGACAGTACACCATATTACTACATCTGTCAGCCTACAACAGACTCATAATTTAGTTCAATTGGAACTTCTGGCTTTTCTCATTAAAATCCTTTTGAACAGAGACAAGATAAAGGAGAAATCAACAAGGCCTGTTGGTGAACCAACAGAGAACTTTACAGAAATATTTGAAAGGTAAAAATAGTGCGTAGGAAAAGTGTAAGATCCCAGTCTTTTAACGGGGGCTAAGGTACCCTAAATAGTTATCTAATATTAATGGTACATACTTTTACACTTCATAGATGTCCTATCATGTTTAATGGTTAGCAAGTAGTCTTGAGATCATTACTAACTGAAAAGTGAGTTTACATCCTCACGTGGATACCCCATCTTTGCAGCCTGTGTTTCATCCTTCTCGTGGCACAGTTGGGTAAATCCTACTTTTTGCCCTGACTTTATCATAGTTATTCAATGATAATTTTTGGCTTTGTTATTTTCATGTTAAACATAAAATTTTATGTGCATTCAAGCAGCATTTTTTTTTTCTAAGCTACTACTAAGTTTCTTTTAACTATTTTGTTTTCTTTTTTTCTGGTCACTTTAAGATCTCTTAAAATTTGGTTTAATTTTATGTATAAAAAAAATGTCCAAAAACTTTCTATCTAAAGACTTTGACATAAATACTATAGAAAAAACTACGATTAAAACCATAATGCTTTCTCTCCAGAGTCTAGATGGGTTTTTGAAAAATAACAGTTTCAGCAAGATTCTAAAGAAAGAAAAAAACTCCAAACATCTTGATTACTACCCTGAACTTATGGAATTAGCATACTTGTCTCACTTGGTTTTTATCTAGGCAGTAAATAACTAATAAAAATAAGACAAAATTTTTATTTAATAATTGTATTAAATTATAATTATTGATGTTTCAATATTAAGTATCACTTGTTTCCATACAAATAAAATATATATTATATAAGTATCCTATGCAATAAAGTAAGTTTGACATAAATAACACTGGGCCTATGTGGGGTAGATAAAAATTGATTTATTTGAATAAATATTGTCTTCCTTTTTTCTATTTTTTTTCTATTAAATTAGATATTAAATCTGAAACGCCATTCTTTCGATTAGCGTTGTCGTTAAATTAAAAGAACAAAGAACTGGGGGATTGTCATCAGATAGGAAAATGTAGAAAACAATTAAAATTAATAATCACGTATTTTGTCAGCAGAAAAAAACATGAAGTAAAATGATGTCGGACTCCTGTAATTTCCAGTTGCAACATAAACATGAATTAGCATTTCTTATGGATTGGAGTGAACCATTTTATGACATGACGGTTTAGCCCAGTCGGTAGAGCACATGCCCTAGATCCGCAATGGTCCTGGTTCGATACCAGCCCCGCAACTCAGACGAGTAGACAGATGGGTAGTCGTTCTGTGCATTAAGTGTGTGCTCCACCTCAGCAAAAACAGCCTCCCTGGTCTAGCGCTAGCAAAAGGGGGATAAGACTCCCTTGCTGAGTTTGGGCAGATACTGACAATAGGCCACTCCAACATTATAAGACTTCTTAAAATATACCTTAAAGCAACTGATTAAATTATCTAAATTGAGTAAATTTGTTTCATAGCCATGCAGAGAAAGTCAAATACATTCGCTATAAAGTAAAAATGTTTGCGTCTAGCTGTTGAGAAGATATGATTCAAGACTTTAATTGATGCTATATATTATTATTATTATTATTATTTTATTTGTTATATACATTTGCCACATTGGTGGCAAATAAAGCAGTGTAACTTCATAGAACTTCTTTTTACAGCCACTGCAAATTAACCTTTTAAATAATTGTCATAACATATATGTTCTATATGGAAGGGTGGTGGGTGTAAGTTTTTTTCTCATTAGGAAGGAGATGGCAGAAACAGTTCAATTTAGTGCTAATACCTTGGGAAAAAGGTATGAATCCAGCTATTCTCACCTCCAGCGAGGTAAATAATATGCAGACTGGTCTCTTTAATCTTGTATGGCAACCGGTCAGGAGAAGGAAAACATCTGAATTCAAAACCTGCTAAACTCTGCTTAAAATTGGCACTTGTGTCGCATCCTCTTCAGTGGAAGAGATTTGGATATATATATATATATATTATATATATATAGTATATATATTATAAGCAGTAATTAGATTTTAATAAAAATGAAAAAGCCAATTATTTTGTTTAAAACAGACTATTTGCTATAAAAGAATGACCGTTTGTTGAGGAAAACTTCACTATAATCAACACAATATATACCATATTTGCCAGCAGATATTATCTTGGCAATTTGGTGTGTGTGTGTGTATATATATATATTATATCATATATATAGTATATATATATATAATTTGTAAACTACTAAAAGTAGAGGATCATATGTAAAATGGGAGTAATATTTATTATTGAATTAAAATAATAAATAAAAGGGGTTACGAAGCCTTTTCGCCTGTACTTTTTCAAGTATTTACACCGGTTGACAATTAAAATCAGAAAAGGTAAAGATTTTAAGAACAAATGGGGTAAACCAGAGAGTAGGGGGGGACAAAAAAAAATATGAGGAAAGAAGGTATGTATATGTGCCCTAGGCTTAAACAGGGGATATGTTATAGTTATATATATATGATATATATACTGGGCAATCAAGACTAACACACACAACTAATCAAGACAGGGTCATGACACCAGCTCATTGATAGTATTGTATATCTGCATCAATTTTGGGGGTCTATTTACATGTCTATATATATATGGCACGATGTGCAATGGTTACACATAGGGAAATGGACTGCCAAGACTTAGTCCAAATGTTGGATGAGGCTGTTTCTATTTTCCATATAGCACTAATATCCTTGAACAGGTATGATTTCTATTCTCACTCCAGCTGTGGTAAATAATTGGGCAATGCTCTTTACCTTTGTTGGGCACCAGTCTAGGAGAAGGAAAACTCTGAATTCAAACCGTGAACTCCACTATTGACTTGTGTGGAAGGAGTTGGGTTGGATATATATATTTATATATATATATATATATATAATATATAATAATTGGAATTGCAGTTTGTAATTCTTTAAGACATAGAACTCTTAATTAAATTCCTGCTAGTAATACTGGCATGACCTAATTCAAGATTAATTACCTGTTGTCTCAGTTACTGAGTGCAATTTAAAAACTAATAACACGTTAAGTGTAGATAGAATAAAAAGTGCTAAAGAATTACAAAAGGAATAATTAGCGCTAAACACATCTTTTTTTTCTTTTTCTTTTTCTTTTGTCATAAACTCATTTTATGGGAGCACTATCTTCTATAGTAAGGTATGGCTATATGTTTACACGAACCATCTACTGCCCTGTCGGCTGGGGCTATAGAATACACCCAACTGCACCTTTGATTGAGGAGTAAGATCCCCTCCCCTCCCTCAATGGGCCAGCTGTTGGCCGTGAGGGCAACCCATAATGCCCGAGGCGGATTGTGGTAGCTAGTACTAAGTGGTCCCGTGATGGGCTAGATGGGTGTCAGAGAGCTGATCAATTAGTGTCATGTCATCCCTAGCACTATATGATTGTCCCAACCTGTATCCTTCAAATTGCTCTTATGCACAACCCACCCCTTTTTTTATCATAGGTGCAAGAGGGCAGTGACTGAGGGTCAACCACTGTATTTATTTATACACATAATTATTGTCTAATACAGATAATGTTAATGAAAATTTTCTACCTCTTGAAGATATTAAGAACTGAACATATGTTGTATACCTCTTTCTTTACTTCTATTCTCTTGTCGTCTTTGATATCTTAATTTCTTCTAGCGTCTCTTCTACATCTTCTCTAGCGTCTGGACTTCTCTGGGATCATGTCTGGTCTTTCCATTGGGATTCTCTTTATCAGAAGCTGTGTCATTTGGTAGTTTTTAGATAATAACACAAGACTTGATTTACTTTAGATCATATTTTTTTCTAAATTCCCCACACTGCGCAAGATCGGCGGAGCGTGCATAACATGACTCCCACCGTGTGGCTTTGCCGACTGACTAAAAATCTATTTCTGATCAAACTGGAGAGGGTCTCTCCACCGATTCTCATGTATCCACCGGAAGGAAGGATCAGATAGGTCAAGCCTTGTCATTCAAATCCTTCAAGGCCGTGGGCGCAACTTATAAACAGCATTTTGATATTTCTACACTACTGTATTAAATATTAGAATCTAATAATTATGTAACACATAGAAACTTTTATCAAAATGACCTTTGCATTGAATGATCTGAAAATTTGATATGCCTAAAACAAAGAAGAACCATCTTTTTGGGAGCAGTCATTTGCTTAGAAGAATAGCATTTTTGTTAAAGAAAAACTTTATGGACAACAACCAAATCTCTCTCAGGCATAAACACACAACTGATGAAGATGCAATACCAATTAATCAACTAAAAAACATTGAAGGTTCTTGCTCTAATCTGTTGAGAAGGCCACCTGAAGGCATCCTAACAATTGGCAACACCCACTTCCTTACATACCAGAAGAAAAGGCTTCTGCAGGTGTTTTGGATATAAAATCTGGACAATTATTCTGTTGCTGTCTGGCTAAAGAATGTGTTGTAACCGAGTATCAGAGTTAATAGGAGAAAGTAATAGAAAACACAATGAAATTAACTCTTAACATCCTATACCGCCTATTTATGAGGCGCGTGGTCTAATGGTTAGTCGGAGGAAATGGACTCGTCAACGCGAGTTCATTCTGAACGAAGCTGTTGGAATTTTCACATGGCGCTAATACCCTTGGAAAGGTATGAATCCAATTCTCCCCCTCCAGCTGGGTAAAATAGCAGGGCAGACTGGAACTCTTTAACTATGGCTAGGTAACCAGTCTAGGAGAAAGAAAACTCTGCATTCAAACCTGTTAAACTCCGCTTAAGAAATTGACCTTGTGTCAGCATCCTGCTTGTCGGATGATTTGTAAATATATTTACTGCCTCATTCCACCCAGCCAGAAGTCATTCATTTTCTAATCTACCCAAATGATGCCTTTGTTTAAATAAAAAATAAAACTATTGGAGTCTTTGATTTATGGAAAATAACAGGTAACTTTTAATGAAACAGCCATTTTCTAGGACATTTTGATAATCCTTATAGAATGGGGCTCTGGACTTAGAATTCTCAACAGGATGTTAATCTTAGTAGGATAAAGGTTTACTAAGCAAATATACAAGGTGAAAGAGTAATAGTATTGCGTAGATGAATTAACAAGCCCTGTGATCTTGTTTCTCTCTTTCTGACAATCCATTCTCATTTATTTAGATACATGACAGGATGAAATACCTTTTGAGTTTACAAGTAACTAATTGAGTCAACTCCAACAAAAACATTTAACACAACATTATAGTGTACTAAGCAATGAAATATAGAGAAAATAATTGTTACCAACTTGAAATTATATTAGAGACAATATATTTTTGATATATTGAATTGGTCTGAATCTTTCATTGTTTTAACTTTCATTATTTTTGTTTAATAATATCATAATAAGTATTAATTATTTACTTCTTAAAAAAAAAATCTTTTAAAAATTAATTATTTTCTAGAATTTCAAGTTGTATTATGTAATTATTTGCCTCTTTAAAAGAAATATATGGTGAGAAGACTTTCAGACCACCCTATTATTCTACTGTTTCAGTAATATCTAAATTGCCAATTTTTTTTTTTGTAATTTAGGACTTGGGACTTTGATATCTAAATTAATAAACATTGGACATTTCATATTGTCTTAACAATCTTTTTTTTTTTTGTGGAACAATGTTATTCAAAATCATTCATGAATCGAAAGCATATTTAAAATAATTCTTTAGAAATTATATGATAAAAGAATTATTTAAAGATATATATATGGAGCGCGGGCATAATGATTAGAGTTGTGGGGAAATGGACTTGTCGAACCCGAGTTCAATCCCAGACAAGGCTGTTGCATTTTACAAGTGCTAATACCCTTGGGAAAGGTAGAATCCATATATTCTCCTCAGCTATGGCTAATAGTGGCAGAATGGGCTCTTAACCTTGGGTAGGTAACAGTCTAGTAGAGGGGAAAAACTCATGAATTCAAATTCCTGAGTCATCATTTTATTGGGTTTGTGCTTCCTTGTGCACTAATTCTTTCCTATCGACGTCCAAAAGTTGCGGATGGTCCGCACAAGCCTCACCACTAAAAAACAAATCACTGTGTAGGTTGTTCATTTGTAAACCCTCATGGCGTCGAAATCGAACGGAGAGTCCATAATATATATATATTGGAGTCTGTTACTCTGCATTTCTTATTTATACTATCGGATTATTTACATATTTTACCACTCGAGTATATATATATAATATATATATATTTGTGTGTGTGTTATTGTAACTAAATGGAACATAATTGCAACTTACTTAGTGTGAGGATGGTGTTTGCACCACCCTAATATGATAATTTTCTCTAGGGAAGATTCTTCTGAAATTCCTATTATAAATACCTCCCCTTATTTTTCATTATTTTGATTATCATTATACATTCTATAAATAGAATGTGAATTTGACATGTTTAAGGTTGTGAAAAGCAACCTTTCACAGAGAAATTAATACAGTGTTGTTGCTTCAATAGATTTTTAAAGTATACCTTAATCAAAATGAAGCAGCAAATTACATAATAATATGATAATAATAATGATAATAATGCACAGTGATTCATAATTTGAAAGAACACTGTTTAATACACAGTTTTTTGTTAAATTAGTAGGTTTCTGCATTTTTAAGATGAAGAACCACATCAAAAATCCAAGAAATTTTCTTCAGACTAATTCTCGTTGCTTCTTATCAAATCAATTTTGTTTTCTTTTGTTTTATATCACTTGCAGCAGCCATGCACCACTTAGTTTACACAATTGCTTTAGTATTCACCTGAAAGTTAAAACACAATCAGTTGAATATTTTTATTAAAAAAGTTCTATAATAGTTGTATATTTAATAGTACAGTGGTACTTTGACTATGAGTGACCCAACTTACGAGTTTTCCGAGTTATAGCTGTTACTCGGTAGAATGTTTTGCTTTGTGTTAAGAGCTAAACTTGAGGGTTCAAGCAAGCTTCAGATATGCTTATGTCAATAAGTTCACTAAGAACATTTAATTTCTAAAATTATTTATACCAAAGAAAAATATTATTTATAAAAATGTAAACAATTAAACATATTACAGCATATAATTCATTAATTAAAAAATCTTTTCATACTCGCAGTGCTATTTTCTATTCAAATAACATAACAAAACAAATAGAGTGGGGGTGGGGCTAGAACAGATTAATATCATTCAGTTTATATTCAAATAGGGTAAATTTGATAGGTGAACAAAAACTACTTGATATGAACAACTACAAAAGTAAATATATATATATATATTATATATTATATATTATTATATATATTATATGAGGCGCGTGGCTACGTGGTTAGTCGTGGAAAATGGACTCGTTGATTCGAGTTCAATTCTAGACGAAGCTGTTGGCATTTCACATAGCGCTAATACCCTTGGGAAACGGTATGAATCCATATATTCTCCCTCCAGCTATGGGTTCGAATAGTAGGCAGACTGGGCCTCTTCAGCCTGGGTAGGTAACCAGTCTAGGAGAGGGATAATCTGAATTCAAAATTTCTGCAGGGTCGGTCGTTGATTGGGGGCAACCCTTGATGCCACCAATTCTTTCCTATCGACTGTGCCAAAAAGTGTGTGATGCGCTCCAACACAAGCCTTCACCACTATAAACAATCACTGTGTGGGGTTCATTGTGTTGTGAACCCTCAGCGTCAAAATCGACGAGAGTCCATTTATATTATATTATATATATATATATAATTATATATAAAGTCGTTGGGGTGGCTATAGTCCAGTATCCAGCCAATCAGTGAGCAGTCTATCCCTTTTTTCACTAGCACTAGACCAAGGAGATTTTTGCATCTGACGGTGGAAGCGCTTACACCTACCATCACTCCTTACTTTACTGCAGAATTTCTGTGCTACTCATACGCTAAAGTTGCGAGGCGTATCGAACTAGAACTTGTGTTTCAGCCGAACCTCTACCAACTGAGCTAACCGGACCTTATATATATATATATATATAGATAAGTCCATTCCAACGGGCATGTTTATAACACCAAAATTAAATCGGAACTGATTAATTTAAAAGAACCTGAAGAATCTATCGATGAAACTCGAGTAGGGTTACTCATTTCCGTTCTAAAATAAATAAATATATATATATATATTACTATATATACCACACACCACACACACACACAAACAACATTATTAATTTTTTACATCTGCATGAAATAACCCCAGACGGTAATATGCCGTTAACAACCACAAACAACCAATGATTTGAAATGTTAGAGTGAGTTAAAGAGTTGAGTTAAAACCCTAATCAAAGTTACCACGAATATCTTGCATATACTAAATGTAACAACTATTTGGGGACAAAGGAAGTACATTTCTAACTTGTTAAAAATAAATTACCTCTAACAAAATCAAAAAATTTAAATTGCATTCTTTAAAAGAAATTGTGTTAATTTGAATGTCTTATAATAATATACATATTTCCCATTCATAAAGATTAGAATATTTTATTATGAAATTGGCACTTATTTTTCTGTCATAATAATGGTCATTTGATTATATATTCATACCTGATTATAACAATTACTTATGGACAAGATAGTAATAAAGATATAACAAATATGAATCAATTAGTCAGAAGAAATTTTGTGGGATTTAAGTTTTGTTTGTGAATGGTATTTATATATTACATGTTTTGTCTTTATTTTTATTTAGTTGCTTCATCTGGTTATTTAGATGTGGAATATTTGTGGCATTTTTATATTGTTATTAAAATGATGCATGAAGCATGCTTCTTAATTAAGGATATTTTGCAATTTTGTAAAGCTCTTATATTTATATATATATATATATTTATATATATGAGGTTTAAGGAAACAAACAAATGGTTATTTTTATATGGTTTTAAAGTCGACATTTTTGGGGATACTGCAAACTAATTAATTTCAAATAGGCACGACTTCAATTAAGCACATGATCCTCAAAAAAAAAAAATTATATAATATATATATAACTGTTGTCAACTGGTCAAATATCTAATCTTGGCAATTAATACTCATACACACATTTTTTTGTTAAAACCATATACAATTTTGTAATAATTTATTTGTAGTCTTACAAGAGTCTTCATTTGGTTTCCGTTTTTCAAGTTGTCACCTTAAGGATACCCTGGCAGAAATGAGGGATTAGAACACTTTTTTTTTACTTATAGTAAATAAAAATGTTTTCTAGTTTTACAAGTGTCTTCATGGTTCAGTATTTATATAAAAAGCAAAAATGACTTAGAAAATAAATAAATAATTGTAAAGAGTTTATCTGCATTATTCGACTATTGTCCCCCCCCATCTTAATTGTTACTTGTTACAACGTTTCGCCGATAGCCCTCAATGAAGATGGGGACAATAGTCTGAAATAATGTAGGCATAATACTAATCATCAGCCTCATCTTCAAACATTCCAGAGAAATAATGTAAATTAATACACTCAAATCAAATCTATTATGATTCATGACTCTTTCATCAAGGTTAAAAAAATAGGGACAGTATGTACCACACAGACACTGGTGATTGCTCACTCTACAAATGATGAGGGGGACAGTGCAAAGACCTTCTGACCAATAGAAGGACCACAGTTAGTGTTCTGAAAACGCATAAATTATACCAAGATTCCCGTATCTTTTTTTCCTTGAGCCTGAGCATAAAAACATATGACCTCTGACACTGAATGTCCCTTCTTCTAAGCAATTGTCGCTAACACACTATGGACACGGGATACACATGAAGGGCACTTAAACCAAACTATTTATGGGAACCCCTCTGCAGCACAGCCAGTTAGCAGCTGTCTCAACTTTGTAACTTTTTGCAATAGAGTTACACATACAGTCCTGACCACATAAATATGCACATAGTGACTCCAATAGCACCTTACTGAACTGCAGCTAATGCAGCATATTGTGCTCCTCTTAATAGTATTATCTATTCATGTCCTCATGCATGCAATCTCTATGAGCCTCACTTGGTCCTCTTTCTCATTAATTAATGCAGGTGATAGATTCTAACACAGTCTATCCATTTGCCCCATTGCCACCTATCAACCCCTTTCATGCTCCATCTGCACTGGCCAAGAAGAAATACCTATCCACCTCACTGTGCACAGGAGAACACTCCCCTACTCTGCTCCACTTTACAAAGAAAATGATCATCGGCTGTCACATCAAGGCTAGCACCTATATGATTACCCCAACCCATTACTTATGGCAAGCCCAACCCTATTATCATATGGTGCTCGAAGGCGTGGCTGAGCGTCTTTCATGTCCTGAGCAATGCTTTAACTCTATCTCATGGGGGAGGTTCCGGTTTGGAGGTTTGGGGATGTTAAGCACCCCTTCAGGTCACCATTGCTCCAGGTTCACTTTCTATTTACGCAAGTATACTGATTACTCTGGGCCAACATCCCTTTTTTTCTCCTACGTGCAACTGTAACCACAACCTACAGACCTATCACTGAATGGACTTTTCAATATGTGAATTGTTGTTCTAATAGATTATAAATACTTTCCTCGTTCTGTTAACCCTTGTTGTTATACCAATTCTTATCACTACACCATGATGTTGAGGGATACAGCATTGTTCTCATAGGAGAGCTTTTCTGATCCTCGCTCTTTATCTCCTCCTCTGCATTACCATGTATGAATATACACTACTAACAGANCGGTGTTTATTCAGCTATGAACTCAGTGGCAGTTGTGAGTAAAGTTCAGGTGTGAAAGATAGACTTTACTCCTCAACCTCTAATGAAAGATAAGGAAGATGAGGAGAGAGAGAGGTGGAATTACAAGGTTGAGAAAGACTTAGAGAAGGCAATCATTTGGTCTTTCATTCTTTTAATATGTTTAGAAAGAAAAAAAATGCATCATAAATATATTGATATCATTCTTCTTTTTCTTTGACTGTCAAACAAAATGCTAATCTTTAGAGCAAACTTTTTTTTTTATAATCAGAAAGAACACCAATGGATGACTATTATCAATAATATCCTTTTAAAGATATAGTTGTCTATTGCAAAAGGATATCTATTAGGATTAAAACTGCTCTTATCCCAATCTCAAAAGAAACAAAAACAACAAAAAATGCATTCTAGTATTGCCAAAAACCTCAGCACTCTGTACTTTTGTTCTATTGATCCTGTCCAACAATCTCATTGGTCAGTTTTCTTCAGACACCCCTCCCCTCAACCACGACACCCCACCCACCCAAAAAGAAAAACTAGAGAAACAAGAGGAAGGTATGTGATAACAATGTTAGTTGTGAGAGTTTTTTCGACTCATTTTGAGGGCTGGTTCAGTAAACACCAGTTTTGACCTAGTGCCTCAATTACTGTCATCAAGACATTCTTGTCCTTAAGACTCCAATGGTTTAGTTGTCGTAGCAACTTCCTTTTTTTTTCTTTTTTTCTTCTTTTTTTTCTTTTTTTTTTTCATTTTCTTGCTAAAACTTGATTTTTTTTTTTTTTTTTTTTTAAATAAAGAAATAAAAAAAAAGATAATTCCCACTTCACTTTTCGTTGTGAACTTAGATTAAAAGATGTTTATTTTTTATTCTTATCATTCTCTTTTCTCTCATTTACTCTTTGTTGTTGTTACTGTTTATAATGATCATTAATAATGGAGATTCGGTCTTTATTTGTCTGAAACTACGTCACTGCTTACATCAGTCATTTCAGGAATTAAATAAGTTAATCAATAAGATTTAAATTTTATAGTCAATATCATTACTATATAAAATAATAAACAACTCTGTATTATATACATACTCACAAAGTAAGGACATAACCTTAGAATGTCCACACTTTTTTAAACCAGTTTTAACAAATACATGCCCAGTATAATTGGTTTATATATAGCTTGTTTTATTTTAATATATATTTAAAGTTATCTAACGTAATATTTTACAAAAAATTATTTACAAACAAGAAATCATCATATAATCTTATCATAATAATAAAACAATCCATCCTAGATTATGCAATTTATTTGAAATTTGGGTTATTTCCTATAAGTCTAACATAAACAAAGGGGAACCACTCTTGGCTGATAAATTATTTATTTTCCCATTAAACTAACCCTAAACCCTAACCCTAACCCCGTCTTCTTTTTTCCCAATAGATCAATATATAAAAACTTTTATCAGTCAAAAGTGGTTCCCCTTTGTGTGGTAGACTTATAGAAAAATAACCTGAAATTTGTTTAGGCTTTGTTTTAAATTTAAGTAGAATTATTCATTTTAATCTTGAGGGTATCTATAATTGTATTTTCATCTTCTGATTCTTCCTCATCTTCCCAATGAAAGATAAAAGGCACATTGAGTGAGCATCTGATGAAAAAGCCTAGAGAAGGCAATCATTTTATTTTTCTTCCTAAATAAGAAATACTAAATAATAATCTCCCTTGAGAAATTATGAATAAGCATACAATCATCAGCTCATTATAATGTTAGATAATCATCTCCAAGGTTTATATAATTGTAATTTTAAGTTTTACCTGAATATTTTAGTAAGTCTTGTCAGAAAAGAGCTTTTTTTTGTTTTTTTGTTTTAAATAAACCAAATCTGCTGAATTGTGCATTTTATGAAAATTATTCATCAGTATACATTTTAAATTTCAGTGCTCCAAATTTGATGCAAAATATTGATTTAGTCTTTATATATAAAAAATACTTGAATTTAAATTTTGATTTAAAGTCAGATAGTGAAAATCCTATTTTATGTATATAAAATCATATATCCTGTAACATTATGATCTAAAATGTATGTTAATATATATATGGAACGCCGCGGTGTGACCCACCTAATGATGAAAGCATGTTATTTATGCACACACAATTACTTTTCACATAATCTCTTCCATTGTCATGCACTAAATTCCGTGGGCAATAGTAATCAGGATCTTACCCATCAAAAATTAAATATTTTAGATAAAAACTTTCAGCTAACACAATTGATCGTGCCAATTTATGGACTTATTGATTACTTGTTGTGTATGTATTATGTCATGTATGTGTGATATAATATATATATATATATATATATATAAATATACACACACACACACAACACCACACGATTATCGATAAGTCCCATGAGAGAGAGATATTCCTTTAGTTTCCTAAATAGTCTATTATGCTTCCAACCTTAAAATCTTCTTTTTCCTAATACACACACACACTACAAAGTTTTTGTGGTTTGGCAATTTGATTTTTGGTATTCTGTTTTTTTTTCCCTGATACCGTGGTTTTTCGTATTCGGGTTCTGTTTTTATTGAGTATTTTCTCTACAAGAAACCATCATTCTCTGTGTAATAATGATTCGTCCGTTACGTGCAATTTACTCAAGGAAGTTATAAATTTGAAAAAAAAAAAAAATCAATTTTAATGAAATTTTAGCACTTTATTCATTAATGACTTAATTTATAATGAACAAGTTATTTATTATTTTAAAAAACTGAAAAAAAAAAATGTAGTATCGTTTGTGGTGGGAGGCAGGGTCAACATTTGTTCATCGATAAAAACAAAAAATCAGTCCCTGAATTTTACATTTCTAGATAACTGCATCATATAAAAATTAAGTTAAAAATTTCTGAAATTTCACCAAAACTTGTGGATATTTTTCTTTGAATTGGTTGAAAAAAAAAGTATTTCTCTTATTCAATTGACCTATTAAAATTTGTGATAGTGAAATTGGCCTGTAATTTTGCTCTATTGGAAATCAACATCATAATTTTTTTCCGCGGTTTTTCACTTGCAGTGAAAAACCGAAAAAAATTATGAAAGTGAATCGAAGTGAAATATCAAATCTCCTTTAACTGAAGAGTTAAACAATTGAAAACTAATATTAGAGTTAATTTCAACCGTCACTCCAAGAAAATATGATAATGAATGTTGAGTCACAAGTCGACCCATCATTATGGAAAATAATGGCATAATTCAACAAAATGTTACACTGACTTTTCCTTTAACAAGTTTTGAAAAGAATGAAAAACAATTTTTTTAAAACCCCAAAAAAAAACAATGAAATTAATTTGTTCATTCATTGAACAAATTAACATTCAAAACGTTGTCTTCTGTAGACTCCAGTACTTATTAAAGAAGTCTGTTGCCACCATGCAGGCGATGCGTACCACTTGCTTTATGTTCTTTGTAGTAGGCATCATTATAGTGATAAAAACTTGCTTTCTTCATGGCGAGACCACATTGTTCAGTAGTATTTACTCCATTTTTCCCTCTGTGTACGATGGAGGTTAACTCTACAAATAGCAATGTTACCCTCAAGATTCTTTGCTGAAACTCCTCCTATATCAACCAATGGTTAGGATCTGAAAAGTTGCCGGATCGATTTCTGCGGACTCATTTAGTTTGGTTTTCCTAAGGATGTTTCCTATTTTGGATCAGATGCGATTAAGACGAGCATTATATATCTTAGCAGCTTACTAGCATAAGAGTAATGGCTCTGAATTCCTACAAGGAGATAGCGTTAGCCAGCCATATATATTTATAATATGACTAGACCTAGTACTTAGACATAATTTAGATCCCTAAAAGAAAAAGGCCTCACACTAAAAAAGGCAAAGAAGGCAGCGATATCCGACAGAGACTATTACCGGATGCAAACTATGTTGATGATTCGGCACTTTCTACACGTAAGCAGAATCCATGCTACATGCATGGAAAAAGGCAGCAGGGAAATCATAAACTCTGATTACAAACTGAGTTTGTGTGTTTGAAAAGAAAGAGCATTCTCACACTTTTATCATTTTATGGGTACTTTGCTAATGATTATTATAAGAATAAGAATATATGCAGACTAAACATCTGAAGTGTGTGTGTGCTGTGTCGTGTCTGTCTGTTCTTGTTCTTCTTCTTGTCTTATTGTCTCTGTATGTTACCATTAAGTCGTGGTCAGAAAATACCCCTCTCGATATTTTATGAATAAAACTATAATACCCTTAATTCTCATGGAAATTTCAGTTGTGTATTTTTCAACAGATGCATGAAATAATGGATTTAAAAGAATGACAGTTATTGGTCCCACAACAAAATTTTATTTCAATATTCAAACAATAATATTATAGTAATTTTATCATTAAAATCATGATAGATTTCTCATATAAGATTTTAATATAAACAAGCAATACTAAAAAGCCATTAAACAAACATTTAACATAGGACAACATTATTGCCTCTTGCTTCAATAATCAATTCTGTCACCTTTATTCTCAGATTATTGCTTTTTAAACCATTTTTATTATATTTCCTGTACAAAGATCACTACAAACATTATTTGCTTCCATATTTCCCCTGATATAGATTCTAATTCTCCAAATTTTAAAGGATTTCTATCTCCTCCTTTTCTCAAATACACTAATTAAATTTTATATCACTATTTTAGGTTAATACTTGTCAGGGCTGGTACCTACAACAATACATAATTTTGCTGGCCATCTAAATACTTTCATAACAATGACATGCCATGTGTGGGTCATTGGTCATGTCCAGTGACACCCCAAAAGACACTTTTCATGCACTTTGTTTTAGATAATTTTTAAGAATACCCAAATACTGCTCTTTATTCATGATACCCGTGTATAATACTAAGTTCTCGGGTGCCAGAAGTTCCAGTGAAAACATCTCCAATGCATAATACTCTCTCCCTGCTACTTAATTGTAGGGAGTTAATTTTGTTTGCGAGCTTGTGTTCAATCTTCCTCTATAATACCAGGAGTTCATTGTAACAAAATTCTAGGGTTTGGTCTGACTGACCATACATACTCACTCCCATTTCTAGATGGCTTGAGAATAAATTAATCTGCTTTACGGTGTCTTTAGTCTTAAGCAGAAGGAATTTTTTCTTTTGGATAACAAGCTAAAGACCTGATTAATGAAGGCATCTGGTGATCTCTCTACATCATTGATCCTTTGCTATTTTGAAAGATACAGATTACTTATAATACATACACATACAATACTCGAATAAATAAAAAATACTATACTAGTTATAATAAAAACTAAATATACTACTAAAATAATAATATATAATATTATATATATAAAATGAAATATATATACACACTGTAATGTAGGACTTTATTAGAGAAGTAGCATAGTAATACAAATCACACACAAAATATAAGATAACACATCACTAATCATCACTATATTATATATGAGAATTAAATCCACAAAATAAAAGATAACATAATAAACATAACACGAAGATAAAACGAATAACATGAACATAATGAATACAACACTACATATGAGAATATTACACAGACTTCCTAATATTACAGGATATCCTTATTAATTAATAATAAGGAGTAGGTATTATGTAAAATAATATAAATTAAGAGGAAACAAACAATATAAATAAACTAAGATATATATTCACCAATATCAAATGGTAAAGATGAATAAATTTTGAGAAAAAATCCTAAACTATGAATATAATAGATTCAAAACTTCTAAAAAAAAAAGTTGAGTCTCAGATATTATCCTAATGTAACATTCAACAACAATATTGATGTTTGTTTCATTTTAAATTAGCTACCAGACAAAATTCCAGTATCATCAATTTGGCCAATGGCAAATTCTTGATTCATCACATTGAATATTACACTTTCATCCAATTGTCTACAACATCATGAATTTTAACCTCATTTTCATACTGTTTGTGTGTTTGGCTTTTCTCATGTAAATGCCATTAATTTCGGCTGACTTCTGATTCTAGAGTCGGGAAAATTAAACAGTTTTTGGTGGTACGCCAATGACAGTTTAACTTAACACAGGTCTATGAATTACATTTTGCAAAACTGGGTTTATCCTATTTTAATGGGTATTAATGCTTATTCTTTAATTACGTATTGCTGTAAAAAAACAAACAACAAAAACCCAAATACTATACATTTAATGTGAAAATATTTTTTTAAACTGAAAGTTTATTGAAATGTATACATGAAATTCTAACACAAACAACTGTCTCAATAATATATTCAATAATAATTTCATGGTTAATTAAATGTATAGTAATTAAGGTTTTGTTGTTTTTTTTTTTAAGCAATACATAATTAAAAACACCTTAAAACCTCCCTTAAACCATAACTCTATTCGCAAAATGTTAATCATAGACTGCCCAGGTTAAATCTGTCATTGGGTTACCACCAAAAAACTTTCCGTTTAATTTTCAGACCTAAATCAGAAGTCAGCCAATTAATTTTCTTACAGGTCTGTTACAAACATTGACTCTTGTTTTTGACCCGTTTGATTATTGTACATTTTTTATTTTATGAGATGTTGCTTTGAGTTTTTATCCTGACATCTGTTGATGTCTCTTGCATGGGCCTTAGAGTATCTCTACCAATTACTTGTATTTCCCGTCACCCTTCCCATCGCATATGCTATGATTTCTGCTTTTTTTATACCAAATATTTTAGACACGCTGGTGAACTAGTAACAACCCATAGTTTCTGCCACACACTATCACTAAGCATTGGCAAGCGTAGTATCTCTTGAGATGCATGTTCTATTTACTACCTTTTCAAATCTAGTGCTTCTCAACCATTTGTTGAGTCTGCACAAGAACTGACCTTTTAGCAGTAGATTAATTTGCATATCAAACCTTCTGTTATAGAAATGCAAATTACAAAGATTATTCCATGATTGTTCTTCTCAATATGGCGTTATTATATAATTATTTCCCTCTGGCTTTGAAAATTAAAATTATACCATTAATTTGAAAATGTACATTGTTAAGTAATTTGATGAAGCTAGAATGTTCACGTTTAGATTTAAAAAAGGTTTTGCATCTAATCTGTTTATTACTTGCTTGAAAAAAGAAAGCAAGGTCAACATCTAAGTGTGCTAATTCCATAATTTTTGCTAAGGGTAGTATAAATTGCGTTAATTCCTATAACTCCACATAAACGAAGGGGAACTACTCTTGACTGATAAATTATTTATTTATTGATCTACTAGGAAAAAGAAGACGGTGGTTAGATTTAGGGTTAGTTTAATGGAAAATAAATAATTTATCAGTCAAGAGTGGTTCCCCTTGTTTATGTTGGAGTTATACGAAATAACCTCTTTAGATTATAAGTGTTGTATCTTCCATGCTTGAAATAATTAAGATGTCATAAAAGCGTTGAGAGTGGCAAAACTAAATATTCTATTTTTTTTTTCTTATTTTTTTTTTTTTGTCTATGAATTCCATTATTTTTTCCGCAATATTGGGTTATTCCATTATATTTTCCTCTCTATGACTTGGGAAAAAAAATTATACCATAATTTGAATAATTAAATCTCAGTTTAAGAAATATTTTATGAAGCAGAATATTTCAGCTTTGAAGAAAAATTGCTTTGCATCTTACTGTTATTAGCTTATTTACTGCTAAATAAAAAGAAAACTAAGTGAAACTCTTGTATTGTCTGCAATCCATAATTTTTTACCAGGTAGTAGATAAATTTTATTTTTATCTTTCTATATTCTTTTTTTTCGTTCTTTTTTTGGGGGGGGTACATTTCTGTTATCAAGAAATTCCCATTATTAATGAATGTTTACAACATGATTATTTAAATATTTGAAGTCTTGGCCAATATGTATGTTGAACCATAAAATACACACACACACACACACAAAAAAAAAATCAGAAAACAGATTCCATTTTCACTCCAGGACCAGATATCTTTTGTTTAAAGTTATTCCATTAAAAAAAAAAGGCTGAGAATGGTCTCTTATTAGATTCTTCCTGATCTCCCAGAAAGCCAGATTGACACAAGGACTTTTTAACATGGGGGAGTCACACACAAACCAAAGCTCATGCAGTGGCCAGTGCAAAAAGAGTGTGTGATCCCTTTGGACTGTCTCCGGCATGGGCTATAAACCCATCCCTGCCATTTTTAGATGAAGGGCAAGTGGCTGCCTGGGTTTATGCGATTAATTTTATACTTACTGTCCAGCCGAAGCTTCTGGACATGTCACGATGTGCCAGGTAAGTATCTGACATGATATCAAACAAATACACTTTGAATGTTCCTAGATTTGAGCTTAAACTCTTTAACATCCTATACCACCTCATTCACCCGGCTAGAAGTCCCGTTTGTTTTCTAATCCAACCAAAACGATAGCCTTGTTTAAATGTAATATTAAAACATATTTAGCAGGTTCTTGATTTAAAGGAAATAACAGGTAACTTTAAATGAAAAGGCCATTTTTAGCTATTTTTTGATAGATCCTTATAGAATGGGGCTCTGGACTTAGAAAATTCTCAACAGGATGTAAGAGTTAAGGATAGGGTAAAAGGTTTACTAAGCAAATATACAAGGTGAACAGAGTAATTAGTAATTGCTAGATGGAATTAACACGCCCCTGTGAGATTCTTGTTTCTCTCTTCTGACAATTCCATTCTCATTATTTAGATACTACATGACAGGATGAAATACCTTTTAGTTTGCATATTGGACACTAACACAACTTAACTATAGTTTTTCAAACACCATAAACTGAACTAATATTTCCTTAGATATTGAACTTTCTATTCCTATAAAAAAGAAATAATGAATAGTTTGTCTTTTTAATTCTTCTTTTCTTTGAAAGATTAGCACTTTTCTTTAAGACAAACACCTGAGATTCTCAAGTGGTTCTCACTTAATACCTAGTAGTGAAATGTGGTTGAGTATTTATCTAAAATCAATTTTAGGCCACCTACACCTTCAATCAACAATAGACTCCCATTATAACAATACCCTCAGCTGTTTTACCATTGTAACAGGTGGATTTTATATTAATTTTTATATGAAGTGTATTAATAATTATTTCAAGAAGTGAGAAGATTTTTTTAAATTTCTGTTCTGATTCATATGTTACTTTTGGTGATACTACAAGATTATTTACACTATTTTTGCTGCTCACAACATTTTGGTTGTTTTACCTTCCGGTCTTATTTTTGTATCTTTTGTTGTAATTAAAGAGTACAACAGAAAGGACATTGTGAATATAACAACTGTGATGAGGATAATAGTCCAAGACATGTAAATAATGTATATAATACTTCCTTATCTCAGAAATTTAGACAGATATTACAAGAGTTTTCTGTATTTTACTTAGTATCATGTTTAACTTTTCATACATTTAATTACTATATATTCCTGTGGGGCTGAGCAGTCCTGTGACTTTCAACACTCGACTTTTGCTCTTACTTGGTCTAGACAGGCAGTCAGGAAGGCCCCATCTGATCAATCAGCTGGTTTGTATCAAGCCTTATCCTCTATATGATTGTCCCTACTGTATTCCTCAAATTGCTCTCATGGCAAACACCCAACCCTTTTTATCATATATGTGCTAACAGTGTGGTTAAGGGCCAACTACCATTTTATTGATACATATGAATTTGTTTCTAATTATTGATACACATGAAGTTAAGGAAAATTATTTCTACCTATTTACTAATACACATAAAGGTAATAAAAAATGATTTCTTAAACAAATATATATATATATATTTATATATTATTTTATTATTTTTGCTTGAAGGCAATTACAATGCGTATATCGCATAAAATTCGATAATTATAGAAGATAATAATGACAAGTGAATTTCGGTAAAGAATTATTCGGTGTGTAGAACATCGTACAGACTGTTTCAACTTTATTAAGTCTCATCAGCGATGTATACTAACGATTTCACTCCGACAGAAATCGAAACCGGGACTTCAGTAGGATAGTCAGAAACCATACTGCCTCGGCCACGAATACAGCATGGGACAAATATATAATATATATATATATATATATATATAATATATATATATATGGAAAAACAAGATTTAGCATTAAATAACCCACAAGGTTGGTATATCATTAAACCAACCAACCAACCAAAAGGTACAAGCAAAAAAAAAGTCTTTCATAATCTCTTGCTCCATATACAGTGTAGAAAATTGTTATATTTGAAATTAATGCACTGTATTTAGATTCTGTCTTAACCATTCAAGATTATTATTAACTGATAAGACATTTTTTTTAAATTTACTTACATATTTCTATATTACATATTCTAATGATTTACTAATTTTAATTTTTTAAATAATGTATTGAAATCTTTTTGTGGCGCTACTGAAGACTAACCTCTGATAATAAATAATCTTTCAAACAATATAAAAACAAACATGTTAGAACTTGTCATTATGTGAATTTACTGTATTTGAAAGACAAATCTTGTCTAATACTGTACAAGTAATTGAAATTGAAATGATAAATTTTATGTTAGAAATCTAATCAAAGTCTTATGAGACTACATAAGGTTCAAGCATCTAAAAATATCAAGCACCATTTCATTTGATACTCAAGAAAAATCATTCACAAAATCTATTGCTACCTGTAGAGAGACAAAAAAAATCACAGCTGTTTTTATTTCTATTTTATTTTTTCATCAAGATTTTTCATATTAACATTCTTCTAAGAGTATCAACAACTTTATTTCTGAAAAGAAGTTTGTGTTTTAATATTCAGGCTTCTTTAGCTTGCAATATAAGAGAGAGATGAATGGATCTTTGGTCTGTTTTTTGTATCTTTACCATAAACTATATCCCAGTAATTTTAAGATAGCACAAGTAAAATTAATTTCATTACATCCTTTTTCTATTATTGGTACTAGCAAATATATGCACCCTCCGGGTGCAAGTATTTGAATTTTAATGTAATGAAATATGTTAAATTTGAAATACTTTTGAAACTAAATAAAAAATCAAAATAAAATGATTTGAAAACAGAGGGGGTTAATCGAAGAATAGAACAACTTTGAAACTAAGTCTTCCATCATTTTTCATCACTCCCTCCTTTTTATGCTGAATTTTCCTAATTTAACTATTTAGTTAAATTAGGAAGTAAAGAATAAAATTACTGTTATTTTCTTTATATTAAAGGATTTCTTTTAAGATTTATCCCGAGTTTTTTGCACATATCATTAAGAAAAAAACAAACAATTAGAAATCAATAATACCAAGCGCATATTTAATAAATCAAACTTTTAATATCAATATGCAAATTAGCTTTCCTGTTCACACTGTAACCGCTATTTTGTTGCATATATAAATACAATTGCATGTTATTAGAATGTAGATAAAGTCAAAAGTATTAATAAGGTATAACAATTTTATCAATAACTGAGGTTTAGATAAAAATAAATTCATGGTGAATGTGACGTCAATAACTAAGGGAATTGTGACTTGAGTAGTGATTTAGTTTCGGCTTCAGACAGACAAACACACAATCTCCATTATAATAAGATTTAAATGAATCCATCTTTTTATTCATTAGAATTAATGACATTGAATTGTAGTTAACAAAATTACAAATACTGAATAAACTTTCTCTGTAATAGTTATCACAGAATGCAATTTAGTCTAGGAGAAAAAAAGCCTTAAGATCAGTGTAGTATTTGTGCAGACTGCTTAGGATCTAACAGGTACTACTACTCTGGATCTGAAAGTAATGGCAATGAAGTACGGCTTCTTTTTTTTTCTTTTTTTTTTCCGGTTTTTTTCCGAGGTCTTATTTCTCAATAAGGGTATACAATCATCATATTCTAAGTGCCACTGACAGTGCTCCTAGAAATAGTAAAATACTAGTATCTTTGTTTTTTTATAAAAAGTTGTTTGAGGAGTATTATTTAATGATGTGTGGTGTACTAGCCACAGTACCTGACATTATTATTATTCTTTTTAAAGATAGGTTTCAATTTTTAGTTATGCCCCCCCCCCCCCCCCTATCTTGATTGATTCAGTTTTCAGACTTTTGTATAATAATCCTTTACTCCACAATAGAACCAGGCTGGTGATTTATGAAAATAAAAGCGGTTATTTCCTATAAATCTAACATAAACAAAGGGGAACCACTCTTGACTGATAATTTATTTATTTATTGATCTACTAGGAAAAAAGAAGATGAGGTTAGGGTTTAGGGTTAGTTTAATGGGAAAATAAATAAATATTGTATCAGTCAAGAGTGGTTCCCCTTTGTTTATGTTAGACTTATAGGAAATAGCCATAAAGGCCATTACTATATATTTTTCTGTATATAGGTGTTTTTGTTTTCATTACAGTTGCCCCAACATTGTTATTAATGTCTCAATTTCTATTTTTAAAAGGCAATGATAAATCATAAACATTAATGTACATTGCAAATTGTAACCCTTCATCAAAACTTGATGTTAATATGGGTGCAGAAACATGGACAGAAATTTACATTATTCATATATATATATATATATATATATATATATATATAATATATATATAATATATTTTTTTTTTAACCTGTCATTTAATTTCTCAATATTTCGGGAAGAAAATTCCCATCATCATCAGAATACTGGAACTGAAGTTGTCTTAGCGGCTGCTAGATTATCTGTCGGTCTTAATTCTGTGTGTGTATGGTTGGGGTGCTTGCTTATGTGTGTGTTTGTGTGTGTGTGTGTGGTGTGTGTGTGTGTGCGTGCTTGTGTGTGTAAATTAAGCGTATGTGTGTGGCGTGGTGCCTATGTCTGTGTGTCTGATCATTTCTTTTTATTTTAATTATTATTCCAGATTTGATTCGCCTCTAAGCAAGGTTTTATTTTTATTTATTTTCTTCCCGAAATATTGAGAAATTAAATGACAGGTTAACAAAAAACATCATATTACCTTCTTTTCTTTACACTCGCATTGTGACGCTTCAAAACCAACCAACAAACCAATATATACACAATGCTTTAAGCAAATTACAAAAACCCTTTATATATATATATATATATATATATATTATATATATATATATATAAAATCCTAAAAATGCAGTCAAAACTCAACTTTAGTAGATTTAATTTTTGCAGATTTTATTATTTGCAAGTTTGCCATAAAAAAAAATAAATGGAAATTTTTATTTATTTGGAAAATTACAGATGACTAGAAAAAAAAATTAGTAAGTTATAAAATATATGTATCATCACATCAGTTTATTTATTTTTTATACCATATAGATATACAATACTGTACATATATTCACCCTTGTTGAGAAAGCCTGTTTTGAATACTAAATTCAAATGAAATTATGTAAACCATTTATTCTTTTAGATGCTCTTATATCAATTCTATCTTATTAGTAGTCATTAATTAGGTTTAGCTTAGTTTTAGCAAGAGGACTAATGTATGGGACGCTCAGTGACAATCAAACTCCCTAGCAATTGTTGTCTTGCCTAGCTAACAAGTCATTTCACCATAAGAGACACCTATTCCATCTTATTAGTAGCCACTAAAAATGAAAATAAAGATGAGGACAATAGTCCGAATATTCCAAGTAATACAAATTATCAAGCCTCACCTAAAAAATTAAGAGAAATGAAAATAAGAAGTTAGTATCTACTGTAAGAAACATTACTCTCATGTACAATAAAACAAATTCATAAATTAAAAGTCTACTAGAGTTACTTCCCTTGCATACTAATTTCATTTCAAGCTTTTTTGCATTTCAACGCAGTATATATTTATATACTTATTCATTTGTAAAATTACAGACGACCCGTATAGACTACACACACACACACACACACATATATATATATATATATATATATTGTGTGTGTTTTTTTTCTTTTCAAACCTTCTAACATTTTTTTAAATGTTAACATCTTGAAAAGAGTTAATAAACTGTCCAAAAGAGTTTTCATTTGCAATCTGAGTACTTTCCATTCTCTTCTGAACCATTATCAAGGCTGTACATAAAGTATGTTATTATTGGTCGAAAATCATTGTTTTGTTTTTGTCGCTAAATAATGCAAGTGGTTTATTTTGTTAGATTTAAATTATTTTTAAGTATATGTAATGTGCTAGGCAAACATGATTTAGAATAAAAATTGTTCCATTCATTTAAAGCACGCACGCACACACACACACACACACACACACACATATATATATATATATATAAAAGAGTTTTATAATTTGCTTGAAGCATTGTGTATGTATTGGTTTGATAGCCTTCAAAACCAACCTCCAAACATATATATATTCTTGGACGTCTTTTGGTATTTACTTAAATATTACGCAACCGACTTAAACCAGTTAAATCATTTGAATAGATATAAATATCTTGCTTTAACTGTCTTTATAAAATTAACTCTTGATTGACTAGTTATTTCTTTATTTTTATTTTAAGTGAGCTTCTTGTTATTGTTCCATTTCTAGAATTTCTGTGTTCTCTAGCTTTTGGCTAACATTTTTGTCTCCTTGTCTTTGTCATTATCATTTCATTTTTTTCACATTTTATTGTATTTTCATTTATTTTCTCTATTGATATATTTATAAAAGAACAAAAGGAATCACTTTCAGACATTCTGCTCTGAAAAAAAAAAAAAAAACATTGCAAATAAATCAACTATACTTTTGTTTTGTTAATGAAACAAAATTCAGATATACAATAATTGCTTTCTTGGTTGGCCATGTAGTTTTATTATTAAACCTTTTTATATCTAAAATAATTCGTAATTTGTGTCTAACCCTAAGCTTTATTGAGTTATGGCTCAAGGTCAGAAGAATAGGGCACCCAGTGAAAATCAAACTCACTAGTTCACTAAGCATTACACCAGGCAAAGTACTATTACATGAATAGTGCAATAAGATCATAAAAAAGCAAATTTTGTATTTATTACTGCAACTTGCTCACCATTAGATTCTTAGTGTATGTCATAATTTTTGTGCATAACTTAGACCCCTCTCAATGCCTGAAATTACTGAGAATTATTTTCATCCTTTAACATTTTTTATTGTCATCTGATATATATAATTCTTATGCTAGAGCTCTGACAATGGATTTATTTTTATTGAATTAAATTAAACCAAAAACTGTCTATTTGGTATTATCCTTAGACTCATTTGCCATCCTTATGTCACATATACAAATGTTTTATGAATATATTTTACTCGGTTATCTAGAATCACAAGGTACGTTCTGCTAAAGAAAATTAGATATGGGGGGGGGGGAA
This sequence comes from Doryteuthis pealeii, assembly GCA_023376005.1. Classification (NCBI taxonomy): domain Eukaryota; kingdom Metazoa; phylum Mollusca; class Cephalopoda; order Myopsida; family Loliginidae; genus Doryteuthis; species Doryteuthis pealeii. The sequence goes on along the minus strand of CM042141.1, from coordinate 118,374,054 downwards.
AGCATCCAAATCTTTCTAACATTCAAAATGCTATACTTTTGAAGCCATTGTACACATTTCATTAAAGTATAGCACTAATATCCCTGGGAAAGGTATGCTTCCAACTATTCTCCCCACAGCTATGGGTAAATAGTAGGGCAGAAAGGGCTCTTTAGCCTTGGTTTGGCAACCAGTCTAGAAGAAAGAAAACTTTAAATTCAAACCTGTTAAACTCCACTTAAGAAATTAACTGTATGTCCCATCCTACTCATACTTATATATAAGCATCTAATTTAAAATGCAAACGTCAGAAAAAATGGTATTTTGAAGCTAAAATTGTTTAAACATATAACTATAATAGCACAATACTGTACCACAACATATACTTAACAAAATAGTAACATTTTGCTTCCCTTGATAAATATAAATAGCCTTTGTTTGATACTCCATATATATTGTGTGTGTGTGTATCTTGCAAACTTTAAACATTTTGTAGACAGCTGGCAACAGTTGACAACATGTTCTTAAACAATGGGAATTTCAAACCAGAATCTATTCTAGAGAATGTAATGCATAAGATTCTGTGGGAGTTTGAGATACAAACAGATCACCTTATCCCAACCAGGAGACCAAACCTAGTATTAACTAACAAGAAAAAGAACTTGTCATCTAGTGGATATTGCCACCCTAAGGAATTACAGGGTGAAAATGAAAGAAAACAAAGATAGACAGATACCTGGACCTTGCCAGAAAAAAAAAATTGTGGAGCATGAGGGTGAAAGTGATACCAATTGTAGTTGGTGCCTGTGGAACAGTCCCCCAAGGGTTTGGAAAACAGATTGGAGGAATTGGAAATCAAGGGAAAAATCAAGACCATCCAAACAACAGCATTAAGATTGGCTAGAATACTCAGAAGAGTCCTGGAGTCATGAGAAGACTTGCTGTCACTCAAACTCCAGTAAAAGACCACCAACTAATGGTGGTGTGAAAAACTTGTGATAATTTTGTGAACTCATAGATAATTTATTAGATGTGTACGTAAAGTAAACTTTGGAGTAAAGGTTTGTCAAAAAAAAACAAAAAAAAAACATTGAAAATAGTTTTCATTCAGCCAAAAATAATAGTATAATACAATTCTTTAGATATTTTTTAAAGGAATGTAAATTCGTTGTGCTTATAATCATTCTGTCTTTCAATTTGTATTCTTAATTTTTAAACAGTGGATTGAAATGGTCAGATTTGATTGGTTCAGTATAAAGAGATTTTACTTATGAACAAATATTTGAGAAATAATGGGGTAAATATAAATCCTAAAATTTAATAATATTAAGCAAACACCCTCCACTCCCAAGCAAGATTGATCATTTTGCAATCATTTAGTGGGACCTTTTTCTAAATATTACAGAAGAAATATTCAATTGTTAAAAATACATATTCTAATTTTCTGCAGACAAATCAATTAAAAAAAAAAAAGATACATTTTACAATGTTCATTGAACTAAATTTAAAAATGCACTCTGTCAACTTTTCTTCTTTTTCTTTATAAAGAAAATTATGGAGCTAATTTAAAAAATATATATATATGATAAACTCCATTAATTATACTAATGGTTCCACGAATTTGAAATTATTTACATCTTTAAATCTATTCCTTCCCTACATAGATCCTAGGCTTCTAAGTTGAATAATTAAGGGGAGGTAATTTATACAACAGTATCAATATTTCAAGAAAAGTCGTCCTGTTGGGAATAAATATGTTGTATAAATTTTTCACCAATTTAAAAAAAAAAAAAAAAAAAAAAAAAAAAAAAATTAAATGAAAATTTTTTAGCATTTGCCCTTAAATAAACTGATAAACAGTGTTGACATTTAGATAGGTTAAAGATAGACAGCTGTTTCTTTTGAAAAAGTGAATCAATTTTAATGTGTCCTTGAGTCTTGGAAATGGCCATCCATCTTGGATATCCAATGATAGGTCAGGTCCAGGATCATTTCTTGCAGATGGTACTGCATAACCAGTAAAACCTGGTGCTTTTTATTCAAATGGGGAGATGGGCACTGCTAAGTACAACCAGACTCCACCCTCACAGAACTCTGGGAAGTGGCATGAATTACACAGCCTGACACCCCAATGTCTTGATAGGTTATTAGACAATCCATCCATCTAATTATTAATTTAAGCAAGTAAAATCCTTTGAAAAGCTGCAGAAATTTGCTTATGGTTATTTATTTGTATTTGACTGTTATTATTTGCTAGCTATAAACATCAACCTTTCATTGCCAGAAGAGAAATGTTATTCTTATTGTTTACCATACAGCTAAAAGGAAAGATTTCTGTAGAATAAAATAATCCTACCGTGAAAAAAATGACATAAAATATGCATTTGCTCATATTAAATCTTCATCCTATATTTTATTATAGTCCACTCATGAATACATTCATCAAAATGGTATTTCTATAGAATAGTCCATTTATAAAACTTTTGTAGGAATATGGAAAAAATCATAAAAATTGTTTTAACCCTAACATATTTTAGATATAAATAGTCTTTTAATATAAAGCTTTTTAAAATAATCTAAAAAGGGTTAATATCACTGTACTACATTAACATGGTTTCTTTTTGATAAAAATCGGTAGTATCCTGTACCATGTTTGTTTTCTCATATAATTCTCAATGTAATTTTCAGACACCATTTTGATTACTGTATTGATTATTTCCCTTATTGAGATGATATTTTATAGAAGTCTCATTTTCCTTATACCTTTATTCTAAGCCTTTCATCAGCAAAACAACAATAAAAGATTAATATCAAATAAATACAAATTTTTAAAAATCTTAATATTCTCGATAGATTTATTACGGATATAGAATTTTCATACAGTTTAATAATTTTCATTTTACCCTAAATACCAAATACCATTGTAAGTGGTTTTAGAATGATAGTTAATTAATAAAAACTTTAAGAAATTAAGCAGTGGCATTATTAATACTACTACTAGTTTTTCACAGTTTCTCAGTTCTGTTAGATTTTGATTGTACTGGTCATTTCATTATTTGTCAAGGGTTTTAAACAAACAAAACTTTTCTTAACATTTGTGCTGTACCCAACATAGCTGATTTTTGTTAAAGCACATAAACCTTATTCAATTAAGAAGCTTTTCAGTTTAGTTGGAATATAACCAAGTGTTCCAATCATCACTAGTATCATTTCACATAGCACTTGGGAAAGGCATGAATCTGTATATTCTCCCCTTATTTATATTCAATAGTGTAGACTGGGCCCTTAAGCCTTGGTATGGCAACCAGGCTAGGAGAAGAAAAACTTTGAATTCAAACTATAATAATTTGCTTAAAAATTGACCTTGTGTCACATTCTGCTCATGGCAGAGTGGGTTGGGTAAATATATACTTTTAAGAATTATGACACCACAAGTTGTTAATGGTTCTATAATTGAATTAAACAAAAAGTGTACTTCATGTGTGAATGTATATACACACATACACACATACATACATATATATATATATATATATATATATATGTATGTGTATGTAATCCACAGACACGTGTTTCGACTTATCAAGTCTCTTCAGTGGGGCTAGACATTTGTGAGCCAGGATAGAAACCCGATCAATTCAGCATCAGGCGGACAGCTTAACCACTCGGCTATCATCACCCACAGAATGCGAAGGGGATTTTAACTGTTTTAATACACACATCTGTATGTAAAAGCCGCCATAGAGTGCTCCATCCTTTTTATAGGAGAGCGTGTTATATATATATATATATATATATATATATATATATATATAGGGATGAGTTTAGTCTCAGAGAGGGTCAGGCAAATATTGCCTTGGGGGACCCCTTTAAAAAGAGGACACCCTGGCAATGAATTTTTTTGAATTTGCAAAGTTTGTTTTTTATTTGTTAAAAGTAATATTAACATAAAAATCTTTTTCAAAAATATTGAAGATAAACAAAAAGCTTTAAAGTATTTTTAATGACAAATAACATTATTGATTATGATGACTAGAATTATTAGCAATGGTACATTGCAGTGAAACATTTTCAAAAAAAGAAATCAAGTAGATGTTTTGTTTTGGTCAAAAATGAAACAAGTAAACACTGAACAAATATATTTTCAGATTTCAATAACTGTGGTGCACACTGTTTTGAATTCAAAGAAAAGTTTTTGTAATGATAAAATGAGTTGATTTTCTAATATATATATATATATATATATATATATATTTATATATATGGGAGAATATGTGCTTAATTGAAGTCGAACCTAATTTTTTGAAAGTTAATTAATTAGGCAGGATTACCTATTTAAATGTAAGGCTAAACAAATCGAGAAAAAATATATATATATATATATATATATATATATATTAACTAAAAGGCAAAAATTGCTGTTGGTGTGGTTTTTTTTTTTTTTTTTTTTTTTTTTTTTTTTTTAAGCCATTTTGCCATGGTCTAACTTTATCCCTATGTGTGTGTGTGTGTGTGTATATATATATATATATACACACACACACTGTACTTTTGTGGATATGTATTGTAATATTGATTTGTATGAAAGCTAATATATTTGTCATTAGAATATCATAATTTTCTATTTATTATTCATTGCTTAAGCTTCTTTTCCTGCCTTCCTTTCATTGATAAGGAATATCCCTTAATAGATGTTTTTTCTTTTCCCTATGGTTATATGATTAGATATTTTATCTTCATTTGATTTATCAAAGAATTATAAGGTTTATTAGTTTTTTCATCAAAGGTATTTATGACTGGTATTCGTTATAAGACACATGTAAAAAAAAAAAAAATCTCTACCAGAGATTCTTATTTAAAATATCTTGAAAATGTGAGCTTGATTTTTTTTTTTTTTTTTTTTTTTTTTTTTTTTTAAATCCACTAATGATATATTCATTGAATCCTTGATGAAGACAACCAATAACATGGTGAAAGATCCATAACTTTTTTGCTTATTTGTTTGTAGGTCCTATAGATTTGAGCTAGTGCAGCTGTGAACTGTAAGTAAAGAAGAAAAAAAAAGAAAAAGAAAAAAAGCACTTTGATCATATTACACCATAGTTTTTTTTGCATGTTTTCATGAATATTTTTTTTACACTGATTTTAGTTGAGTGGCATGCATGATAGCGGTGTTCTTCAAACTTATCTTTTTACCCACAGTTCAATGCAATCATATCATAAACCTTTACAGATCAATTAAAAGATTTGATACATTTAAAGCTGACATATGAAAGAATCCTTAAACTCATTTAAGGACATTTCCTTTATTAATCAATGATTCCAGATTTTTTTTTTTTCATTTAGTTTTTTTTTTCCCCCCTTGATTCTTTTTTTTTTCACTTACCATTTATACTCATGGATAGGTCACACCCCTAATTTGTGGTTGTCAAAGTTGGAATTTGCATTTGATTCGCAGATAGGTTGCATTATAATCTGGCTAGTTACACAATCTATTCTATCCCATCTATGGGTTAAATAGAAAAATGTATTTATAAAAAAAATGTATTATCTATTAAGAATTGATTTATTTCAAAACTTTATCGGCATTAAATGACCCACTGAGGTTGATATGCCACAAAACAAACCAAACCAATCTATTCTAAGATAAAACTTATCAAATATTCACCTTTTTGTTTCAAGATTTTGCTTACAAATATTATATTGAGAACAGCTTTGCCATAGACTGTAATGCATAATGCAAACATAGAAATAAGGGTTGTGTTTCTTAGTGCTATAATCGTAAATGAGCCTGGGTAAATAAATCATAACAGTCAACTCAATAATTGTGAATAGATCACACCAGTGGATAGGTCACACCCCTAATTTGTGGTTGTTAAAGTAGGTATTTGCAGTTGACCTGCAGATAGGTCACATTATAATCTGTCTAGTTACATGACCTATTCTAACATAAAACTTATCATATATTCACCTTTATTTCAAGACTTTGCTTACAAACATTAGATCTAGAACACTTTGCCATAGACTGTGATGCATAATGCAAACATATAGAAATAAAGGTTGTGTTTCTTAGTACTATCATCATTAACGATATGTGAATATCTAGTAGCATCAGGTCAGTTTAATGCAATGAATCAGTAGGAATCTTTTGATATATATATTTTGTGTATACGGAAGGTTTTGAAAGCTTTCAAATGCATATTGTATGCATTTCATGTCATTGCAATCGCTAATTGTTGCAACTTAATGATGAATAAAAATTTAAGTAATGCTGTTTTACATTTATGTTGAATGGATAGATCACATCCCTGATTTTGGCAGAAATATTTGGTTTAAAAAAAAATGCAACCTATCCGCAAGTATATATGGTCGCTTTTCACTTAGTTTTTTTTCCCCCCTTTAGTGTGTTTTTCACCGAGTTTTTCTTTATTTTAATTTAGTAACATTTACACAACACCTGTTTCATAACAACAAAACTCTGAGCACCACATCTGGTGACAAGGATTCACAAAATATTGGGGGGTGGGGGGAGTTCCTGTGGCGTAGTGGCTAACATTCTGGACTGTGACATTTTAGCGAGCAAGGATGAACTCCAATCACACTATTACATTCACTTGCAGACTAATACATATAGTAATGGTATTCACCTCTTCATCCCTCCAGCTATGAGAAACAACTTTTCTTCTATAAAGATGGCTTTGGCATTAAATAACCCACAAAGGTTGATATGCCATTAAACAAAGAAATCAAAATATCAGAATCTCCAACAATTACTGCAATAGTCAAAACCAAAAAATCTAGCAAACCTAGACTGGTTGCTATACCAAGGCTAATAAGCCATATTGCGTATAAATAGGGGGAGAAGATATGGATTCAAGACTTTTAATTGATGCTATTATTATTATTATTATTATTATTTTGTTATATACATTTTGCACATTGGTGTAACTTCTGAAGAATTCTTATACAGCCACTGCAAATTAACCTATGAATATTGTCATATACATTTTATATTCTTATGGAAGTGGTGGTGGTGTCATTTTTTTCCTCATAGGAAATGGAGATGGCAGACAGTTCAAATCTAGTGCTAATACCCTTGGGAAAGATATAAATCTAGCTATTCTCCCTCCAGCTATGGGTAAAATAATAGGGCAGACTGGTCTCTTTAATTTTGGTATGGCAACCGGTCTAGGAGAAGGAAAAATCTGAATTCAAACTGTTACACTAGCAGTGGCTAAGCAGAGTTTATGTATGTATGTATGTATGTATATATATATATATATATATATATATATATATATATATATATATATATATATATATAAAGTAGTGTGAATTAGATTTTTAAAATAAAAATGAAAAAAACAATTATTTTGTCAGAAAGTATTTTATGCTAAAACAGCTATTTGCTATAAAAGAATGCCATTTTGTTGAGGGGGAAAAACTTCACTATAATCAACAACTGGCAAATATATATATATATATATATATATATATATAAAATAATTACTGGGGCAATTAAAGGACTAATACCCACCACAACTAATCAAAGACAGGTCATGACACCAGCTCATTGGATGTATTGTAATATTTGCATAATTTTGGGGGTCTTATTTATATGTCTTGTATATTAGCACGTGGTGCAGTGGTTACCACCATAGGAAATGGACATGCCAAGACTAGTCCAAATGTTGGACAAGGCTGTTTCTATTTCATATAGCACTAATATCCTTGGGAAAGGTATGAATCTATTCTCACTCCAGCTGTGGGTAAATAATTGGGCAAACTGTGCTCTTTAACCATGGTTAGGCAACCTGTCTAGGAGAAGGAAAACTCTGAATTCAAACCTGTTGAACTCCACTTAAGATGTCACATCCTACTTGTGTGGAGGGGTTGGTAAATATATATATATATATATATATTGGTAATGCAGTGGTAATCTTTAAGACCATAGAACTCTTAATTAAAATTCCTGGCTAGGTAATATGGCATGACCTAATTCAAGATTAATTACCTGTTGTCTCAAGTTACTGAGTCAATTAAAACTAAATTCAACAGGGTTAAGGTAGATGAATAAAAAGTGCTAAAGAATTACAAAAGGAATAATTAGCCTGGAACACTTTTTTTTTTCTTTTTGTCTAAACTATCTTGTGGAGAGCCACTATCTTTATAGTAAGGTATGGCCATATTATTACAGGAACTATCTCCTGCCCTGTCGGCTGGGGCTATAGAATACACCAACTGCACCTCTGATGAGGAGATTAGATCCCCCCGACTCCCTCAATGGGGCCAGCTGTTGGCCGTGAGTGGCAACCCATAATGCCCGAGGACAGGATTGTGCTAGCTGGTACTATGTGGTCCCGTGATGGGCTAGATGGGCGGTCAGAGAGCTGATCAATTAGCTGGTCATGTCAATCCCTAGCACCTATATGATTGTCCCAACCGTATCTTCAAATTGCTCTTATGGCAAACACCCACCCCTTTTTATCATATAGGTGCAAGAGGGCAGTGACTGAGGGTCAACCACTAATATTTATTGGTACACATAAATTATTTCTAATACAGATAAAGTTAATGAAAATTATTTTTATTTTCTTGAAGATATTAAGAACTTGATACATATGTTGTATACCCTTCTTTCTTTACTTCTATTCTTCTTCTGGCGTCTTTGATATCTTAAGTTCTTCTAGCGTCTCTTCTAACATCTCTTCTAGCGTCTGGACTTCTCTTGGGGACTTCGTGTCTGGTCTTCTATTGGGGATTTCTCTTTATCAGAAGCTCTGTGTCATTGGTAGTTTTTAGATAATAACACAAGACTTTGATTTACTTAGATCATATTTTATTCGAAATCCCCACCAGACTACCTGCGCAGATTGAGTCGGCACCGTGCATAACATGACTCACCACCGTCGTGGATTTTGGCCGACTGACTAAAATCTATTTCTGATCTAAACCGGAAGAGGGTCTTCTCCACCGATTCTCATGGTATCCACCGGAAGGAAGGATCAGGATAGGTCAAGCCTTGTCATTTAAATCCTTCAAGGCCGTGGGCTGCAACTTATAACAGCCATTTTGATTTCTACACTACTGTACATAAATATTAAGAATCTAATAATTATGTAACACATAGAAACTTTTATCAAATGACTTCTTTTGGCATTGAATGATCTGAAAATTGTTGATATGCCATAAAACAAAGAAGAACCATCTTTTTGGAGAGCAGTCATTTGCTTAGAGAGAATAGCATTTTGTTAAAAGAAAAACTTTATGACCAACAACCAAATCTCTCTCAGCAACTAAACACAACAACTAGTAATGAAGATGCAACACCAATTAATCAACTAAAAAACATTGAAATGTTCTTTGCTCTAATCTGTTGAGAAAAGGCCACCTGAAGGCATCCTAACAATTGGGCAACACCCACTTCCTTACATACCAGAAGAAAAAGCTTTTGCAGGTGTTTGGATATAAAATCTGGACAATATTCTGTGCTGTCTCTAAAGAATGTGTTGTAACTCGAGTATCAGAGTTAATAGAGAAAGAATAGGAAGAAACACAATGAACATTAACTCTTAACATCCTATCCGCCTCATTTATGGAGGCGGTGGTCTAATGGTTAGTCGTAGGAAATGGACTCGTCAACGCGAGTTCAATTCCTGGACGAAGCTGTTGGAATTTCACATGGCGCTAATACCTTGGGAAAGGTATGAATCCAATTCTCCCTCCAGCTATGGGTAAATAGCAGGGCAGACTGGACTCTTTAACCATGGCTAGGTAACCAGTCTAGGAGAAGGAAAACTCTGAATTCAAACCTGTTAAACTCCGCTTAAGAAATTGACCTTGTGTCGCATCTTGCTCGTGCGGAGGGGTTGGTAAATATATATACCGCCTCATTCCACCCAGCCAGAAGTCATTCATTTTCCTAATCTACCTCAAATGATAGCCTTTGTTTAAATATAATATTAAACATATTTGACAGTCTTTGATTTATGGGAAATAACAGGTAACTTTAAATGAAAAGGCCATTTTTAGACATTTATTGATAAGTCCTTATAGGAATGGGGCTCTGGACTCTGGAAAATTCTCAACAGGATGTTAAGAGTTAAGGATAGGGTAAAAGGTTTACTAAGCAAATATACAAGGTGAACAGAGTAATTAGTAATTGCTAGATGAATTAACAAGCCCTGTGAGATCTTGTTTCTCTCTTCTGACAATTCCATTCTCATTATTTAGATACTACATGACAGGATGAAATACCTTTGAGTTTACAAAGTAACTAATTGAGCCAGCTCCAACAAAAACCTTTAACACAACATATAGTACTAAGCAATGAAATATAGAAAATAATTGTTAATGGTTACAACCTGAAATATATAGAGGCAATATATTTTTGATATACTGAATGGTCCGAAAGTCTTGTCATTGTTTTAACTTTCATTATTTTTTGTTTTAATAATATCATATATAAGTTATGTAATTATTTTACCTCTTTAAAAACAAATCTTTAAAAATTAAATTATTTTCTAGAATTTCAAGTTGTATTATGTAATTATTTTGCCTCTTTAAAGGAAATATATTGGTGAGAAGACTTTCAGACCACCCTATATATTCTACTGTTTCAAGTAATATCTAAATTGCCATTTTTTAATTTTTTTTTTTTTTTTTTTTTTCTGGTAATTTAGACTTGGTGACTTTGATATCTAAGATTATTAAAACTTGGACATTTCAAGATTATCTTAACAATCTTTGGAAAATGTTATTCAAAAACCATTCATGAATCAAAAGGCATATTTAAAAATAAATTCTTTAGAAATAATATGATAAAAAGAAATGATTTAAAAAGATATATATATATATATATATATATATATATATATTGGAATCTGTTACTCTGCATTTCTTATTTATACTATCGGATTTATTTCAATTTTTACCACTCACGTATATATATATATATATATATATATATATGTGTTATTGTAACTAAATGGAACATAATTGCAACTTAATAGTGTGAGGATGGTGTTTGCACTCACCCCTAATAATATAATTTCTCAAGGAGATCATTCTGAAATCCTAATTTATAAATTACCTGCCCTATTTTTCATATTTTGATTATATTATACATTCTATAAATAGAATGTGATTTGAATAGTTTAACGGTTGTTGAAGGCAACCTTTCAGCAAGAGAAATTAATACAGTTGTTGCTTCAATAGATTTTTAAAGTATAATAATAATATAGCAAATAATAATAATAATAATAATAATGCACAGGTGATTCATAATTTGAAGAACACTGTTTAATACACCAGTTTTTGTTAAATTTAGTAGTTTCTGCATTTTTAAGATGAAGAACCACATCAAAATCCAAGAATTTTCTTCAGACTAATTTCCTTAGTTTGCTTCTTATCAAATCAATTTTGTTTTTCTTTTGTTTATATCACTTGCAGCAGCCATGCACCACTTAGTTTACACAATTGCATAGTATCACCTGAAAAAGTTAAAACACAATCAGTTGAAATATTTTAATTAAAAAAAGATGTCTGATAATAGTTGTATATTTACATATACAGTGGTACCTTGACGTATGAGTGACCCAACTTACGAGTTTTCTGAGTTATAAGCTGTTACTCGGTAGATGTTTTGCTTTGTGTTAAGAGCTAAAATTTGAGGTTCAAGCAAGCTTCAGATATGCTTATGTCAACAAGTTCACTAAGAACATTTAAATTTCTAAAATTATTATACCAAAGAAAAATATTATTTATAAAAATGTAAACATTAAAACATATTACAGCATATAATACATTTAATTTAAAAAAAAATCTTTTTATACATCAGTGTTATTTTTCTTATTCAAATAAACATAACCAAAAATATTAGAGTGGGGGTGGGGGGCTAGAACAAATTAATAGCATTCCAGTTTATTTCAATAGGGAAAATTGATATGAAACAACTACAAAAGTGTGTGTGTGTGTGTATATCTATATATAAGTAAAGTCGTCGGGGTAGACTATAGTCGGTAACAGCCAATCAGCGAGGGAGTCTATCCCTTTTTCACTAGCACTAGACCAAGTAGATTGTTTTTGCATCTACCATCAGCTCCTTACTCTACCGCACAGATCTGTGCTACTCGTACGATGAGTTGGTGAGGGCCGGTATCGAACTACAAACCTTGTGATTTCTAGCCGAACGCTCTACCAACTGAGCTAAACCGGCTCTTGAATGTATGTATGTATATATATATATATATATATATATATATATAAACATATTTCCTTACATCTTGGCATGAAATAACCCCAGACGGGTTAATATGCCGTTAACAACCACCAACCAACCAATGGTTTGAAATAGTTATGAGTGAGTTAAGAGTTGAGTTAAACCCTTTAAAGTCAAGGTACCACTGAATATCTTTCATATACTAAATGTAACAACTATTTTAGGACAAAGGAAGTAACATTTCTAACTTTGTTAAAAATAAAATTGAACTCTTAACAAAATCAATAATTTAAAATTGATTCTTTAAAAAGAAATTGTGTTAATTTGAAGATTTCTTATAATAACAACATAATTCCCATCATAAATGATAGAATTATTTTATTATGAATTGGCACTTAATTTTTCTGTCCCATAATAAATGTCACATTTGATTTATATTTCATACACTGATTATAACAATTATTATGGGACAGAGATAGTAATAAAAGTATAACAAATATGAATCAATTAGTCAGAAGAAATTTTGTGGATTTAAGTTTTGTCTGTGAATTGGTATTTATATATCATGTTTTGGCTTTATTTTTAGTTGCTTCATCTGTTTATTTTAGATGTGGAATATTTGTGTGCATTTTTATATTGTTATTTAAAATGATGCATGAAGCATGCTTTTTAATTAAGGATACTTCTTTCAATTTTTTTAAAGCTTATATATATATATATATATATATATATATATATATGAGGTTAAGTAAACAAACAAATGTGTTTATTTTTATATGGCTTTAAGCCTACAATTTTTGGGGGATATGTGCTAAACTAATTAATTTTCAAAATTAGGCACAACTTCAATTAAGCACATATCCTCCAAATATATATATATATAACTGTTTCAACTGGTCAAATATCTATCTTGTCCAAGTAATACTCATACACCCACATTTTTTTGTTAAAAACCATATACAAGGTTATTTTGTAATAATTTATTTTTCTTGTAGTTTTACAAGATGTCTTCATTTGGTTCAGTTTTATATACAAGTTGTTCACCATGAAGGATATTTTACCCCTGGCAGAAATGATGGGATTAGAACACTTTTTTTTTTTTACTTAGTAGTAAATAAAATGTTTTCTAGTTTTACAAGATGTCTTCATTTGGTTCAGTTTTATATAAAAGCAAAAATGATAGAAAATAAATAAACTATTGTAAATTAGTATTATCTGCATTATTCGGACTATTGTTCCCATCTTAATTATTACTTGTACAACGTTTCGGCCGATATGCCCTCAATGAAGATGGGGACAATAGTCTGAATAATGCAGATAATACTAATCATCAAGCCTCATCTCAAACATTCAGAGAAATAATGTAAATTAATACACTTCAAATCAAATCTCATTATGATTCATGACTCTTTCATCAAGGTTGAAAAAAAAAAAAGGACAGTACGTGACCACACAGGACACTGGCTGATTGCTCACTCTACCAACACGATGAGGGGGACAGGTTGCACGGACTCTTCTGACCAATTAGAAGGCACCACAAGCAGTGTTTCTGAAACACATAAATATACCAGGATTTCCTATCTTTTTTTCTTGAAAGCCTGAGCCATAACAACATATGACCTGACACATGATGTCTCTTTCTTCTAGAGCAATGTCAGCTAACACACCAATGGACCATGGATACACATGAAGGGCACTAAACCAAACTATTTATGGAACCCCTCATGCAGCACGGCCAGTTAGCAGCCGTTCTCAACTTTGTAGCTTATTTGCAGATAGAGCTACACATAAGTCCTAACCACATAAACATGCAACATAATGACTCCATAGGGATCTTACTAACTGCAGCTAATGCAGCATATGTGCTCCTCTCAAATAGTCTTATCCTGTCATGGCTCCCTCATGCATGCAATCTGTATTGAGCCTCCACTTAGTTCTCTTCCCATGTAATTAGATGCAGAGTGATAGACTCTAACACAGTCATATCCATGCCACCATGTGCCACCTATCAACCCCTTGTCATGGCTCCATCTGCAACTGGCCCAAGAACAACACCTATCCACCTCACTTGTGCAACAAGGAAGAACACTCCTCTGCTCCACTTTACCAAAAGAAATGATCAATTGGCTGGTCACATCAAGCCCTAGCACCTATATGATTGCCCCAACCCTATTGCCCTTATGGCAAGCCCCAACCCTTTTTATCATATGGGTGCTAGAAGGCAGTGACTGAGGGTCTTCATGTCCTGGGAAATGACGTTAAACTCTATCTGATGGTGAGGTCTGGTTCTGGAGGTTTAGGGAATGTTGAGCACCCCTTCATCACCATTGCTCCCAGGTCCACTCTGACCCAGAGTGGTAGTACCTGTTAGGGTCCCATCTATGGGTTAAATAGAAAATTTGTTTTAAAAAAATAAATTGAATTTAAAAAATTTTCTTCTCAACTATCGCTATGAATCTTTCAAAACTTTGCCGGCATTAAATGACCCAGAATGGTTGATATGCCCTAAGACAAAAGAAACAAACAAACCAAAAGAAAAAAAGCCACACTACAAGGCTGATTTTCCTATCACAGCAAGTATACTGATACTCTGGGCCAAACATCCCTTTTTTTCTGCTACTGTCCAACTGTAACCACCAACTAAACAGAACCTATCACTGAATGGACTTTTCAATATATGAATTGCTTGTTCTATAGATTATAAATACCTTTCCTCGTCTGTTAACCCTTGTTTGTTATACAATTCTTTATCACTACACCATGAATGGTGAGGGATACAGTATTGTTCTCATCAGGAGAGCTCTCTCTTTATCTCCTCCTCTGCATTACCATGTATGAATATAACACTAATAACAGACTAGACACAAAACATTTTTTACTTTAATAGCTGAATTTTCTGACTTTCCTCTGCATGGCTTGGAAACAAATTATACCATCAATTTAGATAATTTAATCTAGTTTGCTTAAGGGTTATTTTAAGAAGTCTTATAATGTTGGTGGAGTGGCCTATTATCAGTATCAGCCGAACAGCAAGGGAGTCTATCCCCCTTTTGCTAGCGCTAGACCAGGGAGGCTGTTTTTGCTGATGTGGAGCACCACACTTTAACGCACAGAACAGATTACCCAATCTGTGCCACTCGTTGGCAGGGACTGGTATCGAACCAGGAACCTTGCGAATCCTAGGCAGGTGCTCTACCGTTCATGATCATAAAATGGTTCATCCAATCCCATAAGAAATGCTAATGTCATGTTTATGTGCAACTGGAAATTACGAGGAGTCCGCATTTATTTTATTCATGTTTTTTTTTCTGCGACAAATATACGTGATTATAATTTTAATTGTTTTCTACATTTTCCTTATCTGATGACAATCCCGCATGTTCCTTTGTCTTTAATGACAAACGCTAAATCAAAAAGAATGGCGTCTTCAGATTTAATATTAATTTAAATAGAAAAAAAAATAGAAAAAGGAAGACAAGTATTTATTCAAATAATCAAATTTTTATCTACACCCACTATAGCCCAGTGTATCGTATTATGTCAAATTACTTTATGCATATATATATATATATATATATAATATATATATATATATATATATATATATATTTGTATGGAAACAAGTATGTACTTGATATGAAACATCAATACAATAATATAATAATACAATTATTAAATAAAAAATGTTTTGTCTTATATTTTATTAGTTTATTTACTGCTAGATAAAAACACAAGTTGAACAAGTATGCTAATTCCATAATTTCAGGGGAAGTAATCAAGATGTTTGGGTTCTTTCTTTCTTTAGAATCTGCTGAAACTTTTGTTTTCAAAACCTTTCTAGACTCTGGAGAGAAAGCATATTGGATTTTTGTCTGTAGTTTTTCTATAGTATTTAATGTTGAAAAGTCTTTAGATAAAAAGTTTTGGACATTTTTTTTACATAAAATTAAACCAAATTTAAGAGATCTTCTAAAGTGACCAGAAAAAAAGAAAACAAAATAGTTAAAAGAACTTGGTAGTGGCTAAGAAGAAAAAAAGGCTGCTTGAATGCACATAAAATTTATTGGTTTACAATGAAAATAACAAAGCCAAAAATATCATTGAATAACTATGATACAAGATCAGGGCAAAAAGTAGGTATTTACCCAACTTGTTTGCCATGGGAAGGATGAAACACAAGGCTGCAAGTATGGGGTATCCAGTGAGGATTAAACTCACTTTTCAGTAGTAATGGATCTCTGAGACTAGCTTACTGACCATTAAACCATGATAGGACATCTATGTAAGTGTAGAAAGTATGTAACCATTTAATATTAGAATAACTTATTTAAGGGTAGCTTAGCCCCCCGCCCCCTTTAAAAGTACTTCTTGGGATCTTATACACTTTTCCTCGCATCTATTTTTACCTTTCAAAACATTCTGTAAATTTCTCTGTTGGTATCACCATCACCTGCCTTGTTGCATTCTCCTTTATCTTGTCTCTGTTTCAACAAGGATTTTTAATTTGAGAAAAGCCAGAAGTTCCAAGGAACTAAATTTGGTCTGTTGTAGGGCTGACAGATGTAGGTAATATGGTGTCTGTCCAAAAACCCTGGGGGAATCTCCATGATTTTGTGGCTAATGTGCTGGACTAATACTCTTGGGAAAGGTATGAACCCCCTCATCCCTCCAGCTATGGGTTAAATAGTAACACTACTGTTCATTGGCGTTAAATAACCTGTGAAGGTTGATATGCCATTAAACAAAGAAACCAAACCAAACCAGGAACATGATTCTCGACCATATTGCTCTTATAGCAAATCCCCAACCTATTCTCTCATATACTTGAAGGCAGTGGCTGAGAGTCTTAGTGTACTAGATATGGCGTTAAACTGCATCTGGTGAGGTTCCAATTCTGGAGCTCTAGGGAGTGTGGAGTACCTCTTCATTGTTTTTACTACCAGGTCCACTCTGAACTGGAGTGGTTGTACCTGTTAGGGTCCCATTTATGGATTAAATAGATAAAAAATGAGTTTTTAAAAAAAAATTGAATACTCAACAAGAATGAATAAAACTAGAATATCTTCAGCATAAATTAACCCAAAGGTTGACATGCCGTAAAACCCAACCAACCTATCCAGAAACCCTGCACAAGACACAACAAAGAATCTATTCACTCAATCAATTTGAATGCAATGGTCAAGACAGTGCATAAATTCATTTAATGGCATCTTACTGAAGGAGAGTTTCTCTATTCACACTTGTGCAGTAAGATCCCTTCTGGTTGGTTGCCAAGTTACATGAATCTGTTCTTAAGATATTCAAAATGGCTGCTAACTTTCCTAACTGATTTGATTTCAATTTCAGAAAGAAATTGTTTCAAGGATTTTTTTGTTTTGTTTTTTTTTTTTTTTTGTTTGTTTCTTATCACTGATGTTCACATCCACTATTTAACCACCCAGTTAGCTGGAGCAGTAGAATACACCGACTGCACCTCTACAAAGGGGTAAGACCCCCCCCCCCCGTCATGAGGGTACCGGTTGGCCATGGGTGGCAACCTGTAATGCCTGATGAGAATCTGTGACCAGGGTACTAAATGGTCCCATGACATGCATATATCTTTTTTCAGCTAGTATATTAGGTCTGAGACCTGTCAGCTGTTCCTTATAAACATTCATCTTAATTCCACAGAATATTTATAATCTTTCCACAGATTATCTAACATTGCCTTAAAGGAGTTCAGAGATGGGGCATTCACTATTGATGATGGTAGTTTATTCCATGTATTCACCACTCTGTTACTAAAATAATTTTGTCTTGCATTTGCTTTACAAAATTTTCTTAAGAGTTTAAATTTATGACCCCTGGTATTGATATTTTGAGCAATGTTTAGTAGATCAAAGTTCATTGAATAAAATCCATGTGTATATTTGTAGACTTCAATCATATCCCCTCTTGTATGCCGATAAACCAAACTTGGTAAGTCAATGTTCCTAAGTCTTTCTTCATACAAAAGGTTTTTTAAATCATTCATTACTTTAGTAGCTCTCTGTTGAACTCCCTCAATGAGTTTTATGTCCTTGATTAGTCTTGGACTCCAAACCACATTAGCAAATTCCAAATGAGGTCTTACCGATGCAATGAATAAATTTTTCAGCATTTCTTTATCCATGTATTTATATGACCTCCATATTAATCCTAATATCTTGTTTGGGTTAGACAGTTGGAGAGGCCCCATCTGATCGATCTGCTGATAGAAGGCAATGGCTGAGAGTCAATCACCATTTTATTGATTCTACCAATTTATACATGAAGTTAATGAAAATTATTTCTACCAGTTTATAAAACCAAACCAATATTTATAGAAAAACTATTTGCTTAAAAATCATGCATACAAAACAAAGGGGGTTTGGCATTAACTAGCCCACAAGGGTTGCTATGCCATTAAACAAAATAATCAACCAACCTAACCAATATTTAATTCATGCTAGTATTAACTTATATTAACTTATCAGTCTCATAGGAAACACAAAAAACATTGAAATTCTTAATGAGAGTCTAAAAAAAGTTCTTGAAAAGGTTTTTTTTTTTTTTTTTTTTTTTTTTTCCAATCTGGTTTATGATCAAATTTGCTTTCCCATTGTTTAAGCCATCTACATGACAGCAGTGTCTTGAAAATATTGTAAGGAGCTTAATTCATTGTTTATTTTCATGTTGTTTTTTTTGTTTTTGTTTTTTTGTTTAGTTTTTTTTAAAGAAACATTTGGTGCTGTTAAATTGTCAACCAATACATGTTGCTTAGTGTTAACTATATATTAGATGTGTGCAAAGTGTCTACCATTTTTAAAACTATACTTTTCCACTGTATTCAATCTCTAGTTTAAAAAAACTACTTGTGTGTGTGTGTGTGTGTGTGTGTGTGTGTGTGTATCTGGTGAGTCTAGTTCTCAGTGTGAATATATTATATTTGTATATATGTTTTATATATATATATATATATATTGAGGATTTTGTGTGAAGCATGGACTGTGAAATAAATCAGAAACTCTGTTGGATGTTAATGATTAAGTTTCATTATATTTCATTCAATATTTCAGAAGCATGACCTTCCTTTCTCAAGATAATCTAGACTGACTGTTTTATGTAGCTTCTGGCGTCTTTATAGCCGAGATTGCTGGTCGGTTGGCTGGGGGCTGGGGATTGGGGTGTACCTCTCTAAGTAGATCATTGATGTTTGGATGACCTCTTTTCTAGTGTGTGTGTTTGCAAAGCTTAGCTAAGTTGTGATAAACTATCAGAATTGACAATGAAACACACTAATATTGTCCTACTGGCTTAGATTGTTAACAATTATACCATATTTTTTTATACTAATCTTTACCCTAACCCTTGGGAACAGTATTTTTACATACAAGTTATCTTTGATACAAAACTTTTTAAAAGAATCTTTAAAAAATCAGTTTTCAGTGATTGAGAGATATTAAGAATTCAAACACCATATTGATGAATGTGTTGTTTTATTTTTCTTTATCAGTAGATTATTCTAGAATAGCATCTTGATTTTTCTCTTCATTTTTCTTCTTCTTTGATTATGTCAATTTCTCCTCTTTTCATCCATAATTTTTATTCACTTTCCTTGCTAACTCCAACAACAATGCAAGTATCCCAAAATGGCTAAACAACATATTACAGATGTTTCTGTCTTAAACATAGACTTTATCTCCAAGATTTTTGGCATTTTCTGTTACTCTGCAGTCCAAGCAGATAACTGTCTCGGCTTTTCTATCACTAAATACATACAGGGGATGCGACTCTTGTACAGTGATTTAGATTTTTATCTATCCATTACCCAATGACTTGTCTAGTTTGGTTGAATCTTCCAGGAAAACTAGCTCCTCAGATCATAAGGGCACATAAGCTTCCTCACTATACAGTAAATAAATAATAAAAATAATGTAATTTATTGTGTACAGTGCTCAGGTGCACCACAACTCATCAAAGTCTCATGTCAGGTACACAGAATAATGTTGTGCCAGGAACCTGAACAGTTCACAGTAGTAATATGGATGTATGTGTGTGCATGTGTATGTGGAGAGTGGTATCAGGTATAGTGTTGGCGGACTACAGGAAGCATGGAGGCTTTGAAAGTTTCAGTGCTCTGGCAGCCTACAACAGATGCGGGCAGTTTATTCCATGTCTCCGCAATTCTGAGCGTGAAAAAATGTTTCCGAAAGTCACGTGAACAGTGCTGTTTTCTGACTTTGTAGGCATGCCCGCGTGTATTGGAGAGATGGAGATCAAAAAGGTGCTCAAGGTTGATGTTGTTAAGATGATTAATGACCTTATGAGCATTTACCAGGTCAGTTGCCAGACGCCGAAGTTTCAACGAATCCATTCCCAGGGCTGTGAGACGTTCAGAGTATGGCAGATTCCATAAATGATCAAGTTTTTTTTCTTTCAACACCACCCCCTTATTTTTCTTGCTTTTAAAGATTCAGGAAGGATATACATTTAGTACAATGGATATCATTTGTTTAAATACTCCAAATTATTTTTTTCAATTTTTTCTCAGTTAAAAAATCATGCTTTAGAGATTCAGAAAAATGGCTAAACAACATATTATATAAAGTTTTTTTTTCTTTCTTTCAACCCCACCCCTTATTTTTCTTCAGTTAAACAGTCTTACTTTTAAAGATTCAGAAAGGATATACATTCAGTACAATGAATATCATTTGATAAAAATAAAAAGTAATAATTCGGAGTTAAATACTCCAAATTATTTTTCTTTTATCATTATTTATTTTCAGTTAAAAAATCATGCTTTAGAGATTCAGAAAAAAATGTCTGTTTAATCTCCTTTTTTATACTTCAGATATGACTGCTTACTGCCAGGTCAGACTAAAACAAACCAAAAATTATTTCAGTATTGATATAAAATGAGTTTGATATAAATGCTTTCTGTATATTCATGACAAACTATAAATGTATGTTAGTTTTAATATAACTATTAAAAAAACAAGTTGGGTTGCTGTTTGAGTATTAAAATGTTGTAATCAAAAACCTTGCCTATTTTTTTTTTTTTTTTTAGAAAAGTTGTCCTAGGACTTTTGTAAAATATAAAAAATATTAATGAATCAATGAAGACCACATTGCTTCAAATGATAATTTCTGAGAACACAATTGATTCCACTTAAAAACATTACAAGCACTGTCTTCTATGCACTTAGAAATGTTTATAGTTCTTTTAGGAATTATTTCTTTTGATTTTTCTTTTTATTTGGTCACTCATCTAAGTCATCTTTTCACTTGGAATTTGAACTGAATAATCTACAATTGTATTGGGTGTGTGCAAAGTTCTCAATGTCCTCTTTTGTAAAACAAGACACCGAAGACCTAGTTTGTTTGTGATTTTTTTATAAGTTCTGCAAACTGAAGACCTAGAATACAAAAGACCATAAATCAGACAATATATTACATAAGCTTAACTTAGTAAATGACTACTCTACAACTGGTATTGTTTCTTAGTACTAACAATTTTAAGTAACTGTTCAGAAATAATAATTGAAAATGAATGAAAGACACATACTCAACCTTGGCATTTTTGTCTAAACTTGCACTTTCTCCACCAGACAAGAGGAAATACTTAAAAAAAAGATCCAGGAGAAAGCTCTAACCGCATCAGTGTGGATATGGCAGTCCTATATTGTGACATCTAACCGACAAAGTCTCGTGGTATCGTGAGATGCTGCTGGGGCGCTCTGGGTTAGTGGTAATGATGCTTCAGCCCCGAAACCATGCCTGAACCCAGAGTCATCATCTGATGAAGGCTTTGTTGGTTGCAATGCTACTGTGTAAATAGCAGTCATTTGTATGAAGATTATTACTATGTGATCTGGCTGTGTACATTATCATAGTTCATTCCCATTAAATCTTTTTGCTAAGCTTTGCTTAATATGACACAAGGCCACATAACTTGTTCTAATAACTTTCACTGAATTGGTAAGAATGAATCGGACTGAATAGCAATTTAATTATTGTATGTAGCTCAATGGTTAGAATGTAGGTTTAATGTTGTCTTTTGTGCTCTGATTTCATGCAAAAGCCAAAGAATCACTTAGCGAAAAATACCTGGCTAGAAATATAAGATTGTAATGCTTCCTCTGTAAACTGGATATCCTCTTTGTATATTGATATACAGTGATGCCTTGACTTGTGAGTTTCCTTTGCTTCTAACTCAATTTGCTTGTATATCAAATCAATTTTCCCCATTGAAATAAACTGAAATGACAAAAATCCATTCCAGTCCTCCTCAACACCGAAATTCTTAATTTTTTTTTTTTTTTTTTTTTTTTAATAAAAAATTATCACTGTATTGTATAAAAAAAAAAACAGAATGCAATGAATTATGTGCTGTAATGCAAATTGGATGTAGTTGTTTTGTACTGCTTGGTATCTTGTGTAGACTATTATTCTATGGGGGAATCCCTGTGGCTAATGTGCTGGACTGTGATATTGTAGTAAGCAAGTTCAAACTCCAGTTGAGCTATTATGTTCACTTTTGGACTAATACCCCTGGGAAAGGTATAAACCACTCCATCCTCTCAGCTATGGGTTAAGTAGAACCAATACTGTTCTTCAAGAATGGCTTTGGCATTTAATAACCCAAAATGGTTGATATGCCATTAAACAAAGAACCAAATCTCTATTATTTTGTGCCAGTCGCTACATGGTATGGTGTTGGATTAATTTATTTATTTTGGCCTTTTTTTTTTTTCTTTTTTGTTACATTGTTTAATGACATATCAACCTTTGTAGGTTATCTAATGCCAAAGCCATCCTTGTAGAAGAACAGTAGTGTTACTATTTAACCTCATAGCTGGGAGGATGAGGGTGTCCATAACTTTTTCAAGGGTATTAGTCTGAAAGCGAATGTAATTCATACTCACTTGTAAATGTCACAGTCCAGCACGTTAGCCACTTTTTTCTAGTGTTTGTAGGAGTGTTTAGTGATTTTTCAAAATGGCTGATAAAAAAAATAGAGCATGTATGATGCTTTTATTTCTTTTTGAAAAACTGCAGCTAAAATATTTGATGCTTCAAGGAGCTTTAGAGTATGTATTTACCCAACCCCTCCACACAAGCAGGATGTGACAGTCAAATTTGAAGCGGAGTTTAATAACAGGTTTTAATTCAGAGTTTTTAACATTGTTAGTATTAAGAAACAATACCAGTTGTAGACATTTTCTTAGTTATATTGTGAATTAATTACTTATAATTAAATGAATTAGGCGTGCATATTGGTTTAAATGTAAGGCGTAAACAAATCGAGAAAAATTCAATCTCTGTATGTACATTTCAGCCTATTAGGCCTCATGTGTTTACTCAATCAGAATTCATGGTCAATTTGACTTAGACCAGTTTCCGTACCAAGGTTAAAGATCCCAGTCTGCCCTACTATTTACTCATAGCTGTAGGGAGAATAGTTGGATTGTATGAATCCCTTTCCTGGGGGCAAGGAGCTTTAAAATAATAAGCTTTAGGTAAAACACCAGTGTATGAGTGATATTCCTCTTTCATGGTGAAATATTATTTAAAGACCAACTACAATGTGATCAGCCTTCAACATTGCTGGGATAATGAAAATGTTTGCTATGAAACCAATGAAGTTTGTTTTCAGACAACTGATGAGATATTTGAGCTAACTGGTTTATCTTGGAGTTCATGCCAGTCACTCTTAACTGAAGATTTGAAAATTAAATGCTTTTTTGTAATATGTCTGCCTAGTTTGCTGAGGGAAGATTTAAAAAGAAAAAGAAAGAAAACAATTGTTTAAATCTGTGCCACACTGTGAGTGAGCAAGTTTGAAATGACTCATAGATCCTTTTTTTTTTCTTTTTCTTTTTTCTTTTTTTTTTTCTTTTTCTTTTCTTTCTTTTCTTCAAAGTTGTAACCAAAGATGAGTAAATAATTTTGATTATTCAGCATTTTGTGCTATAAAACATACCAGATCTGCCCTATTTGTAGGTATTAAATGAAATCTAAACAGAATGCAGTTCATTGAAAGAATAAAATATCAATGTATACTTAGAGCAGTGATTCCCAACCTTTTTCTATTCTTGCACCCTTAAGTTTTGCTCTGACCTCGCACCACTATAATTTATACTTTTGTTCAAAAATATAGAATGTGAATCCATACTACAGTTTTATCAAAAGATCATATATATTTCACTCTCTAAATAATAATAATAATAAAGAAATGAAAATATAAATAATATTAATTACAAAAGAAAAAAATTTAATCTAAATTTGAATGGACACTCCCCCCCCCCCCGGGAATGATGCTCGCACCCCTGGTCGGGAACCCCTGACTTAGAGTTTATATAATCAAAGCATAACAAACTCTCTATCATAGTTCCTGTTGACAGAATTATTTATGTATAGACTAACACTTTGTTTGTTAATATGCATTCAAGATAGGATGTGTTTGTGGTGTAATGGTTATCATCACAGAAAATGGACACAGCATAACCAAGTTCAAATCCTGGACCTTGTGTCGTATACTGCTTGTGGTAGAGGGGGTTGGTAAACAGATATACAGTACCAATATTGACTGAATATATAATTTTGCTATTCTCCTTATTCTAATTAAAACTAAACTTCTCTCTCCAAGATTAAAGTCAGGAATCAATGCTACATGAAACACATTTTAATAAAACTTGATTAAAGGTTAAAATTTTAGTAATGGTTTCAGATAGGAATATAAACAAATTACACAGACGGGAAATAAAATTGCAATGTATTCAAACCCATTATACTCTAAAAAAATTGATCTTGTGTCACATCATGCTTGTGTGGAAGGTTTGGGTAAATACATATATTCATTCAACATGATATCAAGTTAGAATGCTATTCTTAATTGGTTAAATGAAATCCTTTCAAATTCTAAGAAAGTAAAAAGATATTTTGTACAATATGTTATGCATTTTTAATCATACATTTTTTGATAGATTAAATAAGTCTTTATTCCTGACAAAAATATTGTGTACAACATGCCAAACATTTAAAATTCATTTAAGTGAATAAAAATAAGTCAATTGAATCAAAAGTTTTTTTTTCATCAATTCAAAGAAAAATATTGTTTTTAAAACTATGAAAAGAGAAAACATGCTATAAAAATTCTTTTGAGTTTTTTAAGAAAATAACTTTTAAATTTTCAAATAACTTTTTTCGGGTATTGAAATTTCTTGATGTTTTAATTTTCATTTTTTAATGTGGTCTTCTGGATTTGATCTTTCTAGAAATGTAAAAATTAGGGACAGGACATTTTTTCTCCGCTACAATCTTAATTCATTAAAAAAAAAAAAAATTGAAAATTTTTTTTTTTTTTTTTTTTTTTATAAGATAAGCTATTCATTATAAAATTAAGTCCTTAATGAATAAAGTGTTGAAAATGTCATCAAAATGGGAAGATTTCCTGATTTTTGGTAATTGTTAAGACAATTACCAAAAATCAGGGAATTGTCCAATTAATTTTTTAAAATTTATCTCCCCTGATGAAAAGTGGACATACCTATTTTAAGACATTAAATTTTCTTAAAAAAAAAAAATTCTTGAGTTTAATATTTTATTTTTGTAGCCGCACAGAAAATGCTGTTTATATCATCAGACTATCCTTACAAAATATACTGACAATATAAGCAGAAGAAATAGAAAGATATTGTTTCAAATGTTATTTTATTCCAATTACAACTTGGGGAAGAGATGGGTGCCACTGATATACAGTCAGAAAAGTTCATTGAAGGAACATGAGAAAGAAGAGGATAAACAAATACTGGAATGGAAGAGGACCTCAGTTTCTTCAACTATACCAACACCCCCACCCTACCTTCCCAAACAATGACAGAGGTCAAGGGATAATTTAGGATGAAGTTAGAAAATCTCTCTCTCTCTCTCTCTCTCTCTCTCTCTCTCTATATATATATATATATATATATATATATATATATATATATATATATATATATATATATATATATATATATATATATATATCTCACTGAAAATAAGACAAATAATTTTTACTAGAATTATTTGCTAAAAACTCTGTAAACCTTGCATGATATACAGAAAAGAAGAAAAAAAAACAATTATCTACAATTATGAACATCTAAAAAGAAATTTACTCACTTTAAGGTAACTTTTAAACTCAGTGTTGTGTCACATCCGATTTAAAGAAATATTATAAACTGGAAAAGGCATCAAGAAGCATTGGCTTGTACATGAACTCTGATAAGACAGGGTTTATGTGTTTTTCTAAGCTGTGGCTGTATCAGTACTACTGTATGGCTGCACCATTTGGAGAAAAAGCTAGATAGGAACTACAAAAAGATGCTGCATGCTGTCTTGAACAAAACAGTAGCTATACGGCCACTTACCTCCTATCACACAAACCATTCAAATAAGATGAACAAGACATTCTGAGCAAATAAGGATAAACGCATACGGGATGTTCCCCTTTGGACTCCTACACATGGACACACCAGTGCTGGCCAACCATCAAAGACTTACATACAACAGCTATATACGGACATTGGATGCCCATTTGTGAGGACCTGTCATGAGTGATGACTGAGAGAGTGAGTCAAGGTAATATTATGATTAATTGCAAATAGATTAAGGAGTGTTTTATAATTAGCATTTCATATTTATCTCCCTTGAGAAAGTATAATGATCACTATGAGTACAAACACAGATCTCACATTATCATTACTTGGTTGGAAATTTCTTTATTCTTTAAATTTCTTTATTTTATTTCTTTATTTCTTTCTTTCTTTTTTTTTTCTTTTTTTTTTTTTGCTACTATGTGCCTTTTTGCTATGTTACAGTAATTGGATCATTATATTATAGGTTTTGAATATTCATTTCTAAAATATAGACTACCATTTATTGTGTTTGATAGTATAGTAAGACCCTCTTCTCTATTTACAGTTAAAATTATAGAAATAAGCAAATTGCTGCTTCCATCTCAGGACACTGGTTAGTTATAAACCAAATAAACACAAACACAGGAAGCAGTAAAAAAAAAAAAAAATAGCTAAAGACAACCACATAAAGATAGAAAATAGTCAGAGAATAGAAAAAAGAATTTAATAAATAAATACATAAAAACGATTATGGTATATAAATCACACCACCAACCCACCCCCAATTTAATATTACATTACTATAGAGGTCAATTTAGTACAACTAATGGTAGTCTAAGGCATCTGGATATAAACATTAGTATACCGTATACATCAGCTTCAGATTTAAGGCTTAAAAGATTTCTTTTCATTTCTTTTCGTTTTTCTTTCTTTTTAATTTTTTTATATTTTTTTTTTAAGTACTTTTTTGGGGGTAGTGAGCTCTTGAAATACAATTGTATATCTTTATTTTTATATACTTTAAAATACCAAGAGCAATGAATTAATTTTCTTTTTTTTCCAATACATGAATTTATACATTGTTTTGATAAGCAAGTGAAATTATTCCTGCACGTGTCTGGTGAAGTTTTATGCCTGTTAATCTCCTAATGCCATACTGCAAGATCCTGCAAATAGGGAAAGTATATATTTGTATTGTGAGTTAGTCACACCTTCAACTTTAAACATTCACATTGTACAATTTCAATGGGTTTGTGTGTTTTTTTCTATACATCAAGTAAAAACCTGTACAGCAACTAGTGTAATGAAAAGAAATCAACAAAACCTACACTGTAGTAAATTCACTTTCTACATTCATTTTTATGGGGGTGTTGACTAAAAATCTAAAACTACTTTCTTTTTTTATCTTTTTTTTTCCTTCGATCAACAGTGGGGGTGGTGGGCTCTGTTACTCTTTCTGACTCTCACTCTTTTTAGCATTAATGGTAAGTTATTCTTTTTTTTCTTCTTTTTTTTAATTATTGTTTAATCATTTTTTTTTTTTAAAGTTTTTGTTTAATATTCTTTGTGTAATTTTCTTATAGACATAAATAAAATAACTGTCTATTCAAATTCTCAGTCGTGTAAAACTATTAATCCTTTTTCTTTTTTTAATCATTGTTTAAATAAACACTCTGCCGTCCGGATTTAGTTGTCTGCTGTTATAAGAAAGACACATGTATTAATAAAAACTAAAAAGGGGAAATGGTGAAAGGAATTCCACTTTTTATTCCCTGTCAACCCACAATTTTAGAAAGTGTGAGATGACCGTAATATAGGTCAAGATGAGGATTTCCTTGGGACTGACAATATTACTTCTTCTTTTTAGGCCTAAAAGTGCTGCCATATGTTTTATTCATTTTGTTAGTTTTGTATTTTTTTTAAAAAAAAAAACTCGACACACGATAATAAGCTGTGATTACTGCTGTTCTCTTAATAATGACACCTCATTAGCAAACATCTAATCAGTAATTGGATGTAGTTTCATTTGATTGTGAAAAAAGTTAAATCTTTTTTTTTTTTCCACTGTTATATTTAGTATGAAGTTAGGAAAGTTTTTTTGTATTGATTTGAAATAGTGATTATTTTTCCATATTTTATTTTAGTAGTTAACATACTTCTTTGGTTTTGAATCATGTAACTTGTGGGTACCAATCCACTGTCTCTCTCTCTCTCTCTCTCTCTCTCTCTCTCTCTCTCTCTCTCTCTCTCTCTCTCTCTCTCTCTCTCTCTCTCTCTCTCCCCCCCCCCCAGGTGGATATTGCCAAATTAATATAAAGCCGGTCTTTGGGAAAAGAGATTGCTTTCGTATATTTCAAAATGAAGGTAACAGGATATTATTCATAATTACATAGCCACATGCATGTCAACCCTTGATTTATACTCACTAAATTGATGGGTTAATTTTTGAAGCTAAAGGTGGCCCCTTTTCCTTTCCATTGTGTTTTAATTTCAACCTTTTAAAAATTATCATTCTTATATAATTCAACACCAATCCCCCCACCCCACACTAAGAATTAGGTTTTCAAAATTCGACATAAACACAAGTATACGGGGGGGGGGGGCATTTCTCAACCTGAATCTATATTTCAAATTGAACATTTTTCTCTATTAATTTTTAATTTTTTTTATTTGCATTGGATTTAGGTTAATACCATTAGCTCAAGTCCCACTGTCAATTAGTGAAAAGAAAAATTATAGAAAAACAAAAGAAAAAAAACACACTCTTAATAAATTCATATGGAAAAAATCTATTGTAATGTGAATTTAATTAACATGAAAATTCTTTATATCAAATTTGATTTTGTACATCACCAAAGAATTAACAAAAGTTTTAATGGTTGAGATATTTTGTACAAGAACAGTAATAATATTCTGTTTTTTTTTTTTTAATAAACTTACTTAATTTTGCTTAAAGAGTTTTCTTTTAAAATAACATTTGAATTGTTTTTTTTAATACTTCATTGCTGTAAATAATAGTGCTCTTGTGTGTGTGTGTGTTGAGGTTAAAATTGTGTCACCAAAACAACTGCTTGTTCAAGCCTCAAACAAGTTTCTGAGTAGTCTGCTATTTAAATTGACAAAAGGAGCTTTTTTTTTTTCTCTAATAATATTGTTAAAATAAAAATAAATTTAAAAAAAAATTGAATTAATTCATTTTCAATTGAAAAAAAAAAAAAAAAAAAAAAAAAACTGTTACTAAAAAAAAAAAAAAGCAGTTACTAATGATGAACTTACCTATTTAAAGGGCCTACCTAAACAATTTGGTTCAGGCCAATAATGGCATCCCAATTAATCTTTCTGACTTTCATATGCACAAAGAACAATTCAAAGTGATTAATTTCCCTTGTAATTATAAATTACCTAACTTGACAAGGACTTTAGTGTTGTGATATTTAATTTCTCTGATTAGATGCAAAAAATGAATATTTTAGATGATGATAGGAAATTTCCTGAGTTGGCTGAGACTGTCCATCTGGAACTGATTATCCAAAAGGAACTTTTCAAATGAAATGCTTTGCCTAAAGATGTGTAGGACATAATTAAGCCCATAGGATCTCAACAACTAGTTAATTAAAACACATCAGACCAAACTGCCATTGTGTCCCTGTGGGGATTAAAATAAAATTTAAAATTTAAAAAAATAATAAACTCCCATGAGCCTTCATCAGAAAAACCCTCTGAGCATTCACGGGGAAAAAGGACCCACTTCCGACCCCCAAGAGAATCTCTTGGTTATTCGAGTTTAGGCCTTAACTGTGTCTAGTCACTACTACTGGCCAGGGAGATATTTCCTTGCCATGTGGTGGCTATGACCGGTGAATAAAGCCTAAATCATAAAACCACCTTTTGTCTCTGTCTCTTCCTGTTTCTTCCCTTGAATTCCTTCTTTTTCAACACCACCACTAAATAAGATGGGGTTAAAAGCAAAACCCCAAGAACACACACAAGGAATAACCACAGCCATCTTTTAAACATAAAACCTCTTGTAACCCCATACATATTTTATCTCAAATGTGCTCTACACAGCATAAACTAACCAGTTCTTCAGTTATTTTCTGAAAATTGTATTTCAGATTCTTTTAGAATTGCACTATTTATTCAAACTTGTGGCATTGGTTCATATGACTTTTTTTTTCATGCTCTTTTGATATTAGCTGGTTTTTTGTTTGTTCAAATGTTTCTCATAATGAGAGACTATTAGGATTTGTGGTGAGGTTTTTATATCCAGCTGTTCTGTATCACCTGCCAATTTGGGAAACTGTTTTTGTTCAATTGATGGAGGCTTCTATGAAATCTGTTGTGTTTAGCTTCAATAATGTGATATACCAAGAGTTTGATGAAGTTGCTATAGGTAGTTCTTTAGGTCCTTCCTTAGCCAATATTTGGGGGGGGGGTCCATGAGCAGTGCCTGTTTTTCACCCTCTTTTTTCTTTTGTCACATGGATAACACTTTTGCCAACTTTAAAACAAAATTAGAGTTGGAGTTTTTCCAGAAATTAATTTCACAAATTCTGCTCTCATTTTTACCATGAAGAAGGAAACTCTCTCCTCTTCTCTGATGTCCCAGTTGAAAAATCATTCTCAATTTCTAACATGTGTTTATCGAAAGGTGACTTTCTTTTTTTTTTATTATGTTTACATTGATATTGCTTTAGTCCATAGCCAAGGAAAATTTGGTGTTTATTTAGAATAATCTGCTGAAAAAAATGGTTTTGGTAATGTTTAAAAAGAAAAAAGAAGAAAAAAAAGATCTATAATGATAAGAATAAGTTTGTCATGGTGTTTTTTTATTTTTATTTATGAACTAAAAAAAAAAAAATGTCCAATCTTAAAAAGCAACCATATTGAGTTTTTTAACAGACAAAAAAAAAATGAAGCGATTTTTTTTAAAAATTTGTTTTAATGTTAAATTAATTTGGGTTAGAGTTAATTACCTCCCCATCCATTAAAAGAAAATCATTTTCCTGCTGAGATTCTATCAGGGTTTGATAGCAAAAATAAATGAAAAGATAATAAATCAAACTTATTCTTATCCGTTTTGTGAATGTAAGTACTACATTTCTATATAATTTTTTGATCATTACCACAAGTTTTCCAGCAGGCTATTCGAAAAAAGTACTTAAAATTTATCCAATTAGCACTCTGGTTTGTCAAGATTTGATCATTTTTCCCACCTGTAAATTGTAAGGAGGCACCCTAGTGTAATGGTTATCATCATAGGAAATGGATATGTCGACAAATCTTGGACTAGGCTAGTTGCATTTCACCTAGCGCAAATACCCTTGGGAAAGGTATTCATCCAACTATTATCTCTCCAGCTATGGGTAAACAGGGCAGACTGTGCTCTTTAACTTTGATGTAGTAACCAGTCATGGGGAAGGAAAAATTGACTTTGTGTCACATCCTTCTTGTGGTGGGGGGTTAGGTAAATACATACGCACCTTTTTAAGTTATTTGCTGAATTTGATTTTATCAACTATTTCTCTGAATTTTTGAGATGAGGCTTGATAATTAGTATTATTTGGATTATTCAGACTATTGTCCTCACCTTTATTATCTGTACAACGTTTTGGCCAATGTGCCCACCGGCCTTCTTCAGGTATTTCTTGTTGGACTAGAGAGCCTTCTCAAACTTGGGAACCTTCTTGTCATAATCGGGAGCCATCACGGAAAATTTGAACCCAACCCTTTATTCAATCCATGAGGGTATCCTGTTCTCATTCCGCTAACCATAGCTGGAGTACAGGTGTTAAGCTGTGTTAATTATTATTCTATGTTACTGTTGCCCATGACCAAGATTGAACCTGCAGCCTAGAGATAACTGTCACTTAAACTGTCTTAACCCACACCTTTATCCACTATGCTATGTTTCCAATTGGCTGAAACGTTGTACAGATAACAATAAAGATGAGGACAATAGTCCGAATAATTCTGATTTTATCAAGTCTGTCATTATTAAAATAGATATCCTGAAGATATGTTGTCAAAATGTATCAATATAAAAATCATTAAATTTTACCAGTGTGGTCCATCTAAGTGTCTAACTTATCTAAAACTTCCTTAGCTAGACAATTTCAGTCTTCGATTGTTCAACCAACTAAAACACTGGCATATTTGCTTTCCTTCTGTTATTCTGTTTGACTCTAGAAAAGCATTTCCATCACATTCCTTTCCTTCAGATTCCTTTCCCTTCAGAAAACTTCTATTTTTTTATGCCAGTCTGACTCTTGGGATATATCAGACAAACTTCTCGGTGGTTAGAAAACAAAATTAAGCAGCACGTCCTGTCACGTGTACGACAACACCACTTTTTAAGTACATCTTGTTGGTCCAGGCAGAATTTGGACACCAAAATTGGACAGTAGTTGAAAACTCCAATCATGCTGCTGCCAACACAAATAATTGTTTTAAAATTTAAGTGTGGCTCGGTCACCTTTCCACCTTAGAGTCCTTGAATCTATTTACATCACTGTTCACCAGCCTTATATAGAAAGAAAGAATTTCTGTTCTATCTTTTTGAGGAGTCTGTTGGGAAACAGAAATAAATAAAAATTTAAGATTAATTGTATATATTTACCAAAAGTTTTGTCATACCTACATTGTTTGTTTTTTTTTTTTTAATTTAAGGTAAAATAATTACATAATACAACCTGAAATTCTAGAAAATAATTTAATTTTTACAGTTTTTTTTTTTGTTTTTTTTACATAATTACATAACTTTTATATTAGTAAAACAAAAAGTAATGAAAGTTAAAACAATATGTCGGGTTGAGAAGACTTTTAGACCATATATACAATTAATTTTTTAATTTATTTCCTTTCTGTTTAATTTTTTTAAAGATTCTTTATCATTATTTAATGTTTTATCTGTTTTTAACAATGCAATTTTTCATTGTTCTTTCTGCTGGTTGCAAAAGTGATTCCTTGTCTTTTGTTGATTAATTTGAATTCTGAATTCCTACTTTATGTGACATACACTCCTCACAACATCCACTATCTTGCACCGAGTTGATCAATGTCAGTCTTTACCTGGTTGGCCCACTCTGGTGTGTCCATGGAAGAATGTAATTTATAAGTTTGTCCTTACTTCTCCAGCAGTGTCTTGTTTATCTTACTTGAATGGTTTGTGTGATAGGAGGTAAGTGACTGTATAGCTGCTTTTTTGTAGAGTGCTACTTCCAGGATTTGTTCAGGACAGCATGCATCATCCTTGTGTAGTTCCTATCTAGCTTTCTTTTCCAATCATTTTGTTAAAGTCCAAGTGATGTATATATATATATATATATATATATATATATATATATATTTGGGATAATATGTGCTTAATTGAAGTCAAACCTAATTTTTTTGAAAGTTAATACATTAATTATTAATTAGGCGGGATTTAACTACTTAAATGTAAGGCTAAACAAATCGAGAAAAATCAATCTCTGTATGTACATTTCGGCCTAGATTGATTTTTCTCGATTTGTTTAGCCTTACATTTAAGTAGTTAAATCCCGCCTAATTAATCATTAATGAATTAACTTTCAAAAAAATTAGGTTTGACTTCAATTAAGCACATATTCTCCCAAATATTGTCGGCTGAAAATAGCCATATTTGTTTTTATATATATATATATATATATATATATATATATATATATATATATATAATGTCTATTTTGTCATATCATGGCTCTTCAGTGCGGTTAGACTTTACAGGCTGCCTAAGGCCTGGATTGAAACTCTACTGATTTTTCATCAGTCAGAATCTTTACCAACTGGGCCATCAGCACAACCCACATACAGAAGGGAATTTTACTGATATAAATATGTACATACATATAAGTATAAGGTATTAGCGCTATGTGAACTGTGGCTTCGTCCAGGAATTGAACTCTGGTCGACGAGTCCATTTCCTACAACTCTAACCAGTACACCACCACACTTCCCTACATGAAAATAATTCTGTCATAAACGGACATTATTATATTAGGTTTAGCTCAGTTGGCAGAGCATTGGCCTAGGGATCGCAAGGTTACAGGTTTAATACCGGTCCTCACCAACTCAGTGCATTACAGTTTGGGTAATCTGATCTGTGCAATAAAGCATTTGGGAGCTGACGGTAGGTGTGGCGCTCCACATAAGGGTAAAAACAAAATCTCCCTGGTCTAACACTAGCGAAAAGGGGATAGACTCCTCCACTGTTCGGCTGATACTGACAATTAGCCACTCTGCTGAGTTTACTACTATATAGATAAAAATAATTATTAACATACCCATCTATGGGTTAAATGATTATAAACAAAATTGTATTATCCATTAAGAATTGATTTATTTCAAAACTTTATTGGCATTAAATGACCCACTGAGGTTGATATGCCGTAAAACAAAACCAAACCAAACAATTATTAACTCTTCAAATTTGCTCACTTCACACACACATCAGTCTCTGATTCATGAATGGAAAGCTAATCTTTTTTTGTGCTAATTCTTACAATATAGACCTTTTTTAACTTTATTCCCCACCACCCCTGGATTAAGCAATGCCCCACCCCTCACAATATCATGGCAACATACATGAATAGACCTAATAATATAATGAACTTCTTTGGATAGAAAAAATATTTCTGATCAATAAACCACTTACTACCTCACCAGAAATACAAAATTCATCATAGAAAGAATTAGAAAAAAAAACAAAAAACAAAATGAAATGTCTTCAAACCCTGTCCCCAAATGGCTTTAACAAAACCATCTTAAAAACTGTTTGTTGTTGGGGGATGTGATGTACCACATAAACAAACAAACGTCTGTTAGATATTTAATTTAACAATTGCTATTGGATTGAAACATTCCCCCCTGAAACAGTGGACATTAGGGTAGGTCGATTTTGGAACTGTAATCTCTCCCAAATGGCAAAAATTGCAAATTAATATAAAGAATTACCACACAAAATATTTTTCTTTAAAACTTTGCCTTCATTTGAGGAAATAGATTTCAATCTTTTAAAATGTTACAACTCACTTATTAGGTAAAAAAGCATATCAGAGGTGTAGGGGCATATTTTCAAATTGAATTCTACTTATATTTTATTTGTTTCCTTTAAAATGACAAGCTTTTCTATTTTAACTGAAATTGCAAAATTTTCCAACCAATTTCTAGGGTAAATGTTGCGAAAATAAGAATTTTTGGTGCGTTTTAGAAGCTGTTCCTTTGATGCTATTTTGTCAAACAATAGTGTAAGTAAGAGATCTAGTTTTTGGTATAAGTATTCATTATACCAACACAACTTTCACTGTTTGAGTGAATTTGATATTTTTTTAAAGTGAAAAATCAACCTACCCTAGTGGACATACCTTTTCTCTGAGAGCACCATCTACTCGTTGTTCATATTGCCTCATATGTTGGGATTGTGACAGTTCAAAAATATTTGAATACTAAAAATAATCATTTAACATTTGAATATGTCAGATATTGGTTCATTTTTCATGGCAATTTTATATTATCTTATCTTGTAATCAAGAATCCCTAATTTTTAGCCACAAAAAGGTGTTATCATATATTGCAATGCTTATATTCAAAAACATATCTCCTGTATTGAATGCCTACTTGTTTTTGTGGTGAAAAATTGGTATTAAAATGTTGTTGATTACAGAAATTATATATATATATATATATATATATATATATATATATATATATATATATATAAAAACCTGGTAGAGCTCTCTGGGGGCAATTTTAATTGACTTTCACTGCCAACATAAAGCAATGATCGTCTGTTGTTTACAGATTTGATCTCTCTGGTGATTGTAAAGTATATACACAGATGTATGTATTTAAACCATCAAAACACCACTCCTTAATGCCAGCTGTTGATGACCAAGAGGTTAATGGATCGAGCTGATGTAAAGTCAGTCAGGTTTTGCTCCTGGTCGGAGGTAGTTGCTGTGTCTAGCCACACTGATGAGACGTGAAACTTTGAAACACTCTGTCTGTGGATGACTTATTTTCCCAAAAATTGTCGGCAAAAAGCCATATCCAAACACACCGTGTTTACATATCATATATATATATAGTCTTTGTCAATATCATGATGTCATAATCTTCTGAATTATAAGTAAATGATCATCTCAGAAATGAAAACCAAATAATGACTCTTCTTGCTGACTATCAACTCACTAGTTGCCAAGCACTTATTCTTTGCTGCTATCTCTTTTTTAAATCTTACAAATGATTCTAACATGCTTATACTACTACTATAATTATTTTACAATCATTAAAATAAACTTGACTGCTACCATGTCCTGCATGAAATTGTATTTATATCAACATTGCTAATATTTGCTTGGCTACATGATCTCCTAGATCAACTATCCATTCACAACAAAATGCTTATTGTCAGGATTAATATCTTTATTTGGTAGTATTTTGCTACTGGTAATATATTTAAAATTTAGTCTCTTACCTTCTACTATTTGAGGATAATATTAACAAAACCAACTATGCTTTTTGTTTACCCTCATGGACTGAGGGCCACTTGGTCAGTTGTGGGTTTATTTTTATAATCCAACATTTTGGGTTGAGTACTATTTTACCATGCTCAATATTTCAAGCGGAGTGTATTTTAATTTGTATGGTAAGTACAATATTTCAGGCTGAGTAATATTTTACTATACACTGTAAATTCAATTTCAATTTGGAAAAAACTGTCAGATACTAATAAGATTTAGTTATACTAAACCTTTTATCGTTAGGTGTCCTGGGTATGACACTAAACTGCATCTAGTAACCTGGAGTGGTAGTGCCAGCTAGAGTCCCATCTCTGGGTCAAATAGATATGTTTGCAAGTTAAGGTAAATTATTTGTACCAGTTTAATGATACATATGAAGTTAATAAGAATTATTTCTACCAATTTGTTTATACATCTGAAGTTAATGAAAAATTCAACAAAATTATTTTACCAATATATTGATTGATACACATTGAGTTAGTGAAAATTATTTGTATCAGTTAATTGATAAATATGAAGTTCATGAAAAATCTAACATAACCACCTTTTTTTTTCTTTTCTTTCTTTTTTGTTTTAATACAATGTAGTTATTTCTTCTAATTTATTGATATATATTTAGTTAATGAAAATTATTTCTACCAATTTGTTATAAAAATGTCTTTGGCATAAAATAACCTAACAAGGCTTGACATGCCATAAAATCCAACCTTTTATTATTAGTATGTGACATTATCTTCTGGAGTCTAAAAGATTGAATTTACAACAATTCACAGCTTTTATGACAATTTTTAAAAAAATGATACAGGTAAATTTTTTAATGGGATTTTTGGTTGATTTTTCTTTTTTTCTTTGAGCTCAGGTAGAATGTATATTGATGACCAAGTGACCTACCTGTTCATAATGTTAATCAGCCTACAAGCATGATTTTTAATGTTCTTCCTTTCTTCTGCAATTTAAGATTAAATGTTTATATGCAGTTTTTCAAAATATTGGTTACAGTTCAGATTTGAATATTATATTTTTTATTATTTTTAATATTTCTATTATTTATTATTTCATTTTTTTTTATTTGTTTATCATTTTTTATTGCTCTAGTTTAAAGACAGAATTCATTTTAAGAAGAAAAAAATCTCTGTACCATCTTAATTTTAAACCCCAAAAAAACAAAATTTGAACATTATCAAAACCAAAAATATAAAACTTATCCATAAATTCCCAAAACATTGTTAATTATCTTCAAGCATGCTATTCAGTTACCTT
This sequence comes from Doryteuthis pealeii, assembly GCA_023376005.1. Classification (NCBI taxonomy): domain Eukaryota; kingdom Metazoa; phylum Mollusca; class Cephalopoda; order Myopsida; family Loliginidae; genus Doryteuthis; species Doryteuthis pealeii. The sequence goes on along the minus strand of CM042141.1, from coordinate 118,335,652 downwards.
TTTATCTTTCATATTTTTTTTTCTTTTTATAAAACTAATTTTAGCTAATCCATTACTGCTTATTCATTTTCACAATATTGAAATGTATATACTGTATAATTAGATATCACAATAGGCAAATTTTATGCATTTATACATTTTTTTCATTCTCATCATTAGTTTTGCTATCAACTACTAAAAACAAATCTTTTATTTTATTTACCAAAACCTGAGAAAGTTTAATTCTAAACATTTATTTTCCTGCTTGGAACCATCTAATAATTCCCAATAATATAACATTGTTCATATTGTGGGTTTAGCAACAACTTTACTCTTATTACATGCAGGCTTGTATAAAACTTCCTCCATAAATTTTTATAGATACAAGTGTATGGCAAAATCATTTCCGTTTTATAATTATCAGTGAAAGATTCACAGGTCTGAAAATTAATTGAAATAATCATTATTCAGCTGTTGTGTCTGTGACAGTCAATTAAAAGAAATACAATACTGCAATAGCCTGAACAGTACATTTTTGTATGGTTTTTAATATAGTACAATAATTTGTATGCATGAAGAAAAAAATACATAGGCAGTTACTATCAAGTGTTTGTGTAGGGTTACCAATGCCAATAAGTATATTTGCAGTTTTACTGAGTAACAACATTTTACCTTAATGTATTTTCACTAAACTGCAGGGCTGTAGAGTCTGAGTCGTGGTTGGAAACAGTTAAGGGGTCACTGGAATCGGAGAAGACATACTCCCAGATCCACTCTGACCCATTATAACAAAAATGAAACAGTTTAATAGGCCAACATATGCTGCATAACATATAAAAAGTTTATCAAAAAAATATTGACTGGAACAGGTTGAACTGTAGTAGTTTCTACTTGCTCCCTAGAAACACCTGGAAGTAGTTTGATGCACCTGCAAATCTGGTTGCATTAACATGTGGTGTTCTTGCAGGAAGAATAGTTTGTTCTGACTGTATAGGTATCAGTGCCAATATATCTGCATCAATATAACAAGTTTACCAGAATGTCCTGGAAATGACGTTAAACTTTATCTGATGGTGAGGTTCCAGGTTTGGGGAATGTGGAGCACCCCTTCATCACTATTGCTCCCTGGTCATCTCTGACCCGGAGTGGTAGTACCTGTTAGGGTCCCATCTATGGGTTAAATAGAAATACATGAGTTTATAAACAAAACTGTATTATCCATTAAGAATTGATTTATTTCAAAATTTTATCGGCATTAAATGACCCACTGAGGTTGATATGCCAAAAAAAAAAAAAAAAAAGTTTACCAGATGAAACAGATTCTGAGTCTTATTTATGACAGCCAGTGACCATTTGGATTATGTCGGTTGTAAAATGTTAAAACTGTGAAACCTCACTAATTAAAGTAGATATTTACCTAATCTGTTTGCGATAGATAGGATGTGACAAGGTCACAAGTATGGGACATCCAGTGAGGATCAAACTCGCTATTCATAAGTAATGGATCTGCAAGACTAACTTGGTAGCCATTACACCACAATGAGATGCCCCACTAATTAAAGTATTTTATACTTTGTTCCATAATTTGGCCTGATTGTATCATTTGTGTTTTATGTATGATTGTTATGTAATAAAAAATTTTAAAAAGTACAACCTTCTTCTGGATGAAATTTTTAAAGATTGAAAAAAATATATAGTCTGATTTTATTATTTGTGTCAGCAGAAGCTTCATCAACTGTGAAAAAAATATCACCTACATAATTACTAGAGTTCAATAGCCTATTTGAACTTGTTCCATTCACTATTATTTGGTAGATTTTTAATATGCCAGGCAGTGTATTGGTTTATGAAACACCGTTTCATTTCTGTTATAAATCTATAATAAATCAGCTGTATATTCTTCATACATTGTCCTGACAATAATCGAGAAGAAAAAAACATGAAGGAATTAAAATAAAACAGAAAAATGATTTCTGATTATTCTTTTTATCTATAATAGAATAGGACGTGGCACAAGGTTGCGAGTAAAGGGTATCCAAAAAGGATCGAATTCGCTATTCAGTAGTATGGGATCTGCAAGACTAGCTTGCCTATGTAAAGGTTCACTAGATGTACTCATCTTCATCTTGAAGGATTAATGAGGTATAAAATATAAAAGTAAGTTTTGTGAGATGATGGTCTTGAATCAATATTGAATCAAAATGGCAAAAGGAAACAACTGGACACTAAGGACATAAATGTTTGACACCAAACAATTAATAATTAGCCAATAGTGGTGTGAGGTACAGACTTTGCAATGATTAGGTCATTTCACAACAGGACACTAAGGACATAAATGTTTGACACCAAACAATTAATAATTAGCCAATAGTGGTGTGAGGTACAGACTTTGCAATGATTAGGTCATTTCACAACTGGACACTAAGGACATAAATGTTTAATTAGCCAATAGTGGTGTGAGGTACAGACTTTGCAATGATTAGGTCATTTCACAACAGGACACTAAGGACATAAATGTTTGACACCAAACAATTAATAATTAGCCAATGTGGTGTGAGGTACAGACTTTGCAATGATTAGGTCATTTCACAACTGGACACTAAGGACATAAATGTTTGACACCAAACAATTAATAATTAGCCAATAGTGGTGTGAGGTACAGACTTTGCAATGATTAGGTCATTTCACAACAGGACACTAAGGACATAAATGTTTGACACCAAACAATTAATAATTAGCCAATAGTGGTGTGAGGTACAGACTTTGCAATGATTAGGTCATTTCACAACAGGACACTAAGGACATAAATGTTTGACACCAAACAATTAATAATTAGCCAATAGTGGTATGAGGTATAGACTTTGCAATGATTAGGTCATTTCACATATTGACTAAAACAAATCTTGGAAATTTAGAGAATGACTAGGAAATGTGTACAAGTAATTTAATTTTATACCATTCCTTGAAATTTTTAGCATTCTATAAAACACCCAGGTTTTAGACTTTGTTGGTAATATATACAAAGATGTGCTGAAAAGTTCTAGGCTCAACCAAAATGGCAATGACCTAGAGCCATGAAATGGACAGACTATTCTACATCTTGCTGTTCAATTTGGCACCCTTTTCTTAAGTTTCTTGAACCCTTGAAAAAAAAAAAATTTTCAGCACCCTTCATATATTATCAATTTTTCATGAAAGGAATATCATAAGGTCAATATATATTATCTATAACTATTCTAACTTCTATAAATTTGAAATTGGTCACAAAAGAAGTCTTGCTTATTCTTATTTATCAACTGTACTTAATAATGATAAACTAGCACAAAGAGTACAAGACTAGGCATGACTGGGTGGGAAAGGTAATCCACTGGGAATTATGCAAGAAATTAGCTTTAAATATACTACAAAATTGTATATGCACAAACCAGAATCCGTCCTAGAGAATGAGATGCATAGAATGACTCCTAGAATTCTCTGGGATTTTGAAATACAAACAGATCACCTAATCTCGGCCAGTAGACCAGGCCTAGTATTAACAAGAAAAAAACAAAACAAACTTCACATCCGGTGGATTTTGCCATTCCAGCAGACCACAATAAAAATGAAAGAAAATGAAAAGATAGACCAATACTTGGACCTTGAAAGAGAACTAAAAAAACTGGAACATGAAGGTGAAAGTTATGCCAATTGTAATTGGTGAACGGTCTCCAAGGATTTGGAAATCAGAAGAAAAATCAAAGCCATTCAAACAGCATTGTTGAGATTGGCTAGAATACTCAGAGGAGTCTTGGAGATTTGAGGAGACTTGCTGCCACCCAGACTTCAGTGAAAGACTCACAAGGAGTAATGATGATGATAATGATAATAATAATAATAATAATAATAATATCATCATCATCACAGCCTGATCTCTTCCTCACCATCATTGCATCTTGGCTAAAACTGTTGGAACAAGTGAGGTTAAACTTTGAGTGTTGCAATTTGTGTTCGTCTATAGATGACACCAGGTCACAAGTAATGTCATTGTTGGGGTAGCCTAAAATCAGTATCACCCAGACAGCGAGAGAGTCTATCCCTTTTTCTCTAGTACTAGACCAAGGAGATTGTTTTAGCATCTGAGGTGGAGTGCCACACCTACCATCAAGTAATGTGAAAGGAATAATTTCTGTCTTCCACTTTAGAAATGTCAAGAAGATGATTAAAATTACTGTCTTTAGAGTTGACATTCCAGGTTTAATTTTCTTTGCTTTTTTTTCCCCCCACCTCTTTTTTCCCCCACCTCTTTTTATTTACTTGCTCTAAATATTCATATACTTACATGCAGCTGCAACCAACCAATTGAAGATGGTAACTAGAGTTTCAAGATGAAGAAGGTGTAAGTCAATCTGGTGATTTAATTAAGAATTGCCACATCTCATTCTTAATTGTTGATTCTTCCTGTCATTAGGACTGTATCAACACCCCAGTCACTCCCCACTCAACTTATTGGCCATAATGATATTTATATATGGCTTTATTTATATAGATACACACATGGCCAGCTGTTATTATGCATCCACAACAGTACTGATGTTTCAGTTTCATCTTTCTAGTATATTGTTTTAATTGAACTTGAAAACAACTGAAAAATTACTTCTGTATCTACATTTAAATTTAGACTTGCTTAGACCCATAAGTATATATTTACCCAACCCCTCCTCACAAGCAGGATGTGATACAAAGTCAGTTTTTAAGCAGAGTTTAACAGATTTGAATTCAGTTTTTTTCCTTCTACACCGGTTGCCATAGCAAGGTTAAAGAGCCCAGTCTTCCCTACTATTTACCCATAGCTGGAGAGAGAATAGATGTTCATACGTTTCCCAAGGGTATTAAGGCTATTTCAAATGCAACCAGCCTGTCCAGGATTTGAACTCGGTTTCATTTCTCACAACGATAACTATTATGGCCAAGTTACACTGAAAGCACCAGTTCCCACTAGGTCAGTGAAGTTAAGCAGCGATGAGCCTGTTGAATACTTAATTGGGTGACCACTTAAGCAAGAGCAGATACTGTAAGCAACCTGAGTCCTTTGTTCATCAAAGTGACTTGATTCGGCATTGAATGACACAAAAAGGGTTGATATGCTGTAAAACAAAACAAACAGGCAATATGACAATAACCATTACACCACAAGCGCTTCCAGAACCACAAGTACCAACAGATTAACTTTGGATTCTTTTTAGAATAATAATATTGACATTTTGTAGAAGTGCCATTCAGAATAATTCTCAATATACAATATTCAGAATTATATCATCATCACATCATGCTGATAGTACAGATACACATGACTCTGGCCACCCGTCCCTATCAGTCATCATCCCTGACAGATCTTCCACATAGCATCCAGAATCCACACTTTGTTGATTGATGGTCAGCCTACACTGATATGTCCACGTGTCCGTTTCCATAGGTGAATGTCACTTATGAGTTCATCCCTGCTTCTCCAGCAAGTCTTATCTGGATAGTTTGTGTAATAGGAGACAAGTGGCGATACAGTTGCTTTTTATTTTTTTTGTGGTGTGCTACTTCTATAATTCTCGTATGATAGATCCATGATGATGTTTGTAAACAGGTAATTTTCTCTTATCTAGACCCTATTGCCCTTATGGCAAGCCCCAACCCCTTTTTATCATATGGGTGCTAGAAGGCGGTGGCTGCGGGTCTACATGTCCTGGGAAACATTAAACTCTATCTGATGGTGAGGTTCCAGTTTTGGAGGTTTGGGGAATGTGGAGCACCCCTCCATCACCATTGCTCCCAGGTCCACTCTGACCCGGTGTGGTAGTACCTGTTAGGGTCCCATCTATGGGTTAAATAGAAAAATGTATTTATAAACAAAATTGTATTATCCATCAAGAATTGATTTATTTCAAAACTTTATCGGCATTAAATGACCCACTGAGGTTGATATGCCTCAAAACAAACCAAACCTTATAACAATCACTTATTTACACACCCGTGGATTAGGCCTTCATATCAAGAGCAAGGGATCATCCAGTGCGTTATACTCATTCACACAAAATGTTGGGAGGTCGAGGCAGTGCCTTCTCCAAGGGTGGAATGTCAGTACCCATAAATAGTAAAAAAATATCTGTAAAATTTTTTTTCATTGACTCTATTAATGAAATTATTGTATGTAATGTAGTGACATAATTTTCTAAGATTTTATTTAATCTTTTTTTTTTTTTTTTTTTTTTTTTTTTGAGGAAAGAAAATTGGTAGAAAAAGGAATTACGTTGATTCTTGACATTATCAGAAAGCTTATTATTTGGTACAACTGTTAGTTTAGATAATGTCACTAGCTACTTGTGTAAGTGCTGTAGGCGGATGAAACACTTAAAATACTCCTCTCCATCATCCACCACTTTTGCTATTTCCTAAAAAGTCAATAGTGAGGTGGCCAGTGTTTGTTTAGGGTATTGTGTGTTTGTGTTGTTGGTTTTTTATATATACTAATTTATATATATATGTGTGTGTGTGTCCTTACAGTCACATGTATATAGACATAATGGAGATAGAACAGCTTAAAATAAATATGGAATACTGGTTACTAGATTTTATATGAAGAACCTTAGCTTTTGAATTACTCTGCTTTTATTATCTTCAAGTTTATTATAACTTGTGTAGGTATTTTTGAATAAATTGGAGAATTGAGAGAAGAGTACCTTTTTAAGGTAAGGTCACACTTCCCTTAAAGTGCTTAAATTTTGTATTTTGTATTAAAAGAAAAACGTCTTTATAAAGTAAATAGACGTTTTTCTTTTTATCATAGATTTTATGAATATTAAACTAACAAGTGACAAAATATCTGTAACTTTCTATGACCAAATTTTCCTTCTTGAAAAATGATGTATAGTTAATCTAATCAATTTGACCCCTTGAATAGGATTTTTAGACCTTTTTAAATATTCATTCCTTCCCTTTGCCACATAAACCAAACCCAACAAGTGTTTATAATGTATGTGTTCCCCATAAGAAAAATTACTGTTATACTTGGTGTTAAATCCTTATATTTTTTTACAAATATCAATCAAATATTAATATCAGAATGGTTACTTTTCCGACAGTGGATCAGTATGATTTTTAAATCTCATTACCAAAGTGTAGAGTTCATACAATTTATCATTAACTTAAATGGTTCATTTCAAGTTTGCACCCCCCCCCCCCCAAAAAAAAAAATGTTATTATTATTATTTTTCTCAATTCTGGTAAGCACAAAAGTATGTTCTAACTTATGCCTGAGATTTTCAGTAAAAATTTTGTCTGCTATAATTTTTATCAAATGTCTTTCATTTAATATCAAAAATTATTTTGTGTATATTTTTGTTTTGTTTTTGTTTTACTCTGTAATACTTTTATGCTACTCTTGTGTATATATTTCAAAGAACAACACACTCAAAAATTCTAACTGGTAGTATCATCATCATCATCATAATTATTTTAAAAAATGAATGGCAATTATAAACTCTTATATATTTTTTGCCTGTTAGAAGCCATATTTTATTTTTGGCTCTACATCTATTTGTTTTTGTTAATTTGACTTGTGTGTTTGCTTACAAATAACTTTTTCTTTCTTTTTATTTTAGCAAAACTTCTTCTTACGATGAAGAAGTGAAAAAACTTTATGAAGAAATGGAATATCAAATCAAGAAAGAAAAAGATACTATTTTAAGTAAGGTTAGTCCATCATGATTCTTTTCTTTTTCTTTTCTAATTTTATTTTTGTATTTAACAAAAATATCAAAATGAACTGTACTGGCATATATTCTATATTGCATCTGTAATAGATCTATAGGGATCGGCCCCTATATTTTTAAGGCATGTGGAATTGACCAAATTAAAATAATTAAGTTTTCTTAAATAACTAGATTTACAATGGTATGTCATGAGTTTAGAATTAGGTAAACAAAAGAGAATCGAAATAATATTAGTTTGGAAATATTTAGAAACAATAGAAACAATGGTTTAAATTCATCCAATAATTTATGTCACCAGAATTCCACAGATACCAAAATCATTCGATATTGCATCATTGCAAATCACCTGATATTTGAGGAATATTTTAGCTTAATGATCACAATAGACAATAACAAAAATAGAATTATAAAAAGACCCTTTTAGCTGAAAGAAGGAGACACAGAGACAATGAGGAGCTTTCGCTCTTCCTGACTCAACAGAGTTGGAGAGGATGCTCCTAACTCGACAGTGGGAACGTCCGAAAACATCAAATACGACTCAACAGGTCCATCTATCTTTTCGTCTCCTATTTCTCTCTCTCTCTCTCTCTCTCAACAACAACAACAACAACTTTCAATCACAAGTTCAATCACAGACAAACTACTAATATGTTGGCACAAGCAACACAAACACCAGGTCACAGTTGTCACACACAATTAGACTGCAACACCACTGAAAGAATAATGAAACTATATTAATTGTATTTATGTATATAAAGTTTGTTTCCTTTATCAATGTCTTCTTCTTTTGTTACCTATGGAAACTACATTTTCCGTAGTCTTATACATATAAATTGTAGGGACCCATAACTCGGATCTTCAACTCCTCAACCACTCACTCACCAAACAACCAGGGTCCCTACAGATCACAACAAAATTTAAATCTATATTAGTAATTAGCAAGATTTTGTTTGGCTGTCCTTTAAAGATAGTCTACAAGATATTACTGAATTTTCATATTTTTTTTTATTTTGACAATTAAGAGATTTATCAATTTAAACATTTTTGTTTTTATCCAGATTAACAGGACTTACCTGTTACTTACTTTTAAGATGGTAACTGATTTTAAGCTGGATAGTATGTCTAGGGAATGAATAATACTGACCAAAAAGAAAATGTAAACAAATCTTTTAAAGTTGCACTCACAGAAAAATATTTCTTTTATAACTCTTCAGAGATTTTTCACAGAAGAGTATCAACTTCATAAGATATTCATAGTATAAAAAAACATGTAAATCTTTTATATTTGTAATAATAGGATTGCCATAATTTTTTAATTACAAGAGACAAAAAAATGCTAAAGACAAAAAGTAATGGATTAGTTGTCTTACTAAATTGTTATTCACATTTAATTAGATATTACTAGTTTGGCTTATAGGTAGGCATTCAAGTTAGAAATATTGGATACTTACATAGCATTCATTATTGCTTTAAATGAAAAAAACAAACATTATGAAAGTAGAATTTTAAAATTCTTATTTTAAAAAAAACATTGACAAAAAACTTCTAAAGAGAAAAAATAATTTATTAGTTGTTTTACTAAATTGTTATTCCCATTTAATTAAACATTTATTCATTAGGTTTATAGGAAAAAAGAATTAAATATAGCAACAACAACAATCATTACAATGCAAACAAGATTGTTCTTATGCAAATAAAATATCTCATTTGCATGAGTGCACTGTTTTACTATGAGAACCTCTTTTATTTGATTTGTTCTTTAGAATTCTAGTCTGTCTCAACTGGTAAGAGATATTTTTTTTTCATTCTTCTTTGTTTTTGCTATTTCAGTATTATTTACTTTCTTATGAATGTAATACTTTAAAGAAATTAAAGACATTGTAATAATTATTATTTCAAAGAAGAATTTTTAGGTATAATAAATAGGATTTGTTTAGGTGTGAAGTTTTTATATTTTTATTTTATAGACTTTAAAAGGTTTATAGGGGAAGATAGAATTTTGGTCTTTTCTAATTGCTTGATAACTGCTACTTCTTCTCTAAATATTTTTTCTTTAAATAAAATACAATGTCAAAGAGATTTTAAATAAATTTATTATAGGTATATTTCTATAATATTTTATTTTATTTATTTTTACTCAAAGGAATTATATTTTATTGAAATTACTTTGAAAAAAGTCAAGTTATATAAACTGACCATATATTTATTCCTCCCAATTCTTATTGAAGCTAGCATAACACCAAACTAAGTCTTTTGTGAGGACTTATAACTTAATAAATGTAATTGAGAGGTTAACATTTATAACACCCTCCCTCTAGTTATTGCTTGTAGTACAAGTATAAATATTTTTGAAGATTTTCTGTTGTTGTTCCCCCCCCCCCCAAAAAAAAAAAAAAAAAAAAAAACAAAATCTTCAAGACTTAAAAAATATTCATACTTGTACTACATTTATTCATTGACCAGAAAAAAAGTTATAAATAAAAGGTTATAATTTGATAGGGAATTAAAAATATTTTTTTCTGTTGGCCAGAAAATTTAAAGGTAAATGTCTATTTTATATGATTAAACAAAGAGATAAAGATTTGGTTCAGTTAACCTGATGGAAACAAAGTAAGGGGCTGATTTAGTTGGTTTATATTGTAAATTGAACTCCTCATAAAAAAATAAATAAACTTCTTTTGGGAATTTTCCAAACCTAAGATATTAAAAACATGCCCTGGAGTGCCATTAATAATAATAATAATAATAATAATAATAATGAAATTTATTGTGTACAGTGTTCAGGTGCACCACAACTCATCAAAGTCTCATGTCAAGTACACAGAATAATGTATTAGTGTCAGGAACATGAACAGTAGTTACATGTATGTGTGTGCATAGGTATGTGGAGAGTAGCATCAGGTATAGTGTCGGCGGACTACAGGAAGCATGGAGGCTTTGAAAGATTCAGTGCTTCAGCAGCCTACAACAGACGCGGGCAGTTTAGTAGGTAGAAAATTGATAGCTGTAGCCCTAGCTGTTTTTAAGTCATGTGATGAGAAATGGACAAAAAAGAGATGCTGAATAATGTGTTTGTGTGTATGTTTTTATAAATAACTTTAAAAGTTACTTTAGGGATGAAGTAAAGAAAACTATTACTATTATAACAAGAGAGGGAAAAAACTGTAAATTGCTCTATTGTCATGGGAGCACATATTTGTGCAGTAAGAAACCCATCTATTGGGAATGTCCAAGTTTTTTTTAAACACAAAGAATTTCTTTGCTATTTGAGAAATAAATTTTTGGGGGGGTACCTGGAGATACCTGTGGCGTTGTGGCTAATGTGCTGGACTGCAATATCATAGTAGGTAAGTTTGAATTCCAATCACACTATTACATTCACTTTTGGACTAATATACTTGGGAAAGGTATGAACCCCACTCATCTCCCCTAGCTATGTGTTAAATTGTACTGCTACTTTTTTTTTTCTACAAGGATGGCTTTGGCATTAGTTAACCCATGAAGGTTGATATGCCATTAAACAAAGAAACCCACCAAAGAAAGAGAAAAAAAATAAAATTAAGTGACAGAAGGATAATAAAAGTAAATTTATATTCCAAAGTAGAAGTGTTAATGTTTTTTTGTTTTTTTTTTTCGCCACGTGCCTCCAACTAATAGGGGTTTATTTGAATAGAATGAGTTTTGAGGTGAATAGATAGTGAACTTTGAAATATCCCATCATACAAGTAAAAAATACCAAGAAAATTTGGTACAACCGTGTGGAAATTTGGTAGGCAAAGAGTAAATATTATCCCATTCGATTTGTACACATTAGTTTAACTCTAAGAATTACTTATTAAAATGAGTTTTTGAGACAAATGAAAAAAATGTTTGTTTTTTTTTTTTTTTAATTGAGAAGTAATGTTTTTGTATTTTCAATTTGTTCAAAAGTCTTAAATGCTATCAAGTTACTAATTAATGATAATATTGAATGATATTTCGTAGATGACAAAAATGTGAAATTTATATTTCAGAAAGAAAGAAAAAAATTAAAAGATAGTTAAATAAGTGCAAAGTGGTTTGCTTTTTTAATATTGAATTTATGTGGCTACATTTTTTTTTTTTCTTCTAGTAATTTAGGGAAGTTCATTGACTTAGAATTATATCAGTCCAACAACAATTAATTTGAATAGAAGTGCTAACTCTTTTCAATTTAAGAACCTCTTTATTTCTTTGGCTATTTCTTTCTTTCTTCATTCTGACCCTATCTGCTTGAATGTGATAAGGAAGTACAGCCTGTATTGATAGCTTCCTGAAGATGAGCTATATACTTCTGCCTTTTTGCATATTAGTTTTTAAAAATTCTAAGAATTTAAGTTAGTAAGGATCTTAATTTACAATCTAGATATAATGCTGAACTATTACTTTGAAGCTGTCAGATTAGCTAAATTCATTTTTTTCTTTTTGTTCAACCATATGAAGTAAATTTCAGAAACCAACATTATTTTCCTATTACTTTTCTCTGGTCAGTGTGAAATTAAGACTTTGCCTATGTTTACTCAAATGGCAGTTTTTCTCCTCACTGACAATGCCACATTTCCTTTACTGCATCAGTTTTGAAAGTATTGCAGGTACATGTAGTGGCCCATAATGTACCCAGTCTCTGTGGTATAATATAATACCAACACATGTACGGCAATGGTAAATTGACTGTGTTACGTGTTAGTACACATTTAGCGCACATATTTATCTGTGATTTATGATATGTATCTATTTTATACAATATGATATAATAGCAATATATAATATAAAAAATGATTTGTAACATGTTATAAGTAATATAGATAAATAAATATGTATATATATATTATTAGATAATCCAACTTGCGCCCTTGCTTACAGCACCGCAATGTTTTCCATCCTTAGTACTTCCAGCAACGAACTTCAACTTAGTGTGCTGGAGGCCCTATATATTTCCAAATACCAGCCTACTTTGTGCACCCCCCAAAAAAAGATTTCCATCAACTATTATTATTCGAAACAAAACTTGTACGTTTTGCGTGGTGGAAGAAGTATTAGAACCCCCTCACATTGTTCGTAATGTGAGGAGGGTGTGAAGACGTGAGGTTTTTTTGTTTTTTTTTTTTTTTTTTTTTTTTTTTTTTTTTCTCTTCCTCTCACCCTTGATTTCGTTCAGTTATTATCCAATTTGTACATCTTTCAACATTTGTCAAGTGAATTTCTCTGAAGAGATTGAAAAAAAAAAAAAAAAAAAAATAAAATTTAGACATAAGTTCCCTAGCTTTTCTTTTTTAGAAATTCAATATTTTACAATGTATACGCTTTTTCGCTCCGTAATAAAAATATATATATGTGTATATTTATTTGGCTGTGAATGGATTCCTATTTTTATATCAGTTTTTTAAATAAAAATTCTAGTTATAATATATTTTTTTTCATAATTTCCACCTTCTTTAACTCTTATATGTAGATACTGTTTTGTTGTTATGAAAGTATATATTCTAAATATTGTTTTGAAAAAAAAAAAAAAAAAAAAAGATGAAATATTTGCAATGGTACATACATGTACCAATATGAAGTCAACATGTTAATACAAAAATAGTTTGGTGTTTGCTCAAGTTTATTGCTGTAATAAAAAAAATGGGATGGATAAATTTATGATCAGTTTATGCAACTTTAAATCTCACGTGTAAAGCAGGTTTTCAGTTAGTAAATTTGGCATGGGTGATACAAAGTTTAAATATAACTCCTCAGAATATAGAATTATACACCAACACAAAAGCAAAGGTAGGGACGGTCCCTGTGCCATTGTGGCTAATGTACTGGACTGTGATGTTATAGTAAGCAACTTTAAACTCCAATTGCTCTATTACATTCACTTTTGGATTAATATTCTTAGAGAAAGGTATGAACCCCCTCATCTGCCCAGCTATGGGTTAAATAGTACTATTACTGTTCTTCTACAAGGATGTCTTTGGCATTAAATAAGCTATAAAGGTTGACATGCCATTAAAAAAACAAGACATCTGTTTTCCCTTTGCTTTCTTTTATATGGAACTCTCTCTCTCAGCTTACAGATGGGTGACCATTTAAGCAATAGCAGGTACTGTAAGAAACTGTATATCAAAATGACTTGGTTCAGCATTAAATAACCCAAAAAGGGTTGTTGTGCCATAAAACAACCAACCATCTCTTTCACTTTATTTTTCCCCTCTTTCTTCATTACTATTTTTCTCTCTACTCATTTATTCAACTCAGTCTCTTTAATTTTTTTGTTTTGTTTATTATTATTCTTTATTCTCTTATTCCTTATCCTCTAATCCCCTTATTAGTCTCTTATTCCTGCCCTGTTTTTGTTCTTCTTTCTACATTATTATTTACTCTTGTTTTTTTTCTTTTTCATCATTTTCTTTTTTCATATTTACTCTTAGACTTTTTACTCATTCATTTCTTTTGGGTTTCATTTTCAGTATTATTTTTTCTTCGTTACTATAAACATTTCCCTCAAATTTTTGCTTAAAATATCTTAAGCAAGTGTACTTCTCAGAAATTTGATCTTCCTGAATTTTAATGTCAGATTATTTTTTTTATCAGTTCATTGTTTTCAAATCCAGTAACACTTAGTTGTCTTATCCTAGAAACACAAAAATGGTTAAATTGTCCTATTAAGTAAATAAAAGTTCTACTAGTGTTGTTATTACATTTGTTATTGGCAACACTTGATTGTATATCATAACAATTGCAGGACTACAAAATGCATTTGGCCAATTTTCTCTTCATTTTCTCTTTGTGAGGCAAGAATATTATAAATATTTGAAATGTCCTAAGTATCAGTTATCTTTCCAAATTTTCAGTTACATAGAGGATTTTCATTCCTGGATATTATCAAATGTCTATTTACAATTTCAAGCTAAGTAATCTTTATAATTTACAAACAATATTCATTTATATATATATATATATATATATATATATATATATATATTTTTTTTTTTTTTTTTTTTTTTTTTTTTTTTTAACATCTCAACCATTACTGGTTTTTGACATCTCAACCACTTCTTCTGATGATTGGATTACCAAGAAACTTTAATATGAGTGTGAAACCATATATCACCATTAATTATATATATATATATATATATATATATATATATATGATGTTTAAAATGAAATCCAACAGAATGAGAAAAAACAAGTTTTGAAAATCAAATTGGCATATTTCACTAGATATTAAAATATGTATAACTACCATTCCTTAATGACTTATTATATATATATATATATAAAGTCAAGCTAGTGAAGACATAAAGTCAATGCCACTTGGTAACTATCAGTTTCTTGCCTATGTGATTCTTAAACCAAGTGATTTATGATTATATATATTATATATATATATATATATATATATATATATATGATACTGATAGCTTTTTAATTTAGTGCATCCTGGGACACATGGATTTGATTTGAATGGGTCCCAACTAAAGTTTCTTTCTTGATAAATTATAAGATTTTTATTTATGAACTGCGAAAAGAGAAAATTTTCTTTGACAGAACAACTAAAGCCATTTAACACCTACCTTGTACCCCATTTTGTGTTAATCGTTTCTAAGAAAATATTGAAATGTATTCACAGAAATGGTGGGGGAAGAAAAAAGAATTTCTTCTTCCTATGATCAGAATGTAGTATCTGTACCTGTGGAAATCCCATGTTGTTTTAAAAAGTATGAGATGTTTATCTTTTTGTTTAACTGTATAAAGTAGAAATCTAGCTGAAATTTTTTTTAGTCCGGAACCAATATTCTAACCTTTTTGTCCATTACTTTTTTCTAGTTACCAGAAAATTGAAATTTAAAGTTGTGTTTACATTTGTAGTAACAGCAATGGCCACTAGGAAAGTGTACATTTTAACTTCCTTGGTGTATTGCTGCAATGATAAAAAAGGAACAGATTAATTTATTTTCAGTTTATATAGCTTAAGTAAGGGCCAGTTTAGCTCAGTTGGTAGAGCTTCCACCTAGGAACCACAAGGTTTCAGGTTCAATACCAGCCTCGCCAACTCAGCACATGAGTAGCATGGATCTGTGTGGTAACATGGGGAGATGTTAATTCTTTGCAAGAACATAAACTATTTCAAATGCTTAAATTTCAAAGTGGGAATAAATATTTTTTTATTTGTTAGAGGCACATGGTGTAATGGTTAGCATTGTAGGAAATGGACACAGCAATAGGAGTTCAAATCCTGTTTGCATTTTACATAGCACTAATACCCTTGAGAAAGGTATGAATCCAACTATTTTCCTTCTAGCTATAGATAAATAGTTGGGCAGACTGGGCTCTTTAACCTTGGTATCGCAACCAGTCCAGAAGGAAAACGCTGAATTCAGATCAAATGGACTTTCTTCTTCTTGTTAGTCAAAATTACTTGGAGAGTTCCTCCTTCCTTATTTCTTTTGTTTGTAAAATTTTACTGAAGGTCAAATAGAAGAAATTGAATTCCTCTACATTTATTAGAAACAAATCCAATAATATTGAGTTATTTTTTGTTGCTTTAAGATTAACATATAAATAGTTTAATAACAGGCTTATCTACAAATAATAAACAATGCAAATATTTCAGGTATCATATTTGATGGATGACAATGACTAAGAGCAATTCAGTAAGCTCAGTTTATTGGTTTCATTTTGGCTCTGTACTTCATTGCAGCTTAGAAATTAAGCCAGAACAAAATTTATGATCCAAAAGATTACAAAATAATTTATCACAGTTTTCAATTTCAAATTAGAGCTTATTTTCAATCCTTCATTAAATGTAGGGGGTATTATGTTTGATAATAAAACATGGATTTGATTTTTGATGTTCTAGGTATCATTCTCCCATAAATCAATTTATTTTCAGTCCTGCATTAAATGTAGGCGAATTGTGTGTGTGTGTGTGTGTTAGTAAAGCATGGATTTTGGATCTAACAGGTGCTACCACTCCAGGTCAGGGTGGTCCTGAGAGTAATGGCAATGAAAGGGTACCCCACACTCCCCAGAACTCCAGATGTGATACCTCAACATTAGATGTACTTTAGTGTCATATCCAAGACACCCCTTTGGAGAGGGGACTCTTACCCCCTCTGCAAAAGATGCAGTTAGCATATTCTAAGCCTCACCAACAGGGCAGGTGGTGGAAGGAGGGTCTCTACCAGTTACCATGTTTAAGTTCAATACAGATAAGCTACTAGAGAGACCATTCAAAATGAATGTACATGAAATAATAAATGGAAGTATATGAACTTGTATAAAAAGTTAAATGTGAATAAATGCCATGCTATCAAATATTTCAGTTGTTATTCTAAGATTGCATTACGTAATAACTAGTTTTATTATATGTCACTAATGGTGGGAGAGGGCCAAAGAGTAACATTTCACCAGTTTCATTCTGAATTTGTTTGATAGTGAAAAGTTGTATGCATATATTTATTTATAAAAAGGGTATTTAGTCAGAAAAAAATTTGGAAATTATATTTTTAAGTCAATAAATATTCATTTAATTTTATTAAATCTCTATATCGTTTGAATACTAAATTGTTTTTTTATAAAGTTATGTCAGTGGAGACATTTTTGTGTAATATTCATGTCATTGTAGTAAGTTCATAACATATACTATTATGATAATCTTCATATATCATTAGTCAATCATATTTCCTTTTTTGTTTTTTAATTTTTACTCTTTATTTTTTAATTTTTACTCTTTATTTTTTACATGGTTCATTTTTCTAAAAAAATGATATGCCATAGATTTGAACCTAATGAGATTAGATTTACCCTGACAAATTCAAGATTTCATATATTGACTTGAAACCTAAAATGAATAGATTCCTTCATACAAAATGGCTACAACACTGGAATAGCAACATCCATGATAAACTCTTCTTGATCAAATCCAATTTGGGAAACTGGAACCAGCAATTAGTATTAATAGAAATACTTGAAACTATATAACTAAATTATTTGTATTAGATAGGAATACTTGATATCATAACTATGCAAACAAATGATTATAGACAAACAAAAAATACAATAGAACTTTAAAAATATAGTTATGATTACAATCAATCATTTACAAAATGGTAAAATTTCAGAGTTAAATAACCCATAATGAGTTGATATGCCGTTAAATAAACCAAACTGAGACCCCCACCCATCACATTTGGCTCAAGACATAATGGCACTTTTGTGTCTCTGAATTTGAGACTCTTGTTTGTATGCTAAGATAATGGCTGTAATTGCCACATCTGACAGAATTAGATCAGCCATTTCATTGAAGAAGATATATAGCTCTTTTATCAGTGTAACTGGATATAATATTGATTCTTTTACTAGACCAATAATGGTAATGCCGTCTTGTTAGTACAAATGTACTGTCTGGCATGGATAGTTTTACATTAGTTTGAAATGAGTTTTCATTCCTGGGCTAAAAAAATAAATAAATAAAATTTCTTAAGAATTGATTGGCATAGTTTTAAAAGAAACAATCAATATTAAAAACATTTTAAAGTGCATAAAAAAGAAATCTCTAACAAGTAACATTTTCAATTAATCTCTATAAAGAAACTAAATATCATCTGTTGATACTTATGGTCTTAAGACAATAGAATGAAACAAATACAAATTAAATCTAAGCAAACCATTAAAACTTATGACATAAGCATATTTTGAAAATACATAAATAAAAAAAGCATAATGATATAAAACAACTTACCCTTCTGATGGGACCAAAAATCTCAAATTCTTGACATAGCTTGGATTCACTTGTCATAATTCTAACAAAAAAAAAAATATTTTTTTAAATTAATATAAATAAAGATAAAACTAAGCCCTTTCATAAAATGGGTTTAGAAACAAAAAGATTTCCTATTAATTTGGACACATGGCATAGTGGATATAATTAATACAGTTCTAAGTGACCGTTACCTCTAGGCTGCAGGTTCAATCCTGATCAAGTGCGATAGTAACATAAAATAATTAACACTTGTTACCTAGTCATGGTTAACATGGATTAAATAAGGCGTTAAGTTCGAAGTTCCGTGAAAGCTCCCAATTATGACATGAAGGTTCCCGAGTCTGACCAGAAATACCTGAAGAAGGCTGGAGGGCACATCAGCCAAAATGTTATGAAGATAACAATAAAGATGAAGACAATAGTCTGAATAATCTAAAGTTCTTTTTTTCTTTGAAGAGTTCTAACTAATCCACTTCAGTTATATATTGATGTTATGTATTGACTAGTATCCTCATCTTGCTTGTTATTATATATTTACCAACCCCTTCACATGAGTTGGATGTGACACACAGTCAATTCCTTTAGCAACACGAATGTTCAGGAATTAAAGCAAGTATTACTGATACAATATTTCTGTTTATTCGTCCTCTCATGGAGATAGGATGTAGCACAAGATAGATACTTATAGATTTCATTTTATTTTTGCTCTGTAAAGTTATGCTTATAAAATAGATTTTCAATTGAAATATTTCATTCTGAATGGGAATAGTCTCCATGGCGTAGTGGCTAACATGTTAGACTGTGATATCGTAGTAAGCAAGTTTGAACTCCAATCATGCTATTACATTCACTTTTGGACTAATACCCTTGGGAAAGGTATGAACCCCCTCATTCCCCCAGTAAAATAAATAGTACCATTACTGTTCTTCTACTAGGATAGCTTTGTATTAAATAACCCACAGAGGTTGATATACCATTAAACAAAGAAACCAATCATTCTGAATGCTTGAAATAGGAGGAGGGGCATTGTTTGCAATATATGTGTTAAATGTTTGTGGAAAACTTATATATCATGTAACTGGAGTATATACTTTGATTCGGTATAAAATATCTTTTTACTTAAATTTGCCACTTTTCTAACCTTGATATTTATACAACCTACAGATAATGTTTTTATAAGATAGTTAATTGCTTTGTTTCTAGTTATTCAGTCCAACTTAAATCTTTTTTTCCTCTCTGTGTATATAACAATGAACAGTGTGGCTTCTTTATTCTGTATGTTTCTTTCTCTGCCTGTAACTTATATCATATTAAAACAGACAGATATAATTGACCTGGAGGTAAGCAGACATATTCATTTGAACAGCATAGTAAAATTAATTGGGAAATACTAGATTAGACAGTGCACAGATACTACACACTGATCCTAAACAGAGTGCACCTATATGCTACACACTGATCTTAGACAGAGCACGTAGATACTACATATATGAACCTTTACTTGGCTCTTGATAGAAAGCTGTAAAATAGTTAGGGACTTATGAACAGTGTGACTTTTTTTTTCTGCATGTTTCTTTATTTCTTTGTCTGTAACTTCTGTCACACTAAAACAGACAGATATATATATATATATATATATATATAAAACTAGAAGTGGCTACCTGGTATGGTCTGGGTAGAGGATGAATTGTTTTAAAAAGTTAGTCTTGCAGATCTATTATTACTAAATCATGAGTTTGATCCTCACAGGATGCCCCATTAAAATTCCTGCGTAAAAAAAAAAAAGACCTTGTATTGATCCAGCCACTCTGAAAAGAAAAATTAATATCTACTATTTAAAATATTCCATGCTGTTATAATTTACATCTTATTTTTTAATTATCTTCATGAATATAAATCAAATCTTCATTAATTTTACTCAAAAAGCAAGATCTGGTGATAGTGAATGTGTACCTATATTTACTCTATTATTTATTTTCATAATTTCCCCCGGACATACATACACACAACTGCCCTTTATATATGTATAGATAGATTATCAAGTGTATTCTACTTTTTTTTTTTTTTTTCTTTTTTTCAAACAAGTGACTTGAAAGTTAGCAGACATATTATATATTCAGTTGGCCAGCATTCTGGGACGTACAAATACTCTGACCCTAGGCAGAGGGTTGGGAGTGACAGTTTGATCCTAGGCAGGAGGTATCAATCCATATATAATCTGATTGTTTTGACAAATATTGTACAAGTTGTCTTTATAAGGGCATCTCAATGTAGTGTTATGGTTATGAATAGCTAATTTGATCCTTGCTGGATGCCCCAGACTTGCAACCTTGTGTCCCATCCTACCCATGCAGAACGTGTTGGGTAATACTTACTAGTTGTCTTATGAAATATGCATATTTTCAGTATATTCAGTTACTAATGCTTAGCTTAGTTTTGATACAAGACACCTAGTGAGAATTGAACTTACTATTTAATACTAATGATCTTTGAGACTATTACTTCATAATTTCACTATATCCTTATTTTTAGTTAGTGTTTTCTGTCCCAAGTTTATGAAAATTTGTAACAAAAGTCATATGACTTTGTTACTCATCATAAATGTTTGTTCTGCTTGCTCTTGATGTTACATAAGGAAGTAGAATAAATCTGTCCTCTATATCTTTTATATATTCGATGTTCTGAAAAAAAAAAAAAAATCTTTATAGATGATACCTATTTGATAAAGGATTTATTTTTATCATTTTACTGTAATACTCATTACCTGAATTTTTTTTTTTTTTTAAATATAAAGGAAATAGATTAATCATAAATTGATTTTACACTTTTTTTTTTACACCTGCATATGCACATATATATTATATACACATAGATGTTATGTAATGGTTGGTTAGTTCGTCTTGCAGATACTTTACTTCTGAATAGCGACATCACTGGATGTCCCATACTTGCAACCTTGTGTCCCATCCTACCCATCACAAACAGGATGGGAAATACCTACATTACTGTAATATAATATTACTAGAAGGACCTGTAATAATTCAATTATTACATTTGTTATATTTACTTAAGAGCTGATGTAATATGTAAAAATTATAATGACTTGATTTAACTTTCTTTCACTCTTATTTTTCTCTTTCCTCCTTTTCTTTCTTTCACTTATTTTTCTTTCTTTCACTCTTATTTTTCTTTCTTTCACTCTTATTTTTCTTTCTTTCACTCTTATTTTTCTTTCTTTCACTCTTATTTTTCTTTCTTTCCTCTTTATTTTTCTTTCTTTCCTCTTATTTTTTTCTTTCTTTCTTTTTTTTTCTTTCTTTCCTCTTTATTTTCTCTTTCCTCTTTATTTTTCTTTCTTTCCTCTTTATTTTTTTTCTTTCCTCCTTATTTTTCTTTTTTTCCTCCTTATTTTTTTTTTTCTTTTTTTCCTCCTTATTTTCTTTCTTTCCTCCTTATTTTTCTTTCTTTCCTCTTTATTTTTCTTTCTTTCCTCCTTTTCTTCCTTTCATTATGTTCAATTGAAACAGATTAGAATTATCACTTCTGCATACTCCCCCTCACTTTCTCTCTATCTTTCCCCTATTCTCTTTTTTTCTGTGTAATATATCCTATCTCTTCCCTTTCTTTCTTAATAATAAAAAACAGAATGGTCCATTATTTAACTGAGGTGATGACACTCATAATAAAAACTCAGTGATTAAATGACACCACATGATAAGGATGTACATTTTTGCATTTCATCTTGGATGATTTGGATGGTCTCATTTTTAACCAGACAGTGTTTTAAGATGATAACGGTCAGAAGATTAAGGAACAAGAGTATTAATAGATAGATTGGTTATATTTCAATCAAATTATGTGTAGGGGGGGTCAAAAGTTTTGTCAGCCTGGCACATTGTTTTATTTTAGATTATTTTTTGTTTTAATGATATGATATATAAGTTATGCAATTATTTTACCTCTAAAAAATCTTTAAAAATTAACTTATTTTCTAGAAATTTGTTTGTATGATGTAATTTTTTTTTTTTTTTAAATGTTGGGTGACAAGACTTTCGGACACCCCTTCAAAAGCTAAATTACATATTCAAAATGACTTTCTTCTTCCTCTAAACAAAGTTGGCACCTCTTAGATTCATTGTGAGAAATTCTTCTAATTCCATTCTTACATTCATGATCATTTTTTAAAATATCAAATTTGGCTGTGAATCTTTCAATTTTTAGAAACTTGTTGGCTTCATCTTGTAAATTTTTTTTTTTTTTCCCAAAAGTCATGACATTAGGTCAGGTGACTTTGGAGGCCATTCAAGAAAGTCCCTTTTTTCTCCAACCAATATATTTGAAAGTGTTATAAAGAAATTCTCACATAGTGAGGAGTTGCACCATATTACATCCAAATAGATTAATTTATAGAGTATATTTCAATTTGCATATGCACCTAAATTATAGCTTCTTAAAACTTTCTTTGTATTTTGTTTTATACCTTTTGATAGAATGAAATCATCAAACTGTAAGTCAGGCATGCATTCAAGCAGAAACTCATGTGAATATTGCATTTGAAGATATTATTGCCTTTATAACAGGTTTTACAGCTTATTATTAAAAAGTTCATAGGGATTTGTTGTGCCTAGCCCATATTTTAAATCTTGTTGAAGTATTTTCACATGGGCCAGCATTTGATAATATTACGCAGCTCATTAGTTTCATCAAGTCAGCTTTCTTTTTTTTTTTTCTTCAAAAAGGCTAGTTGAAAAATGTGATACCTAAAATGGCTTGAAGGATTCTTGGACCATATTCCCTTTAGGCACCCCTTTTGATCTCGATTAAGAAAGGACATGTTTTTTTATTTACACCATCAATATCCGTTTGTTTGTTAGGGGTTAGTTTTATGATTTTTTTTAAATCTAAAAATCGTATGTTAAAACAACCGGATATTGACAGTGTAAATGAAAAACGTCCTTTCTTAATCGAGATCAAAAAGGGGTGCCTAAAGGTCATATGGTCCGGATTCTTGCCTAAGGAACAAGTGAAATTATTCCCCTGTGCCAGTGGCAACCAGATGGAATTCATGGTTTAATGCGACCAAATATCACTCATCCTTTGTACAATTTTATGAACAATTCTTTAAGCAAGAAAAGAGCCATAGTCTTGTCATCTATAAAATTAGTAACTGATGGACTTGAATTTTAACATTTCAAAAAAATGTGCTATTTCTTTAAATGTAATAAAATCCGCTATTTTTCTCGTTATGACAGAGATAACTATGAAATACTAATTATAATCCTTCACTCCTTCCAATATAGACGTCACAATTTCATCATGGATCACTGTTACAACTAGAACCAAACAAATTCCCAGGCTGTCTAGTTGGTCACTAAAAAAAAAAAAACAATTTCATCTTTTTATACAGCATTCGGCTAGAAACCGCAAGGTTCTTGGTTTGATACCGGCCCTCGCCAACTCAGCGTATGAGTAGCACAGGGATCTGTGCGGTATAGTAAGGAGCTGATGGTAGGTGTGGTGCTCCACCTCAGACGCAAAAACAATCTCCTTGGTCTAGCGCTAGTGAAAAGGGGATAGACTCCCTCGCTGATTGGCTGGTACCGACATTAGGCCGCCCCGACAACTTTACATTTACTTTTACTTATACATTGTTTAAATCTATTTTTCATAAAGATACTTCTTGTCATTTTTTATGTAACAATTCCTTATTTCTAAAAAAATGACATTTTAATTCAATTATGTGAAAGATGATATATTTGATAAAGGATTTTTTTTTTATCATTTTACTGTAATACTCATTACCTGACCGCCCTGTTGGCTGGGGCGTTAGAATGCACCGACTGCACTTCTGTAGAGGGGTAAGACTCCCCCAATGGGGCCACCAATTGGCCGTGGGTGGTGACCCGTGATGCTTAAGGATAGAACCCAGGTGGCTGAGCAGTCCATCACTTGCAATATTCCACTTAAGGCTTTTCTTGGGCGGAGAGGCCCCTCCGATCAATTGGCTGGCCACGTCAAGCCCTAGCACCTATATGATTGCCCCAGCCCTACTGTCCTCATAGCAACCCCCAATCCTTCTTATAATATGGGTGCTAGAAGGTGGTGGCTGAGGGTCTGCATGTCCTGGGAATGACGTTAAACTCTATCTGATGGTGAGGTTCCAGTTCTGGAGGTTTGGGGAATGTGGAGCACCTCTTCATCACCATTGCTCCCTGGTCCACTCTGACCCGGAGTGGTAGTACTTGTTAGGGTCCCATCTATGGGTTGAATAGAAAAACATGAGTTTATAAACAAAATTGTATTATGCATTAAGAATGAATTTATTTCACAACTTTGTTGGCATTAAATGACCCACCGAAGTTGATATGCCGTAAAACAAAACAAACCAAAATTACCTGAATTTATTATTTTTTAAATATAAAGAAATAGATTAATCATGAATTGATTTGACACTTTTTTTATTTATTTTTTTTTTTTTTTTACTCATGCATATGTGCATATATATTATATACAAGTCGTACAGATCCTTTACTAATGAATAGTGACTTTGATCCTCATTGGATATCCCATACTTGCAACCTTGTCACATCCTACCCATCGCAAACAGGATGGAAATACCTACATTACTTTACTTTATCAAATATATCATCTATACTCATAAAAAAAGTTTACTCTTTGGCAAATAAACTAATATACTTGAAGATAATTTTTATTTGCAACTTTTAAAATTTCCATTTCCAGGAAAAGGCCAAAGAACGAATGCTCCGAGAAGAAATGGAGAAAGAATTGACGGAAAAAGATGGTCAACTCCAGGAATTATTAAATAAACAAAAAGATGTGAGTATTTCTATTGGAAATGTAAAATTTTCTACTTGACTTTTATCTACAGAACAGTTTGAATTTTTTCTTCAATAAATTTTATTTCTAAACTTATTATGATTATTTTAAAATTATATTTCTTTTGAATAAGATCTTCATGTAAGGAAAGTGAGCTGTGTCATCCCAATAAAATTGTTTACCTGTGTCAACAATGGCATAAATCAGGCAACTGAGATTGGAAATTGATTGAAGAGAGCCAGTGTCAGAAAAATACCACAGAACACAAGATCACATTGTCTGTTGGCATGAGCAACCAGTTTCTAAAAAAATTGAAGAAAACCACCAATTTCAGGTTGGATGATATAGAACATTGTGTCAATTTTCCAACCAAAGTTTTGTTCACTGTTGTCATTGTCATTGGGTCAGTTAATTCAAACTCATTTAAGTCAACATTATTTCAGTGATGCTGATAACTTTTTGATTTAGTGCGTCCTTAGACACATATATTTGCTCTGAATGAGTCCCTGGGGAAATGTATGGGTCCCAACTAAAGCCTTCTAATTCTTACCTTGTAACCTATCCTGTGTAATTCGTTTCTAAAAAAAAATCTATTGAAATGTATTTACAGTTAATTTGAAATAGTGAGGGAAGAAAAAAGAAAAACACTGGGACACATTGATTTTTAGATTTTTGTGTGTCAGGGACGCAGGACAAGTACCTATCAGCATCTCTTATCTTATAATACACAAGACCGATGCATACCATCCAAACCTTTTTGGGGACTCCAAAAAAAGTAGGTTTCATATTTTCTATGAATATTACTTAAAGAAAATTGACATGTCCCCTTATCATAAAATGGCAGGGAGGGGTGTACAAGAGATCCTAGCTATGGCCCTGGTAATACAATTGGAACTCTTGTAATATTCCCATAACCCTAAATACAACACCATTAATGTTTTATATTGAAAATCGTTCTTACCTCTTTTCAGAATGAATATATTTCTAAATTTTAACAGTTTTAATGTAACTCAAATTTTAAACAAATCTATAACATTTATATAGTGTATTTCTATATGTTCGATCATCTATCTATAAAAAAAAATTATCAATCACGTAGAAATCCACTGCATAAATGCTGCATGTTACCTCGAACAAATCTTGGAAGCAACACTCCACAAAAAAGCAGCTGTATGGCCACTTACATCCTATCACACAAACCATCCAAGTAAAACCAACAAGACATGTTGGACAAGCAAGGACAAATTCATAAGGGACGTTTTCCTGTGGACACCTACATGTGGTCACACCAGTGTAGGCCAACTAGCAAAACCCTACATTAGTCAGCTCTGTGCTCATTCTAGATGCCGTCTGGAAAACCTGCCAATTGCGATAACTGATAGGGACAGGAGAGAGAGTTATGGGTATCTGTGCTGTCAGCGTAACCTGATGATAATAGAGTATATAATCTTTATGGCTAATTGGTATTATTAGATTTGGTTAGTACTAATGAGACTGTTTGAATAATAAAGGAGAAAAAAAGATTGAGACTGGTAACTTCTTAGTATTATTAGTGTTATTCGGACTATTGTCCCCATCTTCATTGTTATTTGTACAACATTTTGGCTGATATACCCTCCGGCCTTCTTCAGGTATTTCTTGTCGGACTCGGGAACCTTCTTTTCCCGAGTCTGACAAGAAATACCTGAAGAAGGCCGGAGGGTATATCGGCCGAAACGTTGTACAAATAACAATGAAGATGGGGACAATAGTCCGAATAACACTAATAATACTAATCTTCAAGCCTCATCTATGGTAACTTCTTATTTTTTCTCTTTTGAATTTTTTTTTTTTTTTTTAACTGTTAATGACTGATGTTTTTAATCAAGCCTAAAGGCAATTTTTATAAAGCTATAAAAATGAAAAACAATATGATTCTCATTTACAATTAATAAGTGAAAATCTCGGAACATCACCAGGTTGATCAAAAGAAATTAGAAGCCATGCCCTTAACCACACAACTCATCAAGGAGAATGGCTAGTTGATCAATTTGCCTAAAATTAGACATTAGACAGCAAAATGGGTCTACAAGGTGTGTCAAAAAAGTATCAAGATTTTTTGTACTTTTTGACACACCTTGTATTCTGAAAAAAAAAATAACATCCCATTCATTAATTTTTTTCAAAATACAAGGTGAGTCAAAAAAGTACCATGTTTAAAGCTGTATTTACCAGATAGAAATGAAGAATGAATGGAACTTTTTTTTTTTTTTTTTTTTTTTTTCCAGAATACAAGATGTGTCAAAAAGTACAAAAATCTCGATACATTTTTGACACACCTTGTATTTTTATGGTTCATAGAAAACTAATTAAAAAAGCCATGGCAAACATTTTTTTCTTATTTTTTTGTTTTTCAGAGAAGAGAATGTCCCTTGAAAATAAAATATCCTTCATAATCACTTATACATATTTTTTCTTATTTTGTTTTTCAGTTAGAGAAAAGAATGTCTGAAATAAATTTTTCCGAATCTGAAGCAAAACAAATAAATGAAAAATTATCAAAGGTAAAAAAAAAATATCTTTAAAATTTGATAAACAGCTGCCAACAATAAATGAGAGATTTTATTAAAGAAAAGATTAATTGTATGATTTTTTTCATTGCAGTGTTTTTCCTGCATTTGCTAAATTCTAAGATATTCTCATAGAATGGAAAATCTTGATAGACCAATTATGAAAGTAACTGAGAGAGGGACAGGAATAATCATCACCATAGCTTGGTTTCATTAACAAAGATTAAGGGGTGGTCCATGTTGACTGCAAATTGATAAGGCCAATGCTGGACAGACAGGCACTGTCAGGATTTGATGGCATTGTATTGTGGTTCTTCCTACTCTGTCTTTTGTCCTTGAGAGTGGCTCTGCAGGTATTTTCAAAGGAGATGCCAGGTATCAAGGTTCTCTGCTAGGGTGGACCACTGGTGATAATTGATATGACAAAGAAAGGGATGTCATTAAGTTTATTTAATAAACACCATGAAACTGTACAAGGAAAAACAAATAACATTTAATAACGAATAACAGCGAATACTTTTAAAAAGAAATAGGAAATCCTCAAAGAAATGTGAACGCTTACCATTGTTGCCTATCCCAACCAGTGGCATAAAAACTTTAAAGGCTTGTCTCTGACTTACCCTTACCCTTTTCCGGTTAGGTTTCATAGACTGCAGAAACCAGTGGTCGGCACCAAATGGTATTAAACCTATTAGACTACTCTAAATTGATATACTGTGGTTGTAGTTAATTTTTATAAACAAAAATAACTATATAAAAATAAGACAAAATTAACTGGTGGTATTGGTGGCAGTTGCAACAGTCCTATTTTTCTTATTTAAAAAAACATTTTTTAAAATTAGGGTGTTTTTGAAGGGGGTGGGCTGAAATGGATTAATTTCATTTCAGTTTATTTCAATGGGGAAAATTGATTTGATATACAAGAAAATTGAGTTAAAAGCAGAACAAATTAAACTTGTAAGTCAAGGTAACACTATATTTGATGAAGCTCTCCATAAACAAAACATGTTATACAAATAAATTGTTGATTTCAACAACTTGGTTTTCGTTTTCTAGATTTTTTTTTTTTTTTTTTTTTTTTTTCAGTCCTATTTCTTAACCATGTATGTGTAGAATGTATGATTTAGAAAATTGTAAAAGTAATTGACCTTAATATTTTATTTCTTTCTTTAAAGCAAATATTCTTTTTTATTTCCACTTTAGTTTTTATCTTCATAATTTGGTAATGCTTTACAAGTGGGTCAAGATCTTCATAATAGGAACTTTGTCTTTCACATCTATATTGATAATGTTTCTCTTTTGAGATGAGAAAATTGATTAGGAAATCTAACACAAGTGCCTCACAGGTTTTAATATTTATCAAAGCTAAGCTAGTGGACAGTTAGTGAGTTTGATTCTCACTGGGTGCTCCATACTTCTGACTCTGTTAAGCTTTGTAAATGACAATTTGACACTGAAGCTGAAATTTCTTGATAATCATCTTTACATTTTCAAAAAATCTTTAAATCATGTTAGATGCTTAGAATTTACTAAGCTTTGCTTACAGTGTCTGCTATTCCTAAGTGGTCACCCATCCAAGTACTGAGAAGACACATGGTTGCTTAACTTTTGTGATCTAGCAGGAATTGGTGCTTTAAACATTTAAGAGGAGATTGGTTGAGAGTTAGAAAGAGTAAGACTGAGAGAAGAGACAGTAAATAATGTGAATCATATTTATTTTTATAGATACTAGCAAATTTATGCACCCTCCGGGTGCAAGTTTTTAAGTTTTAATATAATAAAATATCATGTTAAATTAGAAAGGCTAATAAAACTGAATAATGCAGATAAAAAGATTTGGAACAGAGGGAGTATAATCGAAAAATAGAACAACTTTGAAACTAACTCTTCCATCATTTTCCTCACCCCCGTCTTTCATTGGTAAATTTTCCTAATTTAACTATTTAGTTAAAATAGGAAGTAAAGAATAGAATTACAGTTATTTCTTCTTGTTAATGGATTTCTTTTAAGATTTATATCCGAGATTTTTGCTTATATTCATTAAGATAAAACCAAACGATTAGAAATCAATAATACTAAGCATATATTTATTAAAATCAATTTTTTAAGATCAATATGCAAATTAGCCTTCCCATTCACACTGTAAACCACTATTTTGTTGTATATATAAATACAATTGAATGTTATTAGTATGTTGGTATGGTCAACAGTATTAATAATGTAAAAAAAAATTTATTAATAATTGAGGTTTAAATAAAAATGGAGAATGTAACGTAAATAACTGAAGGAATTGTGACTTGAGTAGTAATATAGTTTCGGTTACAGACAGACAAACCCACAATCTCCATTATAATAAGATATAGGATATTTTGTAAATGTATTTTTTTAATCCAATTTCTTTTCTTGTCATAAGGAAAAAGATGAACTAGAAAAAATGCTTAGGAAATCACAAGAAGTTCTTGAAGAACAAAAATCTTACATTCAACAATTGAGACAACAACAGAAAGATGAAAAACGAGAAAGAGCAAAGTAAGTTATAAGTTTTATATATAATTTGTCAGTGAACAGTTACTTATTTGTATACCTTGTTAATTCTTACTTTGGTAGACGGGAATCATGTATTCCTAATTAAGTGATTTACACTGTACTATTTATACAATTTCTTACCTGTCCACCAGGTACATGCTGTGACTAATTACTTGAGGTAGGCTGTCTATCAATCTTATTATAGTAAACCAACATTACCAGTGTCAGCATTTGTACATTACTGCATGATGTTATTTTGATATAATATCAAAATAACATCATGTGGTAATGTATAAATTTGGCTCAAATTACAAATAAGATTACTGTGTGTGTTTTTATTGCCATAAGAATTATAAAACTTTGTTCACTTTAGTTCAAAGCATCAGGATAAATAATATTCTTGGTTTTGCTAGGTCATGTCAAGCCCTAGTATCTATATGATAGCTCTGACCACTTTGCTCTTATGGCAAATGCCCAACCCATTTTATCGTATATGCGCTAGAAGGTGGTGGCTGAGGATCTTAGTGTCCTGGGTATGACATTAAGCTGCATCTAATCGTGAAGTTCAAATTTCAGAGCTCTGGGGAGTGTGGAGTACCCATTAATTGCCATTACTTCCAGGTCCACACTGACCTAGAGTAGTAGTATCTGTTAGGGTCTCATCTATGGAGTAAATTGAAAAAATGAGTTTTGAAAAATGTGTTTAAAGAAAATTGAGATTTAAAGATAAGATTTTCTGGGTTTTTTTTTTAAATTTTAATACCCATTAAGAATAAATAAAACAAAAAATCTTTGGCATAAAATAACCCAGCAAGGGCTAACATGCCATAAAATCCAACCAACCAACCATCAGGTGCTTGGATGAAGAGACCATCATGGTTTCCAAAAAAGCTGACAATACAAAAAAAAAAAAATTGTCAGATTCAGTTTAACAACTTTCAGTGATTGTCCTTGAGAATTGTTAATGGCTATTGCAAAACTCGGTCTTACAGGAAACTGGAAGCTCAAATGGCAAGTCAGTTGGCTTCAAAGTTATTCCAGGGAGGAAACATTTGGCTGTAACAAATTTTTCAGACGTGATGGCAGCTTCCAGGATATGGAGCATTATGTTTTTGATGTTAAATCTTTGTGCCATTGTAAAATTTTGGAGGATCAAGGTTACTCAGTAATATAATCAGTGCCGTTAACTTCAATAGCAGATTATGTGGAGCAGTTATTCTAAATTCCACACAAGTTTTTTTTTTCTTTTCTTTTTTTTTTTTTTTTTTAGGAATTTCTTAATATTATGTTAGGTGGTGGGTGAATTGATAAATCCTGAAAATTTAATTAAAATTGATTTTTGGTAGAATTTTTAAAAGAAGGTTGTTTATTTTCATTTATTTATTTTTGTTTACTAAAAAAAATACAGATACAAATCTTTATGGCATCATGTCTTATAAAATGGAAAGTGTTTTCAAAGATAAATATCTCATGTTCTATTTGGTGTAAAAACAAAAAATATAATATTTCCCAACCTTTCTTTGAACTAATTACACAAAGATTTTGATGATGAAATTGTTTTTTGCACAAATTTCAAGCATTGTTTCCTCATAAAGAAGAATATTGATTTCACCTGAAAAAAATTTAATGCAAAATGTTACTTTTTCTTTGTTTACAGTAAACAATTTTTTTAAAGTATTGTTTTTTGCAAATATCCCTAGATCATAGATAAGATAATTGTATATGAACACAAAATAGTCCACATGGTATAGAGCATAGCATACTTTACTGCAACAGTGTTATTAGTAAGTTCAAACTCCAGTTACGCTATTACGTTCACTTTTAGAATAATTCCCTTGGAAAATGTATGAATCCTCCTCATCCTCCAGTTATAGTACCACTAGTGTTCTTCTACAAGGATTGCTTTGGCATTAAATAACCCATAAAGATTTATATGCCATTAAACAAACAAACAAAAAACCTATATGAAAAACTTCCTTAGAAAAAACGAATCTGAATATATAAGGTTTTAGGGTTTAATTATTGCAGACTTTTAGTACAAGCTTGACACACACACACACACACACACACACATATATCTATATATATATATCTATATATATATATATATATATATATATAAAATTATAGTGTACAATACATTTAATGTGTGATTTTTTACCATTGATTTCCAAGTCTTTGTCTTTCAGATTTATTGAAATAAGTCTACAATGTTTCATTTCTAATTCTTCTTTCAGAGTGGCTTTGAAACTTACTGAAGGAATTGCTATGGAGCGAGAAAGTCTTGTAAAGCAGTTGGATTTCCTCAGGTAAGTATAGGATTTGAATCTTTTTTTTTTTCTTTTTCTCCAAATTTTTTATATCAATTGCAATAACTTGATATATAATTCTTCCTCCTCATGCTCTGACATTTTTTATTTGTTTAAAAAAATGTGTTGAACAAAGATTTTTATCACTTTTATGATTTACATGGAAATTGGATATAATTCTTATTAATATTTATTGTTGTTGAATGGATTATGTCTATATTATTTGTTCAATGCAGGGCCATGTGTACTACTTCTAAATTCCCCGACCAGGGAATGAGGCCCGAACCTGCTTGGAGGCTCTGGAATGGCGGGTTTTATATATTTTCTATGAATACTTTATGAAAATTGATATGTATCATAGTTTTTGGGGGGTTGGGCGGAGCATGAGGCCCTAGCACCAGCTCTGGTTCAATAGATTGACTTTAGTAAATTAGTACATGAAAATGATACCAAATATGTGTTGGGTCATGAATTTTGAGTTCCAAGCTTTAGCTGTGTCAGTGCTACTATATGGTTGCACCACTTGCTCTAATGAAATGCTGAGAAAAAAAGCTAGATAGTGTTACATAATTGTTAGTACCCTAACAATTATGTAGAGTTAGTGTAGAAATTAAAATGGCTGTTAGAAATTACGGCTAGCAGTTTTTGAGTATAATATCATGGAAGATTGATTGACACATGTTAAACTCGTGTTGATCCCTTTTCCGGTAGATACCATGAGAATTAGTAGAGAAATGAGAAAGAAGGGCTCTTCCGGTTTTGATTTGAAAGAGCTATTTTAATCAGTACTGGGCTGGCCACTGAGATAGTAAGTCGTGCTCAGCACACACCCGGTGGAGCCATACTCACTCTGCACAGTTAGTCTGGATGGGGATTTCTAAATAAAATATTATATAAAGAAAATCTAAGTCTTGGGTTATTTATCCAAAAACTACTAGTGACCCAGGGCTTCTGATAGACAAGAAATCCCCAATGGAAGAACAGACACAAAATCCCCAAGACAAAGTTCCAGACACTAGAAGAAGAACATAAGATATTAAAGATAATCAGAAAAATATATATATATATAATATAAACAATAGGAACTACACAAGGAAGCTGCATGCCATCTTGAACAAATCTTGGAAGCAGCACCTCATAAAAGAGCAACTGTATAGCCACTTGCTTTCTATTACACAAACCATCCAAGTAAGATGAACAAGACATGTTGGACACTGCTAGGGAAGCAAAGACAAACTTATAAGCAACATTCTCATGTGGACACCTAAATGTGGACACACCAGGGTAGGCTAGCCTAGCCAGTAAAAACCTACATCAATCAGCTCTGTGCAGATTCTGCATGCTTTGCAGAAGACCTACTTGGAACAATGACCAATAGGGATGGGTTACAAGAGAGCCATGGGAATGTTCTGTCAGCACAACCTGCTTTCTCTTAGTAACAACTAAGGCAGGAAATAATAAAAATACAAGATTAAAAACTGAACAAAAACAAATTACAGCTTAGTACATTTATATAAAACAGGTCTGTTGACGAATTGTGTAAGGGAATCATTTTTGTGGAAAAGGGTATATCAAATAGAAGTTTAAATTTTTACTCTCTTTCTCTTTGCATCTATGTCAGCCATCAAGTGGTATCTTGATTTTTGTTATACAGCCATTAAGTTTCAGTTAACCAGAGATACAGTATCAGAAGTAAGTCTCTCTTTGGTTAGATTAGCTCAGTCGGTAGAGTGTTCGGCTAGAAACCACAAGGTTCCTAGTTCGATACCGGTCCCCGCCAACTCAGCGTATGAGTAGCACAGGGATATGTGCGGTAAAGTAAGGAGCTGATGGTAGGTGTGGCGCTCCACCTCAGATGCTAAAACAATCTCCTTGGTCTAGCGCTATTAGACTCCTTCGCTGACTGGTTGATACCGACATTAGGCCGCCCCGTCGACTTTACTTACTTTATTATAAAATTAATTAATTTATTTTTCTTTTGCAGGGATATGAACAGAAAATTACGTGATGATAAGGATGAAGCTGAAGCAAGGCGGGTATATATGCATTTGTATTTCTAGTAAAGCTGTGAGCATTCTTTCTCCTCCTCCTCCTCTTCCTTCATTCTCATTTCAATATAATCATTTAAAAGAAATTCACCAAACCTTTCTTATAGGTTTATAACATTATCTTTAATCTTATATTTCCTGTGAGAAAATGGATAAGAAAATTGCTAAGAAATATATTCTGTCTATGTCTCTTTTTTTATTATCTATTGATTCTTTTTTAATTCAAACTTTATTTAAATTCAGTAATTCACAGCTTCACTAATTTCTTTATATCTGTCTTTGTATTCACACCACTGTTTAATGACAAATGCTAACATCTATAATTGCACATATGTGTTTATTCCTCCCTACATGGACTTCAAATGGGAAATTCACAAATATCTGCCATTTTTCCAAGAAGGTTCAATATATATATATATATATATATATATATATATATATAATGTGTGTGTGGAGTAGTAAAGGTTTTTTTTGTTTTTTTTTAAATTAACTACAAAAAAAATTTTTTTTTGTTTTCACTTTTCTTTTTTCTTTTTTTTTTAATTTTAATTTTTTTTTAATTTTTTAGTATATTTTGTCACTTTTATTAATGTTTTTCATTTTATTTTGCATTTTTATTTATATATTTATTAATTTATTTAATTTATTTATTTTTAAAATTTTTTTTTACAGTTTATTTCCCAATCTTAGGTATCTATGTATCTTTATCAGCCATGTTACCAAAGTATTGCAAGGGTGTGGGGGCATCAACTAAGCCTGGAGGGAGCAACAAATACAAATGAGATGGGGGAGTAAAAACCGTTTATGTTGTAAGAATTGGTCCCCATTATATTCACTTATGGGCCAAGTGATTTTTATGTGTTTGCTTCTGTCTCACTATGATGTGTTGTTTTACTGGGTTGCATTTACATATTTACAAATATGAGAATTCTAGTAATAGATAAATGGATAGACAAGACATTTAGAATTAGGGGTGACCCTTATTGCTGAACAATCTAGATTCATATTAATCCTGTAATGAGTTTCATTGTGTGTAATGTGTATCTGTACCTCTTGACTTTTGTAATGAAGATAAATAACAACAAAAACAGGTTGTTACTTGTTTGAAATTTCAGGTTCATTAAATTTATAAAATGAATGGTGTGTGTGGGGGGGGAGTGCTAAGTGACAGTCAGTTCATTTTTTCTATCTGCTCTTTGCGGCCCACTCTATCTAAAGTAATAAAAAAAAAAAAAAAATAAAAAAAAAAAATAGTGTCTGAGGTGGGGCGTCACACCTACCATCAGCTCCTCACTTTACTACACCGATCCCTGTGCTACTCATATGCCAAGTTGGCGAGGGCCGGTATTGAACTAGGAACCTTGCAGTTCCCAGCCAAACACTCTACCGACTGAGCTAAACCAGCCCTTATACTGTCTAATGTACTCGGGTACAAAATATATCTAGTTTTAAATTTGTCTGGATTTGTCTGGAAATATTTGTTTTTATTTCACCAGTACTAAGCAATCATTTTATTCTCTTTATAACCAGCTTCAATCTAAGTACCCAACATAAATGGGTACTTCAACTAGTATTTTAATAAATGAACATTTTTGCCAGAGTTAATTTCTATACTTATAATTTTTTATATCAATGATAAAAATCTGATTTAATAAATATATTTTTATGCCAAATGCTAGGAATAGAAAAACCTAAAAAACAAACAGATCTATTTTTGTGGTTTCACTTGACTGACCAGTATATATATATATATATATATATATATATATATACTGAGTGAGGAGTTAGTACATTCATAATTTTAAATAGGAACTAGTTGACCCATGAACCTATTTGAGTACACTCTGTAACAGTGGTCCATGATGATATGGGTGCATCAATTTAGGAAGAACTGAAGGGTTCTAATTTGCATTTCATTATAAAAAGAAAAAAGTTAAACACCAATTGCAAATTGGTCTGGAATTTACTTTATTTTCCAAGTTAGTGCAGTTTAAGTATTTCTCCAATAATAATGATTTGATATTTTGATATGCCATTTTTTTGGTGTCTTCTCCCTCTCTCTCCTTCCCTCCCTATCTATCTATCTATCTATATCTATCTATCTATATATATATATATATAGTTCTCAACAAAGAAAAAATGTTCACTCTTGCAGCACAAAGTAAGACTCAATACCAATAGAGTTACTATACAAATAAAAACCGGTATTTTTACAATATAAATTGTTAACAATTTCATGTCTCTATGGCAACGACAACTATACAGGTGGGTATGTGGTAGTTTAAATTACTACTAACCAACAATTGAGAATTTTTTAGCAAGAAATTTGTTAGTGATATCCAATGTTTAGTTGATTAGAATTAATAATTGATACCTATTACTAGGAATCAATTATTAATTCTTATGGATCAATTTACTTTATTTTGACATATTTAAAAACAATATTTACTATACACTGAGACAATGTTTGAATTTATGTGTAAAGCAGAAATGTCTGTAGAATTTTTACAATTCTACTTCAAGTCATATTTCCATGGCTCTTCCTTGCCACCTGTCCCAGAAGGTCCTCTGCACAGCCTCGGGTATCCATGCAGAGCGGATCAATGTAGGTTTTTGCTGATCAACCCACACTGGTGTGTCCATGTGCAGGTGCCCACAGGAGAACATCACTTATGAGCTTGTCCTTGTTTCTCATCTTACTCGGCAGGTTTGTGTGATAGGTGTCAAGTGGCAGCTGCTCTTTTGTGGATTGCTGCTTTGAGGATCTGTTCAAGACAGCACACAGTCCGAGTGGTGCAGCCATACAGTAGTACTGACATGGCTACAGCTTGGAAGAATTCTCACTTTATTTTATCAGATTCCTGTATGATTTGATAAAATAAATGACTCTACAAAATAAGAAGTTAACACTTTGATATATTCTATAAGTTACAGGGTATTCTAACAGTCTGCAGAGAATTGTATATCTTAGTTTTAAAGCATAAATTAGAATTTTATATAATCCCAAATTTCATTCCTCTCAAGATAGGGGGGAGTGTCTGCGGCTTAGTGGATAACGTGCTGGACTAGAAAACCTTGGTAAGTGAGTTTGAACTGAAGCTGTGAAACGAAAACTGAACTTGGCTCTGTACTTAATATTGTAGTTGGCTAGCCATGCCTCAATGAATAAAAAAAGAAGCCAAGTGTTTGAATTTTCATCTCCCTATTTCTAAGGTTCTTTCTATGCCTCCTCATAGCACATCTGGCAACTTAAGTGTCTGAAGGCCTCTCAAGCTCAACCAGCAAAAGATCTTGAAGCAACTAAGTGTTCCAGTGATATAACACATGGCATTGTCTGTCAACCCCTTCTCTGCTGCCTTGTGGGTTAGTTGTGAAAAACAAAAGGCTAGGGGAGGTAACCCTAAACAAACTGGGATCTTATCAATGTAAAAGCAGCTTCCAACTAGTCACTGGTGTTTGGCAAGATCTTAAAATTTACACAGCTACTTCAACTTTCTGTGTCACTGGAGATCAACTGTACAAGTCAAAGTCACAGTGATAGTTGTCTGCACAATCCCTACAGCATTTTAATCTCTTATTTTCTATAAGTTTCCCCATTTCTTCTACCTTTATAAAAATAGGAAAATGGAGATGTCATTGTTATGGAATATCTTGATGATGATGATATACTTAATATGAAAAAGCTGAACTACCTTTTCACATATCCAAATGATTTTTTTGTTAATTTTCTTATTTACACCTTTTGAGAAGAACATGTTACTCTAATATTCATTGAATGTTATATTGATGATAACAATCCACCTTTATTTTTTCCCCCTTAAATAAACTTTTTCTGAACCTACTTGTATTACTAGATTCACTATTTTGAAGCCCCTATATCAGAATTCACACATTTCATGCTATTGCTGTCCTACAATAGTTGTTATATTTAATGTATGAAATATATATGCAAATGTAACAGCCATTATGGGACAGGTGTATTTTTTCATCTTGAACTGAATAAATCTCATTCATAAATTAAGTTCAGAACTAAATCAATTAGATGAATGAGTTCTTTAGAAGCCTAAAATATTTATGCTATGTAACTTTTTCTTCATAAATTCAAAATCTGTTCTATAAGCTATGAATGATCATACTGAATTTTAAAGTGGCTTATTTTAAGGAAATTTGGATAGGAAATATTTTTTGAAACATTAGTGAAATGAATTATGGTGTTGGTGTTCTAATATAACTCCATATTCCAGTGTGTTCTTCATATTCAATATTTATATACTGAGGCATCTGGAGCTTGAGGAAATTACAATTATCTTGAAAGATATGGCATTGCTGTTTTAAATGATTAATGTGCTGTGATATGTAAATTATATATTTACATGAAGTTGGGATTTTTTCTTTTCATTTCGAATAAGAAATATCAATATTTATTGATTATTAAATTAGAAATTTAGTTAAATGAAGAAACACTGAAATTACATTTCTATCTTGAGGTTCATCATGAAACCAAAAAAGTATTTAGGAAACAATGTTCAAAAGGGTTTTTTGTTTTTTTTGACAGGAGATTGATACATAAATATTTCTGAAACTGGCCTGTCATAATGTTTAATTGTTAAGACTATGAAGATATTTACAAAGTAATCATTTTATTAAACAGTTTTTTGGGGTTTTTTTTTCCAAGTTGAAAAGTTAAGATGAAAGTAATATTATTAAAAAAAATAATGATTGACAATCCTTCATCTAATAATAAAATCAAGTTAATATTACTAGTTATGTTCTCATTTGTATTCAGCTACTTGTTCAAAGACATAATTTCATTTGAAAATTATAAT
The DNA here is from genome assembly GCA_023376005.1 of Doryteuthis pealeii. Lineage (NCBI taxonomy): Eukaryota > Metazoa > Mollusca > Cephalopoda > Myopsida > Loliginidae > Doryteuthis > Doryteuthis pealeii. Next base: position 118,296,068 of record CM042141.1, on the reverse strand, counting down.
TTGTAACATTATAATTCATAATTATGAAAAAAAAAGTTAACATATAAAAATAGTCATTCATTTTTTTTATTATAAAATCTCCAACTTGATGAGAATGTTTAACTCATTTGAAATAAATGTGAAAAACTCAAAGGAAAGTTAATAAGAATTTTAAAAATGCTTTGTGTATAACTTGTAGTTTTTCTTTCTTTTTATTTTGTTGTTTTTAATGATTTACTTGTTTTGTACATACTTATTAGTATGTGTTTTCCTTTATTTATTTTTAATTTGTTCTCTCTCTTTCTCTCTTTCTCTCTCAATGGTTCCCATTTCTTTTTTCTCTTGAATCTAAAAAAAAAAAAAAAAAAAAATCCTAACCAAGATAATAATTAACAGTCAACACCATTTTTTTTTTTTTTTTTTTTTTTTTTACACAATGTTTTGATGTTATTGGGAGATAAATATATCTTTGATGAGTGGAAGGAGAGAATAATATATTTTATGTGCAAAAAAAATTTTAAGGAGCTTCATTGAATGATATAAGTTTAAACTAGCAATAAAAACTTATTAAAACACAAAATAGGTTGCAAATGTGTTGTTTACTGTAAATAATTGATGTATTTTCAATTGTAAAAGAGTGGTACAGTATTAGAATTCAGTATAAAACATTTAAAAAAGAAAAAAAAACAACCGTTCATCTTAGTCATTTTATTACAATGAAAATTACTGCAATTATCTTCCTACAACCTTTAGTAATAACATCTGAATTTATTTAATTGAAGAACATAACAATTTTAGATTTAGCTTGTATATATATTTACCAACCCCTCCGCATGAGTAGGATATGACATAAGGTCAATTTCTTAGCGGAGTTTAACAGGTTTGAATTCAGAGTTTTTTTTCTCTTAGACTGGTTACCTAGCCATGGTTAAAGAGTCCAGTCTACCCTGCTATTTACCCATAGCTGGAGGGAGAATTGGATTCATACCTTTCCCAAGGGTATTAGCGCCATGTGAAATACAAACAGCTTCATCCAGGAATTGAACTCGGTCGACTCTAACCATTAGTCCACGCGCCTCCATTTAGCTTGTATAAAGGATTACATTGATGGTGACTAAGTTTGATTTTTGAATCACATCCTATCTGTGGAATTTATAATAGTAAATAAATACATAGATAGGAGGAAGTATTGTATAATTAGCCCTTAATAATTATCTTCCTTGAGAAACAATAAAGATTGGGGGAGTGCAATCACAGACAGCACACTATTATGTTACAAATTGCTTTAAAATCATTATACAATGTGCTGTTTTTGCTAACAAATACACAGTAATTAGATCATATAATAATAATAATAATAATAATAATAATAATATCTTTTCAGCTAGTATATTAGGTCTGAACCTGTCAGCTGTTCCTTATAAACATTCATCTTAATTCCACAGAATATTTATAATCTTTCCACAGATTATCTAACATTGTCTTAAAGGAGTTTAGAGATGGGCATTCACTATTGATGATGGTTGTTTATTTCCATGTATTCACCTCCCTGTTACTAAAATAATTTTGTCTTGCGTTTGCTTTACAAAATTTTTTAAAGAGTTTTAATTTATGACCCCTTGAATATTGATTCACTTAAAGGCTACTTTTGGCTGCTATTAAACATGATATCAAATCATATCTTCTTTATAAAATTTTTATAATTAATTGCAAATAAGGGGAAGTTCTGTACATAGTTATAATGATTAGGTTGTTCACAAGCACAGACCGCCCCACCCCCTACACACACTATTGTGAAAATATAAATGGAAAAGGTAGATAAACCAACACAATCAATTCATGAGTAAAACTTAATATTTCATCTTTATTTTAGCAATGTCTTCATCAGATTATTATGTTGTAAACTTGATTAGAAATTACTTTATTCTGTTGCTCTAATAGAAATCTCACTAAATCATCTAAATCCGTGTTTCTCAACCTTTTTTGTGCATGACCCCCTTCAACCCAATGTGAGTTCTTTGACCCAAGACACCCCGCCCCAATCTCATTGTCCTTAAGGAAACCATATGACATCTGTTGAGAAACCCCGATTTAAAGAATAAATTAGTTTTAAATTTTAAGAAATTGAAAACTAATAATGGCTACTTGTATAGATTAGATTTAAAAAAGTAGAATAAATAAGTAACAAATTTGTCTTAGATTTATTTGATATTTTAACTAAATAAGTTTAATGTTTTATTTTAAATGATAATTATTAATTATAAAATAATCACTGTATATATCTTGTATGTCCTAAATATTCTGTGGTCCCCTTTTAGCCACTTATGCCCCCCTCTCCTTTTCAAATTTTGCCTTTTGGAGCTCATTGAGAAACGCTGATCTAAATTATAACGATTTTATAACCGCAAAAATAGCACAGTTTTGCTGTTATAAAATCATTATGATTTAAATGCTGTTGCTGTATACCAAAGAATGTTTGTGTCTTGGTTATTGTTTGTTTACATTTTGTCAGTCCTGTCTGACAATATTCTGCTTGTATAAATTCATTTGCTCTTTTGCTACTAATATTGGCAGGAACCTGTATCGAGTCTTTTTGAAGAATTACATAAGGTATTTAAATAATTCACAGCATTGGATTAAAGGGATAATTTTTATTTTATCTTTTTTTTTTCTTTTTTCACTTCTTTTTAAGCATTCACTTATTTGTGCACTTATTCATTTCTACATTTCCCCTAAAGTCAAGTTCTAACAACAAATTGGATATTAGAAAGTTGTTTGAATTATGTCCCTTAACTTTAGTTCTTATAATATTGTAATGATAACACTGATAGACTTTGGAAAGCTTTATTCTACTTAGAATAATTGGTACATTTTTAAGAGTTTATATAGTCTAGTATTCCCTAGAGATTTCTCCAAAGAGGATGTAATCATAAAGTAGGGGAGGTAACTCTCAATTACTTATTACAAATAATAATAATAATGAAATTATTGTGTACATTGTGCACAACAACTCATCAAAGGTGTGTGTATAAATACATAGAATAATGTACAAATGTCAAGAAAATGAACAGTGTATGTGTCAGGATATGGAGGGGGATATCAGGTATCATGTTGGCTAATTTCAGGAAGTATGATACTTCTGTCTCATAATAATTGTTACATTTTGTGTATGAAATTTATATACAAATAACAACTATTATGGGACAGATTCAGTAGGTTTTTATTCTTGTTGAAAAAGGATAATTTCTAATTATGTAAATTTTCCTTTAGCTTTTACATACCCTGTGATATCAATTTGAAATAATATCTGGATTTTAATTTTCACTGAACTAATCAAATTTTAATTTTTTATCCAGTGTAGACAAAAATATAATGATTTTGATACCAAAATGCTGAAATACTACCTCCATTAAAATACTTGCTTGGATTTGTTAAATATTGTTTTCTTTCTAACCATAGTGTTTTTTTTTTTTTGTAAGATGTCATTTACTAAAGCTTGCTTAGTTTGGCACAAGCCATAGATACAAGGCACCTATTTGAGAATTGAACTCACTAGCAATAGTGTACCAGACTAGCTCATTAACCATTACACCACACCAGGCACCCACCCAATTAAATCACACCAATCTTCACATATTGACTACACAATGACTTAATTATATTTGTAGATAATAGATTAGTTGCTTTTTAACTCACCAAGCCTTTGCCAAGTCCATTTCATAGTTCTGTTGTTTTTTTTTTACATTCAAGCTGAATTTCTCTAAACAGTTCTACATTGCTTATTTATTTTTGTTGGCAAAAATACAGCCAATTAGATTCAGAATTGAGTTTACAAAATTTACAATTTAACTTATAAGTACAATAGTGTTTAAAGTTGTGGCAAACTAGCAATGTCCCCTTTTTTTCCCTAAAATACTGTAACATTTCTGTTCATGCTTGAAACTAAATGATCAAAGAGTTGAATTTTGTCTGAAAAGAGAAGTTTATAAGTAATCAATATCAATATATATATATATATATATATATATATATATTCTATTGAATAGGTATTTACCAATCCCTCTGCACAAGTGGCATGTGAAAAAGTTCAATTTTTAAGCGGACTAGATTACATGGTACTATCAACAAGAATTGAACCCCGTGCTGAGTTTTTCCTTTATTATAATCCATTTAGAATTAATTTTCAGTAGTTACACTTAAACACATTATTCATCAACATCTTCATAGTAAGTTTTTTTTTTGTCATTACTAGAAAAATTTGATGAAAGATAATATCTGAAATGTTTCTAACTACAACTAAAATTTTATGATTTTATAAAAAGTGATTTTAAGGATATTTTACTTTATGGAATTCTACATGAAAAAGAAAAAATACAGCAGTAAAAGTCAATTTTTACATCCATGTTTGATTCAGAATTTTTTTATTTATTTAATTATTTTTTTAAAGTAAAATAGTGATCTTGAAATAAGAAATGAGAAAAAAAGTATCTTATTACTTTGTTCTGTTAATATATTTTGATATTAATACTTTCTTATTGATCTACCTATGTATGCAGAAAAAAAATGAAAATAGTTTTTTTTTTAAAGAATCTTTGACATAATTCAAACAATGCATTTTTCTTTTTACTATTTTTCAGTTGAAAGGCAACTTTAGTTTTAGTCTAAAAAATTTTCTCTCTTGTCAAAAAAAATTTCCATTGCATTCACTTTTTTTTGCATTAGACATCTTCTTTTTACTAGAGATCTATTTGACAATGGTTATTATTATTGTTTTTATCATTTTCAGATTATTTATTCATGATAGGGACAGATAGATTAACATCTCATAAAATGTTAATAATCATTTATCCTACAATCTATCATTTTCTTATGATATCAAAAAACTGTTGTTTTTTTTTTCTTACCAACTTGTTTTAGGTTTTTCTGTATGAAAAATATTAATCTTTTGCCAATTTTTTTGTTTGCATGTTTAATGCTAAAAATAATTTTTAACCCTTTAAACCCATAAGCCCAATATTTCAGGTTTAGTGCTATTTTACTATACCCTGTAAACCAAATATTTTAGAGATCAGACTATTTATGACCTTTTTTAATAGAATGATAAAGTAGATTAAGACAGAGATATGTATTCAATATATATTTCTTTATTAGTGAATTTTCTGAGCTCAACTAGAGGGCATCTTATGGTTCAAAGGGTTTATAGTATTTCAGCATAGTATTTCATTATTGTTATTATTATTACTCTTAAAGATCTCTATCCATTTTTTATTAATTTTATTCATTTGGACAGCACATTGAATGGATAAGATTTAATGTAAGGTTCCATTTCTACTTTAAACTTAAACTTGCATGTGTATCTTTTGTTATCTAATTTCCATCAGACTTTATTCTTCTTCAAGTTTCATCTTGAAAGTTCTTTTCGTTCTTTCTCTGGTTCTGTTTTTAATCTGTTCAAAATTTTCAGCTCATCATAGGAATTTCAATCATTTTCCAAGATTTTTTCTCTGAAATAAAAAATTCCTGACTTTGATAGCTTCAGACAGGCTTTGATGCGCAAAAGTTGGTCACTACATACTAAATCAAATATTCAATTTACTATTCTAGTTCTTTGATTTGCTTTCAATTATTTAGTTATATGTTTGGATTCCTCCTTTCTTATAGGATGGGGGAAAGCCCAGAGACATATTTGATTTGAGGTTTTGCTGGTTCTTCATAGTATAAAACACCTTAAGGTCTACTATCATAGTTTATTTGCTGTTGAGATCTCATTCCCTGACCACAAGCTTGTGCTTGATCAACACCAGCTGGGTCACCTAGGTGAAGTTGTAAACCCAAAACACCTAATGATCCTGGGATAACATCACTGACACCCTAAAGGTGAATCTTTAGGGTGTATTTCTTGATAGTTGATTTGCTTTCAATCATTTAGTTATGAAGATCCCAAATTTCATTAAAAATTAAACCAGACAGGTATTAGCAACACTTCCTTTGTGATATTATCCCGATATTGTGATGTAGTGACCACTTCCCTCCCCAGTGACTCTGGTAATTGGCTATGGTACCAGCAGCAGCAGATCAATCACAGGGTATCTGAAAGGGTTAATTACTTAACTGAACTCTTATAATTGAAGTAAATTGTGCCGAAAATTTCACTTTTTAACACCTTTTCTCTGAAATAGAAAAGTCAGGATTTTGATAGCTTCCCTATAAGAAATACACCAAACACAGACCATTACTGATAAGCCAAGATCCATTGCAACACTTTGAAATTCAAAATTAAATAGACTAATAAAATATAGAAAGTTTTTGTTGGTAGCAGGTTTGCTGTTATAAGGTCTCATTGTATAATGTTTTAATACTTTTTTAAAAATTATTTTTTCTTACTGAATATTCTTATAATAAACTATACAAAATAATTTGTATTATTTAAACTTTTTAAACTTTGTCCTCATCTTTATTGTCATATACACAATGTTTTGGCCAACATGCTCTCCATCCTTCTTCAGGTGTTCTTGTTGAACTCGGGAACATCAAATAAAATTGTGTATATAACAATAAAGATAAGGACAACAGTCTGAAATAATTGAATAATACAGATTATCAAGCCTCATTTAAAAAATTCAGACAAATAATTTACAAAATAACCAATCAAAATCAATGAAAGAATTCATATTTAACTTAAGAATTTTTTTTTTGTGACTAACACTAAAGTTGCCAATTAGAAGAAATATCTACATTTTTTCCCCCTTTTATTATTAGAAATATCTAATTTTTTTATTATACACAATAGTATTTGAATTTCTTTTAAAATATTCTAAGTGAATGTTGTAACCAATCCCTCTTTTTTTTCTTGTCTATTTTCTATTTTGCATGTCATATTTTCCCCCTTTTAACTCTTAATTATTTTCTTGGGGGAATCCTTATTTTGACGATTCTAAGTTCTGTTATAATTGGTGTTGGTACTGACACCATTCTTTGGAGTCAGTTGTTTGTTTTCTGTGTTCTCCATGTGTCATTTGTAGCCTCTGTTATCAAAAAGCTTAAGTAAAATAAATGTTTGGGGAGAATTTATATATTCTGCCTTCTCACTTGTGCAAAAGAATTGGGCAGTAGTTTAACTAAACAGTGATGAAAGAATATAAAACAATAAAATTAAAATAATACAAAGAAAATCAGGCAGTAAGTATAATGTAAATGTGAGGTGTTATTAAACAAATACATACATTGAAGGAAAAAAGAAAAAAAGAGTTGAATATTCTTCGATAGCCTCAGGCTAAAAAAGATTATGAGAATATCAGTTTTCTGGATCATGCGATAAATTCGATGGAACTGGAAAGTCTTGAAGAAACTGACAATTCAATGATTGGGGTGTCAGGTGTCCTAAGAATTGTCATTTTCTTGCTAGGCAGGTTTTGACCTATAGGTCTTAGGGGTCTGTGACCTTGACAGACTTGGATGGTTCTAAGTAGAGAGGAGATGTGTGTGGACAAACGGGGGTGGGTCTAAACAGAAAGATGTGTTTGGGGGTGAAGAGGAACCTTAGATAAAGGCTGAACAATATAATACTTGTAGGTAGGTATGTAGGAATGTGTTCTTGTTTTGTCTTAAATTTTGAAGAGGTGACCAAAAAAACTTCTTAATTGTTAACTATCACTTTTTTCATTTTGACTGGATTTTAATTTACCTACAACTTCCTGGGAGCATTCAAAGAATTGTTAACACAAACTTTTGGTCAATCTCTTGATTGTATGTATAACCCAAGAAAAAGAAACCTCTTTTTCTTCTGGGGGGTGGGGGGACAAAATGGCACAAAAAAGTCACTAACATATCAAATGGTGCAATGGTTATCATTATAGGAAATGGAATTGGTCACCTGTGTCCAATCCTGGACAAGGCTATTTGTATTTCACTTCACATTAACGCTCTTTAAAAAAAAGGGCTGAAACCATCCATTCTTCCTCCAACTATGGTTAAATAGTAGCGTAGACTGGACTCTAGCTTTCGGTAAGGACAATTGTTCTAAGAGAAGAAACATTCTGAATTCATATTCCCTACTAGTATGGCAAAGTAACTTGCCACAGTGGAATAACAAAATAAGGATTTGGAGTAGCTGAGGGGCAGTCCTGTGTTCAACCTCATTCTAGCAACTCCTGTAGTGATACTAATTCCAAGTTGTATAGCAAATTTACTTTGTATAACTTCAGTGTTCTAAAGAGGGGAGACCTGCAGCACTGGCAACTGTTGGTCTTTCATATAACCATGCCCAGGCTTGTGATGAAATCCAAGTGCAGATCCAGTCTCATAACTATTCTAAAAAAATAAAATGAATACTAACCAATCTATTCCAGCAGTGTTAGGTATACTAAGCACCTAGGTAATCCCAGAGAGGGGAGTTCTCCAACATCAACTATGTTTTGGTTTTGACTAAAGAAAAGGTTTCTTTTTTTTTTTTTTTTTTTTTTCTTTTTTACTTTTCTCTTTTTTTTACTTTCTCATTCTTTTTCTTCTTTTTCTTTTCCTTATTTTTTCTTTTTTTTTTTTTCTTTTTTTTTTCTTCTATTTTTCTTGGATTATACATCTGGCAACGACTATTTTATGTTTATTTATAGTCAAATTAACAACAGTATATCACTAATAGTTATTATACCAGAAATTTCCGTCATTTTCTGTCCCTACCATAGTATTTGGATCTCAGCATGTTCATACTGTGATATGTATTACATTTTTTTAATGATTTATTGGATGATATAATTTTTTTTTACTTTCTGGTATGTATGAATTTCTTTTCTATTGAAGGAATTGATAATGTTTGTTCTCTTTTCCTCTTGTATTATCTTTTAAACTTAAGACAAAATTTAAACCATCAGAAGAAAAATACAGATAATAGTTATTTGGTTCTGTGTCTTTATGTTATGTTTGAAAAAAAAAAAAAAACTATTTGTGTCATCAAAAATTTAAATAAATTAGTCTAACTTATCTCCATGTAATTCAAAATTTGTTATAAGATTAGTCAATATAAGTATTTATCTATATATTACCTTTGTGATAATTATCTATGTATCATTGTGGTAATTATTCTTATGTTTGAAAATTATTTATGTCAGTCAAAATGATGCAATAGGGAAAACTTTAAGAAAAAACAGATAAAAGACAGATACTCATTTAAGTAATACCAATATTTTTAATGATAATAAACAAAGAACATGCTGAAATTTGCAATGTGCACAATGTATTGAAAATACAAATATAGTTATTTACTAAGCGTAGTTTAGATGTGGCACAAGTCCAGAAGAATGGGATACCCAGTGAGAATCGAACTCACTAACAATGGTTTGCTAATCTAGCTTGTTAACCATTACACCACATGAGGTGGCCCTAAAAATACAAATATAGACACAATTTAAGATAGGAAAGGAACAATTTACTTAAACATGTTAGTCATATAAGAGAAAAGTTACTGGTCTGAAAACAGATGTTTAACCCCTGAATACACATAGTGGAATATACTCTGTCGTAGCTCTCTAAAGAAGGAGAACAAAATTGTTCTTTCTGTGTTCTTGTATAAGCCTTATATTGACATAATTGTAAACCTAAGATACCTATGGTTCCAAATTTTGTGTTTTTTTTTTCTTTGTATTGAGCTATTAACAATCCTATTTAAATAAAAGTTGGTGAGTAAATATTTGTGTATTTGATGAATAAACTTCTATACCTAGTAGAAAATGTAGCAGCTGTATGGCCACTTATCTCCTATCACACAAATGTAAGACAAACAAGACATGCTGGACACTGCTGGAGAAGCAAGGATGAACTCCTAAGTGACATTCTCCTGTGGACACATACAGATGGACACGCCAGTGTAGGCCGACCAGCAAAAACCTACATCAATCAGTTTTGTACGGATTCTGGATGCTATGTGGAAGATCTGCCTGGAGTGATGACCAATAGGGAAGGGTGGCAAGAAAGAGTCATGGGAATCCATGCCGACAGCTTAACCTGATGTGTTTCTGAACATGATTAAAATAAGACTTGAGTCTTTAGAGAAGTCTGTGACTCTAGTTGATTCTAACAATAAGTTGTGCTTAAGTGAATTATCACACTCTTCTTTTAAAGAAAACTTTAATTCAGAAAACTAATATAAGTAAAAAGTTAGTAAAGTCGGCATAGTGGCCTATTGTTGGTATCAGCCAGACAGCAAGGGAGTCTATCCCCTTTTCACTAGTGCTAGACCAGGGAGATTGTTTTTGCATCTAAGATGGAGCGCCACTCCTGCCATCAGCTCCCAGATCCTTTACCACACAGATCTAAGCTGTGTTACTCATACATTTAGTTGGCAAGGGCCAGTATTGAACCCAGAACCTTGTGATTCTGAGGCAGATGCTCTGCCAACTAAGCTAAACCAGCCTGAAGTGAATTTACAATGTGAGGTATCTTTAAATTGTTTATATTATGTCATCATCAATATCATGTCGCACTTTCAGCGCGGATATCCATGACAATCTCTCTCCATCCATCCCTATCGCTCATCATTCTCGGGAGGTCCTCTATGCAGCATCCTGCATCCGCACAAAGCTGATCAATGTACTTTTTTGCTGGTTGGCCCACACTGGCTTGTCCATGTGCTGGCTTCCACAGGAAGACGTCGCTTATGAGTTCGTCCTTGCTTCTCCAGCAGTGTCCCGCGTGTCTTGTCCGTCTTACTCTGATGGTTTGTGTGATATGTGGCAGGTGGCCATACAGCTGTTTTCTCATAGGATGTTGTTTCCATGTCTTGTTCAGGATCACCTGCAGCATTCTTGTGCAGCTCCTATCTAGTTTATTCTCTAGTCGCTTAGTTAGGGTCCAGGTGGTGCAGCCATACAGCAGTACTGATATGACAACGGCCTGGAAGAACCATCTCTTTAACTTGTCTGTGAGGTTGGATTTCCATATGATCGATAGTTTATTTATAGCGGCCCATGCTTTTCCTATACGTAAGTAAATTTGTTTTCAAATTAGTGTACTATCCAATGAAAATATTTCCCACAAGTTACATAGGTTTTTTTTTTTTTTTTTTTTTTTTTTTTTTTTTTTTTTTTTTCTTATCACATTTTGTTTTAAACAAAATCTAAGTCTCTGTGTAATGTTCAATAGTTGAGTTGAATTTATTTGGCATATATCTTGAATTATTCTTTCCTTTTTGCTTCTCTTATCTCACAGGTGGCGCCAGAAACATTCTCACCACCGGCCCCCTCGAATGCCTTGCGACCGACACTCAGCAAGAGAGGCTCCATCTTGTCAGATTACTTCAGCGCACACCCAAGAAGGTGCAGTTCTTTTGTGACTTCCATTAACTAAACTGCATTTTATCCTTTTATTTCATTTACATTATAGAAAAATCACTGGCATAAATCTCTATGAAATTGTTGATTTATATGTAGAGAGGAAGTTAAAACTATATATATATATATATATATATATATATATATATATATATATAAAAAGTTAGGGTAGCAAAGACATGAAGTCAACAGTACTTGGTAACTGACAGTTTCTCGCCTATATAATTTTCAAAACTACTTGGTTTAAAAATAGCATAGGCGAGAAACTGTCTTTTACCAAGTTCTGTGCATGTCTTTGTTACCCTAACTTAGATATACCTGCTCTATAAATGATATTGAGCCCTCTTTATTTATAAATAATCCAAACGATATATATATATATATATATATATATATATATATATATATATATATAAACACTGATAATTAAAAAATTTACTTTAAATTTTTTTTTTTTTCATTTCCATATCAATATGCTTGCTGTGGGGGGCATGAAAAATTGGGAAAAATTGTTTTGCTGTTATGATTTTTTTGAAAAGATTCTTTACTAAAAATCTTTAGACAATTTTTGATTGTTTTTGTTATGAATAAAGGAAATTTGATATTTACTATTGTCTTAGTTATTCAACAAAAATAATCTCTTAAAAGAAAATGCTGACAATTGCAATTGGACATTGCAAAACCTTTTCAAATATTCATCAAAGTTTTCATATTTTCTCCTTTTTGTTGAATTTCTTGATGCAGTATTTTAATTAAACATTTTTTTTACATTTTTTATTCGTAATAGATTTTAAATACCAAGGATTGCTCTTTTCTTTTTCTTTTTTTTTTTTTTTTTTTACCAAAATGATTTTTTTTAAATCACATTTGTGGAAATTCTCTGTAAATGCTTATAAAGGTTTTTAAAAAATACATCTGTTGGATAATGAATGATTTTGGTTGTATTTATGATCAATGAAAGAAATTTCATTTAAAAAAAGATATTCTTTAATTTACATGATTCTAAAAAGTGTAAACAATACCAAGAATCATCATCTTTTAAAAATCTGTTCCTCCTCTTCTTCTCCGACAACCATTGTCTTTTATCTGCTTATATCTGTTTCATTAAGATGAAAAAGTATTGTCTAAACAGTGATGGAAATCTTTTCAAAATGAAACAAGAGATGAGAAAGTATTGGAGAAAGGATGCTTTTAAAAAAAAAAATTTTAAAAAACACTTAATGTAAAAAAAAACAAAAAAACATCTTTTCTCTAATTCTTTCTCTAATACGAAATCTTTTCTCTAATACTTTCTGTAAAAAACAATGTTTTAACATCGACTTAACATCTAGAATAAATCTATCTTTTTTAAATACTTTGTTTTTTTTTTTTCTTATTTTCTACATAGTGGCAGATTTATTTCCATATTTCACCACTTCTACATAATCTAAGTTACGGTAGGGAAGACATGAAGTTAGCAGTACTTGGTAACAGTTTCTTGCCTATGTCATTTTTAAACCAAGTGAATTATTTGTTTTTATGTTTTTCCTTTATATGCTGTTATGTGGTGCACCATTGAAAGGGTCAAAAACATAAGCCATGGTGGAAGGGCTAGTTTAGTTTGTGGGGCATCATAAGACGGCTGGTTTTCTTTGTATAATATTCCAAACTACCGTAAGATCTAAACCATACACAGAAAAAAATATATATTAGCATAACTGAGGGCTCATGTCTTTACTACCCTAATTTAAATATACATGCTCTATCAATGATATTGAGCACTCTTTACTTACGAATATAGCAAACTATGTTGTCAATATATATATATATATATATATATATATATATATATATATATATATATATATATAATCCAAAAGTCCATGGTAGAAATCTTCCGACACAAGAGTTTTATTTAAACAAAACCAAGTCGCAGTTTGAGAGCTCAATGTGTACTCTTAATGTTAGTCACAGAGCAAATATATGAGTAAAGAAATAACAAAAGACTTAGAGATTTAGCATTATAGTCTATTTCAGGGAGCTTAGACAAATAGTCTAAATCTCCCGACTCATCAGATGCGCATCTGAGATTTAGACTATTTGCCTAAGCTCCCTGAAATAGACTATAATGCTAAATCTCTAAGTCTTTTGTTATTTCTTTACTCATATATATATATATATATATATAATATAATATAATATAATTTTTCTGTTTATTTCTTTGTTCATCTGTCAGTAACCTGGTAGAATCAGTGTTGCTCTCAGACCCTCCCCGTAGAATCAGAATGTAATATCTGTGCACTCTGTTTCATCTTATACAAATAGATTGATATTAATGAGGAGGAGAATTTGTATCTTCATTTCTGACTACTTTTTACAGATACTCAAAGTAGGTATTACCTTGAGCATTGTGTCATACCAAACTTTGACTTTCTTACACACACATCATAATGATGATGATGATGATGTAGGTGTAAGAATATTTTCACACTTTATAACTTAATCATACTATTTTTTGAAAAATACATAATACTTTGTAATTATTTTCTTATATCATTTACCAAACTTTATCTTGTCCTGGGCCAAAGAATGGGTAGAAAGATTGTCTAGTGTATAATCTGTTTTTACCAGCTTTTTAAAAAAAATCAATATTTAAAATCTTGATGTTGATCATTTCAAACATGTTCCCTCAAATCATAATAAACATCCAAATTATTTTTTCATTCATTTTGAGTAAACAAGGTATAAATTTTGTGGAAATTCATTTTATTTTTAAATCCTGCTTAAGCAGATCATATACCAAGTGTGATTCAAAAATTCAGGGAATTTAAATATTAAAAACAAAATAAAATAAAATACTTATCCTAACACCTATTTTTCATTATCTCCTTCAGAAGAATATGATAGAATCAGAACCAGATTTAGAACTTGGGGGCCTGGGACACTTTTGATTAAGGAGCCCCTCAAGTTACCTCAACATACAAATTAAATTAGGTACATGAGAAATAAAAAAAAAATTGAAGTAAAATTAATTTATCAAAAGAAAAAATGTTTGTTCTTGAAGAAAATGTTTGATTTGATTTTTCTTAATTATATTGACTGTAAGAAAAACCTTTATTACATTTTTCAGTTTGCATTATTCGACAAAGTGATATAATTCTTTCTAGCTTGCAGCAAATCAACATTATTTTTTCAATAATAAAACTAATTTTATTTATAATCATTACCAATTTTATAAAGGAAGTCTGGGTGCCCTTCTGGTAGGGTCACCCAGGGAAATTTCTCCCTTGTAAATCTGGTCCTGGATAGAATCTACATGTTACGGTACTTCTCACAAAGTATCCATACTATATTCAGTTTATACATAAAATTCCCTGAACTTTTAGATAACACTTCTTATAAGAGAATGGTAAAAAAAATTCGGTCTTAGAAAATAGGATCAAACAATTTGGTTCTCTTTATTTCCATTTTTCTTTCTTTTTTTTCTTTCTTTTTTTTCTTTTTTTTTTTTTTTCCTTTTTGTTTATTTTTCCTTTTTTTTTTTTTTTTTTTTTTTTTTTTCCATTTTTTAAAAAAAATTTTATTTATTTATTTTTTTTTTTTTAAATATTTCCATAATTTTTTTTATTTTTTTAGACCAAATTTTTCAGGACTAAACTTTTCATGACTTTTCAGTTTTATAGGAATAAATTTCCTAGTAAGGTATAGAACAGTTTACTAAGCTTATTTTTCTCAGCTAAATCACTAAACCAGTGACTTGTGTTTTTAGAAACAAGTTTGGTCACCACTGAACTACAAAAAATGTTTAATATCATTTGTCTGAATTTTTAAAAATAAGGCTTGATATGTATTATTTTGATTTTTCAGACTTGTCCTCATCTTTATTGTGAAATATACATACACAACATTTCAGCCGATGTATCTTCCATCCTTCTTCAGGTGTTCCTTGTAATCCATTGAGGCAGACTGCTCTCATTCTGCTACAAGTGTCAAGATTTTCTATCAATAACAATGATTCAACTTGGAAATTATTTTGAAATGATTTCCCAAGTTGAATCATTGCTATTCTCAGATAGACAAAGTCTTGACCCTTGTAACAGTGAGAGCAATCTGCCCCTAGGGATTACAATAAACACCTAGGCTGGAGGGTACATCGGCCAAAACATTGTGTATGGATATTTTACATTAAAGATGAGGATAACAGTCTGAAAAATCAAAATAATACAAATGATTAATAGTTATTTGAAAATTTTTGGCAAAAGTCTACAGTAGTGAGGCATGTATAATGATTTACTAAGCTTAGCTTAGATGTGGCACAAGGCCAGAAGTATGGGGCACCCAATGAGAATCAAACTCACTAACAATGGACTGCAAAACTAGTTTGTTAACCATTACACTACATGTGGGGCATCTATAGAATATCAAACTGACAACATTCATTGATTTTGTTTGCAAGAATTAGTTTAGTTTGGCACAAGGCTAGAAATATGGAGCAACTAGTGTCAAACTCATTAATAATGGTCTGCTAGTCCAGTTCAACTCATTAACCATTACATTACTTGAGGTGCCCAATTCTCATGTTGCAATTGATGTCCATATTTGTGTGTATATGCATTATATATTGAAGTTTGACCTCTTGTTTATTTGTTGATCTATTCATAACTTTTGCTATGAATGTAGTGTATATAAACCCTGCCTAGAATCAAAGAGTTTCATTCCCAGAGCATCTACTTAGGATCAGAGTGCATTATCTCATTAAATGTATTACAAATAAATTAGAATTAAAAGAAATCAAGATAATCATGTCATGTTTTTCATTATTTTGTATTTGTTTTTTTGAAGAAGTTTAAATTTCATACACTTCTTTGAAATAATAACTATTTTTATCTGTTTATTTTATACCTTATGATTTTTAAAATAACCCTGGAATTTCCATTGATACAAATCCTAGACAAAGTGCAGACATATACTTTGATTCTGGGCAGAAATATATTTAGTTTGCTATATTCATAAGTAATGAGTGCTCAATATCATTGATAGAACATAAATATCAATAGACTTGGTTTGAAAATCACATAGGTGATATATATATATAAACAATGGTAATATTATGGTTTTACACTCATAACTTGAAGTTTCATGGTAATCTAATCATCAGATGAGATCAATGGTTGAGATGTTAAAAACCAGCCGTGAAAATATATATATGATAGGGTAGCAAAGTCAACTGTGCTTGGTAACTGACAGTTTATTGCCTATGCTATTTTCAAACCAGACTTGGATATATATGGTCTATCAGTGATATTGAGCTCTCTTTGCTTATAGATATAGAAAATTACATTATATATATATACACACACACACACACATGAAGAGGTATTGAAAAATAACTGAAATTATTTGCTCATCCCAGTCATAACTTTATTTTGAAATCTTCTGTTAACATTCACAGGCATGAACTCAAAGACAAACCAGTTACCTCGGATGTCTCCTCAATAGTCTGATATGATCTTCATTTATTGTGTTGTAAATTTTTCCAAGATTTTTTGTTGTTACAGATTATTGAAAGTTTTCAAGTGAAAATTCACCCCATTTGAAATGTTGGTGGTTAAATGGCATTTGATTATGTTTGAAATTCAAATATCACTCATTGATTTGTGTTTTATGTAAAAGTTTCTCAAGGAATTATAAGTTTCACCAGCAGCCCCCCACATACACGCACAAAAATCAAAAACAAAATGAGCCCATATACAAACTGTTTTGTTTTATTTTTTCATTTTTTTAAATTTTTTTTTCATTTTTTTTTCATTTTTTTTTTTATATCAGTTATTGTGAAAATCACCAAATAGGCAAATACTAGAAGAAGAAAAAGCCAGAGGAAATGAATCCGTCAATCCAGAACAGTATCATTTTTCAGACTGGATCAAAATGTCAACTTGTGGTACAATGTGCAATTATGCCCAGTTAGTGCACCACATTCAATTTCCAGTTTGTTATCGTTTTTTTTTGTTTTTTTTAAATTTATGACCCTCCTGGAGCCCATAAATTATTTTGGGGCCTTTTCCAGAATAATCTTTTCTTGTAGAGACAGCCCCACCAAAGCTAAATGGCTCCACTTACTGAACAATTCATATGACAGAATAAACACACGTCAAGTACAAAGAAGAAAAAAAATGCCCCCCGCCCAAAAAAAAAAAAAAAAAAAACAGACACATGCAGTAAAAAAAAAAAAAATGAACAAAAAAAAAAAGATGACGGAAATGGAATATAAGGAGTTGAAAAAAACAAAATGTGTGCCGCTGTATCAGATCCATGCAGGAAATGGCTGAATATTTCACTACAAATTCCCTTCTGAATCTTAGAACAAGTGAGGATATCTGCCTAAATGGTAAGCAGAATACCGTGCATGCTACACCCTATCAAATATGCACTTGTATTGCAGCCTTTTGTTGGTATGAGCATGTTACTGTTAATGTATTCAATCTTTAAGAAGATGAGAAAGAGAGCATAATATTTCAGGTCAGATCTTCAACTGATTGTATAACTATTCCTATTTGTCTTGATTCTAACCCAACTCTACTCTCTTCTCATTTATTTATATATACATATAACTTTCTCTCTTATTCTTTATCTATCTACTTATATCTATTAGCAATAAAGAGTCATATGTGCAATTGTGTGTGTGTGCGTGCATGCATGTAGAAATGGAGTGGTTTGGTTGATTTTTTTTTTCTTTAATGGTATATCAACCCCTTTTGGGTCATTTAATGCTGAATCAAGTCATTTTGATAAACAAAGGATTTGGGTTACTTAGAGTGCCTGTTGCTGTTTAAGTAGTCACCCACTTGAGTATTACCTGTTAGTATCCCATCTATGGGTTAAATAGAAAAACATGAGTTGATAAACAAAATTGTATTATCCATTTAAGAATTGATTTATTTCAAAACTTTATCGGCATTAAATGACCCACTGAGGTTGATATGCCGTAAAACAAAATCAAACCAAAACCACTTGAGTATTGAACAGGCTCATCACTGCTTAACTTTAGTGATCTAGCTGAACTTGTGCCATAATAGAAATGTAATATCTCATTTAGAAATATGCACATTTGAAATCAAAGCTTAAAGAATTACAACACATTAACTGATAAAAGTATCAGACAATGCATCAAGTTTATGGTAATGTTTAACCCTATTTAAAACCAAGGGGTTATTGAGTTCTATATTCACCACTGCTGTATGAATTTTATTATAATATTCATGTTGTGTAGCCAGGAACAATGACTTTAAGTTGGTACAGCACCTACCTAGGAATCGCCAGGTTTTGAGTTTGATACCAGTCCCCACCAACTCAGCACATGAGTAGCATAAATTAGGTAATCTGATCTCTATGCAGTAAAGTGGGGAGCTGACAGTAGGTATGGCACTCCACTTCAGAAAAAAAAAACCCTCCTTGGTCTAGCAATAGCAAAAAGGGGATAGATTCCTTCACTGTCCGGCTGATACTGACAATAGGCCTCTTCACCAATTTTACTTAGCAAATAATGGTGGGATGATTGTGGTCTTTCAGAAGGAAAAAAAAAAAGAGGCTTTTCTCTTGAAGACCAACCATTTTGGTTAATGAAGATTTTGTTGAAGCAGATATTTTACAAAATGGCATAAGTATCATCTCAAGGGAAATTAGAAAATGATCGAATGAAAGAATTTGGATTCACTAGAAAATTGAATAGATTTAAATATTTGCAACAGTCGGCTAATTTGGAATGAAAACCTTTCTTTTCTTTTCTTTTTCTTTTTTCACAAACAAGGAATAGTTACAAAAAATATTTATTTAAAAAACTAAAGGATTATCATTCTATGAAACAGATTCCAACAATAAAATGAAGACTTCATTCATAGAAGGTTTTACTATCGATCTGGTAGAGCAAGATAAATACCGTCTGATGTGAATTACTGGATTCTGAAGAAACTGTCATCACAAACCTTTGTTAACAATTCAAGCATATCATTAGTGTATTACACAAGAAATTCACAGTTTTGGCAAACAAAAAGTGTCAGCCTCCAGAATGCAAGACAAATTCAGGAGAAAATAGTTTTCAGGCTGGGAAGTTTTTATTTCATTCTCCATAATTACCGCACCTTTGGATTATCCTCTGTTTTGATAATTAGAATATTTTAAGCCAGAATATAAGGAAGACATCAATTCAGGTCTTGCATCTTTTTCTTTCTTTCAGTAACATCATAATTCTATTGCCTTCATTAAAAGTTACATTGAACGATATAAAGGCAAATTTTACCTGTGTAAATAGTCTAGTTGTTCACATCTTTAACTGAATTATTATGTTATGTGCAAAGGGAAAGGCTACTATATATATATATATATATATATATATATATAGGTAAAATAATCCAATTGACTGGTAAGTACAGGATGATTCTATTTTGGGATCATCAAAATCTCACTGTACATTCACAATGTATGCTCATGTAAGTGCAAACTTTTAAAGTTATACAAGAATTTTTATAAATCCCTAAGAGAGCTCCATGTATGATAACTAATAGATTAACTATATACAGAGCAATATTTAACTTTCAGAGAAAGAAAAACTTAAACTGTCATTTAACTATAATAAATTTATTTCGACCAGACTCAATATGAGTCTAGTCTCATCAGAGACTGGGAATAAGAAAATGACCTTTTAATTTGTTGCTGTAATTATTAATGAAAGAAATTATTCCATTTCCCATTGAATAAAGATTTCATTTGCTTCAGCTTTTATTGCCTTCTTAAAAATGGGATATTACTTTCTGAACACTAGTGTGTGTGTGTAATATATATATATATATATATATATATATATGGAAAAACGATGAGGAAATTAATCCAACAATATGTGAAAATATGTGTTTGTTATATTTTTTGAAAATATTTTCATATATATATATTATATATATATTATATATATAAACTTTCAAAGAAAAACTTAACAAACCGTCATTTGGCTACGATAAATGTATTTCAACCAGAGACTCAATATGATTCTAGTCTCATCAGATACCTTTTACCTTTTAGGGAAAAGCTATCTGATGAGACTAGACTCATATTGAGTCTCTGGTTGAAATAAATTTATTATAGCTAAATGACTGTTTAAGTTTTTCTTTCTTTGAAAGTTAAATATTGCTCTGTATATAGTTAATTTATTAGTTATTATACATTGAGCTCTCTTAGGGATTTATAAAAATTCTTGTATAACTTTAAAGTTTGCACTTACATGAGCATACATTGTGGATGTACAGTGAGATTTTGATGATCCCAAATAGAATAATTCCCTACTTACCAGTCAATTGGATTATTTTACCTATATATATATATATATATATATATATATATAGTAGCCTTTCCTTTTGCACATAACATAACAATTCAGTTAAAGATGTGAATAACTAAACTGTTTACACAGGTAAAAATTGCCTTTATATTGTTCAATGTAACTTTTAATGAAGGCAATTATATAATATACATGCCTCTGCACATGTCTATAGAATTTTTTTTTTTTTTTTTTTTTTTTTTTTTTACATTGGATTTTACAACAGCCTCTGTCAGGTTCTTTGCAAGGGCAAAATATTTCTTGTTATTATTGTTATGACTCAACTCAAAAATGTCAATCGTCATTCCTGTTTGTTTTTTTTTTTGTTTTTTTTTATTACAAAAATCAAGTCAACAGACACATCTCATGTTCAAAATACCTGTTTATTTCATTAAGAAAGTCCGTCCTTTTCCATGAGATTCCAACTGTCATTGGGAAGAGAAGAAAAGTTTATTAGCTATGTTTAGTATGGTAGCCTAAACAGGCTAAGAAAGTATTTGGATTATTCGGACCATTGTTCTCATCTTTGTTATATACACAACATTTTGGCTGACGTGTCCTCCGGCCTTTTTCAGGTATTTTTTGTCGGACTCAAAAACCTTCTTGAACTCCGAACAGAACCCTTTATTCAATCCATGGGGGTAGACTGTTCTCATTCCATTAACCATGACAAGGTACAAGTGTTAATCTGTGTTAATTATTCTATGTTACTGTTGCCCTTGGCCAGGATTGAACCTGCAGCCCAGAGATAACTGTCACTTAAAACTGTATCAACTCAACACCTATATCCTTTGTGCCATGTGTCCAAAAACTCAGTGAAATAGGATAAAAAAAGGGCTGAAACCTCAACCCTCTCAAATTACATCTGTTTCTCTGCAACTATTTAACTAAAATATCCTGTCTTCCATCTTGTGATAGTATTAACCAATCAGAGCTCAGATACTGACTCCATAATTCCAACCCTTTGTTTTCATGAATTTAATGCTGGAAATACTTTGACCTTTAACCCGCAGTCATCAAAGTCATTGCAGGGCCAATTGCACCAAGTGTCCCATTTAAAGAATGACACAAAAAAATTAATCATTTAGTCTTTTGAGTCATAGACTTTGTATCTACAAGATATCATTTTTCGCAAATAGCTAAGAATATATTTCTTTTGACTATATTTCATGGCTCAAAAGACTAAATGATTAATTTTTTTTTATGTGCGAGTTTTTTTATGGTCCACCCTATACAAGAGTTGATTGATAAATAGTCTTCAATCCTATAAAAAAAAAAGTGGATCAGATAGCATAATGAAACTAATATCAAACAGTTTAGCTCATTCGGTAGAGTGTCCACCTGGGAATCAAAAGGTTTCTGGTTTGATACCAGCCCTCGCCAACTCAGTGTACGAGTAACACAGGGATCTGTGCAGTAAAGTGAGGAGCTGATGGTAGGTGTGGTGCTCCACCTCAGATGCTAAAAAAACAATCTGCTTGGTCTACTGCTATTGAAAAGGGGATAGACTCCCTCATTGTATGACTGATACCGACTTTAGGCCACTCCGACAACTTCAAAATTACAAGCATAGTATATATTTAATATACAAAATATTGTCACAATTTAGTGCTAAGCATTTTTTTTTTTTTTTTTAAACCTTCTTCCTACTTTTTCATTCTGTGCACAAAGAAAGTTTCTGGTTTCTGTTCACAATATCTTCAATTGGAAGCATTTGATGAAATATGACCTTTTTAATGACTCTTTCAGTTTTGAAAACAATTGATAGTGGCCAATCAGTGTGTTATATACTGTCACTGGACCCAACACAGAACACACACACACACATATATATAATATATAATGGAGGCGCGTGGGCTAGTGGTTAGAGTCGTGGGAAATGGACTTGTCGATTCGAGTTCAATTCCTAGACAAAGCTGTTGGCATTTCACATAGTGCTAATACCCTTGGGAAAGGTATGAATCCATATATTCTCCCTCCAGCTATGGGTTAAATAGTAGGGCAGACTGGGCCTTTCAGCCTTGGGTAGGTAACCAGTCTAGGAGAGGGATAACTCTGAATTCAACATTCCTGAGGTCAGTCATTGATTGAGTTTGTGGCAACCCTTGATGCACTAATTCTTTCCTATCGACTGTGCCAAAAAGTGTGGATGGTTCAACACAACCCTTCACCACTATAAACAAATCACTGTGTGGGTGTTCATTGTGTGTGTGTGAACTCTCATGTGTCGAAAATCGACACGAGAGTCCATAATTTTTTATATATTTTTATTCTTCGATGTGTTTAAACTGAGAGTCATCAATAGAGAATGCACATACACAGAAGCCTTCAAGAGTTCTGATGGCAAGCGATCTGCTCAACCCAAAGTTCTAAGAGTTTATATAACTCTCCAACTCTAACATGGTCACACCTCTTTGATCGTGACACCCATGCAGTTTTTCTGTAGACACACCTCCTCGCTTTTGCAGCTTGTTTTTGTTTGCAGGCAAAATGTTGACACCCATGCATTTGCTGTGCCTATGCGTCAGTCATTTGCACCTGGTCTTCCGGCTGTCAATTTGTTGATCAGGCAATATATTATGTGTTGTACAGAGAACAACAAGGATGAATTTCAGGCTTCTCTCCATTTGGTGACTGCAATGGGGTCTTATATTCACACTTATTGCACCCCCCCCCCCCAATAAATCCCTGACTTCTGATTGTTTCCAAAATTGAAAGGTCAATATTTGAAAGGTCAACATTTTTCATCAGATGCTAAAGACTGAAGCTACTGTGCACAATTAGATCAAATGTAAACCAGGAAATTTCTTAATTGCTAGAATAGAACCAAACGTTCCATATATATGTTTATTTCATTAGGAAAGTCCAGCCTTTCTAACTGGAAGAGAAGAAAATTTTTCTAGCCATGTTTAGTATGGTAGTCTAAAGAGGCTAAGAAAGTATTATTCAGATTATTTGGACTATTGTCCTCATCTTTATTGTTATCTACACAACATTTCAGCCGATGTGCCCTCTGGCCTTCATCAGGTATTTCTTGTCAGACTCGGGGAACCTTCTCGAACTTTGTGCACTTCTCACCAGCTCAGCACATGAGTAGCACAGGGTTCTGTGCAGTAAAGTGAGGAGCTGATAGTAGGGGTGGTGCTCCACCTCAGACACCTAAATAATGTCCTTGGTCTAGCACGAGTGAAAAGGGGATAGACTCCCTCGCTGTCTGGCTGATACCAACTTTAGGCCACCTCGACGACTTTTACTTTTAAATAGTGGCTATGCTGAAAAATAAACTTGTAATCTTGATGAAAATAAATTTACTTCATTTTGATAAAAGTTAAATTATTCTATCTGGTGTATAACTTGTTTTAGAAGATTGGACACTTTATTTATTAATCAACTCTTGTAGCCGTTTTTCATGAACTGTTGTAAAATAATGGTTTTGTTTTATGGTATATTAACCCTTTTCAGGTAATTTAATGCCAAATCAAGTCCATTTGATATCCAGTTGTTTACAGTACCTGCTGTTGCTTAAATGGTCACCCATTTTGGTGATCTAGTGGGAACCAATGGTTTCAATATGACTTAACTACAAAAGTTGTAAAATGAATATTATTTTTTTTATTTTTTTTATTTTTTTTTTTTGCTAAATCATAGTTTTTCTTTTTTAACAAACTATCAAAGTAGACTTTCAAGTTTTTAAGTTTTTTTTTTCTCTCCTCTATTAAAGGCAACTACTGACATCAAGCAATGCAACAAAACTAGCGCTTTAGTTATTTCCGCTAGCAACAATATATACAATAGTAAAGGACAGTTATTGATATTATGTTATTACTTATTCTGCTTCACTCTCTATGCTAACAATTGAATCATAATGTCTTGCAAAAATTCTTTGTAGTTTCTCTTTTTCTGGTTGGTGTTTGCTTATCTCCATGATTCCATTTTAAAACTTTGGATTAATTTCTAGATTTGATCTCTAGACATTTCTCACCTCAAAAAACCAGCTTCCATTTCTCACTTCAAAAAAAACCAGCTTCCATTTCTCACTTCAAAAAACCAGCTTCCATTTCTGACTTCAAAAAACCAGCTTCCATTTCTGACTTCAAAAAATCAGCTTCCATTTCTCACTTCAAAAAATCAGCCAGCTTCCATTTTCTCACTTCAAAAAACCAGCTTCCATTTCTCACCTCAAAAAACCAGCTTCCATTCTCACTTCAAAAAAACCAGCTTCCATTCTCACCTCAAAAAACCAGCTTCCATTTCTCACCTCAAAAAACCAGCTTCCATTTCTCACCTCAAAAAACCAGCTTCCATTTCTTCCATTTCTCACTTCAAAAAACCAGCTTCCATTTCTCACTTCAAAAAACCAGCTTCCATTTCTCACTTCAAAAACCAGCTTCCATTTCTCACTTCAAAAAAACCAGCTTCCATTTCTCACTTCAAAAAACCAGCTTCCATTCTCTCACTTCAAAAAACCAGCTTCCATTTCTCACCTCAAAAAAACCAGCTTCCATTTCTCACCTCAAAAAAACCAGCTTCCATTTCTCACCTCAAAAACCTGCCATGATCTAATTTCCTATATGTATGCAAATTCTCTTGTTATGAGCATATTAAATTTTCTTATCCAACTTTAGTAGTTTAACTGATTACTGTGATTTTACTTCCCCCTCCCTCTCTTTCTCATACACTCACTACTTGTAAATGTGTACTTTAGAGATGAAGTTAATTTTATCAAAGACAAGTTTTTGTTTTGTTTTTTGTTTTTTATTATACTATTTTTATAGTATTAACTATATTTTTAAAAACTTTATATAATACACTACATATGGTATCTTCCAATGATCCTAGCTCTTCTGAAAGTTTTCTTTCGAGCTGGTGGTCAGGGTCTCCTGACTTCCATTTTTAAAATACCATAACCAACAATTGATGGCTGCCCATTTTATTTAAAGAGACAAATTATCACCCTTGACACATGAACTAGTTTGGGGCAATATGCTCAGATATTGTTTCATTTCCTTCCACTTCCTGAATTCTGCATGCAGCTTTAATGGCTTTGGGGCTGGGTTTAAATTACTGCTTCAAAATAGCTAGAATCATGACACCAGCCCTGAGTATCCACCTTTGTAACATCGAGAAACAAAAGATACAGCTGAACAGAACTGAAATATCATTTCTGATATACACCTCTGAAGATGAAGTTTCTACTTTGAAATCGATAAGACAAAAATAACATCTTTTTGTTTTTATTTTTTATACACATTGTAATTGCTTTCAAATCATATTATAACATACTTAACAATGCTTCAAGCAAATTACCAATTACTTTTATATATATATATATATATATATATATATATATATATATAATCTTACTATAATATACCAAGTGGCTTTTTTGTTCATCTATCTCTAAAGGACATAGTTATGACCACCAAATTGTCTGTGATTATTTGTAGGATTAAGTATGTGCTTTTAGCACATTAGTCTTTTGAAATTTTCAGTGATGAGATTCAATTTACAATGTAAGTATAATGCTAAACTGGACCCTTACTTTGTATCTATCAGCTTAGCTAAACCAAATCTTGATCTTTTTTTTTGTTTAAATGTATGAAATAAACCTCAAGCTAAAAATTCCCCATTCACAAACATTAGAAAACCAAAACTTAAAAAAAAAACAATTTTTTAATTTATTTTTTCTTGTTCCTTGACAGTGTTATTTCCCAATTGCTTACATCTAAATTAAATGGAAAAAGATCCATTTTTCTCTTCAACATTTTGTGACCTGGGTAATGAAATTTTCAAATTTACTCATTTTCCAGAACATTCCCAGTAGATTCAGTGCTAGGAAGCTGATACAATTTTCTTGAACATTTTTGTACAAATTCGGAATAAATACATGTAAATTTTTATTCATGTTTTATTAAGACGATATATAAATGAAAATGTACACATTTGACTGTTGGCCGGTTTAGCTCAGTCGGTAGAGCATCTGACTAGGAACCACAAGGTTCCAGGTTCGATACTGGCCCTCGATAACTCAGCATATAAGTAACACAGGGATCTGTGCGATAAAGTGAGGAGTTGATGGTAGGTGTGGTACTCCACCTCAGGCGCTAAAACAATCTCCTTGGTTTGGCACTTGTGAAAAAGGGGATAGACTCCCTCGCTGTCTGGCTGATACGACTTTAGGCCACCCCGACGATTTTACTTACTACTTACTTACATAGAAAATAAGTAATTTTTAAATTTCATTATCCAGAAATCAGAATCTGAAGGAATAACAGACATTTTTATATTTTATTGTTATGGCAAGTTATATATTGCTAGAAAAATACATGTTGGGAAGACGTTCAGACCAAAATCTAACTCTAGTGGTCATCTATGGGTTAAATCATGAGTTGATTATGCGATCGCATTAAATGACCCACTTGATATAAAACACAAAACAGACATTTTCTATACTATTACCATTCATTCAATGGTAATAGCATATATTATCCGACGTTATATATATAATATTTAATGCATGAAGTTGTCACCAGAGAGCAGTAAATATTAGCATTAACGTATAAGTTTATTTATAGAGCAGGTTTTCAGCTCATATTAATAATAGTAGTGATAGTAGATAATTTAATGATATATACATGAAATAAGCTTTGGAATAAAAGTCTGTAAAAAAAAAAAAAAAAAAAAAAAAAATGAAACCATTTTCGATGCCTACTTTATCAAATTGACATTCCTTGATACTTTAACATTTTCCTGCATATATTCTCTTTTCCTTGCTACATTCCTTTCATCTGTTTTTTGTTTTTATTCCTTTTTTGTTGTCCAAGTGGCTTATTGTTCTCTTTTGTATTTTTTTTTTTTTTTCATTTTACTCTCCTTATAAACATGTTGATGACATAGTGAACTTTAATTTTGTTATTGGATTGGGGGAGGATTTATTTCTCAAAGGTTTGGTTGTTTTTTGTGTTTTTATTTTTTTGTTTTTTTTTCTCCCTCTTTTTTGTTGTTGTTTTTTTTTTTTTTTTTGTTTTTTTTTTTTTTTTGTTTAATTTTTCTAAATCAAATGAGCACAGTTTAAAGGCAGATCAATAAGTCTATATCCTGACACATAGTTATTAGATGAATTTTGATATGAAATTTTCACTATACAATGTTTGATCTATATACTTTATATTCACCACTGTATTAAGTGTATGGTCAAGTGGTCAGTCACTTAACCAACTTTCTCACCTGATGAGTGTTTAGAAAACCTAGCTTTGAAAAATAAGACCTGTTAAAACCCTTTCAATTAATGACCATCTAAAACACACAAGAGGCATGAGAAAGGCATCCCTTGTTGGTCTGGCTATTCACTATAATTCATCTTTCACCAACTGTCCTGGATCTCATCTTGCTGCTGGATCCTAAAGTTAATGTTGAGAGGGTGAGCCTGGATCTGTGCAACTCAACTAAAAAAAAAAATCCACTCACAAACAATTTGTTCCTTCTAAATGAAAGGAAACCTAATCATCATCATCCCTAGAGATGGATAATTAGTGATTAAAGTAAAGAAGGGTAATGTTGAAAAGTAACTATTTGAAGTGTAAAATAAATGCATTTTTTATCATTAGGATGTGAACTTAATGATGTATCTATAAATGACTACACATTATGGTTTTATTTACTTTTAACAAAAAATTGGGTTAATTCTGATTAGTTGGACCCATGATTGATTCTTCTCAAAAAGATACTTATAGATCACTATATATATATATATATATATATATATATATATAGATAAAAGGATATGAAAACACCACAAAATGCTGTTAAAGTGAAAACATTTTATAACATAGCTGATATTGAACAATATTTCGATTTTATAAAAATCATCTTCAGAGCTTGTTTATACTCCGTGTTGTTTTCACTTTAACAGCATTTTGTGGTGTTTTCATATCCTTTTATCTATACTCATACTGTGGATTCATTTCTTTTCTTTTAACTTATATATATGATATCATGTTATATCATGGCAATTTAATATTTCAGTTTTTAAATCTTTACAAAATAAATGTCATTATATTTTATTTATTTTATTTTTAAATACAGTTGTACCTTAAATTACAAATGTTCTTATGAGTTTTCTGAGTTACGAGCTGTCAGTTGTTTGTTTTGTGTTGTGAGCTAAAATTTGAGGTATGAGTGAATTTCAGATTAACTTATGCTAATAAGTTCACTAAAAATATTTAATCTTCCAAATCTATTACACCAAAAAAAATTCTTTCTTTTTTTAAAAAAATAAACATTAAACATTACAGCACATAATTCATTATATTTTATTATGTTTTTATACAATACAATGCTAGCGGAGTTTAACAGGTTTGAATTCAGAGTTTTCCTTCTCCTAGACTGGTGACCTAGCCATGGTTAAAGAATCCAGCCTGCCCTGCTATTTATCCATAGCTGGAGGAGAATTGGATTCATACCTTTCCCAAGGGTATTAGCACCATGTGAAATGCCAACGGCTTCATCCAAGAATTGAACTTGCGTTGACAAGTCCATTTCCTACGACTCTAACATTAGACCATGCGCCTCCATTGTTGTGTGTGTGTATATATATTATATTTTTTTTTTTGGGGGGGTCAAAAATACATATCTAAAATTTTTATTTATATATATATATAAATAAAAAAGATATGTATTTTTGACCCAAAAAATAAAAATTCATGAAGTAAGACAAAACAATTAAACAAACAATCCAATTCAATCATAAATATCAATTTTGTTTAACACAAAAAAATATCATGGCCTTTGTGTTGCAGATCTTTATGCAGATCTCATCTATTTGGACTAAGTCAAAGTTTTACTTCATAAATTTTTTATCTTTTGTGTTTAATATATCAAATAAAAAAATAGAATAGAAATATTAAGTCACTATGACATAACACATAATGTTAGTCAGGTGGTGTATTGTGATGTGTCCTTTTTAAGATGAATCAATTTTGTTGACTCCAAAAATTAAACTCAATTAGTAAGGCATGGGGGTGTTGTAGTAATCTTTCAAGCAGTCAGTGCCGGCCTTGAAATACTGCAACCATAATTCTATTTTTTTACTCAGACATTACCTCCACTGCCAGTAAGAAATACACAACTCTGTTGAAAGACAGGCACAAGAAACCAGTACTAGTCGATGTTTAAATATCACTTATTCATTTTCAATTACCATATTTGACAGCATATAGGACGCACTTTTTTTCCAAAGTTTTGGCTCAAAAAATTGCTCTGCGTCTTATACATCGTAGGTGAATTTTGAGACCTCCCGTAGGCCAAGACTAATTTCTCTATGATTAGCACTAACCCAGCTTACGCTCAGTACCTTTACCTACCCTAAACTCCATGCATCCTTATTTTATTGCTGGTATTGTTATAATCAAGCACAGCTAAACTGTTTTCAACAATATATGCTTAAATACACTAAAAACTTTTTTTCCTGAATTTGACCTGCTGAAATGGGGGTGCGTCATATGCTCTCAAATATGGTAAGTGGCATATTATCATTGAACAATTGAAATTCTGAAATAAATGTTTGGCCAATTTTTTGATTGGTTTAACATTTAACATCATAAAAAGAATAACCTGGACATGATGCTTCAGGGTGGCTTTTCAGGGTGGAAAAACACAGAACTTGACTGGGGTGGAGATAGCAAAGTATTGACTTTATATGGAGCAGAAACTGATGGCTTTTAAGTGAAAAGTTGAAATTTTAAATAGGATTGTTAACATAAAATGATACTGATTTGTTTAGACAAATTGGATTATTTAATGCTGAAGTTAGTCTTTTTTGCAATGAATTATATGGTTTTTAATGATTAATTTCTAAACAATTATAGCTTCAAGTAACTTATTTTAATAGAAATAATTTACACCCAGTTATATAGTTTAATCTATATTCATCTAATACTAATTATTTGTACGTAATTATATTTCAACTATTCCTATCTAATGCTAATATATTTTCAAACAGACATTTTTAGCTATAGTTGGGATTACACGTACTACATTCTTGATCAGAGTGGACTTGGGAGTAATAGCAATGAAGGGATGAGTTGAAATTGATGGTTTTAAAGTGTAATGTTGAAGGATTGTTAAAATGAAATGATACTGATTTGTTTAGATAAAAAGAAAACTTACATTGAGGAGCTATGTATTGAATATTGAATTTCTTTTTCTTTTCTTATGAACTAAAGAACAAAATTAATTTCCTCATTTCTGCTAAAGTTTTGGAAACTTACATTTCAACCTTTTTTTTTTATGTAACAACCATAGGAAGTTATTTCTCTTAGTTTATATATATATAACATATAGACAGAATTTGGAGTCTGACCATCAAAGAAAATGGCTGCTATTTTCACATCACTAAGAAAACAATTTTAATGAATGTAATCAAAAAGCTTATGTCCATTGAAAAATCTATGATTGTATTTTAGCTCAGTTGGTAGAGCATTCACTTAGGAATCACCAGGTTCCAGGTTCAATAATGGTCCTTAACAACTCAGCTCATGAGTAGCACATCTTGGATAATCTGATCTATGCAGTAAAGCATCTAGGAGCTGATGACTCCTGGTCTAGCACTGATAGACTCCCTTCGCTGTTTTGATACCGAAATAGGCCACTCTACAGACTTTACTACTTACATTGTTGAGGCAGCTAAGACTGATCTGCCAGTCTAAGATGACTCCAAAAAATGTAATGGGCTCTTCACTTACATAACTTACAGACTTTGGGGAAGGCTTATATACCACAACATACTTTGAAGGTTGATTATAATTATGATGATGGATACATTCATTTATTTATTATTTTTTTTTTTTTTTTTTTTTTTTTTTTTTAATATTTTTTTCTTTCTTTCTGTGAAGTTTTACTTTGACATTTTGAACCACAGATGTTAAATGAATAAACAAGTCAACCAGAACATCATTCTACCATTTTTATATTGCTGATGGGTTACTACATTGCTTGATAGCTTTAAAAATTACACACTACTTTTATATAAGTACATATTTGAAGACCACATGGTGGTTCAGTGACATGTGACTTTAGAATGAAACTAGAAGTGGCTACCCTGGCGTCGCCTGTGTCGAGGGGAAGGGTAAGAGAAAGGTAGTCTCGCAGATCCATTATTGTTGAATCGCGAATTGGATCCTTGCAGGATGCTCCATTAAAATCTAAAAGAGACCTTGTGTTGATCCAGACATTCTGAAAAGAAAAATTAATGTCTCCTATTTAAAATACTAAATGCAAAAAAAACTGTCATTTAAATTTTATTTTTCAATTATCTTCACTAATATAAATCAAATCTTTGTTATTTTTGTTCAAAAAGAAAGCTCTGGCCATAGTGAATGTGTGTATATATATATATTTACTTTGTCATTAATTGTTTTATTTTCATAGTTTCCCCCCAGACACAAACTGTCCTTTATATATGTATAGATAAATAGATGGTATGGAATTTGAAAACCTTTTCTATAACTTGTCTTATACACAAGGTTTTAAAACATTCACAGCATTAATTACTAAGATGTTATATGAGAAAAACATTATTCCTATAATCATATTTTTCTATTTAGGTTGTGACTCAACTTTCAAAGTTAGCTAGGTTTCTTTCTGAACAAAATAGCTTTAAAAATTTCATTTGAAAAAAAAACACTGTGATCACTCACTAAATTCTTTGATCTAAAAGATTGTAAATATAAAAGCTACATTTCTTTTAGATGTTTTAATATTTTTAAATTGGATTTGGAATTTTGTTATTGAAAGGAATTTTACTTGGAGAGGAGATGGACATCACCTAGTAACCCCCTATTGCCTCGATGTATGCTATGAAGGGCCAGGTTAGCTCAGTTGGTAGAGCATTCGACTAGAAACCACAAGGTTCCTAGTTCGATAACCGCCCTCGCCAACTCAGCGTATGAGTAGCACAGGGATCTGTGCGGTAAAGTAAGGAGCTGATGGTAGGTGTAGCGCTCCACCTCAGACGCTAAAATAATCTCCTTGGTCTAGCGCTAGTGAAAAAGGGGATAGACTCCCTCGCTGCATGGCTGATACCGACAGTAGGCCGCCCCGACGACTTTACTTTTACTTTATGCTATGAAGATTTACTCAATATAGCACCTGGGCAACCTAATAGTAAGTTAAAGTTGGTGGAGTGACCTATTGTTGGTATCAGCTGGACAACACAAGTGAATCTATACCCTTTTCACTAGTGCTAGACCAGGGAGATTTTTTAATTTTTTATCATTATTTTTTATTTTTTTGGCTGAGGTGTATATATATTTATTTTGTCGTTAATTGTTTACTGTCAGCTCCCCATTTTACTGCACAGATCAGATTACACAATTTGTGCTACTCATGTGCTGAGTTGGTGGGGGACTGGTATTGAATCCGGAACCTTGCGATTCCAAGGTGGCTGCTCTACTGACTGAGATAAACCTAATAAGTTATAGGAAACATCCACAATTAGAATTTGAGTGTTGGAGTGTTTTGAAATGAAAAATAATTTTAAAACAAATCTATTTTATTAATCTGTTGCAAATTAGATAACATACAAAGAGAAAAACAAACATCAAAATTACCAGTGAATTCTGTTTAATTCAAACTCCAAAGAAAATCTTTTTTATTGAGTGATGAAAATTAAGAAATTTTCAAGTTTTTTTTTTTTTAATATGTGAAGGCCTCAAAAAACCCTGGCATAATGACTTTATTATCATAGGTAAGTGCTAGTTTATTCACAAAACTGTGTGTGTATATATATATATATATATATATATATATATATACTAATTAGGTATTAAAATGTTTCATATATATAAATTTTAGAGAGGCTGTCTGATTTTTAACACCTATAATAACAATAAAAATTCACCTCAGCAAAATTGTTTATCAAATGAATTCTAAAAACTTAGGATCAAATGTTGCTTCCTATCACTTTTATTTAGGATCTAAATGGATCTTAACTTGTCAAAATCCAATGGCCATTCAAAAAGCTAATAATAAAAAAAATATACAGATGAAAACCATTGTTATTTAGAAAAATATAACATTTAATATGTATTATTCAGATTTTTCAGACTGCTGTCCCCATCTTTATTGTTATATACACATTTCAGCCAATGTGCCCTCCAGCCTTCTTCAGGTGTTTCTTTTTGAACTTGGGAGTCTTCCGGTTGGAATCAGGAGCCTTCACGGATCTTTGAACCAAACCCTATATTTAATCGATTGGTGTCGGTTGTTATCATTCCATTAACCATGACCGAGTACAAGTGTTAAGCTATGTTAAATATTCTATGTTATTTTCACCCATAGAAGTTCGGCAAACACCTGAAGATAGCCAGAGGGCACATCGGCCAAAATGTTGTGTATATAAGACTGAGGACAGCAGCCCAAAAAAACTAAATTTTGCAAATTATCAAGCTTTATCTAAAAAAAATTCGGACAAATATTTAATACTTACTTAAGAATAAATACAATATAAAAAAATCAAGATATCAAAATATGATTGGGGCAGTTTAGCTCAGTTGGTAGAACCTCTGCCGATGAACCACAAGGTTCTAGGTTCAATACTGACCTTCACCAACTCTGTGCATGAGTAGAACAACTTGGATCTGTGCGGTAAAGTGGGAAACTGATGGTAGGTGTGGAGATATACCTCAGACACAAAAACAATCTCCCTAGTCTAGCACTAGTGAAAAGGGGATAGACTCCCTCACTGATCACAACAATAGGCCACTTTACTTTTTTATAATAGATTTCCATGTGTAAACTCTGATCCTCAGTTCCAGGCAGCAATAATTTTTATCATAGAATGCACAGATACTACACTCTCATCATAGCAGAAGTTATAGATGGAGAGATATATATATATATATATCCATTGGCATCCTTCTATCTGCTAAAGATGATGGCATTGTGTCCAATTTTTTTTTTCTTTTATTCATCTTATTTATTTCATTATTTTTTACCTTTACTTTATTTATTTTTTCTCATTTCTCCATGTGCGAAATAACTCCTCCTCCCCACCCCTATCCCACGACCAGACTAACTGATAAATTCAGAGACTTAGAATTCTAAAACAGATTCAAGCTGAACTTGATAGTAAATGACATTTTTAACTCAAACCATGGTAACTTCCATTCCAGATATGCTGCTGTTTGGTGAGTTGCAAAACTCATCACATTTCTGTTAGGAAGGATGAATAAATGTGTGTGTGTGTGTGTGTGTTCAAAAAGTACCTAAACTGAACCTGTATTTACCAAGCCTGAAACAAACAATGAATTAAATTTGTTTTTGTTCAAAATAGTCCTCTTAGCATTCAACTTATTTTATGATGTTTTCTATTGATTGAAGCACCTATAAAATTCTTCTTTTAATATGGTGTGAAGCTGCATATTCATATTTCTTTTAATGTCCTCAAATCTTCCCCCTTGAGATGAATTTTCTGTTTAGGAAACAAGTTGTATGGAGTTAGGTCTAGTGAGTATGGAAGGTGCTGCTCTTATAAAGACTTGTGATTTGCCAAAAACTGTTGTTCAAAAAGTATTGAGACTGGTTTCATAATTTCTTTTCAAATTGGCACTGACCTGTCTAATCATCATCACTTTTATTATACATATCATTACTTTTTTAAATTTAAATGAAGATGTATACAACACCTTTTAATTCATTAAAAAATTTTTTTAAAGTCTCTATACTTTCTGATCACACCTTGTGTGTGTGTGTGTGTATATATATATATATATATATATATATATGCACACTTTCACACAAAGGTTGTCTGCAATTTTGTTGATAATTTCCAGATTTTGTTTTGTTTATTTACAGGAACTCTGAGCACTCTCACATAATAAACACTCCCTCTGAAGATGATGATATATATGAAATGGAAGAGATGGCAACAATATATCCTCCCAACAGTAACAACCATTTTTCTCCTCATCACCACTCTAACCATACCAACAACATCATCAATAGCAACAACAGCAGCAATAGCAACAACTATTCACATCAGGATTCGATAAATAGACGCAAATTTTGGGTTAATCATAAGCAAGCCAGTAATTTCAATTTATCAAATACATCATCATCATCATCAACAATCCTGGGGAGAGACTATGAAAATAGAAGGCAAGTACAGCATATTCTTTAAGTTCGGCTTCAGGGGGTAAAAATTGAGCTTAGGGTCAGGCCAATATTATTTCCCAGGAGGGCATAAGTTGGGCTGTTGGGAATGATAGTCAAATGAAAATGGATTTTTTCTTTAAAAAAAATTTTTTTAAATTTGGAAGTAATCAAATTGAATACAATAGATAATGTCATTTTAATTTAGTTAAGAAAAATGTTTTGGTTTTGGTTTCTTTGTTTTATGACATATCAACCTTCATGAGTTATTTAATGCCAAAGCCATCCTTGTAGAACAGTAGTGGTACTATTTATTTAACCCATAGCTGTGAGGATGGGGCAGAGGTTCTACCAACTGAGTTAAACTAGCCTCTACCATATATTTCCATATCTTGATTTTTTTTTATATTGTATTTATTTTTA
Source organism: Doryteuthis pealeii (assembly GCA_023376005.1). NCBI lineage: Eukaryota > Metazoa > Mollusca > Cephalopoda > Myopsida > Loliginidae > Doryteuthis > Doryteuthis pealeii. The sequence continues at coordinate 118,259,849 of CM042141.1, read as the reverse complement.
AGTATTAAATATTATTCATTTGAATTTTTTAGATGAAGCTTGATAATTTGTATTGGTCCATACCTTTCCCAATGGTATTAATCTCAAAGTGTACATAATAGTCCAACTGGAGTTTGAACTTGCTTACTATGTAGTCCAGCATGTTAGCCACTACACCACTGAACTCCCCCAATTAAGAATGATAAAGGCTTTTAAAAATAACCAAAAGGGGGAGCAGTATGATGAGAAATTATAAATCTTGATTTACTCTCTGTATTAATTGTATACACAACAAATATCTCTAATTATTCTATCCCAATGGCTTCCAACTGACTTTATTTGAGGAGGGATATTTTTCAGGATTTCTGACTATTGTTTTTGTTTCATTGGGCAAAAATAACTTATATATTTGAAGATTATGCTTGAATTCAATGTCTTGTGAGATCAGTATCAGAACCTGCCCTATGGTTCCTGGTTCATTTATAGCAAGAAAAATGAATAATAATAATAAATAGTAGAGTTCTGAATTCAAACACAAAGACATCAAAGCATGGCCCAGAAATTCCTATGCAACCTCAACTACACTCCATTTTGAACTTGGCAATCCAAGTTCAAATCTTAGACTAAGCTGTTTGAATTTCACTTTGTGCTAATGCCCTTGGGAAAGACATGAATCCATCTATTCTCTTCTTAGCTATAGGTAAATAGTAGGACAGATTGAGTTCCTTGGTAAGACAAGCAGTCTAGGAGAAGGAAAACTGAATTCAAACTAGCAGTACTCTGCTTAAAATTGACCTTGTGCCACATCTTGCTTGTGACAGAAGGGTTGGGTAAAAAACACACATTTACTTTTCCTACCAGGCCCCAGCAATTGTGAGAACTGATTTCAAATGAAGGAATTTTATTTTGACTGTTTTTATTTTGTTTAATTAATTTTCCTCTTTTTCTATTTTCTATTTGGAAAGTCAGGTCATTTTGATTGTTTTATGATTGCCTCAAGATTAAAGTTTAATTAAATCATTGTAACATTTTTGTTTTTATTCATTTCATTTGCACAAATCTATTGTGAAAACAGTTCAAAATGATTGAACAAATTAGAAATGAATACAGCAATTTTTTTTGGTTTATCAAAAACTCACTTAAAAGCTGCTTTTTGCTGCCATTAAGCTCATTTTCAAGTCATATCTTATTTATATAAGTTATCTTATAATTAATTACAAATGAATGAATAAGGCAAAGTACTCTAGAGTTAACATTTAATAGTTATCCTCCTTAAGGGATTATAATGACCAGAATAAGCAACAAACACAGACCTGATGCTATTAAGTTGCAAATTGAATTTGAAATTGCTTTATTCTCTAATTTAGAACGTTTTAATGATATTGTGCTAACAGAAATCTCAATATAATCTTCCCTTTTTGCTCAATTAAAGTAACTTATATACAAAGGTCATAGTCCCCGTCACATATTGGTTAACATGCTGGACTGTGACATTGTAGTAGGCATGTTCACACTCTTATGAACTCCTCATGCCTCAGACCCAGGTAGAGCATCTGCCTAGGAAACGCAGGATTCTGAGTTCAATACTGGTCCTCACCAACTCAGCACATGACTAACACAGCTTGGGTAATCTGATCTGTGCAGTAAAGCATCTGGGAGTTGACAGTATATGTGGTGCTTCATCTCAGCCAAATAATCTTCCTGGTTTAGCACGATCAAAAAGGGAATGGACTGTTCAGCTGACAATGACAATAGGCCACTCTACAGACTTTACTTACTACTGTTCTTCTACAAGGATGACTTTGACATTAAATAATCCACAAAGGTTGATATACCATGAAACAAAGAAACTAAACCAAACCAAACATGCATACAAAATCAGATTATTATAGAATAGATTATTGGAAAGTGTATATAATTGTAAGATATTTGTAGCAAAACAATTTCATATTTCTGTTTTCAAATCATTTTTTTAGATTTACAGATAACTGTCAGAATTTGAAACCATTTCAATAGTTTTACTTTCTGCTCTGAAAACTTTAATCAAATCAAATTTGTATGAATTTGAAAAACCAACCTTATCCAATTTCTTTCTTTTAAGCAGTAATGGCATTGAAACAAACAATCATTTGAATGGTGAAACATTACAATTTTTCAACAGTGAAATAGAAACAAGAGACATGGAAATGTAAGTAGACTTTTTTTTTTCAAAGTTATGATAATCTATATTAATACTCGTGTTCCTTAATTGTATGGCCATTATCATCTTGGGACACCCACTGATTAAAAATGAGACTATCCTAATCATCCAAGATAAAATGTAAATCCTGATTATCTGGTGTTGCTTATCCGCCAAATTCTAATTTGTCACCTCCGCTAAATGATGGACCATTCCATTTGTTTGTTTTTTTTTAATGAAAGAAAGTGGAAAAAAGATATGCTGCACAGAAAAAATATAAGAAAGAGAGTAGGGGAAAGATAGAGAGGAGATGAACGTGTGGAAGTAATAACGCTGATCTGTTTTTATCGAACATAAGGGAAAGAAAGAAAACAGTGAAAGTGAGTTAAATCAAGATTCATATTTTTTACATATTGAACTATTTTGCAATACCCCTTAAGTAAACATATTAAACATAATAATTGAATTATCATACTGTGGTATATCCACAGGTCCTGCTAATATCATAATAAAAATGCATTCTATTAAATTTATTTACAAGGTGATACAACTCCAAGGATAAGAGGGGAAGAATTATATGCATGTACATTTTTATGCTATAATGTTGTTCACTTGTTAACACTCTTTGCCTACCAAATTTAATGTCTTTTTAAATGCCCCATTCTTAGGTTGTTTTTTTTAATGCATGTATGGTGTTTATATTCATCACCCATGAAAAGGGTGCTGTTTTTATTCAAATAACTTTCAGTGAATATTGGGAGATGTTCTTTTTAGTAAAATGTATATGAATGATGAGAAGAGTATAGTAGCTAACATGCTCAACTGTGATATCAGACTCTGGTCACATTATTACATTCAGACTAATACCCATGGTAAAGGTATGAACCTCCTCACACACACACACCAGCTATGGGCTAAATAGTACCACTATAACTCTAACATAAAAAAGAAGGAACCACTCTGATTGACTGATAAATTATTTATTTTCCCATTAAACTAACCCTAAACCCTATCTTTTTTCCTAGTAGATCAATAAATAAATAAATAATTTATCAGTCAATTAGAGTGGTTCCCCTTTTTATGTTGGAGTTATAGGAAATAACTGTACCACTACTGTTCTTTTACAAAGATGGCTTTGGCATTAAATAACCCATAAAGGTTAATATGCCATTCATGAATGATGACTGTTTTAAGAAGTGGCTTTTTTATTCTGGTTGCTCTGCTTATAATAACTGTGCATGGGCTGCCACTTCTGCTGTTTTCTAAGAGGTTTCTGATGCTGGTTCAGTTAGTAGTTTTATCTTAAAGATTTTTTTATTCAAACGGTTTTGCTAATTGGGCTGATAGAGAATAAGTGAAACTGAGGCTGTTGTTTCCCTCAAATGGTGAAGTTCTACTGTTATAGTCAAAGAATTGTGTAAAGAAAAAAAAAAAAAAAAAACCGAAAGTATTTGTAGATTTAATTAACTAGTGCAATTATTTTGCTTTCAATTTTTCAGAGATGATAATTCAGGATCGGTAATTACAGTACAATCTGCATACCAAGATGAAAATTTCAACCATCGAGAATCAATTGTGGGTCCGGTAAGTGTGTGTGTGTATGTATGTATGTATGTATGTATGTATGTATATATATATATATATATATATATATATATGTATGTATGTATATGTATGTATAATCCAAAAGTCCAGAGAAGAAATCTTCCTTACGACACAAGAGTTTTATTTAAACAAAACCAAGTCGCAGTTTGAGAGCTCAATGTGTGCTCTTAATGTTAGAGTCACAGACCAAATATATGAGTAAAGAAATAATAAAAGACTTAGAGATTTAGCATTATAGTCTATTTCAGACTAAGCTCCCTGAAATAGACTATAATGCTAAATCTCTAAGTCTTTTGTTATTTCTTTACTCATATATATAACAAATGTTTCTTTTATATGTGACATAAAAAAAAACTCTTGCACTCAATGTGCAGATATTCTTATGGCTAATGTTTAACATTTCATTAAAACAACAAAAGAAATATTTATTTACAATGAAATAAATTATAATTTTCTTTAAGAATCCTAATTTTCAGTGTCCTGCATCCAGTGGTGAAGCTCCAGTCCTGGTGCTCTGTGGAGTGTCAAGTATCCCTTCATTGCCATTACTCCAAACTCTACTCTAACCCAGAATGGTAGTACCTATTGGGGTCCCATCTATGGATCAAATAGATCTGTTTGAAAATTACTAGTACTAGATAGGAATGCTTTAAACCATATAACTAATTTATATTGGAGAGGAATACTTGAAACTATATAACTATGCAAACAAATGATTATTAAATAGGTCACTTGAAAGTACAGACATCAGCATTAAATAACCCAACAATGGTTGACATGCGATAAAACTAACCAAATCAAATCAAACCAAACCTGATTTTCAAAAGAAAACATGTCCAATTGAAGGAAAAGTCTAGTACTGGATGGTCCATATAGATAACATTTTACCTAAAAGTCAAAGTATAATTAATTTAGAGGATGTATATATTGTGATATTAAGTTTACAAAACAAAAACTTGAAGTAATATTTAATCGCAAAGAAAAGAGCCGTTTTGTTATTTACAAAATAATGGCCAATTTTATTACAAATTTAAATAGAAAAATCGGCCATTATTTTCTAAACTTCCTATCAATATCAAAATGTTTGTTGTATTTCCAAATCTCTGAGGTACTAAATCACCTTTTAAAATGGCAGAAGTTAGAATTTAGATTAAAATGTGTTATTATTAATTTTAACTAGTATTTTTTCATCTTAATTTTTACTTGCATTTTTTCTTTTGTTGATGGCCCAAGTGAATTGTGATATAAAAAAAATACTAAAAAAATTAATATGAAAGAAAATACTATTTGTCTGAATTTTTTAAATAAAGCTCGATACAAGGGGAAACAGAAAATCCGTGTATAGCTGACTATATATAAAAGGAAAAGAGAACCCATCTACCCTTATTGGATAACGTTAAAATAATAGATAGGTACATTGAAGAACACATTTCAAAGAAGCAGTGCATATGTTTGGCTATAGTGACCTCTTGAGTCAACAAAGTATAGAGATGAACACAACATGGGAACCAATAATTGAAAAGGCTAAGTTAAATTGTTCTTTAAAGTAAATTACTTTAAAAATTAAAACATTGAATAATGACTGATGCCATTGGATTTTACACTTCAGATTATGCAAGAAACACCAATAAACAATTTTTTTTTAAATGACCAAGACACTTCTCAGATTAATGAGCATACAAAAACCATAATTTCATTATTTAAATGAGATCTTAAATTATTTGGCACCATGTTTGCTCAAGATTCAAAATTATTTTCCAAGTTGAATTATTGCAATGCTCGGATAAGACAAGGAACACCTGAAAAAAGCTGGAGCCAAAATGCTGCATTTTTTTTAGTTCACACTAAGCTGAGGACAACAGTCCAGAAAAACAAAATGATAAAAGAAAATATTAGTCAAAATTTTTAATAATTTCATCTAAAAAAAATAATTAAAGTGTAAACTTTCAAAAAATAAAAATGTTAGGTTTTCCTCTTACAAAAGACTACTTACACAGGTCAGCAATTAACAATGTTTATCTTTTTACTCTCCTCTTTAGGTTGAAGCCAGAACTCCTGAGCGAGTGTTCAAAATTGTATTTGTTGGTGATTCAGGAGTTGGGAAGAGCAGTTTCATCCATCGTTTTTGTAATGATAGTTTCCGGCCAGCTTTCAGTGCAACAATTGGTAAGTTGATAGTTTTATAAAATACCAGTTTGCATAAAATAACATATAACACTTGGCAACACATTTTTTGTTGAGTTGGATCTGACATTTATTTTTAACTTTTTTTTTTACCTCTGAATCCAAAAATGACCCCAGTTTTTCTATATCAACTTTTTTAGCTACAGGAAAACCTCAATTTTTCTCAAAAAACATAAAAATACAGCATCTAACAAATGTATGCTTATTTTATGGAATGCTTTAAAAATTTGCATATAATGGTGAATAATAAAACATAATTATCAACAAATATATCTGAGAGATGCTATAATCAAAAAGTACTACTCTATTCTGTAGTGACAAAATAAATTTATAGTGTTTTAATGTGCACATATTTTTGTACTTAAAACCTATTTAAAGAATATTTCAACTTGTTTTTTTCTATAGGTGTTGATTTTCAAGTAAAGTCTATTGAGGTAGATGGCCATGTTTTTGCTCTTCAACTCTGGGACACAGCAGGCCAAGAGAGGTAATATGTCATTTTTTTTCTTAATTATATATACAAATTAAATTTTCTTGAAATTTCTAATTTAATTTTAACTTTTTTTTTAAATGGCTAGAACACCAATATGTTCCCAATTGAAGTCAAATGCCTGGGTTTTTATTGTCAGCTGGATCTCTGCATAGCTAACTAAATTTAGATTATCATGAACAGAAAAGAAGAAATATATTAAGATCATGAACCTGGCACTGTGATGTAAAACCAACAAAGTTTGGTGGTATTGTGAAGTACTGCTGGGACACCTTTACTTAGTGGTAATGATGTTTTAGCTGCAAAACCATGCCTAACTCTGGGTTATAATTTAATAGACTTTGGTGGAGAAACTACTGGTGTTTTTGGCACAGTTATTGTATGAATTTATTTAATTTAAAAGAAATATCACTAACCTTTTTCTTTTTACAATCCTGTTTATAATATATTCTAATTTATCTGTTCTCCAATCAACTAAAAGCAAAAATTTAAACAATGAAGAAACTTTCTTATTCTTTTATCCTTAAGTTTACAATATTTTAATCAATTAATCTTTATTTAACTTGTCAGTAGAGCAAGTTCATAAAATATAAATGTATAAATGTCTGATTTGAGTACATCCATATTTATAGATATATATTGCTTCAGTCATATAGTAGTTGTTACATATGCATGTACCCCTTTCATTATCATTACTTCCAGTTCCACTGACCTAGAGTGGTAGTACATGTTAGGGGCCCATCAATGGGTTAAATAGGAAAATGACTTAAAAATTGAATTTGAAAAAAATTGAATACCCCTCAAGAATGAATTTAAAAAATGTATTTGGCATAAAATAACCCAACAATGGTTGACATGTCGTAAAATCCAACCAACCACAACCAAATTTGCATATATCATATACTAAATGTAACAATTATTATGGGATAGAGGTAGATATATATATTAAATGTGGACACAAAAATCACTCCAAAATAAAACCTTATGAAACAAAACACATTAGAAAAAAATTAATATATTGACCTAAAAAAACAAAAAAAAAAAAAAAAAAAAACTTTAGCCTCTTTTAAAGAACATGAATTGAGGGACTATTGTTTTTAAAAGTAATAATCTGATATGTTAATTATATGAGGAGTTATGAAAATTTAAGTTTTTATTTACAGTTTAAGGTAAATTCTCTCTTCAACCTTTAAAAAAATTAAAGAATTGGGTGAAAATAATCTATAATTCTCAGTCTGTTTATTGCTGATAAAAATAAATTGTGAATTTTTTTTTTTTAAATCAGAATTCCACAAATCTGGATTTTTAATGTTTTTTTTTATTAATAGTAGGGAGAGGAGGTAGGTGAAAATAATTAAGCAGATTGACTATCACAAACAATAGTGGTTCAGTTAAAACTAATATTGAATTTTTCTTAAACCAACAAGTTGCCACAGGTGAGATGCAAATCTACTTCAATAGGAATGATTATTTAACAGCTTCATGAAGGTATCCTCTTAGGCAGTAACTACCTCATACTACAAGGTGGTAGTCTAGGTCAATTCCTAATCAATTAGACACCATTCAAAGAGAAGGCTAAAGGAACTATGCTATTTTTGGCACCGCCTGCCTGTACACCAAAAGGGTCATTTTTTTTTTAATAAACAACCTTTTGTCAAACTTACCTTTAGTAGAGAGACTTTAAAATATTTTAAACATAAACCATAAGTCTAATAAATGAAAAATAAGATCAAGCATTTTTTTCTTTTGTGTCCTTCCCTAATATATATGTATACATATTATATTCAATATCTACATATTGTTATATAAAAAATTTCATTAATATAAAATTTGTTTATTAATTGTTGCAGATTCCGCAGTATCACAAAACAATATTTCCGTAAGGCAGACGGTGTATTGATAATGTATGATGTTAACTCCGAAATATCACTGGTCAATGTCCGCAATTGGATGTTTAGTGTCAGAGTAAGCAGAGTCCATTCTTTTCATATTTATATTTTTTTTCTTTTTCCATTATTGTTGAAGGCCACAGAACAAAACATTTTTGCTAAGTTATATAGTATATATAACTTTGCAACATTTTCACCATTTTTGCTAAGAAGATTAAATTATATGAATATTTTAAACCCCTTTGTGACTTCTGTACCACCCTATGTATTGTAGTTTAAACTTTTTTTAATGAATATTTTAAACCCCTTTGTGACTTCTGTACCACCCTATGTATTGTAGTTTAAACTTTTTTTAAATCCTATAATTTATTCAGGAAATATTGAACATAAATTAAAACTGCAATTTCTTGTTTATCTTTAAAAATTCAACTCTCTCAATTTGTATGTGGAAATTTTTTTTTTTTTTTTTTTTCAATTGCATTAATATGATTTAGAATTTAATATTTGTAATAATCACAAATTTCTATTGAGTTGAAATTTCTGTAAATCAACATTATTTTCCATATTGTGTATTTATACATTCATATACATTAAATTTCAAAATATACTAGCATCTTACATGTAGATCTTATTGGTAATGAATTTTGAAAAATAATGAGACATTAGGCTACATTCACTATTCTAACAAATTTTATATCTATTAGGCAAATTGTTTTTTTCTTATATCAAAGCATAGACAAAACATCATCAGCATGGATATCTATGACTCTCACTCTTCTATTATCCCTATCAGTTACTGCCCCCTTAGAGGTCCTCTATGCAGCATCCAGAATTCACACAGAGCTGATTGATGTAGGTTTTTGCTGGTCGGCCTACACTGGTGTGTCCATAGGAGAACATCACTTATGAGTTTGTTCTTGCTTCGCTAGCAGTGTCCAGCATGTCTTGTTCATCTTACTCTGAGAGTTTGTGTGATAGAGGGCAAGTGGTCATACAGCTGCTTTCTTGTGGGGTGCTTCCAAGATTTGTTCTATGTAGTATCTCATTTACAGAGATTGATGTCAATGATCGCACAGGAAGACAGATTATTGATCATATGCAAATCTGATCTTACTGATAAGATAAAGCACACACAAAAAAAAGCCATATATGTATCAATGCTACTATATGGCTGCACCACTTGAAGAATGAAGTACTTAGAGAAAAGGCTAGATGTGAGCTACACAAGGATGCTGCATGCAGACTTGAACAAATAGACAATAAAGTTCATGTCAAAAAAACTAATAGCATGAATAAAGCTTATACATCACAAATGGTTTTGGTTTTACTGAAATTTGATTCTTATTTCCTAATATTAATTTGTAATGAAGTCAATCATCCTTGAATGAATTTAGTTTAGCAATTGTAATGAAGTCTCAATAAAGAAATACTTGCTTGTTTGTAATTAGATTATGATGGTTAGGGAAATTTGCATTCATGCTCATGCCAGTATAAATTCTATTTCTTCTCATTTTCAGCTACTCTAGATGGATATTTTGTACTCATTAATACAATAATAGACATATAATATCTACTTATTATATATGCATAAATACAAATATCAGTTGATGTAACATGTATACTATATATCATATAGGTCATATCAATAAATTAATACTTTTTCTAATTTAAGGCTAAATGGTCATTTAAAATGTTCATTTTTCTTTTTAGGAATCTGTTGAAGAAAACACTGTTGTAGTAATAGTTGGAAATAAAATAGATCTGTGCAAGGATGAAAGTCGTCGAGCTACTCAGTCTAAAATAGCATCAAGAATGGCTGAAGTAAGTTTCTAATTGTATCTCTTCCTCTTTTGCAATATCATTCATTTTTGTTGGTTTATTTTTAAATATATTTTTCTAGAAATTAATTTGAAACTATTTTTTTAGTCTTAACTTAAAAGTAAAAAAATAAAATATTGTGTAAATATATCATAATTATTTTTTGAAAAGATTGTTTTAAACTATTTTTAATGACATTCCTATTTTTAAATCAGTTATAAAAATGCACTACAAGAGGTATATTGTAAGTAAGTAAAGTCGGCGAGAAGGCCTAATGTTGGTATCTGCGAGACCAAGGAGATTGTTTTTGCATTCGAGGTGGAGCCCCACACCTACCACCAGCTCCTCACTTTACTACACAGATCCCTAACTAAGCTAAACCAGCTCTTATGTAAAGTCAACAGGGTGGCCTATCCACCATGTAAATGAAAATAAAAAGTCACTGAAAGTGACTTCCAATTTCCTCCTTTAGAAATATTAGTTGTAGTGGCTAATGTGCTGGACTGTGACATCATAGTAATCAAGTTCAAACTTCAGTCGTGTTATTATGTTTAATTTTGGACTCATATACTTGGGAAAGGTATGAACCTCTTCATCCCCCCCAACTATGGGTTAAATAGTACCACTACTGTTCTTTTGCAAGAATGGTTTTGGCATTAAATAACCCACAAAGATTTATATGCCATTAAACAAAGAAAATAAAACAAATCAAAATCATATTTAAAAATCAATAACTTCTTAACTAAATGTTATTAACACTTTTATAGGTTGTATTAGTTTTACTTATCAGAGCATAGTTTTTCATTTTCATTTTGTCTAATTTATTATTAAACATTAAAAAAATATTTTTAGAAATGCTGAAAGTGCATTGTATAAAGGGATTTAAAAAAGAAAAGTACATAGGTCTAATTCAAGTTACAAATTCTACAACTTATCTATTGAATGGATTACCAAATAGTAATACTAGTTAAAACTCAGCTTAATTGATTCACTTTTATATTTTTTTTGTTTTCAGGATAATGACAGTCTCTTTTACGAAACAAGTGCCAAAGATGGAACCAGCGTAAAAGAAACAATGTTTGCCATGGCTTGGTGAGTGTTTTTCCAGAACAAACATTTAATGACATTTTTCAACAAATTCAGTATTAATAATGACCCAGTATATTCTCAAGAGGCTAATTTATATATATATATATATATTTTTTGGGAGAATATGTGCTTAATTGAAGTCCTACCTAATTTTGAAAATTAATTGATAATTAATGAATTAGGCAGGCATACTTGTTCAAGTGTAAGGCTAAACATTCTCCTAGTGACGTTCTCTATGAAAGCCAGCACATGGGCATGCCAGTATGGGCTGTCGAGCAAAGATGATTGTTATCCCCAAGTGCTCCAAAATTATTAATCTTGTACCAGAATTGGCTTAGAGTAAATTCCCAATTTTATTTCTGCTTGTTTGTACCTACTTTAAAGGAACTTCTTTTTTTTTTCCAGCATTCTAAAGGAGAAAGAAGATGAAGAGCTAGAGAAAGCTGTTGAATTAAAAGCAGAACCAAATAAAAAGTCGTGTTGTAGCTGATAGTGTCTTCTATTATCATCAGGAAAATTATTGAAGAATTTATCATTGCATTTATGACACTTTCTTCTGTACTGGACATAAGACAGAATTTACAAATTTATTTACACCACACACACACACACACACAGAGGAAATACTTTTGAACTCTTAACATCAAGTCTTGATAAACTTTGAACACATACTATCTTAAAATATTGTAGAAATTGATATGCAAGATTATAACTGAAGACTTTCTTGTATAAGCAACATTTAAAAAAAAATAAAAATAATAATAATCTAGATTCTTGAATCAAAATCCTCCAGGAAATTAGAGGAATTTTAAAAAGAAGTTACAAGAAAAAAAAAGAATTTTGTAATACTTTCTTTCCAAATATTTTAAAGCAGTGCATAATTTTCTTTTGCATATTTTCACTAAAAGGAAAGAAAATATTAATACAGATCTTAAGACATTTCCATGAAGAACAAGAATATCAGCCACATTTATGAAAAAAAAAAAAAAAAGCTTGTAAATTCAAATTTAAAACTGGCAAATATTGTCAATCTAAAAATGGTATCTGAAAATCCATATCATGGGATCTTTTTCTTCAATCATTCATTTATCTCTTTCTTGCATGTCAGTATCAAAATGCTGATTATTTATATTATCATCATTTTTTTTCTTACAATTTGAAAGAGAAAAGTAAAAGGAAACAAGATCTCATTTATTGTGTGAACTATTTATGATTTTTTTTTCTTCTTTTTAAAGGAATCTCATTTTTTGTATATGTAAGAGGATCTCTTGCTGGAATATACAGAAGGAAAACATGTGAAGCTTTTTTTTTAAAACTGGTCTTGTATAATACATAACATGTAACTTTTTGTTGTTATGGTGATATTATGTTTATATACAAAATGTTAAGTTTTCCAATTTAAAATTCTACTCAAATGTTTTTAATACAATCAGATTTTCCTTTTTTAAACATTCAATATTTTGTTAAGCATTTTGCATGAAAATGACTAAACATACATACATATATAAACTAGGTGAACTTATGAAAAAATATCAGGTAAGAACCCCATCCTCCAGGGGAAAAAAACGTGTTTAAATGAAATTTGATTTTCATAAATTTTGTACCATTTTCTGATAAGTAATTTGTTTATGATATATAGAAATGGAGATAATGTTTGAAAAAAAAAAAACTGCTTACCAGATATAGTAAAATAAAAGTGAAAATTTTAACAGATTAAATTCCACTGTAAAAACATTTCCTTAATTTTATAGATTCAATAATCCATGTAGCTGGATTTTTTTTACATATTTTAAAAAAGGTAAATGTTGAAAGAAAATTTGTTTATTTTACTTGGAGAATAAATTCATTGGATAAATAAATTATCTTATATTCAAAATTTATATATTGTTTTAAATCTTTAATACTATCTCCAAGAAAAATTGTTACTAAACAGCAATACATTAGATATTCACCAGAAGTAATTTTAGTTAATCTTTCTTTGCCCAACTACCCCCCTTTAAAAAAAAAAAATGGTGGTAAAAATGCTGTTATTACCATATATACTCAAATTTTGAAGACTTCATTTTGGAGCAAAAGAATTCAAACATAATGGAAAGGAGCAACAACAACCCTTGGCTTCAAAGATTAGTTCCATAAATTAAATAAAAAAAATTTATGTGCTCCCCTTTTCAAAATACAATTCCCAAAAATAAAAAAAAGATTGTAATTTTTAAGATTCTCCTTTCAATGGTAGAAACATTTTATATTAACTAAGTTGTACAAATTGATTCTCTTTTGAAAACAATAGGTTTATATGTGAAACATGTCTAAATGCTCAATGAAATTATTTATGAAGTGGTTAAATAGATACTTATTAAAGTTTGCTCAAATTGTGACATAGCAACATGTGTGGGAGACAAAATGAGTACTATTGGTTTTTTGAAATAAGTTTGCTATTATGTCACAGTGGTAATGTTTTTATGGGGCATCTTAGAAGATGGCCATTCTTTAATCCCAGATTTTTAGAAAAAGCTAATTACTTTCTTGTGGTATTCGAACCAAAAAGCTAGCATTTCAAAATAAAGTAATTATGACTGAATTATATTTACCTGATGGGATTTTGAAAATTTCATAAATAAGACAGAAATATTGATGTAATTATTCTGGTTTGAGGGTGCGGATCAAACTTTTTTTAGTAATGATTAAAAAAAAAAAAAAAAATTACTGTACTTTATTTTTTAACAAAAGGGAAAGTGTCATTTGATTCAGTTTTGAAGTTTATAGGCAACCCATTCTTTCATTTTAAATCTTTGTATAAGTTTAACATTTTAGCTGAGCACTATAACTATACACCATAAGCCCAATATTCAAAATTCAGGGAAATAATGTCAAATACACTACTAATAAAGGGCTTAATATAATAAGTTCTCAGCCTTTTCTTTTAATGGAATGATGGGGTAACTTTAAACAAAGATTTTGAATGAAGATGTTATTTCCAATTACAAACAAAAAAACTTTTTGATCTTTTTTTTTTTTTAAATACAGATTTTTTAAAGTTATTGATAGTAAAATGATGTAAGATCTAATTTTGCCAGGAATATATTTTTTAATTCATTATGCTTATAATTTGAAGCGTTTTGTTTTTATAAAAATATTAATTCTGAAAATCAATGACGCAAATGAAATTATTTTTGATATTTCAAAAAATGAATCATGCTTCTTTTGTACAATCAATATAATTTCCTTTACAATGTACACTTGAAGTTATTAAAGTAAATCTAAATATCTATAAAATATTCTATAAATTGTCAAATTAAGTCACTCAAAGATGGAGGTTTGAAAACAACATCAACAGAATTTTAAGGAGCTTTTCCTAAATATATTGAACATATCATTTTATGCTATAATGTGATAAACATAATCTTGGTTAATTTAAAATATATATATTTCTAAATATGTGCAAAAGGCAAGATTTGTTGATGTACTTTGAATAATTCTTTTTTTAAATAGAAAATTCATATAACACTGGTATTAAAGATCTTTTCAGTTCTTCATTATGTAAATTTGTGAATTCATAATATTTTTTATCCTTTTTAAGTTGCAAATTAATCATTTGTTCTCTTGATATTTTTTTTTTTTTTTTTGAGTACAATGATTACAGAAATAAGAGCAACAACAGGTTCAATCAAAAAGGAAATCCCTTTTTGATGGTGAGGTGAATTTTTTTACATCTGACGTATTCATTAAAAATAAAACATTCCCCATTAGATTGTCTGAGTGTCATGCTAAATAAGTATGTCTCAGGCATGTGAGAAGTTGTACAAGGATATATGGTATCTACAGTTAGAAATGATCCCTGATGTTACCACCAAATGCATCCTTGTAAAGGCAATCTATATGCCCTGCTATTTACTCATAGCTGGAAGAAGTGGATTTGTGCCTTTTCCAAGGGCATTAGTTTGAAGTGAACACAAACTATTCCAATTGGATTTTAGACACAGTTTGCCAATTTCAAGTCCACGTCCAGAGCTGAACACTAGAACTAGAAGTTCAAAATTGTTTTGGAGGAAATAAAGATTCAATGCTTATTACGAATATCTTTTTATTTCAAATAATTTTTCATGAACAGGGCATTCCTTATTTTGTTAATGGGGAAATAAATTCACTCATTTGTGGATCAATCCAATCTAGGTGTTTTAAGCTACATGCCCTTAAGTGTTTTACTTTTATTTCTTCTCAAAGTTATGTTATCAGAATGGAGATTAATATAGAAAACAAAAAGTGGGTATATAAATGCCTTGTAAATTTGTATATTGATGTTTAAAAGAAAATAGACCCGCTTGAAAAAAGAAAAAAAAAAAAATGTACTATTTTTATAAAATAGGCAAAAGTTCTATGCTAACTCAATTCTAGACATGATTTTCAATTTGTTTTTGTTTTTTAAGCTCTGGGTTTGACTTCAAGGGTTTTTTTTTTTTTTTTTTTTTGAAAGATCTTTTTTGACCCTGAAAATCTGTATCTTCATAAGGAGACATTTCTTCCATTCACCTGTTTCCTCATTTCCAAAGAAATTTATATTTTCTTGTTTTCATCAGTTATGTACTAAATGTAACATTCCAAAATAAAGAAAGATTGGAAAGAAAATGTTTGATTTTTTTTTTTTTTGTTTTGTTCAAATATTCAAATTTTTACCTTTTATATACACACGATTATCCATAAATAATAGTCTAAGGGGACATAATTTGAGTATTTACAAATATTTGACCAAAATTGTCATTTGAAATAATTCATTTTGTTCAAATTTTGAAATATGACACAAATAACTAAAAAGATAACATTATGATTTCATATTCATAAAGTTTATTATAATGAACATTTTAAGATTTTCATTGTGTAGAGTAAGACTTTTTCAATTTACCTTTCGTACGAGGGGCAGCAGCATTAGACGTTGTGGCTAGGGCTGCATCGGGGTCATTCTTTGCATTTAAGTAACCCAGAGGCTTGGGTACAATATAAAGTTTCCCTTGCTAAAATGAAATAGAATAAATCAATTAATAAAATATTTGAATTGCAATTAACAAGGCTTTTGAAAGTCTACAAAATTTAATGTATTTAAGTTGAGGAAATTAACAAGAATTCATTGGCTTAACCATTTACTATTTTAATATACACCAGAAGCCTGATATTTCAACCTGATGTAGATATTGTCAGATACTAATAACAAAAGGCTTAATAAATCAATACTAATAATATAGCATTTTCATGGGTTATTAAACCATTTCTAAAAATTAATCCATTTTTTCTATTAATTATTAATCCTTTGTGTAAAGAAATTAGACCTGGAATATATTACACACACTAGCAAGAATATGCATCCTCTGGGAGTAAGTATTTAAATATACTAAATTAGAAAGACTAACAGAATTAAATAAGAATGCATATAAAAAGATTACTTATTTTAAATGATTTCTATATAAAATCATTCATTTATTATGTTGGAGAATAGAACAATATCACAAATCAATAACAACAAATAATTATTTGTTAAAACTAGTATGCAAATTAAACACCATATATTATGTAAACCTTTATTTCTTAGTGATATAAAAGACACATTGCAGGATTTTAAATGCACTAATTTGAGGCAAATCTAACTCAGATTTCCACCAAGACATGGTTAATAAATAAGATTTATACTATGTATTAAAGATTTTGGCTTTAATTAAATATTCATTGATTAACTTACACAATTCCTGAGAGTATTGTGACATAGTTTCGGTTACAGACAGATCTGAATCTCCATTATAATAAGAGATATAAGGCAAAATTGTTCACTTGCATTAATGCACCGTGATTTTAATTAAAGGATTTAAAATATTTTTTACTTTGTTTTTTTCTTGTATTATCAGGATAAACAATTAATAGAAAAGAATTATTTGAAGAAAAAAGTGTAATGTTGTGGATTAATAATTAATAGAAATGGATTAATATCTGATGGAAAAGCTTAATAACCATTTATTGTGCCCGAGATATTTGTGAATTTTGGGAACTCGGATACAGGGTATCTATGGGTTAAGTGTTTCTGCAGTAAAATACAAAAGTTTCACCATAAAAGATTATCAAGATAAATAAAGATTTTGTTTATTTCAATAATGGAGTTTTCACTCATCAAAATTGACTCATTTTCATCATCAGGATGCATTTTTCTTACACAAAATCAATTTCTGGAATAACTTCAATCAAATTATGAAAGCACATACACAATGTTTATTTATTGACTTAAAAGAAAAAACATGAATTTATGTTTTTTACTTATTCATGCATAACAGTAGGCACTGCAAAAAAATGCACTTTCACTTTTAAAAAAACGAATTAAAATTAATTAAATCAATTATTTAAGATCAAATTTTAGTTTTAGTCAAAAAGTAGTAACATGAGCATTAGTAAAAAAAAAAAAATACAAAAAAAATTAAAAATCATATGTAATATGATTTTTAATTTTTTTTGTATTTTTTTTTAATGTAATTTATTTTTAAACATTAGATTCGATTCATCCCAAAAATGTTTGCTACACACTCAAAATAAAACATCTTATTAACATTAAAATTTTAATGTTAATATGTCATTGATTTTTAAGAAGAAACTTTTAATACACTATATGCAGAAAAATTACTTGCATGTTTATATTTTATATCCTTGTAATTGTTTTTGTTCAAAACATGCAGAAAAATAAACCTACCTTTTCACAAATAGAAATCTTATTTTTTAATTTTTCCTGCCAAATATTTTGAAGTATGATAACCCAGAAATACATTTTCACTAAACCTGACTGATAAAAAAATTACAAAAAATACATTACTCTGGTTGGGCTTCCATAACTTGAATTAAAACTACAATTATTATAATCAAGAAATGACTTCTAATGAAACTAGTCAATTTAGACAACCAAAAAAACTCCACATTTTCTAACAATGTTGTTTATAGCCATTGGATTATCTTAATTAAATACCATGAAGTCTCTACAAAGAATTAAGTTACTGGACATTTTTTTTATTTGCAACAATCCTTACTTACCCGTTCTTTATATCTTCTCTCAAAGTAATCAAGGTCAGATTCCTCTGGCCTTCTGAGTGAAGATTCAAGTTCCTTTTTTTCTTCATCAGATAAACCTGATTGCAAAAGTTAGAAAATATCTTTCAACAAAATTTACATGACAAAGTCAATCAAGCTAATCCACTGATATTGGAAATGAGTAGGAAAGTGAAATCTCAATGAAATAAGATATTAGATTGATGAAGAGATTACATAGACCACCATCAGAACTGAAATGACATGAAAAATCTGAGATGACCACCAGTTGCAAGGGTTGAAGCATCTTGCCAGACATCAGTCTCTATTAGAAGTCTGACAAAGATGTGCCAGTTTGTTTCCCCTATGCTAAACTGTTACATAATTCATGGGTTGCCTACGAATTATGACTAAGTGCACTAAGATATAAATAATGGTATGTTAAATGGAAAGTTACTATTAACCATTGAAAAAGTGATCGACAAGCAGTTCACCTTTCGCTAACCTGGGCGCTGATTTCTGATTAGCTAAAGGAAAAGCGTGAGATAGGAACCGACTTAGAGCTAGTTAGATTTTGGTGGTCAGTCAAAGGGACTAGACATGATATGGTCATCTGTTCCAAGTAAGCCATCTTCTCACTGCATGGTTAAAACCTTTTTTGGGCTTTGGGTTTTTAATAAAGACACATTGAAAACTAAACAAAGTCTTACTTCATTATTAAAAACAAAGAAATGAGTACTGACAACAGCAGAACAGAAGCCATATCAACCAGAGGAGGAAAGCAACCCAAAGGAAGATGGCTGCTGACATAGTAGAACCCACTTAACTCCACTCTCTCTTGCCATTTATATACCCAAAGTCAAAGGGGTATATAACATAACCAACTAGGGCAAGAGTTAAGAACTCAGCCAGAGAATAAATGAATTCATGCCTTTCATAAAGGTAAAGTGAAAACAAACAGCCTCAGTTGGAATTTGAACTCAGCTCATCACTTATATTTTCCACATCAATAACTAATATGTTACCCATACCATTGTAATAAAATAGAATATTATTCAATTAGAATAGTTACAAATTGCAGTGTCCTCCATCACTGGTTATGACTTATTTTAGATATTCTAGTTCCCATGGAATTATTTATATACAAATCAGCACACTATCTATAATTGGTGTTATCTCAGTACTTCTTTCTAAGATCAGAACATAGCTTGTTGACATTTGGACTTAGATCCAAGTAAAGTATCTGATCATCCTCATAATATATAGAAAATTATGATAAAATTATGTATCTTTAAAAAAGTAAAAAGATACAAATGTTTTTAAAATAAATTCATAATTATTTTAACACAAAAGCTGAGAAAATTTGGACCAAAGATTATCTATCTATAAAGGAATTGCAAATTAGTTTGTCCGGGGGAATCTTCGAAAATAAAACAATTAACGACAAAGTAAATAGATATATGTATTAAATATCACCATGGCTCAGTTCTAAAGCAAAAATAATGAAGGTTTGATTTATATTTTAGAAGAAAGTTGTTTGTGCAATTACGATAAGATAGTATTAAAAATTTACAGCTGACATTTTTAAAGGCATTCCGAGCTAAAACGTCATCAAATAAGTTACAGAAGATCAAAACAATCATTTTTTTTTTTTTCATGTTAATAATTAAAAAAATAAATTAACAGTAGTTGAGTTTTAAATATTAGATATACAACTGTTAGATCTTTAAAAAAATTATATTTGTTAGTAACTTTTTCATATTTAATTTTAAAATATCAATAATAAATTTTTAATTAATTAAAAGCTGATGTAAATATTTCATTGAAAGTATTTTAAAATTTAAAATCATAGCCCTCAAAAATAAATTAAAATATAATTTCATTGAAAAATTGTTTATTGAATCTGATTTTTTTTTTTTTTTTAATTCAATTAACTTTTCTTTTTTTTTTTTTTTGCATTTAATATGGTAGGAGACATTAAATTTCTTTTAATTTTATTTTTATTTTTTAAAAATAACATACAATTACTTCTAACTATAGTTGTTTACTTTTTAGCAAAGAGATATAGTTAGAAGTAGTACAGCATGAAATTACGGTGAAATACAAAATTCGATTTTTAGATTCTTTTTTTTTTTTTTGCATTTGATATTTTAAATAAGAGACATTAATTTTTCACAGACGTTTCATGGCTGTGCACTTTTTATTTAAAAGTTAAAATTTACATAGTTATGTAGGTGTCTGTAAACAAACATTAGGTACCACCAATTTTCCCTGTGAAATTAAATCAACTAAAATTTAACGTAGCCAAAAACAACTTACGACAAGAAGATTTTTAAAAAATTGTATGAAAAATCAATTAATAGTCTGATTTTCATGAAAATAATACTAATGCAGAATAGCGTGCAAGAGATAATACCATGTGATTACGTATGAAATCCATTACATTTTACTGAAATACCTGAACTGAGATATTTGAGTAGGTTAGAATTAGGCTATACTTAGTATAGTATATTATTTTTATCAAATTATTGTAGTTTAATTTGATATTCAATCGGCTACGCTTTGAATTAATAATGTTAATTTTTTTTTTTTTTGCTTTGAAATATTAATTTGAAATTTAGCAAATCGCGTCATTTATATTCTATTTAAAAAATATAGTTAATCATTGAATTAAAATTTCTTACTATATCATTATGTGATGTCATTTCCTCTACTCTGACGAAAAAAAATTTCCCTGACTTCCCACCAGGCCGGAATAAAATAAGATGTTTTTACGTGGTGATTTTTATGAATCATCTTGCAAGGATCGAACTCGCTATTTAGTAGTAATAGATCTGCAAACGATTATTAAACTATGTATATATATATATATATATATATATATACACACACACACACACACACATTAAATATTACCAGCGCTTGGTTTTTGAGCAAAAATAATAGAGGTTTGATTTATATACATGAAGATAATTAAAATATAAAATTCAAATGATAACAGCATGGATTTTTTTTTCATTTGATATTTAAGAAAGTTAAGATGAATTAATTCATATATTTACCTCTCCCCTCTTTGACTGAGTGTGCTTTAATCATTGTTGGCAAATTGGATCGAAGAAATGCATGATCTGATGAAGTGATTGGTTGGGATAAAAACTTTTCACTTGGAGCTCCTGAAAAGGAAACAAAAATTTATTAAAAATTGTTCTTAAAAAAGATAATTATTTCCTTTTTCATCGATATTTGAATTAGATCAACACTTCTTATTTAAAAAGAAAGAAGAAAAAAAAACATATCTTACAATTCTTTTTAAACTAAATTTGGAATAAAAGGAGATATAACTATTAGATGTACAATTTGCAATATAAGAATATATAGCGTTGTGTTGCATACAGCAGATTATCAAGGATTAGTGGTTGTTGGGGTGATGGTGGTCATCTCCACTAGGACTAACAAAATGCTTGGAGAAAAAGCTGGATAGGAACTGTGCAAAGAGTCTTGAACAAATCCTGGAACCAACATCCCATAAAAGGGAGACTGTATGGCCACCTACCTCCTATCACACAAACCATCTGAGTAAGATGAACAAGACATGTTGAACTGCTGGAGAAGCAAGGACAAGCTCATAAGTGATATTATCTTATGGGCACCTACACATGGACATACCAGTGTGGGTCGGCCAGCAAAAAAAATACATCAATCATCTCTCCATGGATACTGGATGCTGTGCAGAGGACCCACTAGGAGTGATGACTAATAGGGATGGGTGGCAAGGAAGAGTCATGGAGATCCATGTTGTCAGCATGACATGATGATGATGTCAGTAGAAATGATTTACAGATAACTTTACTTGCAATGATAATGGGTATTTATGGTAGAGTCCTTGTCTTTTAATGATTCTTAATTTAGGTGGATTCAGAAGGCTTGTTGAAAGAGGCAGAGAAAAGAAGATATAAACAAATTAATATATATTTTATAGAAAGAATCTTAATCTTATCTGCTTGGCCTCACTTTGTAAATCGTTTTTGATAAAGAAAGATATTTGAAAATAAGTTGTTGGCGGAGTGACCATTTTTGGTATCAGCTGGACAGTGAGGGAGTCTATCCCCTTTTCGCTAGTGCTAGACCAGGGAGATTGTTTTTGCTAGGGTGGAACGCCACACCTACTGTCAGCTCCCCACTTTACTGCACAGATCAGATTACCCAATCTGTGCTACTCATACACTGAATTGGTGGAGACTGGTATCGAACTGAGAACCTTGTGATTCCAAGATGGGTTCTCTACCAACTGAGCTAAAGCGGTCCCTTGAAAATAAATGATACATCAATCAGTTATAATTCAATATGTTAAAACATCAAATTGCACAAAATGATAAACTGTTATTTGTTTACAAATAATTTAAAAAAACAAAAAAAAAAACAAAAAAAAACCCTTTAACTACTACAATCACCAACTGCATAGATCAGTACAATATTCTTACTCTGAAGAGAGTTAAGGTTTGGGTTTAGGCCTTGTAAAGATAAATAATCTCTATGTTAGTACACATTTATAAGGAAATAGTAAAATAAGAAAAAACGTAGCTTTTAACAACAACAAAAAAAAACAGTTTTATAAAGCTATAAATATACAATATTTATGAAAAGTTTTTGAAGAGAAGATAATGTTTTAGGGTAAAGTCTCTTTGACAGCAAAAATCATTAGATATTCCTTTTGTGTGTGCATGTATGTATGCTTAAGGGTTTCAAGGGAAGTAGAAAGTAATATACAGCAGTATTTAAGAGTCTATTTGATGTGAACAAACAACACTGGGTTGGTGAGAAGGTTGGTCGGCTGTTAGATGGCAAGAGGTATGAAGTCAGTAGCATGATGGCCTAGTAAGAGGTGAGAACTTTATAGTGTTGTTGATTTAAACCAGTTCATCCTGAAGTCTGGGTTCCTCTGCTTTGAATTGAAAAACGTATCCCTTTTTATAGACAACCACTGGATCAAAGTGAATCAGCTAAAATGATTTTGTATTTGGGTGGGAACACTTTTGATTAGTTTTTAAAAGAATTTATTTTGTGCCTATTTATGTTACTAGAGGCTGTGCAGTGCTTCTGTGTATAAACCATTTTACAACATAATTTTCTCTAACATCGCAGAGTGAACATTCAGGTCTCTGTATTGTCTATTTGATACAGTTACAACTCCTATAATAGCAGAAGAATCATAGAAATTTACACTATTCAATTAAATTTTATTAATACTATTATTATAACCATATAAAATTTAACTCTTTGAACCATTAACACTTTGAAACTTGCTTATCCTGTACCTACAAAATTTACAAAAACAATTGGGTTATTTCCTATAAGTCTTACATAAACAAAGGCGAACCACTCTTGACTGATAAATTATTTATTTATTTATTGATTGATTGATTGATCTACTAGGAAAAAAGAAGACAGGGTTAGGGTTAGTTTAATGGGAAAATAAATAAATAATCTATCAGTCAAGGTGGTTCCCCTTTGTTTATGTTAGAATTATAGGAAATAACCAACAATTGAGCACAAAATATTTTCAAACTTTGCTCTATTGTTACATAATCTATGCATAGATTATTTTCAACCCCCTGTATTTCTGAAGGGATGGCCCCTTTTCATATCATGGGTGGGACTTTCCATGGAATATTACAGAAAGGACGCAAAATACGTGAAGTCACGTGGGACTGAGTAAACCCTCAGTTCTAGCTTGGGCGTCAGGCAGAAAGCATGTCTGCCTTAGCTGGGCTCAAATACACACACGTGTTGTGTTAGTTAGAAGAAGAAATTTAAGCAATAAAAGTTTAAAGAAATAATATGGTGTTCTTGCTTGATGAATGTCTTGGCAAAAAGACTGACCAAGAAGAAGGAATGCATCAAAGACGAACAGCCAACAAAAATCTAGAAATAGAATTCAACACGGAGAGAAAGAATAGAAACCACTGGAGATCACCAAATGGCCAAAGTAAGTAATGCAAAATGCATATGCATCTCTCTGTCTACCTATGTCTATCTCTCTCCAGTAAAAGAACACTTGTGTATATACCCAACATGGGTATATGTGTATGAGTATGTAACACTATCTGATCGTTCCATTAAAAGAAATGCTGTGATGATCACTATATAAAGCCTTTTATTCGTATGTAATATATCCCTGAACCGGAAATATCAGGCTTACAGTATATAGTAAAATAGTGCTCAACCCAAAATATTATACTTATTGGTTCAAAGGGTTAAAAAAAATAGATGGATTAATTTTCCATGGTAATTACATCATTTGAAATTATGAAAAATTAAGAAAAATCCCTAAAAAGAAATTTTTTAAAATGAAACCAAATATCTCACCAGCCCCACTGGGATCAAGACGTAAGTAACCTTCGGCCAAAGAGGAGAACCCAGTGATTCCTCCCATAGCTGCATAGGGAGTGGCCTGACCTAGAGGATGACCTCTAGCTTCTCTCTCTTCTGCAGTTTCAACAACCATATAATGAGCATGATTAGGCTGACCACAACCACAAGTGAATGAACTGCTGAAACCAAAACATTTCCCACAGTTTGCTAAAAAATAAATGAACAAATAAATAAAGATTTGCCTTGATAGTTTTCTTAGCACATTTATTATCTGGTTTGTCCATTTATCAGTCTCAAAGATTCTTATGTATAAAAGATATAAAAGGAGGAAAAAATTAACAGCCAAGTTGATATAGAATACAAAAAAGGAAAATGGCTCAGTTTTTAAAGTTAGATAAAATAAGTCAATTTTTTTATATCCACATAAGAATATTTTCATAAATGTACACATATTTTCATGGAAAAAAAAAAAGGTAAAAATGTTCATATTACAATGAACTGAGAGGAATAAACTGTTTATTCTGCCTTTTTACTTCTGTGAAGGAACTGGACAGTAATTTAACCAAATGGTGATGAAAGAATACAAAATAATAAAATTAAAATAATACAAAGAAAACTTTAGTCTATAAGTATAAAGTACAGTAAAATGGCCTAAAGTCAATATCCTAGTCAATATCAGCCAGACAGCAAATGAGTCTATCCCCTTTTCACTAGTGCTAGACCAAGGAGATTGTTTTGACATCTGAGGTGGAGTGTCACATCTACCATCAGCTCCTCACTTTACTGCACAGATCCCTGTGCTACTCATACGCTGAGTTGGCAAGGGCCCATATCGAACTAGGAACCTTGTGGTTTCTAGCCAAACACTCTACTGACTGAGCTAACCTGGCCCTATAAGTATAATGTAAAGTGAGGTATTATTAAACAAATACACACATTGAAGGAGGAAAAGGAAAAAATAAAGAGTTGAATATTCTCAGGGTAAAAAAAGATTACGAGAATGTAATTTTCAAGAGTTGTGATAACATGTCTAGATATTGCAATAAATTTGAGGAAACTGGAAAAGTCTTGAAGAAACTGCCAATTCGATGACATGGGTACCAGGTGGTCTAAGGATCATTCCCCTGTTACTAAGCAGATTTCAACCTATGAGTCCTAGTGGCCATAACCTTGATAGACAAGTATGGGTCTAAATAGAGAGGAAAGGTGTGTGGACAGACAGGGGTGGGTCTAAATAGAGAGATGTAGTGGAGGGAGAGTAACCTTAGATGAAGGAAAAACACTGGTCATCAAGAAAAAGACCACAACATTTTTTATTTTGCCATTTTTTTTTTTTTTTTTTTTTTTTTTAATTCAAGTTGGATACAAAACTAACCAGTCTTATTTTTAATGAAAAACTTTTTCAGACAACACTATCAAATATCTTGATTTTAAAGCATTATTATAAAACATTATAGAAATTAAAAAGTAATTTTTATTTCAAACAAACAAAAAAGTAAATTTCCTTCATCTGTGTTCTTTTTAAATTACATTTCATCAATTTATTCAGCCTTTTTCTGGTAGTATAAGATTTATTCAACTGATGTCCAATGTCTATTAGAATTCAAATGACCATTGGACATAAAAATGTAAATAAATAGAACTGAGATGAGGAAAATAGTCCAATTAAAAGGTGAAAAAAATATAGACAAGAAAGAAAAAAGTATTCTATCTTTATTCTACCATTATTTGCAACAAGTAAATATCAGTAAGAGTAAGTTGGTAGAGTGACCTATTGTTAGTATAAGCCAAACAGCAAGGGACTATCTTCTGTTCACTAGTGCTAGACCAGGAAGATTGTTTTTGCATCAGAGGTGGAGCGCTACAACTACCATCAGCTCCCTGCTTTACTACACAGCTAAATTCATTTTAAATCAGAACAAATTCAACAATTAAATTTAAAACTCATTTCTTCAAATAAAACAAACTTCTTAACCAAATCATGCAGGGGTAAACTGAGAGGGGTCAATAAATTGGGCAATACTTAAGGCATCAAAAGACCCAAGTAGCAAGAGTCTCAGTTTTTTTAAGTGGGTCTCAAATGAATCAATGAGTTATAGCTAAAATGTTTTAAAACTCTGGCCTTGTGTCAAATTAAGCTTTAATTAGTTTTTTTTTAAATAAAATGTCAATTTCCCAAGGAATATTTTTGGACACATATTCCTATTATCTAAGGATTTCACTAGTTGTGGCTAGTCTAAAAACCTATTTATGGTGGATAGTGAGGACATGTAAAATAAAAATTTGATATATTTCTTCTTTTTTTTTTTAAGTAATCTCTTATTATACTTCAGATTTTACATATGTATATATCATGTTTTATATAAGCAGATGTGGCTTGAAAAAAAAAATAGGATAATTTATCTTTTTTCCTTTTTCCTGGATATTTTAAAGTTTTACATTTTTCTTGAAAATTATTCAATATTGAAAAAATTGCTGTGAAGATTCAAATAATTATTTCTTTATTTTCTATTGAATTACAACACAAATACATAATAAACACTAAATTTTAGTAGTCAGACTAAGAAAGAAAAAAGTAAAAGAATTTTCTGATTCTATAATACAACTAATGGAAAAATTATTTGAACCAAACTTTCCTATTCTAAACTCAAATTAATTTCAGTAATAATCTTTTCTAGAAATTTATAGTGCAAGTAATTGCAGGCCAACAAATAAAAAGATAAGTAAAGTTGTCAGAGTGGCCTAAAGTCAGTATCAGCCAGACTACGAGGGAGTCTATACCCTTTTCACTAGCGCTAGACCAAAAAGATTGTTTTTTGGCATCTGGGGCTGAGTGCCACATCAACCATCAGCTCCTCACTTTACCGCACATAGATCCCTGTGCTACTCATACGCTGAGTTAGCAAAGGCCAGTATCGGACCAGGAACCTTGTGGGTCCCAGGTAGATGCTCTACTGACTAAGCTAAACGTTTTTTTTGTGATAACCAGATTTTTACTACCAACCTAAAGTTTGGGACAATCCTGAATTGTTTCTCTAAGTGCATAATAAAAGCTGATTTTACATATTTGGATAAATAAATTCACCTATTGTGTTGTACATGCAAACCCTTATATAAAATTTGAAATGATCCAAAACAAAGCTCAAAACTGTTCAAATCATCTAAAAACCAAAGAAAGATAAGGGAATATTACAAATCCTGACTTGGTTCCCTCAGTCTCCAGATCTTTCACCAATTGAAATAGTCTGGGATGAAATTCATTGTAAAGTTCAAAGTGAACTGCCTAAGAATAACCAAGAGTTATTTACACATTTACACACTGCTAGGGAATCACTTCCACCTGCATCACTTTTACAAGTTACAAGAAAGAATGCCAAGAATTTGCTCTGCTGTAATAAATGCTCGTGGGGATTATTTGATAAAAAGAAAATATAAATTTGCATTAATTGAAATTATAATTATTTTATTTTCATTTTCATTTTAATTAATGTCTAATTGCATGCAAACATGGAAAAAATAAATGTATTTCTTTAAAAACATGAAACTGGATTCAATTATTAAGTTCAGAGGGGAAAAAAAGTCAAAGTTGGTTGTTAATGTACATGAATATTTCTTTGCCTTTATTATTATATTATATATTACTTTAACAAGGAATAAAGAATAAAATGATTAGAAACCAACATACATGAAGTAAATTTCACTTACATCTTTTACACTTGAAAGGTTCTACTTCTGAATGCTCATCAGAAGTATGCTTACAGTGACATCGAATTGGTTGGCTACCATTAAGAGGTACATAATGATAAGCCACACAACCACATCTATCCACACGGCATGGCAATAATATAGGACGTGCAGTTGGAATATCTTTGAAGTCCGTTTTGTGCTGTTTATACCTTTAATAAAAGAAGCAATTTTAAATCCATTGTCATTTAAATGTTCTAAATTGACCTAATTTATACAAATCACTTTTCATGTTTAAATGAAAAGTCATTTGTATAGGGTTAAAATAGTTGAATATTTGGATTCTACAGTCCTTATTTGCCCTAAATAAAAAATTTCAGAAATATTGAAGGTACGGAAGTACTTTTTTTAAATTCTAAAAAAAAATTAAAAAATTATAAAAAAAAAAATTAAAAAAATTTGCGCAGCCTTAATTTAGAGACAAAATAGGAAAATTATAAACCCTCCACCCAAAATCAGAACAGTAAGGTCTAGCACAAAATAATTTGGCACACTTCTCTAACTTATGAAGGGGAACATTTGTGCCAAATTTCAAGTAATTCAGTGTCGGTGGGTGTAATGCCCTGGTGAATTGACATGGAATGACCTGTAGGTCTTTTTTAAAGAAATATCTTAATTTACCTAAGATTTCATAAGCAAAACTATAGCCCTGTCGGCTAGGGCTGTAGAATATGCCAACTGCACCTCTGTAGAAGGTTAAGACCCCCCCCCCCCAATCCAATCAAGCCACCTGTTGGCTGTAGGTGGCAACCTGTGGGTATAGCACAGTATGATAATTTAATTATTACAACGTTTGATATGTTTACTTAAGAGCTATTGCAAATAGTTCAATATATAAAAAGTAATAATAATCTGGATTTAACTCTCTCACTCATTCTTTTTTTCATCTTTTTATTATATTCGATTGATACAGATTAGCATTATCGCTTCTGCATGCTCACCCTCTCTCTCTCTTGATATATTTTCGGTGTAGCATGTCTCTTTTCTTCCCTTATTTCTTTATAATAAAAATGGAATGGTCCATTATTTAGCTGAAGTAACAACACTCATAAGAAATAAGAATTTGGCCAATAAGCAACACTAGATAATCAGGATTTACATTTTTGCATTTCATCTTGGATGATTTGGACAGTCTCATTTTTAACCAGAGAGTGTTGCAAGATGATAACAGTTGGAAGATTAAGGAACAAGAGTATTGATATATAGATTGCCACAGTTGGCTGCTTCAGCTGAGCAGTGTGAATGGGCACGTTATCCTGTAGCAAGAGCACACCTGTCCTCAGCTTCCCTCTGCATTTCAACTTAATTGCTTCATTCAGTTGTCTAAATTCTGATGCATAATACTGTCCCTTAATAGTTTTTTTTTCCTTTTTCCAGGTAGTCTATAATGATTATGCCAACATATTCTGCCTACTTGAATTTCTTTGGGGTTGGAGAACCAGTGCTTCCACTGCTTGCTTTAATTTTTCATTAAGGCTCTAAGTGGTAAATCCAGGTTTTATCTTAAGTTACTAATCTGTGGTATTGTATGTTGGCAACCTTCTGTCTATTTTAGACGATGGCGTATTTTTTTTTTTTTCTCTCTCTCTCACTTACAGCTACGTGAGTGGCTGAACAGACTGATCCTCGAATGGCAGTCTCTGGTGCAATGGCTGCAATCAAAAGGTGATGCTTTCTGTAGGTGTTGGGGGTGCTGCTGTTTCTCCTTTCTTTTAGCTCTCTTTTCTGTGGCAGCTTTTTTCCTCTCTTCTTCACTTCTTTTTGTTCCTTGTTTGACGAGGAGGCGCCAGGTTACATGGTCTTCTGCACAAGCCTCCCACGAGTCTATGTTGATGCGGCATGTCTTCAGGTCTCTCTTGCAGACATCTTTGAAGCATAGATGTGGTCTCCCTGCCAGTCGGGTGCCCTCCACTAGTTCACCATACAGTAAATCTTTGGGGATGCGGCCTTTGTTCATCTTCCTGACATGGCCAACCCAGCGTAGGCGTCTCTCGCAGGTGATGGTGGGCATGCTGTTTATGTTTGCTCATTCCAGCACTTCTGTGTTAGGCACTTTGTCCTGCCAGCGGATGTGTAGAATGCGGCGTAGGCATCTGAGGTGAAAACTGTCCAGTTTCCTCACGTGACGCGAATACGTGATCCAGGCTTCGCTGCCGTATAGGAGAGTGCTGAGAACACACGCTCTGTAGACGCGCATTTTGCTTAGAACTTTCAATGTATATAAGATATATTTTGTAAGGTATTGTATGTAATATATATATATAATGTGGAGGCACTACTGGCATAACAGTTATCAGTAGTCTTGGAAATGTTCATATCCTGGATGAGACTATTTGCATTTCACTTCATGCTTATGCCCTTGTGAAAGGCATGAAACCATATTTTCTCAGTCCAAGTATAGGTAGGCAAACGAGTCTAGAAGGAAAACTGAATTCAAAACAAACTCCGATCATAAAAATCTTCTTGCTATAGAAAGCACAGCACTATCACTGATGTAGTGTGGCTATAGTCCTATGTTCCATGAGGATTCTATAGGATCGACATTTATATAAAATGATAATCTTAATAATACATAGATAAGACAATGCAGCATCCCATTATTTTCCTTTATAGTTTCCTTGTATGACTGGCTTCATTTGAAAGAGATGGCAGTTGAAAAATGTTAAAGACAAGAAAATGATTAAAAAAAAAAAAAAAACTTACCTATGTTGGCAAAAGCAAAGAGTTTCAGGTCCAACTAATTTACAGTCCATTCCAGTTGGTGATACCCAGCTGGTATAAAGGCGATTTTTCATTCGCTGCAATAGAAACAATAGATAAATATAAAAAAAGGTACTAATTACAACAAAACTGTGCTGGTGGGGGTCACATGAAAGTTGTTGTGAATTATACTTACAGAGTTTTGTAATTGAATGTAACAAAGGAGTTTTCCAACTGCCATGAGAAAAGCATTAAAGATTAAATGAATCATCAATAAAACAAGCAAACAGTAAAAAGTAACAAAGAAGTTTGAGTTGAAAAAGAAATTGTCATATATATATATATATATATGTATATGTGTGTGTGTGTGTGTGTACATATATATATTATTTCTTCTGGTAATGAGCAACAGCTTACAAAAGATGTGTGTGGTTATTGATTTGTGAACATAAATGCTTGAATATTATTTAAAAAAGCTTACTTGTTTATCAGTCCCAAAGTTCCTTAGAGGATAAAGCTTAGTTACCATCGTAAGGTTATTGGACTGATAATCTTTAGATGTGTTGTCAGTGATGGCCTAGCTGCTACTTTCTTTTCTGAGGATCTTTTTATGAACTCACCTTCTCTCTCCCTTTTCTTATCTAATTCTAAGGGTTAATTCTTATCCCTCTAATGGATGATATGTCTGTTACTGTAGGGGTTTTTCAATCAGGATTTGACATCAGTTACTCTGACTTAGGACTATTTTTTAGAATTTATGATATGTGCTTTTTTTACTGATAGGAAATTTTAGAAAATGATTTTTGTTTGTTTTTCTTTAATCTGTTTTTGGTCAAAACTATATTACTTAGGAACCATTAATACAACTATTTCATTGCTACTGAAATGGTTGAAGGTGCTACATAACCAATTCTTTGAATGTAACTCCTTTAAAGAATACATTAAAAAAGGAGTTCCTTCAATGAGAACCAAATTGTTAGAAATTTACAAATCAAGTTGAATAGCAAACATAGATATATTTTGTGTTTGAATGTAGATATTCAACTTCATATTTTACCCAGCAGGATAAAATCAAGAAAGAAACAGACGTTTTATACAGTGTTAACATACAAGGTGCCTTATTTTATCAATTAGGGACCATAACAAATAAAGAAACTAGGGGTAGATAACTCTGACCCTTTTATTCAACTAAGTGTTCATCTGAATAGAGCGGAATTTTCTTTTTCTTCTTAAATTAGATCACTAATTAGGATTGAGCCTATTCTAGTAGTGACCACCCCAAGCAGAGTTTAACAGGTTTGAATTCAGAGTTTTCTTTCTCCTGGACTGGTTGCCTAACCAAGGTTAAAGAGCCCAGTCTGCCCTTTTAATACAATTTTTTCAAACAATTTCTGTAATACAAAAAATGTGTCAAATGATAAAAACTAAGAAATAACAAAGGAAAACACCCAAGCAATATATATATATATATATATATATATATATATATATATATATATGAGGGAGGTGCATTTAGATTTTAATATACACTAAAACTATACCTGTAATCAAAATAAATGAACTACTAAAAATACTAAGAAGAGTTTAACAACATTTTGGTACCTGCTAGTTTGTGTCATGTATATCATGTAACCAGAGCAATTCCAACCATGGAAACTATTCACTGTGATTGGTAGTTGGTACATTGACATTGCTTCTCTCTCTCTCTGTGATTTGAAAGTGGCACAGATGAAGATGCAACATAGTCTAATTTGGGAACTTATGCTTAACAAGTTTAAACTGGGCCATAACGCCATGGAAGCAACCAAAAACATTTGTTGTGTGAAAGGTAAAGGCACAGTAACCAGATAGTACAAGGAATTTTGCTTGGGTTGATCAGGCAAGGTCAGATGGACCTCAAATCATGGATTCCAAGTTCATACTCCAAATCCAGTGAGTATCACTTGGAGAGTATCAGGTGAGTTCATTATCTCACAGTACAGTGTGATTCATTACCTTAACAGCTTCTTCAAAAGCATCCAGAGCTGTAGAATTGTGCTCCATGTTACCAAAATATTGCAAAACTTTGGACTCTCTATATGATATCACTAACTTGCATTGATTCTTAATAAATCTACACCCAAAGGAAGACAATCTTGATACCAGCTTTCTTTTTTTTATGTTTGTTACACTACTATTTCTTGATGGATTATAGTTGTATATTGATAAACCATTGTTTTCTGGACGGTTAGTGTAGAGTTAGATTTTGAATCAAAAGTCGTTGAAATTCAAAATCCATAGGGTTAGATGATTGATAGGTAATAACCTTTAAGTAACCTTCTTTCTGGTTGACTGTGGGAGCGAAGGCGCAGAGCTTAGTCAGTCAGAGAGATGCCATGATGTAAGTATTATCTCCATTTCGACTTCACCATGGTTGAAAAAGTCTGGCTCTGAATAAAAGTGTGATCACATAAGATATAAACCTTAGTCAGCTTCTTGAGAACCAGAGTAAACATTAGAAGAAATGAAAATAACAGAACCAGACCAGTTAGAAGAAATGAAGAAACAGACTACAGAAATAAACCGAGTTACTCAAGTAAGAAAAGACTTAAATATGCAGGAGACAAATGCCTCTCATCTTCTCATGAGAAGAATAGAACTCTCTTGTCATATTATATACCTATTAAGTGGGTATACAACATAATCTTAAAATCATGTTTTTGCTACTATCAATTAATAAAGGTGATAGAATTAATACAGTAAGAATTTTATAATAATTTTGTAGGTATATTTCATCTATAGATAAATTGTTTAAGAGAAACTGTTATAGATAAATTAAATAAGAAATCAAATATAGACATGTTACGCAAATAAACTGCCTTCAAAAAGTCAACTCTAAAATACTGACCATAGGAAGTACATCTTTTTTGTATCTTTCATATTCTTCAGGTGTAAACAGGGTGCCACCATCATCATCTCCAACAATTCTAAAAAATGAAAAGATAAAAATGTTAAGCATACAACTTTATTCAAATTTTCTGATCAGAGAACTTACAACACAGTCTTTTGAGAAAAAGAATGGATTTTTTGGATTAATGACATTTATCAAAAAGGTTAATATCTTAATGGACATTGTCTGCCTGTCTGTCTGTCTGTAATTGAAACTATGTCACCAACAATGTCACAATTCCATTAGTTATTTAAGTTATATTCTCAATGGTTATTGAATAACCATTATTTAATCTTAATTAGCATCTTATTTATTAACAATGGCTTTTACGGTCTAGCCGAGATAGATTTGTCTCAAAACAGCCCACATTATTAATGTGTTTAAAATCCTATGTTGTGTGTGTGTGTATATATATATATATATAATTAAGAAATAAATGTTTACATAATATATGGTTTGAATAATTTGCATATCAGTTTTAATAAAATCATGTTTAATAAATAATTACTTGGTGTTATTGATTTCTAATATTATTGTTTTATTCTCAAATGTATTAAAAGCAATTGTATGTTTAATTTTATATTGAAATCAATTAGAATAAAGTAAAAATAAGTGTAATCTTTTTGTATTAGTGTTTAATTTTATTAGTTTTGCTAATTCAATATAATATTCAATTATATTAAAATGAATATTAGTGCCAAGCTATATTCTCAATAATTTGTATTTCTTTTTCTTCACCCCAAAAAAAAAATAAAAGCAGAATTAGTAGTTAAAATTAAATCAGAGGGAATGACTACAATTTAAAAAATTTAAATTATAGTTTGTCAGTTATCCAAATCTTAGCCCAGAATAATATAAAATTTCAGAAATTTGGAAATCTTCTGTACATTTTGTTAAAAAAAAAATTAAAAAAATAAAAAATAAATAAAAAAAAGATTCAAATGCTAAAGTTTAAGTCAAAAAAGTTTATGAATAACTCAAACTGTACCACTAAAAAGAAGAAAAAAAAACGAATACAAAAAAATGTAAATGTTAACTGATCTAAATAAAACTCAAAGCAGACAATAATAATTAAAAATAAGTATTCATCTTATTAAAGGGGAAAAAAATTCATTAAAATATTCAATTTCATGGAGTAAAATAAAATCCTAGTTTACTTCTGTGGCAATGCTTCATCTAAGGTTCCTCTCTTCTTCTCCACACACATCTCTCTGTTTAGACCAGGGGTTCTCAAACTTAAATCTATAAACACCTACAAAAATTTGATTGACCTATCATGAACCCACTCCTTATATATCTTAGTCTACCTTGCAGTTGTTTTGTTGCAACCAATTATGTAATTAATGAATTCTGCACAAACATTTATGTAAAACTGTTAATTGTAAAATAACCGTAAAATAAACAGTAAAGTAAGCATAACATGTAAAAAAGAGCTGCAAATATTAAATACTAACTTATTAACTTACCAAGGAAGCACATTTCCTAGTGTGATGGGTGAAGCTGATGACTTTTGATAAGTTCATGAATATTGGGCTTAAACTTTTGGAAATATATCAACATGAGAATGTTCTTCAGGATTCTTTTGGAATTAATTTCTTCTAATTGCTAAGAAGGCTTAGTAGTTTCCATAGACCCCTTGTAAACCCCCAAATACTTACAGACCCCCTGAGTTGTTGTATAAACCCCAGGAGGTTTGAGTAGACCACTTTGAGAAATCCTGGTTTAGACCCATCTCTGTCATGGGCCCTTAAGACTCATAGGTCGAAACCTGCCTAATAAAAAGACAATATTTAGGCCACCTGACACCCATTTCATCGAATTGGCAGTCTATTCAAGACTTTTCCAGTTCCCTTGAATTTATTACATAAACCCAGACATGATCACAACACTTGAAACTGACATTCTCATAATCTTTTTTTTTACCCTGAGGCTATTGGAGAATATTCAACTCTTCTTTACTTTTTCCTTTTCTTCCTTCAATGTATTTTTTTAATAATACCTTACTTTTATGTTAAACTTACCATATTGAGTTTTCTGTGTATTATTATATTTTATTGTTTTATATTCTTTCATTGTTTGGTTAAACCACTGTCCAATTCCATTTGCACAAGTAAGAAGACAGAATAGGCAAATATAAATGTAATCTAAGGTGCAAACGCTTTGTTCACTGAATTAAAACATGACAAAAAATTTATGACAGTATTATTCTTATTTAGATACATGACTTTATAAAAAAAAAAAAAAAAGTATATTTTTTAGTATCTTTTATAATGTTTTATAAAAATACCAAAAAAATGTTGTATATTGATAAACCATTGTTTTTTGGACGGTTACTGTAGTTAAATTTTGAATTGAAAGTCGTTGGCATTCAAAATCTGTAGATGATTGACACTCAATGACATCGAGTTGATCCCAACTTCCTGCCCCTGGGAAATGGTGAGAATGGAAGTTGAGTTTAGTCAGTTAAGTGAAGGACGCCATGATGTAAGCATCTTGTCCGCTCATCTCAACCGCGGTTGAGAAGTCTGGTTCACAATAAAAAAATGTGAACACATAAAATATAAGCCTCGTATTGTCTCTAATAATGGCAGCCTTTGTGATCCAGTTTCTACAAAACCAGACCAATTAGAAGAAATGAAGATAACAGAAATAAGATATATAAGTTAGAAGAATGTCCCAGTTATGCAAGAAACAGAAATAAGGTACCAGCTGAGGTACTCAAGTAAGTAAGTTAAAGACTTGGTAATTTATGAGGAAGTGCGTCCCGGTTTTCTGCCTCAAAAATTGCTACCCGGTGACTATCAAAATAACGACCCAGCTCAGTCTATTCAAAACTATCCATCTTCATATCTATCTATCTATTTCAATTTGTTCATATTTATCTATATTACTTTAAATACTAAGATTTTCTTTTATTCATGTTTGTTTAATGTCTTGTTTTTAGTTTAAATAAACAAGAATTACGACAAAAAAGAAGCGCCCCCCCAAAAAAAAAATACATTTACTTGTCGAAAATATCTATCTCCATTTGTTCATATCTATCTATAATATTTTGTTTGTTTATCTATCTATCTCAGTCTATTCCAAACTATATATCCATCTTCATATCTAAACAAAAATTACAACAAATTACGATAAATAAATAAGAATTACGACGAGCTGGGGTCGTTATTTTGATAGTCACCGGGTAACAATTTTTGAGGCAGGAGACCGGGACGCACTTCCTCATAAATTACCAAAGACTTAAATATGTGGGAGACATATACGAAAGCCTCTCATAAGAACTCTCCCTATCTATATACCCAGAACAAGGGGTATAACAGAACAGAAAGAGGTGGTTGGTTGATTTGAAAA
This sequence comes from Doryteuthis pealeii, assembly GCA_023376005.1. Lineage (NCBI taxonomy): Eukaryota > Metazoa > Mollusca > Cephalopoda > Myopsida > Loliginidae > Doryteuthis > Doryteuthis pealeii. Next base: position 118,222,470 of record CM042141.1, on the reverse strand, counting down.
TTATTTCTAAAAAATTTTATTATAAAATCTGATAATCATTGCAATGTAATATTTTATTTATTAGAAAATTAATAACTACTAATAGTGAGAAAAATTAAATTATGATTTAAAAAGTTCCATATATTATTTTTTCTGTATTAGTTTTGTCATATAAGTGAGGGTTTTGTAATGTTTGATTCTTGTTGTATCCTCATATAATTGTTGATCAATTTTGAAATAACTGAATGTTACATAATCGTTTTGGATCCTTTCTTCATGTGCTACTATCAGATATACTTTATTTTGACTACTTAGTTAACAAACTTTTGTTTTATGTTGGTAAATTCAAGCAACTTCCATTCAGTACATTAGACTCCTTCTAAGTTTCAGTCTCTAATTGTCAATCAATAATTCCAAAAAGATTAAATAAAAATTTTAATTATTATTTTACTCCTTGTGAACTTTTCACACCAGCTCGAGGTGGTAGAATTCATTGAAGTCTGAGTGATAGCAAGATTTTAGCAATGCTGTGGTCTGGATGGTCTTGATTCTTCCTCGAATCTACTATGATTGGTATCACCATCACTTTCTTCATGTTCCACTACTTTTTAGGTGGTAGAATTCATTGAAGTCTTAGTGATAGCAAGATTTTAGCAATGCTGTGGTCTGGATGGTCTTGATTCTTCCTCGAATCTACTATGATTGGTATCACCATCACTTTCTTCATGTTCCACTACTTTTTCAGCTCTCAGGCAAAGTCCAGGTATTTTTCCAGTTGTTTGATTTCTTTTATTTTCATTCTATGGTTCACTAGAACAGCAAAATCTTGGTTGACAAGTTCTTTTCTAAAATTAGATTTGGTTTTCTGGCCAAGATTCGCTAATCCATTTGTATCTCGCATTCTCAGAATTCTATGTTTCATTTTCTAGGATAGATTTTGGTTTGTGCATAAACTATTTGTCCGTATAGTCTCTTGCACAATTTCCACTGTGCATTATCAATTCTAGCTTTGATATAATTAGTCCTTATAGTATTATTTTGTGTTGCTATTAATAGAGATTAAGTTTCTCTCTTTAAATTTCCTCTTCATAGACATGATTAAGTCATCTTGTGTACAATTTCCTTAGTTTGTCACCTGAAATAATCATATAGTTGGATTTTTTTCTCAATTTTGTTTGCTAGATTTTATGATTGTTGTTTTCCTTTGGTTATTGCTATTACCAACTGCTGAAATTTATCAAATCATGCAAGGATATTGAATCAGCACTAAACTGGCTGGACTCAATATTCATCAAAAAAACTGAATGAAGTCTTTGCACGCCACCTACTGGCCACATGGAAGCAATGACAGGACGAGTCAATTGACGAGTTTTTTCAAGGTCTTGAAAGACTAAGGCAAGACTTCAACTTCAGGGACAGAACTGCTAAACAAGTCAGTGATGAAGCTGTGAGACAGGTCTTCATTTGCAGGATAACATCACCAGCTATTCGACAAAGGTTACTTGGAAGTAACAATTTAAACCTACAAACAGCCTACGAGCAGGCACTAACACTGGACTTAGCCCAGAAAAATAATGTGGCTTGCATTTTTCCCCCCAATTCATCCATTGCTGCTATGAACGACAGGGTACCACATGGCGACCTGACAGACAGTTGTAGTGGGGAAGGAGAGAAGACAGCCAACCCACAGTTGCGGCCACATTCAACAGATACTACAATATTCACAGGAAGACTACTACAACCCCCCAAATAACAACGGTAAGAAAGCTTGCTTTTTATGTGGTATTGTTTGTACCGTATCATAAACGATCCAATTGTCCGGCACTTGAAGTAATTTGCTATCGTAATAAACATTATCAGAAAATGTGTAGGTCACCGAGTACAACTACAAATGATTAATTCGGTTTCATGCATTTCAGTAGACACTACAAATGGACCAGTGGGACTTTCTCATGCTGCTACATTTGTTATGATTGAAAATAAAAATTTAAATGCCTTGATAGACCCTGGTGCTTCCAAGAATTTCATCAGCGAAAACATTGTAAAACTTGTGTCTGAAAACTTTTCCCTTATACAAACGAGTGATTATGGCCCAGAAAAGTATCAACGGTCGGTCCAATGGATTTGTGGTAGTCAATTTTAGACTTGGACTCAATGTCATATACTTCAGTTTGTTTGACTATCATAAAGGACCTCTGTTGTGATGTTGTTCTTGGGTGGGAATTCCAATCCCAGCATCTTAAGGTCACATTTGAATATGGCAGTCATTTGTCGGACCTCATTGTGAAAGGAACGAATGCCTGTTTTGCCTTGGAGACTGTGGAGATAGCCGAACCAACCTTGTTTCCAGGGATTTCAGTTGGATGCAAACCGATTGTAACCAAGTCAAGATGCTTTAGTCAAGAGGACTCTTATTTTATTGCTGTGGAAATTGGAAATTTTTGAAAGTTGGGATTATTAAACCCAGTATTTCACTGTGGCGTGCACAGGTGGTAGTAGTTAAGGACAAGACAAAACTACACAAGAAATGATTATGCATGGACTATTCTCAAACGATAAATATCTACACAGAACAAGATGCATTTCCACTACCACTACTATTTCATTTATATCCTTATTATATCTTTATTTAGTTTTTCTTATGGAAAATGAGGGTTAAAAAGTTTTTTTAATCCCTCTCTGACAAAAATAAGGTGTGGATCTTATTAAACTTAGGTCTTTGCTGGTCACCACCAATTTTCCTTTATAAAAGGAAGTGCCCTCAGTCATTATACAAACTGACATACAGTATCTTTCTTTTATATATATATATTCCAAAGTCACTCCTTATATTGTCCATTTTGATGTGATTTATATGAGAAACTGCTACTATAATCCTGAAACAATCATTCATCAAACACTCAGTTTTCTATTGTCTTCCTCCATTAAACTTCAAAATTCAACAGGTATAAACAGAATTACAAAAATTTATTCATTAATAAATTGCTGACATTAGATAATGGTGCCTAAATAAATTGTGAGGAAAAACTCAACAAAAAATAAATTCTTGTAGCTATGTGTTTATATAAGCCATTCAATGCGTCATTGTCACGTATGTTTTAGTACTTTGTTTTAATATTTAAACAGTTGCCTTTAATGATGTGTATATGCACAGTGGTATCATTTGGATCAATGTAGATAATGATATGATTTACTACTATATTATTAAATAGCCTGTAATTATGATGTATTTGGTGCTGAGCTAACTATGAGTTCAATGATAATGTAAATCATAGCAACAAGAAACAAATGAAAGACATAGATAAAGTTAGATAGCAACAATACATTTAATTACAATTAATAAATAGATAGCATGCTGAAAGAGAACTGACAAAGAAGTTTACAATATTCACACTGTATGGGAAATAAAGATATAGGCTATGTTTGAAATATGCAAAAGTGAGAGTAATTTACCTAAGACATATCAGTTATAAGATATTGGCATCAAGACTGATTTTTAAACCTTGAATACATCAATAGAGGCTACACTTTGCCATGATTATCTAAAAAGGTGAACAAATGCTGTGCTTCTCATGTCTTTTCAATGTTTTGACATTGAAGTCAGAGATGGGAGGTTTAGCCGAAAAAACAATTTTTTTTAGTTTCATCTGCACATCATAATACCGCACCAAAAGATTTTAAGAAACCAAAACTGTTCAGAGTAGTGCTATTATTACTACTGGGCGACCATATTATATCCAAGAAAACACACTTGTAAAAGACTTTCAGATTTTAATAAAAATAAATTTTAATCAACATTCATACTATTGTAAGAGGAAAAGATTGAACAAAAATATGATAAAAACATTTGACTATTTTTTAGAAAATAAATGTGAAATGTTTAAAAAATAAATAGGGGAAAAAAGGAAATAGGACATGAAAATCTATCTTATATCTTAGCATAGAATGTTTTCAAATGAAAAGGGGGGGGTGTATTTGTTTCAGTTATCAAAGGTAAATGTTTAAAAAAATACTTTTTGTAATAAAAGTAAATAAATGAAGTTAGCAAAACAAAATAGTGAGAAAAAAAAAGTTGTCACCAGTTTTGTTTTATAAAATTTTACAAGTCAGATTTTTTTAAGGATAATTCTTTTTTTTCATTAATGAATAAAGTGCTGAAAATTTCATTAAAATTGGACAATTCCCTGATTTTTGGTAATTGTTTTAAAATAAAAATTCATTACCTCTCTTGAGTGAAATTGCACACACCTACTAATCATCATTACACAAGAAAATGAATGGTTTCTTTTGAAAAAAAAAAAAAATAATAAAAAAATAAATAAATAAATTAAAAACCAAAACCGAACTGCAGTATCGGGGGGGGGGGATACCAAAATCATCAAACCACCCAACTCTAATAGTAGTATTGGAATGGAATACACCAGTTAAACTTTACCTGCTATTTGTTGCTGAGAAGGATATTTAATTGTTCCCTACTCACCAGGTTCCAATATTAACATGAGTGTGTCTCTATTGATACATTAACACTTAATAAACAGAAATGAAAGACATGATAAACCCATATGAGCATTTAAGACATTTAATAGATACATATATGAAAACATGAAGTATTGCAATAATAAGTAATGTGTCCCAAACATAAATTGCATACATTGTTCCATGAACAGACAGTGTGTAATAAGGAGTCCAAGAATGGTGAGAAGGTCTTGTCTTCAATGGTTTTCATGACAAGATGAAATAAAGAACCTCTCTGGAGTTGAAGACAAAGGTCTATTCTGTTCAACAAACAAAGGTTAAAAACTACTTCTTTTCCTTTAGATTTCAGGACACAAAAAAGATTAAAGAGTCTGAATTGTCACATGACCAATGGACATATGACTTGGTTAGGTTAGGTTAGGTTTGTTTTGTTTTACGGCATATCAACCTCAGTGGGTCATTTAATGCCAATAAAGTTTTGAAATAAATCAATTCTTAATGTCAATTTTTTTATAAATACATTTTTCTATTTAACCCATAGATGGGACCCTAACAGGTACTACCACTCCGGGTCAGAGTGGACCAGGGAGCAATGGTGATGAAGGGGTGCTCCACATTCCCCAAACCTCCAAAACTGGAACCTCACCATCAGATAGAGTTTAACGTCATTCCCAGGACATGTAGACCCGCAGCCACCGCCTTCTAGCACCCATATGATAAAAAGAGGTTGGGGCTTGCCATAAGGGCAATAGGGTTGGGAAAATCATATAGGTGCTAGGGCTTGATGTGACCAGCCGATTGAATATGACTTGGGAAAACATGCCCACAATTCAAGGAAAGACAATTATTTTTCTCTCCCTAGGCTACAGAATAATAGGAGTCAGTACACTACATCTAATTGAAAAACAAAAAGAAACAAATCGAACAAATAAATCAAAACAAATAATTGAATTAACAGAGTGGTCTGAAAGTCTTGTCACCCCCTAACAAAATATCTCATAATTGATCAATTATAATTACATAAAATAAGCCGCTGGAACTTAAATAGAAAAATTATTATTATATATCATAATTAATGATATTTAGTATTATTAAAACAAAAAATGATGAAAGTTAAAACAATATGTAGGGACTGACAAAACTTTCGGACCACTCTGTGCAAATAATGCATAATTTAATGATTCAATTCATATGAATAATGCAGAACAAATTATTTCATTTTTTTTTTTTTAATATAGCAGAATGATTTATTTAAAAAATGTAGCAGAACACTCCATACTCCAAGCATTGCAGAAGAGATAGCACTACTTATTTATTAAACTTAGCTTAGTTTTGGCACAATGCCAGATGTATGGGACACCCAGTGAGAGTCGAACTCACTAACAATAGTCTGCTAATCTAACTATTACACCACGTTAAGAGATATATTTCGGAAGAGACCGCACTATGTGAAAACGATCGGGAAATTGATCATTTTTTTATTTTTATAAATGTATGATTGTAGGAGTAGCTTCCCCTTATTTCTTGAATGTACGGTTTGGTTTGTTTTGTTTAATGGCATATCAATATTCGCGGGTTATTTAATGCCAAAGCCATCCTTGTAGAAAAACAGTGGTGGTACTATTTAACCCATAGCTTGAGGGTAAGGAGGTTTCATACTTTTCCCAAGTCCGAAAGTGAACGTAATAGGAGTTTGAACTCGTTTACGACGATATCGCGGTCCAGCGCGTTCGCCACGAGGACATCTCTCTTGAAATCACAGGCATTAATTATTGAAGTAGGAAAAAAGGGTTATTTAAATAAAATTAAAAAACTTATCAAAACATTAATTAAAAATTCAATTAAGATATCAACCATTTCTTACTGCTGATATGAAAATAGTGGATTTGAAAAGAGTTGAAAATATTAAAATTCAATAATTAAGTAGGCTAAAGAAATTCTTGACAGAAATTTTTTTTTTTTTTTTTTTTTGAGTTTTAACAAGACTTGCCGTCTATATTCCAAGTAAGAGTCGATAGCAGCTTTTCCCTGTCCGTCCACAGTAACTTTGTACTGGCCGGCCATTTCTATTCCAAGTAAATGAAGTAAAAAGTGACAAACTGTATTTTGTATCTATGGCAACTGCCTGGTTCGGCCAAAGAAAAACAAGCTAATAATAAAGGGAAGTAACTCTAACAAGAAAACAAGACAAATTGTTTGTTTGTTTGTTTTAAGAGTGCGAGCTAAAAGTTAGTACTCAAGTTTCCTTTACAGGTGTATTTTTGTAGATAGTTTCGGGGATGTATTTTATATCTGATTAATAATTTTTGGTATATTTTTATTTCTCTAAAAAAATATATTAAAAACAGACCCCTCATTATTTGCGTTGAAAAATTCCTGATAGGAGCGAACGTCAAAAATATTGAAAAATGTCGTTTAGTTGTTAAAACATCGGATGAACAGTTCTCGGGTTTTAAGATCTATTACGTGGGAGTGATTACTTCATTTTCAAGAGTGTTAAAAAGGATAATTTAAAACCTTATTTTCACTTAAATAACTTATGTAAATTCTACTGTTTATTTGGAAAAAGTGAACTTTAAAAAATAGACTACAGTCTACACTGTAGATACATTTTCTTAAGTCACAGACAATTATTATTAGGAAATTGTTATAAGTTCACGAATTAAAATAATTAAATAAAGTAATAAAAAAGAATTGGTTAAACTTGCAAATCGTCATCAAAATTAAAACGGAAACTTATTTGGTGGTGATCCATGACAGTTTAACTACGGTGTATGAATTAACTTTTTTGCGAATTGGGTTACGGTTGTTTTTAATTACGTATTGCTTAAAAAAAAAAAAAAATTTAAATTTAAAAAAATTACTATACATAATTAACCATTGAAATTAATTATTGAATCCAACGGTAGACACATTAGTCTCAGTTGTTGGTGTTAGTATTGCAATGTATAATTTCAATTAAACTTGTTTTTTTTTATTATTATTTTTCAACATTAAATGTATAGTAATTTGATTTTTTTAAGCAATACGTAATTAAAAACAACCTTAATTCCCAAACTCCTAAACCGTAACCCATAGGGACCACCAATTGATCAGTTTAGGCCATCTTGAATAAAACGGAAATAAATATTTCCGAACTTTGTTTATCAAAAATCTCGTAAAAAACAATTAAAGATCCTACAGGATTGTTACAAAGGAAAACAGTTAATTCAAAGATCAAATTATCCGATTGGGAAAAATTACATCATTATCTTAAAAAATAAACAAACCTATTCGTATTACATGCGAAAGGGTAATTTTCAGGCCGTAATTTAGACAGAAATAAATACATATTATTACCCTCTTACGGTTATGCATCTAAGTACGGTTGGGTGTAATGGACATACTTTTTTTTTAGCTAAAATTTACTATTAAAATGAATAAAAACTTGAAAAAATTTAATATTAAAATTTCGCAGTGAAATTGACGTTAAAAAAATGTCTTCAGTTTTAGTATTAATTTTTAAAATCGAAAATAAAATGAAAATTTCGCAAAAAAGTTCATTCATACACCGTAGTTAAACTGTCATGTATCACCACCAAATAAGTTTTCGTTTTAATTTTGACGACGATTTGCAAGTTTAACCAAAGAATTTTAAAAAGAAATACAAAATTTACCTGATATCACTGGCAAAAGTTTGAAAATCTGGTATTTGTCTACCCACTTACGCCCAACGCCTCGCATAAGGTTTATGTTTGTTTTATCCAGGTAAAAAAAAAAGTAAATAGGAAATTTTTTTTAAATAATCTTAGACCAAAAGTGTTTACTCGACAAATCCCTTACATCTCACTCGAATTAAAAATATATTTCTCTACAAAACTAACCAGTAGGTACCATCAAAATAGGTCACGTGATCAGTTTAGGCCATATTGAAGGAAGAAACATAAATATTTTTGAACTTTTTTTTTAATCTCGCAAAAAAGAAATAACGAATATAAAGAGTTGTTACAAAGAAAAACAATTAATTCAAAGATCAAATTATCCGATTGGAGAAAAATTACTCACCGTTATCTTGAAAAATAAGTAAAACAGTCCGGTTTTTTACAACACAGTCAGTTTCCTTATTGATATTTTTTTCGCAGAATTCTGTATTCATGGTTCTTTTACTAAATTTTAAAAATCATCAGGAGTTTGTTTAATGTTTCTTCTTTCGAATGGACAAAAAATCTTCAAGATAATATTAATCTTTATGCAAGTTTCATTGTGTTAAATATAGGGGGTGGGGGTAAAATTCACAGGGAAAATTGGTGGTACCTAATGTATAATTGTACATTTGTGCTCAAACATCCCCTGATTTTATAAGTTGCGCCATATTACTGTGTTAGACTTTAGCATTCGCTTTTAAATATTATCTTCTTTTTTCTCTCCCTCCCCCCAAATACCATTACTTTTTTTTTCTTTCTTTTTTTCTTTTGATGATTTGAACCCACACTGCTTGAAAAATAATCTAAATCATTTTTTGCCTAAACTTCAAATAAAAACATTTGAGATTGGAGTGCTCATTCCCATTCCGAAATGTGCTTTCAGTTACCACCAATTTGACCCTGTGAAATTTACCCCCCCTATATTTAACACAATGAAACTTACAGAAAATTTAATATTTTCTTGAAAATTTTTTTTCCATTTTAAAGAAAAAACATAAAATAAACTCCTGATCATTTTTTTAAAAAATGTTCAGCATACCGAAATAATGAAAATTATGATTGAAAAACAATGTTTTCATTTTTGCACTGTTAAATCAACTGAAATTTAACGTAGATAAAAACAAGTTACGATAAGAGGATTTTTTTTGAAATTCTATGAAAAATCAATTAATAATCTGATTTTCACGAAAATTTCCATAAATGTTTACCATTGGATGTAAATACATCTGAAATAGTTTTTTTCTAAAATATATTAGGGGAAATATTTTTTTACGAGGTCTATTACCCCCCCCCCCTATTTTATTTTATGAGATAAAAAAAATGACGCGTCAGAAAATTTTTTTTTCTATAAAGATAAGAGTCTGAATAACTATATCAATGAAATTGTATGAATGTACGAGGTAAAATCACATTTCGGTATGGCATACCGAAATGTGCTTTTTTTAATCTCAGGAGGAAGAGATAAATTTGACTAAACAAGAGTTTCAATCTTCCATTTTAGTTTAAGTCTTGTCTACCATAGCAATAAATCAAGATTTATTAATAATTCAGTGCTCTGTTTTTTGTATTATTATTTTTTTAATATTCTATAATTGTCTCAAATTCAAAGTAACCCAGTTATTTCGGGAAAAGCGAATTGAACTGTCTCACCCAACAACTCAAGGACCATATCTCATTTGTTGTCCACGGCAACAATGAAACAGGATAAAAATATGTAAGATAAAACGTTGGATTTAGAATGGAAATTAGATAATTTCTATTCTAAATCCAACGTTTTATCTTACATATTTTTATCCTGTTTCATTGTTGCCGTGGACAACAAATGAGATATGGTCCTTGAGTTGTTGGGTGAGACAGTTCAATTCACTTTTCCCGAAATAACTTCTTTCTAAGAAGACCATAGTGAGTTTGCTTGGAGTTCTCTGCATTAATTTATCACTACAAGGTTTTTAGTCGTAGGAAATAACTGGATTACTCTGAAGATGAGACAATTATAGAATATTAAAAAAATAATAATACAAAAAACAGAGCACTGAATTATTAATAAATCTTGATTTATTGCTATGGTAGACGAGACTTGATACTAAAATGGAATACTCAATGGATACTCAATAAAGAAAGACCGAATTTAGTAACAATCTGCAGGACTACATTGATAACTGTTTATTCTCCAATTTGAGCATACCAACTTGTAAAATTAGACATTGAGCACGATTAACTTAAACTGTTGTTTTTTGTTTGTTTGGTTTTTTTGTGGGGGGAAGTAAAAAAATTTAAGATCCAATTAACAATCTGCAAGACTTGTGTTTTCTCTAGTCTGAGCATTCATGTGTAAACATATGTAAATAGTAACTAGAGTTATCTCCCTTGGATTACTAAGCACCCAGTTCCTTGACAACAGACGCGTTGTGAAAACTAAAACATTTGCACATTTTTATTTATACTTCGAACAAAGTCATGAAAAAATATTCCAAAGGATAAAAGCCGCAAAACAGATTTGTGGATTTAATTTTCTATCATGAAGCACTTCTTGGCCGAGAAGGAAAATTGATAAGAATTTTATATAAAAAATATTAATCATTGATTTTAGATTATTTTTATAAAAAAAAATTTTTTTTGTTTTATTTTTGGTTTAGTGTTTTTTATTGTTTTTAATCATGATACCTATTCAAGAAGACCTTGTGAAATCTGTGGCCTCCAAAATGTGAGTAATTTGTTTTTTTTTTTTTTTTTTATGAATTTTAATTTTGTTTGACTTTAATGCTAATACATTTTAGCCATTTTAATGAAAATGTATTAATTTCATTTTTTGGAGAATTTTTTCACCAAAAAAAAAAAAAAAATGAAAACTACATATTTTCTTTACAAACTCTGATTACCACACTTCATGTTATTGTTAATATATATATATAAAACAATTTGATAAATTTATACACTATCTCAATATTGCCCCAGTATTATGAAGGAGAAAAAAGAGCTACTGAATTGCGTTATTACACTTGGCCCTTGTCTTTTATCCAATGGCATTTCACACACATTTACTTTTAAAACACATCAACCATATTGAAAAGCAAACTGCATATAATATCCTGTTTTTTGCTGAATTGAACACATAACATGTAAATATTTAATGATAAATAATGTTTACATAAATACTTTAGCTTTTATCTAATTTGCAGAGATGAAGATAATCCTTATGTTAAAAATGGATTAAATATGTTTTTATTTTATTAGAAATTATTACATTGATGTAAAACAACGTGAAGATGGTTTTAACCTCAGTGCGAGTCCTTACAGAAACAGGAAACCTTTGTACATACCAGTAAGTAACAATTTCATATAATACGCATGTACCTAAATCTTCTGGTGTCGCTTAATTGGAGATTTCTTTTTGTCCCTATTTATTTCACCCAATTTTTAAAATGAAATATTCCAAATGGTCTTGCTTTGGTTAAATGCCCAATGTAAAATTGAAATGAATTGAAAAAATTACATTGAAAAGTTACATGTTTGTTTTATTTGTGATATTGAAATTGTGAATTATGGAAGATATTTTTAAGATTTTAGATTATTGTAATTTCTATCTTATGTTGTCCTGGCCTCCTGCCCTAATTTCTGCTATGTTTTAGCGAGCCAGCATCAGGCGAATTTCCAACCCAACTTAGATATTTTCCGAGTCGTGTTTTGCCACTTTTTTGTCAGCAAATTAATGTAGATATTTTACAACCTCCCTTTAAAAAAAAATTTTTTTATTGAATTTTTACAAAACTGAAACTCAAATTTCAAAATAATTTTCATACCAAACACTCTGTCTGTTTTGATTTTACAATGCCCTCCCCTATAAAATACAAATAAGAACTCAGATGATTTAGATATTTCTTTTATTTTTATTCAAAACAAATGTCACCTCCTTTTAATATAATTTAAACTTCTTAAGCGTAGATATTTCACAGGTCCCACTAGTAATTTCATATTATTCCTATTGATCAATTTCAATTGGTAACATGTAACAATAAAAGGGAATGATAATTATGCACTTATTAAAAAAACAACACCCATTGACAAAAATGATTAATTCACAAATAATCATTTTAATAATTTTCATACGATTTATATCATTAAAGAGAAAAATAGTAAAAAAATGCACAAAAGTTTTATGAAATTCTATTAATCAGTTGATTTTTAGGATATTTTAAAATGTAATTGTATTTCACACTAAAAATGTTCTGATTGATTTTTTTAATAAATGTGAACACATTTTAAAACTACAAAATCTCATTTATTTCTATGTAAGAAAATATTTCTTATATTGAAATTTCCTTTTTTTCCATTATATATTATTGAATTGTGTTTTGTCAATGGTTATCAATTTTTGATGAGTATCATTATTGATCAACCAGCAAGATGTGATATATGGTCAGTTTTTTGAAGCAGAGTTTAACAGGTTTGAATTCAGTTTTCCTTCTTCTAAACTGGTTACCTAACCAAGGTTAAAGAGCCCAGTCTATCCCTACTATTTACCCATAGCTGAAGGGAGAATAGTTGAATACATACCTTTCCCAAGGGTATTAGCATTATATAAAATGCAAACAGCTTCATCAGGATTTGAACTCGTGTCACCAAGTCCATTTCCTTCCATGATAACCATTAGACCATGTGCTTCCATTATTATTGGTACTACAACTTGGGGTTACCCTAAAGTAACCAAATTTTGAAAGAAATTGTGGGTTATTTTTAAGATGTGGTGAGACAGTTCAATTCACTTTTCTTGAGATAACTTCTAAGAAGACCATAGTGAGTTTATGGGTGCTTTTTTATTTGCAGATAAAATATGAGTTTTATATATTAATAACCCTTTTTATTCCCTCATATTACACGGAAATTGTAGCTGGGGCGTTTAGATGCACCAACTGCACCTCTGCAGAGGGTAAGACTCCCCCAATGGGGCCACCTGTTGGCCGTGGGTGGCGACCCATGCTTAAGGATAGAGCCCAGGTGTCAGAAATAATACTCCACTTTGGCCCTATCTTGGGCTAGACGTGGTCGGAGAGGCCCCTCCGATCAATCGGCTGGTCACATCAAGCCCTAGCACCTATATGATTTTTCCCAACCTATTGCCCTTATGGCAAGCCCCAATTTTTATCATATGGGTGCTAGAACAGTGGCTACGGGTTACATGTCCTGGGAATGACGTTAAACTCTATCTGATGGTGAGGTTCCAGTTCTGGATTTAAATGTGGAGCACCCATTCATCACCATTGCTCCCTGGTCCACTCTGAGTGTTAGTACCTGTTCGGGTCCAATCTATGGGTTAAATAGAAAAATGTATTTATAAAAAAATTGTATTATCCATTAAGAATTGATTTCTTTCAAAACTTTATCGGCATTAAATGACCCACTGAGGTTGATATGCCGTAAAACAAAACAAACCAAAACCCAAAATACACGGAAACCTATCTTATATTCAATGGAGGAGCAATATGTTGATTCACTTGCTCGTAACTATGTATCTACCTAACTACTACTTGTTTGTGTGTATGTCACTTTGTTGGCTGTTTTTATGGAATTAAACACTTTAAAATGTCTAAGGGTAGGATAGAAAGAGAGATCTTAAATATACAGGGTTGAAGAACAAAGAAGGTAGGGAAAAAAAGCAAGAAGAGAAAGGAGAGGAGAGGGAAAGAGAAAATGGAAGAGGGGAGTGAAAAAAGAATAGATGGGTAGGAAAGAGGAGATGTTGAAGAAAGAGAAGGTTTTAAATTATCAAAAATAAAAGAATTATAAGTCATTTAGTTTTGATACAACAACAATGGGGAGGCCCTGTGGTGTAGTGGCTAATGTGCTGGACTGCAACATTGTAGTAAACAAGTTCAAACTCCAGTTGTGCTATTTCATTCACTTTCTAACTAATACCCTTTGGAAAGGTATGAACCCTTCATACCGCAGCTATGGGTTAAATAATTCCACTACTTTTTCTATAAGGATGGCTTTGGCATTAAATAACCCCTGAAGACTGATATGCCATTAAACAAAGAAATAAAGGGTCCTGATTGTCCCGACTGTATTGCTCTAATGGCAAACTCCTCAACCCTTTTTAGTATATCTGTTAGAATGTGGTGGTTGAGTGGTGAGTGTCCTGGGTAAGATATTAAACTGTATCTAATGGTCAAGTTCCAATTCTGGAGCTCTGGGGAATGTGGAGTACCTTTCATCACCATTACTCCCAGGTCCAGTGGTAGTACCTATTAGGGTCCCATCTATGGGTTAAATAGAAGAAAATGAGTTAACAAAAATATGTTTTTTTTTTAATTTGTGTTCAAAAAATGAATTTCAATACCCATCAAGAATGAATAGAACAAAACGTCTTCAGTATAAAATAACACAACAAGGTTTGACATGCCATAAAATCTAAAAAAGAAAGAAAAAATTAAACCAAATCACATAACTAAGATCAAAATAATATCATTTTTATTATGTGTAAGTATTGTTTTTTAATAGAAATAGAAACCAACAAGGATTTATCTCAGAACATTATTTACAATTTCAATGTATCGACTTTATTCTGGGATTTCCATGGGTCCAGCTACTAATTGTTGTAGTTGTCATCTTTTGATTTCTGTTTAGTATTGTTACATAACAGAAATAAAGATATCTCCTGATTCACAAAATTCACTAAACCCAATACACCCACTCACCAACAATACAAAATGTTAACAAGTTCACCTAACAGGCCAGGAGAATACCTACCAAATGTGGCCACAGACATGACTTTTAGCTAAATGAAAAAACTCATCTGTGCGCATATTGATCGGCGTATGCTGAAATCTTGAAAATAAATTATCAAGATAAAATCAGAATTTTCATTTTTCAACCAATCCACGACCATCACAATAAAATAAAGAAGCCCAAAACTTGATCCATTCCTCGACCCGAAAAAGTATAAATTCCCCAACTTTGAATGACCGAGAGGCAGTTCAGCGGTGACATAGAGCCGAGAATACAGGAGGAGGGCGCTCAAATGCTAACCACTACAATACAACAAACATCCCTCGTCACCCCCTTCCTCCATCCTGACACCAGTCAACCCGACCAAGCCTTCTCTCCTAACCCTTGTCTTAAAGGGATGAACCACATCTTGTTTTGACTATCATAACCACAGTCACCAACCATCAAACCACTGACTTCCTACCAACATTACTATCATGCATTCTACCTACATCACTAGCAGCACCAACCGTCAATTCCCAACCCTATTGCCCTTATGGCAAGCCCCAACCCCTTTTTATCATATGGGTGCTAGAAGGCGGTAGCTGCAGGTCTACATGTCCTGGGAATGACGTTAGACTCTATCTGATGGTGAGGTTCCAGTTCTGGATGTTTGGGGAATGTGGAGCACCCCTTCATCACCATTGCTCCCTGGTCCACTCTGACCCGGAGTGGTAGTACCTGTTAGGGTCCCATCTATGGGTTAAATAGAAAAATGTATTTATAAAAAAATTGTATTATCCATTAAGAATTGATTTATTTCAAAACTTTATCGGCATTAAATGACCCACTGAGGTTGATATGCCGTAAAACAAAACAAACCAAAACCAACCGTCATATCACTGAGACTCAGACCCCCATCTCTACAATTTTGACCATCAACTACCAGACCTTCTACCCACATCTCTAATACAAATCACCCCCGCATCACTGCCAGCATCAACCAACACATCACCGAGGCTTGAACCACATTTCGTTTCAACTAACAACACCACCGATTCGACCATCAACTACCAGACTTTCTACCCACATCTCTAATACACATTGTGCCCACATCTCTAATACACATTGTGCCCACATCACTGACAGCGTCAACTATCATATCACTAAGGCCTGAACCACTATCATGTTCACCTAACACTGCTACCATTATACTACCAAGATCGGGTTTTCCGCCCACTCTGTAGATATCACTAGCAACACTGCTAAAGTCTACAACCTTTTCTTTTCATCAATACAATTTATTGAAACCTTCAACCTGTGTTTGTTTTTCCTTTGCTACCATACACCTACTCCTACCCACTTGATATTACAATATAATTACTGAAATCTCGGGTTAACTAAGGTAGTGAATATATGAATTCTGTTTATATACATTCACATTTAAGTGATACTTAACATGTATATTGTTATAATAGAGATAGTGTGTTTGTCTGCCTATAACTAAAACTATATTACCACTAAAGTCACAATTCTCTAAGTTATTTACATCACATTCTCCATGATTTTATTTTTATTTAAACCACAATTATTAATAAAATTGTTTGACATTATTAATACTGTTGGCCATATCTATATACTAATAACATGCAATTGTATTTATATATACAACAAAATAGCGGTTTACAGTGTGAACGGGAAGGCTGATTTGCATATTGATATTAAAAATTTGATTTTAATAAATATGTGCTTAGTATCATTGATTTTGTGGGAATTAAAATAAAACGAAAATAAAATTAGAATAAAAAAAAACAAAAAAAACAACAAACTCCCATGGGGCCTTCACCGGAAGAACCCTCCATGCATGTCCGACAAAAAGAACTGTCCCCCAACCCCCAAAAGAATCTCTCAGCCATTCGAACTTAGGCCGTAATTGGGTTTAGTCGCTCCTACTAGCAAGGGGGATATCCCCTTGCCACAGGCGACTATGACCTGGTCAATAAAGCCTAAGTCATAAAACTACCTTCTGCCTTTGTCTCTTTTCTTTTTATTCCTTAAATTCCTTCTTTTCAGTGTGACTACCAAATGAGATGGGGTAAAAAGAAAACATGAGAAACACGCACCAAGGATATCCAGTTATATTAAACCTTAAAACACCCAAACCTCACCATACCCATAACATCAACCTACCCCATAATTTCTAATTGTTTGGTTTTTATCTTAATATATATGAGCCAAAATCTCAGGGATAAATCTTAAAAGAAATCCATTAACAAGAAGAAATAACTGTAATTTTATCCTTTACTTCCTATTTTAACTAAATAGTTAAATTAGGAAAATTTAGCAATAAAAGACAGGAGTGATGGAAGAGTAAATTTCATTTGTTCTATTTTCTGTTTCAAATCTTTTTATCTGCATTTTTATTTACTTTTATTAGCCTATGGCTGCACCACTTGGACCCTAACGAAGTGCTTTGCGAATAAGCTAGATGGGAGCTGCACAAGAATGCTACGTGCAGTCTTGAACAAGTCATGGAAACAGCACCCCACAAGGAAGCAGCTGTATGGCCACTTGCCCCCTATCTCACAAATCATCTGAGTGGGAAAGACTAGGCTTGCAGGACACTGTTGGAGAAGCAAGGACAAGCTCATAAGTGACGTTCTCCTGTGGAAGCCAAGACATGGACATGCTAATGTGGGCTACCCAGCAAGGACCTACATTGACCAACTATGCGAGGATGCTGGTTGCTGCACAGAAGACCTCCCAGGGGCAATGAATGATTGGGAAGGTTGGCGAGAGATTGTCATGGATATCCGTGCTGCCTGCACGACATGATGATGATGATGACATTAAAACTTAAATAATTGCACCCAGAGGGTGCATATATTTGATAGTATTGTTAATATTTTCTTTAGATAGATAACACTTGAGTAGATGAGCAGATCTTGATAGTGTCATTTTTTAATCTCTTATAAATGGGGGTCACCAGGGATCTTCTTAATATGCTAGTCTATACCTTTATTGATCATACCTAGGACTTCAATTGTTATAGGTAGATATTTACCCAACTTATTCATCATGGGTAGGATGTGACACAAGGTCAGAAGTATTGGATATCCAGTGTGAACCAGTAGTAATGGATCTGTGTGACTAGCTTGCTAAATATTACACTTGATGAGATGCCATTATTAAAGGTATAACAGTAGTTTTAAAGTGCCACATTTTTTTTCAATTTCATTATCCATTATGTAACAATATTTGCCAATCAAATTTATATTATAAAGATCCAATTTTTGTATATTACCATAGCAGAGTGAAAATGGAACATCATATCAAATACTTAGTGCAATAGAATTAAAATGCTCTAACAGAATAAAGCAATTTCCAGTCCTGTTTGCAACAAGGTCAATAAGAAGAGTTTGCATTCACTCTTAATCATTATAATTTCTCAAGGGAGATAATTATTAAATGCTAATTATTGAGAACTTCCTTTTATTCATTCATTTATTTATTCATAAATAATTCTAATTTATTGTGACGGAGAACGAGAAAGGAAAAAGAGCAAAACATTGTCTTGCCTGCCGGGATCGAACTCAAGTCCTCCCGCATGCAAAAACAAATGCATTTTGGGCACTGGACGGACGCGAGGTTCGACTGATGTGCCCGGATGTTTGGCTAATATGCCCATAAAATAACAAGTGAGTCGAGCGCTGGGCAGTCAGCAGCAGCAGTCGACGATGAAGCGCTTTTCAGTAAAGAAATGGATTTTAGTTGAACAGAAACAAAACTAAACAGGAAATGTCATTTTGAACTGCTAAAGATTACTTTGACTACGACGACGGATTTTCCAGCTGCTAGACGAAGAACGTGTTGAGGGTCTGGCTTGTGAGAAGACGGAGAACTCGCTTGTTTTTGGTTTCCCCTTGGCGAGAGCTTGTTGATTCGAAGGTCTATTTCGCCCCATATATTTTCCCCCCTTCTATATTTATATAAATAGAATTTGACTTAAATGAGCTTAATTGCTGCCAAAGCCATCATTTATGAAAGTTTTGCTTAAAAAGTAAATAAAAATTAGTTTTATATTGTCTCTTCTTCTTACATTAACTCAACTCCTCTCTTTCTTGTCAGAGGGTCTCTATCTCATCACTATCTTGCTCTTATGATGCCATCATTGTCACCTCTCTTTGTGACCCAAAATGCTGTTTCAAGTTCTTGCTGACAACAGCAACAAGAATTCTCCTTTTGTGTACATAACTTTATACAACAACAGGTTTCCTGCTGATTAAAATAAAGTTTCAATTCTAAATTTCTAGGATCCATCAGTCACTTGATTGAGATATCCAATCACAGCCAAGTTCTCAAATGATCTCAGCGTCATCACCTGTCAATTACACTTATTTGACCCAACAGTTTCAGTAACTGTTTTAAATATTTTTAAACTAAGTACACTACATGTCAAATAAAAGATTCTGCTAATCTATTATTTATCAGTAGAAACAGCATTAAAATAATTATTATTAATGAATATTCATGAGCGTTATACTGACTTTTACCCAGTGTAAATAATTGTTTAAGTTTTAAATCTTATGGTTTATTTCCTGTTGAAGGATTTGGGGATATACATTCAAAATCTTCCAAAACAATAATTTTATTTATATTTAATATAATTTAATATTAAATGTATATATCTGTTTTAGGTGACACACCCTATAAGACCAATGGAATGCGCCAACAGCTTACTATAAATAAACAGGGATAATTGTGGCTTAGGAGCAAGCCAATGCGAGTGCCAATAACTCTGTTCGTCGGACGTAATTTCCACATCTCTCTATTGTATTGTCTACTTTCTGTTAATACATTTTCTACTTTTCGTTACCCGTTGTTTTGTTCTTTTCTTGACCCCTTAAAACCTCACAACAATATCATAATTTCTATATGAACAATTTTTAATAAAAGCTTTTATTATTATTATTATTATTATTATTATTATGAACAAAAAGTCCTTGAGATTATTTTGTTGGGTTTTATTCTAATGGTTTCTACAATTTGATGATAATAGGAAGAAATGTAGAAACTTTTGAAATTAAAGAGATGTTTAAAAGAACAAAATTCAGGCAAACAATTTTTGTTTTTTCTCATTCAGGCACCTCCACAAAGACCTCGATTTTATGGGTCTAGTTCAGTCAAAAGAAATAGATTGTCACTACATAACTCATTGCAAGAACAACCAAGCATTTTGATAAAAAGACGACAGAGGTTAGTTAATTCAATTTTATCTCAATCTGAATAAAAAAAATTATGCAAATAATCTTATATTTGCTTATATACTTTGTAATCTTATTATAATGGAGATTGTGTGTTTTTCTGTCTGTAACCGAAACTATATTACTATACAAGTCACAATTCCTTTGTTATTTACATCACAATCTCCATGATTTTATTTTTTATTTAAACCTCAATTATTAGTAAAATTGTTTTACATCATTAAGACTGTTAACAATATCTACATACTAATAACATGCAATTGTATTTATATATACAACAAAATAGCGGTTCACAGTGTGAATGGGAAGGCTAATTTGCATATTGATCTTAAATATTTGATTTTAATAAATATATGCTTAGTATTATTGATTTCTAATTGTTTGGTTTTATCTTATTGAATATGAGCAAAAATCTAGGGGATAAATCTTAAAAGAAATCCATTAACAAGAAGAAATAACTAATATTATTCTTTGCTTCCTATTTTAACTAAATAGTTAAATTAGGAAAATTTTCCACTGAAAGACAGGAGTAATGGAAAATGATGGAAGAGTTAGTTTCAAAGTTGTTCTATTTTCCGATTATACCCCCTCTGTTCCAAATATTTTTATCTGAATTCTTATTCAGTTTCATTAGCCTTTCTAATTTAACATATTTTATTATATTAAAACTTAGATACTTGCACCCGGAGGGTGCATATATTTGCTAGTTCATATAATATATATAACTTTTAACCAAAAAAATTCATATAATATAAAAAATATATATATCTAATATAAAATATATGTTAGACACTAGATCATTTACATATACACTTTTATATACATATACATTTACATATACACTAATATATATAATATAAAAAATATATATAATATAAAAAAATTCATATAATATATATAACTTTTAACCCCCCCAAAAAATTACGCAAATGATTTTATATTTGCTTATATACTTTATAAATCCAAATAACTGATTTAAATAATTTTTCACAAAATAATTGTATTTCTGAGACAACTCTATTGATGAAGAACTAATATAATAAATACCATTTTATTTAGTATTCTTATATATGATGGTCATTCAATAAATAAGGGGACATTTTATTTAAAAAGCAAAATACTTGTTTTGTTTTGCTTTGTTTTATTCAGAATTTTTCCCGTAAATGTAAACTCTGCATTGTTTACAATTGGTTTATAGTAAATATCATTTTAATCTCACAAAAGATATTTGTTTTGAAGCTATTCAAAATGGTGGCAAATCAAACAGAGAGCTCCAAGCTTGAATAGAGGTCTGTCATCAAATTTTTGGTGGCTGAGAAGTGCAAACCATTTGAAATTTACAGAGTAATGTGATGTGTATGGAGAAGCAGGTTTTAGTAAAAAAAAAAAATGTTTACAAATGGGCTAAAAATGGGTTGCCACTATGAGCCAGAGTTAAAAAGACAATCGATAGAGTGGAAATACATTGACTCTCTGGTAAAGAAAAAGTCCCAGGTGCAGCAGTCAGTAGAAAAAGTGATCCTGATAGTCTTCTGGGACATAAAGGATCCATCACTATTGATTTCCTTGAATAAAGTTGCCACTGTAAATAATTTCCTATTGTCAATTCCTTGGGGAATATTCACCTTATTCATTGAAGGACCCTTACATCATAGAATAATTAAGAAAATAGAGTATTAGCATCATCATTATCAACTACATGAATATTATTATTGTTGTATAAATAGCTTAAATACATTTTTCTTGATTTTTATAAATATAAGCTTTGAAAAGTTTTTTTATTTTTAATTACAGAACTCAAAATTATTTATTATTATTGTTGTATAAATCCTTAAATACATTTTTCTTGATTTTTATAAATATAAGCTTTGAAAAGTTTTTTAAATTTTTTCTCAAATTACAGAACTCAAAATTATTTATTATTATTGTTGTATAAATCCTTAAATACATTTTTCTTGATTTTTATAAATATAAGCTTTGAAAAGTTTTTTAAATTTTTTCTCAAATTACAGAACTCAAAATTATTTATTATTATTGTTGTATAAATAGCTTAAATACATTTTTCTTGATTTTTATAAATATAAGCTTTGAAAAGTTTTTTTTATTTTTGATTACAGAACTCAAAATCTATCATCTTACATCCCAGTTGTCATTAGAAATCCCAAACAGGACAAAATTGTTCAAACAGCTAGTAAATTCCTTGTTTCTTTGGTAAGTAATCATATGAATAAGTGAGGTACTTTGATTTTTTTAAATAATAAAACATAGTTAAATATATGAGTATATGACAAAATACAGAAATCTAAATGTTAACTATATTTTATATATTACTCAAGTAGAACTTTTGTTTTTAAGAATTTACTATAATAAAATGTTGTGTGTATTTGTTTACTTATTTTTAGCTGTAAAACATTATCTATGATAATTAAAGTTTTTTCAATTTTTCATTTATTTTATCTTTATTTTTTTAATATGTATTTGTATATTCATTTTATTCTGTAACACCTTTTTTTTTTACTAGTCTGCTTGTTCATAAATACAAAGAAAGCAAATAGAAATAAAGCTATTTAAATCATTTTCTATGTGTTGATTTGATCAATATTTTACAACTGCAATATCATTTCATGATTGACAGTATATATATATATAAAAGTAATTGGTAATTTGCTTGAAGTATTGTTAAGTATGTTATAATATATTAATAAAAAAAAAGAAAAAATTACAGTTATTCGCCCATTTCATTCATAACATAAAAAAGGGGGAAGGGAGGAGAAAAAGAAGAGGAAAAAAAAAAGTACCACCACACAAAAAAAAACTTAAGCATGTCCATTTCTGATTTTTGTCTCTGAAGATAAAGTGTTCTTTGAAATCGATAAGACAAAAAAACAACATCTTTTTGTTTTTATTTTTTATACGCATTGTAATTGCCTTCAAATTATTAATATATTATAATATATATATATATATATATATATATATATATATATATATATATATGTGTGTAAGAGATATGAAAATCGTATGACCTAAATATTTAACTTATGTAAATAAAAGAAAGTATTGAAAAAATTAAATGTACAATTGAATGCTATAGAGAATGGAGCATGAGAAAAATGTTTACATTGCTATATTTTGAGATAACTTTAAAGAAAATAAAATAAAAATGAAACTGTTGCATTTTCTTGAACAGAATGTAAGACCAATTTGACGTGTTGATGTTGCCTTTTAAATTGTTTGTTAATATCTGGGCTGCCAACATGTATCCAAGATGTAACCATTTCATTTTCTTTTTTATTATGTTTTTTGCTGTTTTATGCCTTGTATATTGTCTGGAGAAAAAGTTGTCTCTTTAAGGAAATAAAAGTTTATGTCTTTTTAAGGAAATGTTGTAATTTTATATCTAAATTAATATGTTTGTATGAGTGTAATTTGTCAATTCATTTTATTTATTTATTTTGGATTATAGTGAATTTATTAAATAAGATGTTTTTGGTTATTTATATGACATATATATGTCATTAATGTTACATATAATATAAATGCCCTGTCCCTTTGTTGTATACCCTTCTTTACTTACTTCTATTCTTCTTCTGGCGTCTTTGATATCTTAAGTTCTTCTAGGTTTCTTCTAACATCTCTTCTAGCGTCTGGACTTCGTCTTGGTGGTCGGTCGCACTTAACTCATTTCTTCTTCTAGATCAGTCTTGTTACCAAGACATTCATTAATCACAAAACCGTGTTATTTTCTTAAGGTTTTATTTACTTAACTAAACATTTCACTAACATAGCGCGCTTATGCAGTGAGTTCCAGTTAAGGCAGTACATCTCTGCCCGACGTCAAACTGAAACTGAGGACCCAACCAGGTCCCACGTGACTTTCTGTACTATTCCATGGAAAGTCCCGTCCATGATATGAAAAGGGCCATCCCTTTAGAAATACAGGGGATTGACAATAATCTTATGCAACCGCATAGATTATGTAACACCTTCTGTACAATTTTGTAGTTGCAAAAGTGTTGTATCATCGAAATGAAAAGATACACAGAAGAAATTGAGTGCTTAATATATTTATTCAGCACCAGTATCCGGTGCTAACTGATACATACAAAAAACACAGAACAATAAGTTACAAAACAACTTACAAGAAATAAAGGAATGTCAAATGCCCATATAGCCAAATGCAATGTGTGTGGAGAGGGGTATCAGGTATAGTGTTGGTGGACTACAGGAAGCATGGAGGCTTTGAAAGATGCAGTGTTTCGGCAGCCCACAATGAATGCCGGCAACTTATTCCATGCCTCGGCAATTCTGAGCGTGAAAAAATGTTTCCGAATTTCATGTGAGCAGTGTTGTTTTCTGACTTTGTAGGCATGCCCATGTGTGTTAGACACATGGAGATCAAAAAGGTGCTCAAGGTTGCTGTTGTTAAGATGATTAATGACCTTATGAGCGTTTACCAGGTCAGTTGCCAGACGCCGAAGTTTCAACAAATCCATTCCCAGGGCAGTAAGACATTCAGAATATGGCAGATGCCTGATGGAGGGTATTTGTTTGGTTGCACATCTCTGTATAGTTTCTAGGAGGTTAATGTTCTGAGCAAGATAGGTGTTCCAGACTGGTGATGCAAATTCCAAGTGTGGACGCACAATAGCTTTGTACAGCTTTAAATAGATAGTTGTTTTATAAAAAACAACAATGATTTTTTAAGTTAACCCTTCCACTACTGCATTTTCCATCCAAAAAAGCAACTATTTCGAAAAACAAGTTTATTTTAAATTTTTAAATCATCACAAAATGTTAGGATAATGTAAATGTCATGAACTTGTGTTAGATCAATAAAAAGAACAACAGATGGAAAATATGGACCATATGACCTTTAGGCACCACTTTTGCTTTGCTGATTCATAAGTACATTTTTTTCATTTACACCGTCAACATCTGGTTGTTTGTTAGGGGTTAGCGTTAGGGTTAGGGGTTAGTCTTATAATTAAAAAAAAAAAACTCTAAAAATTGTCTGTTAACAAACAACCGGATGTTGACGGTGTAAATGAAAAAATGTACTTATGAATCAGCAAAGCAAAAGGGGTGCCTAAAGGTAATATGGTCTGAAAATACAAACTGGCAAATGGAAAGTAATATGGAATTCAACTTGTATTCAAGTCTGCACAGTTGACAGTCAATGGTTCTTTTTTAGTCATGATGAAAAAGGGTCATGAATCATAACAAGATTTTACAAGCTTTTGGCTTTAGAGATCACACAGCTCTGATCTAAAGTTGAACTTTGTTACTTCTACTTTACAACTGGTTTTAATTTGATCCCATTTTTATAATCTATTTACTTTTATTTAGTTGTGTTAACTTGTGTTAAATTTTCTTTATTAAACAGGGTTTTGGTAATATTAATTCTTCACATCGATACAAAAAACAGCGTAATGCAGGAAACGAGGTACTGAAAATTTTTTAATATTTCTGTTATATTATATAATAAATTAATCTGAAATTTTTGAGAATTTATTAATTTCCTTACATATTATTTTTATTATTATTAGAGCAATCAAGGTTTTGATTTCTTTGTTTAATGGTATATCAACCTTCATGGGTTATTTAATGCTAAATTGATCCTTGTGGAAAAACAATAGTGGTACTATATAACCCATAACTGGGGGGGGGGTGAAGGGGTTCATACCTTTCCCAAGAGTATTAGTCCAAAAGTGAATGTAATAGCATGACTGGAGTTCAAACCTACTAGGATGTCATAGATCAACATGTTAACCACTTTGCCATAAGGACTACCCCCCAGTCTAGAACAGGGGTCGGCAACCTTGTACTACATAGGGGCCAGGGGCCATGTCTGTGAGAGAATGGCGAGCCACATCTATCACTGTAGTCCTTGTAGCACACAGTAATGATTTATCGCATGTGGTGGGGTCAAGCAGCATGATTGTAACATTGTATAAGTCTTATACACCAAATGTATTTGTGAGTTTATTACTAGATTTCGCTTTACTCATTACCAGATTTTAATAATCAAGATTATACGATCTTGCAATACCTATGAGAGGAATAAAAATTCCTACCAGAGAAATAATACATGACATGGTGTTTATGACTTCTGTGTACATTTATAAATAATAAAAGAAACGAGCATCTAAGTTACCGTCTGTTTCCTTTGCGGGGTCAGATTAATATAATATTTTTCTTAGGGCTAGATGATTATTTTTGTGGGCTGGATCTAGCCTGCGGACCATAGGTTGCTGACCCCTGGTCTAGAACAAGTCACCAGACAGAATTTAAAAAAAAACAAAAAACAAAAGAAGATTAGCAAGACGTATTAAAGGGCAGAAAACTTTCCCATAGGTCAACAGACGTCTAACAACTCTTTACTTGGACTGGCAACTAGTGACATAAGGAGGCAAAGAGGGACAATTATCCCAGACTCCCTATCAGAGAGGCACTAGACTTCCTTTCAAAATCCTCTAGTAAACTTTAAAAAGAAAAAAAATGCTGATATCTGTACCTCTTATTCCCTAAATAATGCAATTTGAGTACAGAATCAGAAAGAACATACAATTTTACACAAGAATTCCAAGTTTTATCAAAATTGCTCCAAAATAAAGAAATGGTGAAGAAATTACTGAATTCATATTTTGAATTGGTACATGATTTGACATATTTTTTTTAGGAAAATCATCTCCACTTTTGTACCCCTAATTTCGGGGCTTTAAATTCTCATAACTTTTGAACTACTATGGATGTTTGCATAATTAAAACAGTTGGTAGAACGTTCGGCTAGAAACCACAAGGTTCCTAGTTCAATACCGGCCCTCGCTAACTCAGCGTATGAGTAGCACATGGATCTGTGCAGTAAAGTAAGGAGCTGATGGTAGGTGTGGCGCTCCACCTCAGATGCGGAAACAATCTCCTTGGTCTAGCACTAGTGAAAAGGGGATAAACTCCCTCGCTGATAGGCTGATACCGACTTTAGGCCACCCCGACGACTTTACTTACTTTTACTTATATGATTAATATGATTAAATAACGACAACATCAAATAAAAAAAATCAACTAGGAAGGCTACCTTTATAAAACCTGTAATAATTATAGAATTAGATTTATTATTGAGAAAATAATGGTGCAAGCTGGAAAGGATTATATCACTTTGTCATATAATACAAACTGAAAAATGTAGTAAACATTATTCTTACAGTCAATATAATTGATAAAAATTCTTTGGTACCTAACATATATTTCTTATTTTAATAAATTTACTTCAATTTATTTTTATTTCTCAAATACCTAATTGATGTAATGAATATGTAAATACCTTGGTGCCCCCTCACTATAATCTGATTGGACAGTGTCATGTATAAATATTCGACACTTTCTAGTACAACCACCTAAGCCTACAAGCTAAACTTACTCGCAAGACTATACCACGCCTGCTCGAAAGATGAATTGCTATTCGACGCACCAACTACTACTGTGATAATATACCAAATACCAACTTCATAATATATCCCTTAACCCGGATATATCACTAATTTAATTTCTATTTGGAAGCAACATGTGGGCCCCCCACTAACTAGAAGTCCCCCCCCCGGTCTAATCCGGGTTGGTGATATGTACTCTTACCTTAAAAAGAACAACATGATTTGAGTAAGCTCAGCTTAAGCAGTTGAACTAGCTCAAGTCAGGTTTAACTTAAAAATAAAAAAAAATAAATTTAAATATCTTTTTTGCTCATAATCTTTTATTTTAAGATTTATGAAGAAGATTTTAGAAAATTGACCAAAAATATTAATTTAGTAATATAGATAAATGAATAAAGATAATTAACAATTTGATATATAAGATTTAACAAAAAAAAATAATTCCTTAATGATTTCTTGGCCACTCATCATTACAATTTTTATTTTTCAGAATTCCAACAAATTGCCAAGTATAAATGACAGAAAGATTTATCAGGAAAGTTTATTATTTTTTATGATCTAAAATATTTCAACGTTTGAAAGAAAAGTTTGTTTTTTTTAATAAACCGTTCAGTACATGACTTTACTAAACTTTTTTAGCTTGAATTTAAGGTGAAATACAAAGATCTTGACAAATTCATTTTTAGATAAATTAAAATTTGCAGAAATGATTGACATTTTTTAAATTGATTTTTAAAATATCATTGATTTATACTCTTATTATATATTTTATTTAACTTTAGGAAATATTAGGGGTAAAAAGTTTTTTAAACCTCTCTTGAACAAAAATAGGGTATAGATTTTATTGAACTTTGGTCTTTGCTGGTCTCCACAAATATTCCTTTATAAAATAATATGCGCTCAGTTGTTGCACAAACAAATATCTAGACAGACAGACATACAGAATATTTCTTATATATATATATATATATATATATATATATATATATAGATAGATAGATAGATAGATAGAGAGAGAGAGAGAGAGAGAGAGATGTCAAGTTTAATGTTCAAAGTAATTTGTTTGTTTTTTTATTCTCATTTGTGATACCACTATTATCCTTCGACCTTATGGTGATAGGTAGGGCAGTTTGATGTCAATATTCAATAAAAGTGTTCAAACATTTAAAGACCATAAAACAATCAAGCACAATGGCATAGAAGACAAAACTCTGATTAAACAAACAAAATTGTATTAACAAAATGTGTACAAAAAGGCAGCATCGAATACTGGGCGAGGTTCCGCCAAAAGTTCTTTTTTTAAAGTTCAAATGTAAAATGTAAGCTGGTATTTCACAGTTCAAAAGTGAGAAAGAAAAGGCGAAAGTTTAAAGTCAACTCAAAAGCAGTCAGGCATAAGTTGAATGAATCTAAGGTTTATCTCCGAAAGCATAGGTTATTCAAAGAGAGAGATAGATAGATACCTTCAGCATGTAAGCGAAATGTTCTTAAAAAGGGTGACGTGAATTCCCTTAGGCAAATGAGATCTTTCTGCTTGAAAATGAAAAAGTCTGAGCATTTATAGCAATCAGGTAGGATCAGCGAGGCTACGTTTGATAATTTTTCTTATTAGGCAGGAACGCCTCTGATTGGTTGAATTTTATGAATTTTATTTTAAATTTTATTTTTTTACTAGGTTGCGCGATCCACATGCGCAAACTACTTATTTTTGTCATTCGACTTCTGTCTGTCGAAGTATGAACTTCCGGCTCGCCACAACCTGATTAAAGGAAACATCAATTTTATTCAACTGTCCTTAGATGCAGCCATTTTGAAATTACAGTACTCAAAATTTTATTGCATACATAAAAGTATCCTGGAATTTAATTTAATTGTATTCAATTAAACCTTACACCCAACATTCATTGCATATTCATTAAGAAATACCTGTATTTTAATCTTTTTTAAATGTATCTAAAACTAGCTTTATTTAATTCTATCAATTATTATCAAGAAACAAAATAAAAATACTAGATACTTCACATTATTTTAGATTTATTTATTTTTTTATTCACAGCAAAGTTTATTGCCCAAAGAAACACCCCAAAAGTGAAATGCCAATGGGATCACTTGTTTTTTGCACTGGCTATCACATGAGCTTCGGTTTGCGCATGACTCCCCACATAAAAAAAAGACTTTTGTTAATCAGGCCTGGTGGGAGGCTAGGAAAATAACTACTTCACTTTATTTCATTTTATTTATTTATCTATTTTTATCTAGTGTTACTTTTCTCTTCGGTTGAAATGAATTTTCAATAAACATTACATGAAAATAGGCCTGGGCACTTTTTGTCAGGGGAGATAATCAGAAAAATCTTTAATTTTAAAACAATTACCAAAAATCAGGGAATTGTCCAATTTTAATGAAATTTTCACTACTTTATTCATTAATGACTTAATTTTATAATGGATAGCATATTTTATTAAAAAATAGTTTTTTATCAATTCAGTATGTAGGAAGGGTTTAACCTATGGTCATTTGAAGAAAAAGATTTTTCAGTTCCTAATTTTTTAATTTCTAGAAAGATCAAAAACTGAAGAACATATTAAAAATAAATCAAAATTCAATACCCAAAAAATGTTATTGAAAATTGAAGAGTTATATAACTCAAAAAATAATTTTTGTAGTGTGTTTTTTTGGGGGGTTTTTTTCATAGTTTTAAAAACAATATTTTTTTTTGATTGATGCAAAAACAATATTTTCTCTGATTCAATTGGCCTATCTTTATTCACTTAAAAATTAAAAATAGTGAATTTCAAACATCTGGTAGGTGCCATGTTGCACTCATAGATAAAGCACACTATAGATAAAGCTTTAATTAATCTATCTAAAAAAAGATTAAAAATGTGCAATTTTGCGCAACATATTTTCCAGGATTTTTATATTAAAAAATCATTACTAACGATTATTTTTCACTAACGAATCACCAAATATATTGAAAATGTTATCCCCCTTTATGAGTGATTAAAAAATACGCTGTACAATTTTACTGTATGGGCTATCATAGATTTTTACTTATTTTCATACAGAAATGTACTACTTTTCTATGTTACATATACACATTTATCTCCCTTACACAGTAAGGGCTGAGTTAGCTCAGTCGGTAGAGCGTTCAGCTAGAAACCACAAGGTTCCTAGTTTGATACTCGCCCTCGCCAACTCAGCGTATGAATAGCACAGGGATCTGTGTGGTAAAGTAAGGAGCTGATGGTAGGTGGGCGCTCCACCTCAGATGCTAAAATAATCTCCTTGGTCTAGCGCTAATGAAAAGGGGATAGACTCCCTTGCTGCATGGTTGATACTGACATTAGGCCGCCCCAACGACTTTACTTTTACTTTTACATGTAAATAGACATGAAAATACCCAATCCTCAACATTGATAAACATTAATAGATCCATTTTAAAGAAGAGTCTACTGTTACAATCTTCACACCTTTGCATTTTATTTCTATATATAAAAAAAATGGTAAGAAAAATGATTTTAAATGTAACAGATAAGAAAAATGATTTTAAAATGTAACAGGTCAAATAACAATGTGCTTGTTGTCGACTTTGGTAATTTGATATATATATTTCTACAATCCTAACTTATCAAGACAATCCAATTTTTCTCAAGTTCATAAAAATGCTACAAAGATATTTTGAAGTGCAATAGCAATTGTTGATTGACTCAAAATTGTTGATTAAAAAAAGAATAGAATTTTCTTTTATCTCATCATATGTTATGAATAAATCTTAATTCAAAATTCTTAAATGAATCAAATGATTTTTTAAAGATATATTAGATATCAAAAGAAAGGAAATAAATATATTTCAATAATACCAGAAAATAAATATTAAAATTACTAACATATTTTTCATATGTGTCTTTAATATGTGTCGGGAGGGGGGGTGCATGAATGCTGTTGCATATTATGCTTACCGAGTTCAAGTTTGTAACAGAATGTAGCAACTGCCCTGTCGGTGGGGCGTTAGAATGCACCAACTGCACCTCTGCAGAGGGGTTCGACTCCCCCAATGGGGCCACCTGTTGGCCGTGGGTGGCAACCCGTGATGCTTAAGGATAGAGCCCAGGTGGATGAGCAGTTCATGACATACAATACTCCTTTGGCCCTATCTTGGGATAGACGGGCGGTCGGAGAGGCCCCCTCCGATCAATCGGCTGGTCACGTCAATGCCCTAGCACCTATATGATTTTCCCAACCCTATTGCCCTTATGGCAAGCCCCAACCCCTTTTTATCATATGGGTGCTAGAAGGCAGTGGCTGCGGGTCTACATGTCCTGGGAATGACGTTAAACTCTATCTGATGGTGAGGTTCCAGTTTTGGAGGTTTGGGGAATGTGGAGCACCCCTTCATCACCATTGCTCCCTGGTCCACTCTGACCTATGGGTTAAATAGAAAAATGTATTTATAAAAGAATTGTATTAAGAATTGATTTATTTCAAAACTTTATCGGCATTAAATGACCCACTGAGGTTGATATGCCGTAAAACAAAACAAACCAAAAAAAAAAAGAATGTAGCAAAGAAGTTTTCCAAGTGCTGTAATAAAAATGTTACATTATTACCAATAAAAACAAGTAAGTAGCAAAAAGTAACAAAGAAGTTTGAGTTGAAACAAAAATTGACCTTTATATATGTATTATTTCATTATTATTATTATTATTATTATTGTTAATGAGCAACAGCTTACAAAAGATATGTTGTGTGATTATCAATTTGTGAATGTAAATGATTTAATATTATTTAAAAGGCATACTTGTTTATCAGTTCCAAAGTCCCTTAGAGGATAAAGCTTAGTTACCATTATAAGATTTTGGGACTGATAACTTTTAGGTGTGCTGTCAACAATGGTTTGGCTGCTACCATCTCATCCTCTCTCTCTCTCTCTCTCTCTCAAACTATTGGTTCCTTTTTATGTATCTCTCTTATTCTAATTAATAAGTTCTATCTCTAAGTAGTCAGGTTGTTGTATAAGTAGAATAGATTGATCTGCCCCTGTGTTTTGGATGAACAGGTAATCTGCCCTTGATCATAGACAATATAAATAGAGTCATGGTGGTAACCATTTGCAATTGTACTCTTGACATCTGAACACCATGGACCATGTCTTCCATACTTTATAGTTGTATGTCCATTAACTGTGGGATTTTTGATTCAGGATTTGGTGTCAATTTGTTGACTTAGGTCTGTCTTTAGAATTTATGAAATATGCTTTTTCTACTGCTAGGAAACTTTTAGAAAAAGTTGTTTTTTTTTTTATCTGTTTTTGGTAAAAACTATATTACTTAGGAATCACTACAAATACTTGACCAAATTACTAAATATACATATTCTCTATGCTTAATTGTTTTTTCTTATTGTAAATTACAAATGTCATTTGTAATTTATTTTGATTTTATTATCAACTTTTCCTCTGTATTTTTGAAATCTATTTATAACTGAATAAAATCAAAACATTTTCAATGGAGCATTTTCTTTTCAAGATTATCAATCTGTTCTTTTTTTTTTTTTTAATCCTCCACAGGATTTCATTTACGATGACACTGCTTCATTATTTAAAGAAGACATTTATATTGACGATGGAAAAAAGTAAGCAATAAAATATTTTTCATCATTAATAATCATTTTCATGTTTCATGTCTGTTTTTCTCATTTTGTTGCATAACCCCTTTTGATATCTTCTTCAAGATTCTGCTTATTCTTCCATTGGGTTGGAGTTTCTCTTTTCAGCTGGGGATTTCTTCTTCATATCACACATCTTTGAGTTCCATCTTAATCTATTTAACCCATGGAACAACACAGAGACATATTTTTGTGTGTATACACTTTTATTCCTCTGAATGCCTTTTCTCCTGATACATTATTGACATGGACATGCATGGAGGGAAAGCAGGGATGGGAAAACACGTCTTGGGCCATTAGACTCCACTCAACTAACTTCTAATTCTACTTTCCCAGTGTTACCTGATCATGTAACTCTCTAAGCCAATGAGAATCCCATTTCTGATGAACCTGAGTTCAAGACTTGTTAATCAAATTAATTTGATTCGTAATGTAATTTTCTTTTATATAGAATAGCACTGCATTCTCAGGTGTCTGCTATACAGAGAGCTTACTAAGAAACACCAAGGAAAGCCAAAGAAATATTATAAACATTCGATCAAAACCAATTTCATGTGGTGCAAAATCAAACTTAAAATGCTAGAGGAATATGTAAGATATAAATTACATTGTCAGAAAATCCTCTGTAAACTTTAAGGAAACCTTGTATCAAAGACTGCAAGAGAAAAACATCAGAAACAAAGAATTACGAAAACCAAAAAAATTCTTCCATTTGCAGAACATCAACAATACTAAGGAACTAGATAATTAAATTATATGGGCATTAATTCTGAGTTTTAAAATGACCATTCAAAAAAGTACAAAAAAATGGTAAAAACACTAAACATAATAGAATGATGATAAAATGGTGGATCAGAGACATTTCATGGAACCTGAATTTATTTAGTATTATCTGCGTTATTCGGACTATTGTCCCCATCTTCATTGCTATTTGTACAACGTTTCGGCCGATATGCCTCCGGCCTTCTTCAGGTATTTCTTGTCGGACTCGGGAACCTTCTCGGACTCGGCAACCTTCTTTTCGAACTCGGGAACTTTCTTGTATTCGGGAGCCATCACGGAACTTTGAACCTAACCCTTTATTTAGTCCACGGGAGTTGTGTTAATTAATTATTTTTCTAACTGCTTTCACTCAGGATTGAACTCGGGTTCCATAGATAACTGTCACTTAGAACTGTCTTAACCTAACTACCTTATCCACTAGGCCATGTGTCCAATTGGACAATTGAGTGTGAATTTTGGGAACTTATAAACCTAATGTCTTGATTTGGCTAGAATATCTACCTATTTACTTATGTATGATTTTTTTACCTAGACTCATATTGTGTTTTTTTTTTTTTTTAGAGAAATACTGAATTTATTTGTATTGCATGAATATCAACCATTACAATTTTCTTTTGTCAGAATTTATAAGTAGTAAGAAATCTTCTCTTTTTTTTTTTTTTTCCAGGTCACCTGACCCTTCACTCATCGCAGCTGATTCTACAGAATCTCTAACTGATCCGCTTACTGAACCTCCCAAATCATCAACTCCTACATTGTCTCAAAAGAAGATGAAGAAAAAACACCTATTCCCTCTAATTCCTATTCTGCTGAGCCTGTACCAGAGACTTTTGGGGTCCTTATGCACTGTGCCACACAAACAGATTTTGATAGTATTTTAATAGAAAGACAACTACCAACAAATATAGATCAAGTAAGTGAATAATCTAAAAAAAAAAAAAAATTAAAAACAGTTTCCTAAAGCAGAACATTCAGATACAAACATGTATTAAAAAATAAATTAAATAAGATTAATTGCTTTGGCCAAAATAGTTTAAATAATAAATGCTATTCCAAGGATTCTGAAAGAACTAAGTGCCTTTACTAGTTGAGCCATAGTTTTGAAATGATCTGGTATTGTGTTAATATAGCATTTAATTCTAAGACTAACAGCAACAAATAAATGAATTAAAACTTAGTTCAATTCTAACAATTTATTAAAGAACAAATAAAACAATGAGTAACAATATAAAGTCCTTCCTGTGTATAGAGTTAAGTTTGAGGGACTTACCGGTGTGATAGAAAAGATATCTGGTATCTTAGTGCTTTCTTGGAGATAATTTCTGATTGACATGCATATGTGAGCTGGTCCGGAATCTATCTGAAGTTTTTGGTATTTTGCGCCAAAACTTCTGGGCTCATCACATGATTGGTATATCAAATCACCGAAAGCCTCTCCCTCACTTAACCCTCAGGAATAAACATTTCACTGACCCAACACTGGTATAAGTACTTGCTTAGCATAGTCTGGTACAAGACCACAAGTATGGGTCATAATAGAAAGAAAGAAAATATTATTTTTCTGTTAGTATGAGAATGTATGTATTTACCAAGTCATCTGCACATGAGCAGGATGTGACACAAGGTCAATTTTTAAGCTGAGTTTAACTGGGTTGTTTTTGTTTCTCTTAGACTGGTTACCATACCAAGTTTAAAGAGTCTAGTTTACCCTGTTATTTAACCATAGCTGGAGGGAGAATACTTTGAATTCATACGTTTCCCAAAGGTATTAGCGCTATATGAAATGCAAACCACCTCATCCAAGATTTGAAGTCACTGTTTCCATTTCCTATGACAGTAACCATTACATCATGAGTGTCTAGTATTAAAATGAACAATATTTATTTACAAAATACAGTAGACTTGTATTGTTATGGCACACTTGGAAATTTAAAAGTGTCATTATAATGAATTTACCTTTATAAAGGGTGAATTTTATATTTGAAGTGTACTAATAATTTTTTCAAGCTTATCATTAATTGATAACATTTTTTAAAATTTCTTTTCAGATTCCTATGTCACTTTATGCAGCATTGTTCTAAGGATTTATTAATTTTTAGTTTTTAAAATAATATGTTCAAGTGTTCATATGGTGTTGCTACAAACTAATTTCTGACAATAGTCTTGGTTTGGTTTGGTTTGGTTTGTTGGATTTTACGGCATATCAACCCATGTTGGGTTATTTTATGCTAAAGATGTTTTGTTCTATTCATGCTTGATAGGTATTCAAAAAAATTTTTAAACTCAATTTTTTTTAAACACACTTTTTTTTAAAACTCATTTTTTTCTATTTAACCCATAGATGGGACCCTAAAAGGTTCTACAACTCCGGGTCAGAGTGGACCTGGGAGTAATGTCAATCAAGGGGTACTCCACACTCCCCAGAGCTCTAGGTTTGGAACTTCACCATTAGATGCAGTTTAACATCATACCCAGAACACTAAGACCCTCAGCCACCACCTTCTAGTACATATATGATAAAAAGGATTTATAAGGGCAATAGAATAGGGACAATCAATATAGATGCTAGGGCTTGATGTGACCAGCTGATTGTTTGGAGAGGGCCTCTCTGACTACCCTGTCTAGCCTAAGTAAGGGCCAAAGCTCTGGGGAGTGTGGAGTACCCCTTGATTGACATTACTCCCAGGTCCACTCTGACCCAGAGTTGTAGAACCTTTTAGGGTCCCATCTATGGGTTAAATAGGAAAAAAATGAGTTTTTTTTTTAAATGTGTTTAACAAAAATTGAGTCTAAAAAATATTTTTTAATACCTATCAAACATGAATAGAACAAAACATCTTTAGCATAAAATAACCCAACAAAGGTTGACATGCCATAAAATCCAACAAACCAAATGTTGTGGACTGCTCAGCCACCAGGGTTCCATCCTTAAGCATCACTGGTCACCACCCACGGCCAACAAGTGGCCCCATTGGGGGGGGGGTTATGCCTCTTGCAGAAGTTCAATTGGCGTATTCTTCTGTCCCAGTCGAAAGAGTGGAATAGTCTTGTGAGGATATACAAACAAACATGACTTTAACATGTGTCATTAAACAGTGCCATTATAATGAGAGTTTACTGTGTTGTATTTCTTGATATGGAGTAAGAATATGGAGGTCGACTGGTGACTGATTTGTGGTGGGAGAGACAGACACCAAGTCTTCTTAACAATTGTATATAACTTTTATCATTATTTTCGGAGGTGCACTTTGTTTATGAATAAATAAAAATATATATATATATCTAAGGTAGATGGGTTGTCTCCCTTAGCTGACATAACCCTTTTCAAACCAACCAATCACAGGCCCACAATTTTTGGTGCCAGAAATCAAAGATAGGAATCTTCCTCTTTTTCCAACCTGCATCTCGAAGACAAGGACATAAAAATTGTTGCTCCCACTAATTAAACAGAGATATAAAAGGGCCATTGTAAGTACAATAACTTGCCATAACCATTTACCAAGGACTCGGTTAAGTAGACTTATATTAGTTTATATTTATATAAATTGATATTACTGCAGACAGCACAATTGTTTGCAATAGAGAATATTACAACTGTATTATGTATAAATGTAATATATTATTATTGAAATTCCAACTTGTGTCCATGTATTTCCTGATACTAACTCATGTTAACTCCATATTTGCGGCTTAAATCAGCATATATCATCATAGGAACTGAAATAAGCAATTTATCCTGGACAAGGCTGTTGCATTAAACTTCAAGCTAATGCTCTTGAGAAAGGCATGAATCTATCTCCCTAGTTATAGGTGTTGGATTGTTTTGTGATATAAGGCGTGTGGTAGATACCTACTTCTAAATATAGACTCGTTGACTACCACGTGACCACCGAAGGCAATCTATTGTCCAATCACTGGCAGTGCTGCTGCTGCTGCTGTTGTTGTATTTATACCAGGCCTGATTCTAATCTTAGCTCACAGCTACTTGGACCATCTAGGACGTCGGACCTAAAGGACACTATCCCACAAGGACTTATTGATTTACTTACTTGTTTACTTTAAGTTCTTTTACAACTGGAAACAAGGATGGCGGCCAGTTACTCAACAGGTTATGGGCCCAGCACGCTTCCACTGCAAATAGTAGAGCAGACTGGGTTCTTTAGCCTTGGTTAGGCAACCAGTATAATAAAAGGGAAACTGAATGCAAACCAGCTTTACTCTGCTTATATATTGACCTTGTGTCACATCCTGCTTCTGGTGGTGGTGGGGTAAATACGTACTTACAGAGGTTGACTCTAGAGTATGGATTTGCAAGTTGTCAAGAAGGAGAACATCTTTTTTAATAGCTAATATTTCTCTAGGTAGAACCCCTAACCCCCCACTGAGCTCACTCTTATATTAGCTTACTTGTTTGCCGTCATTCTCTGTATCTTCTCGTTAGCATGTGGTCTGTATTTATGATGCTCAGCTTCCAGGTGTGTGACATCCTGTTTACAACTTTATTGCAGGTGTTTTTCAATGACACTGTAGTAGTAGTAGTAGTAGTATATCTTATTGATTTCAACAATCAATACAATATATACTACTACTACTACTACAGTGTCATTGAAAAACACCTGTAATAAAGTTGTAAATAGGATGTCCCACACCTGGAAGCTGAGCATCATAAATACAGACCACATGCTAAAGAGAAGATACAGAGAATGATATTTTGGCTTTATTAATGAAGGGGGGAGAAATTTTATTTCTCTGTTTGCTTGCCAAGGGAAAGAGAGACAAAAAAAAAGAAAGACTAGGTGTATAACTTATATATTTCTGACCTTTCCCACATTATAAAGTATCCAACTAAATTTAAGTAACACTTTTTAAATTTCATTTTGCTCACCATTTGATAGCAATACCTATCACTCAATGTGCTTATGGTGAAATGTTACAACATAAATGTGTGCATGTTAACCCATGTTAACCCCCATTTACTAATAATGAAAGGGGGTGATATGCAATATTAACAGTGTTATCATTAATTCAAGTTGTCCTAATGAACAGAAATGGAAATTCATTAAATTGCAAATTTATTGGAGTTATTCCCTTTAGCCTATTTTTTTCCTCATTTTCTCATACCACAGCCAATAATTTTCAAGGGTAATTCAAGGGTAAATAAGAATATGCCCACTGGATTTCTCATAAAATTCTACCATAGAAAAGTTTTGTTTGATCTTGGTAGATAGGCAGAGACACCACAAATAGAGTGTATCAAAGTCACAAACTCCAAGCACTAAACAGCTTACTTACTGTATGAAGTTTGAATTCTTTACAGTTGTTCCTAGTGACTTTGATAGAACTGGAGCAGAGTACACTACATGCTCTTCTCAAACTGCACCCTGATGACTGCTAATGTCCCAACCTACAACATTTTGTGCACCTTATCGAGGTGTATCTCTAAACCAAATTTCAACTCTATAGCTGCTCAACTGAGAAAGTTAAGAGTGTACATTACAAACATACATACAGATGTATTTTATTTATTTAGCTGTTAAGTGGGTCTTTATATGTGTGAGTGTGCATTAAAATGAGTGAACTAATCCTTGTAATTGAAAGTCTTTTGTATGCAATCATAATGCATTCTTTTAATGATAAACTAAAATACCTACCAGTGAGAATCTTGATGCTTTTGTCCAGGTTGTCCAAAATGTCCAATTATAAGTCTTATAGAAATGTATGTAAATAGTATCAACTGACCAACTGTAATGGTCTTTTTTTTTTTTTAGCTCTTTTATACAGATCAGTCTGGCTCCAGTGCAACCAAAGTTTTAAACATTTTGCTCACATTTGTATTGGTCATAAAACTTAGTTCTAGTCACATGACCTGCTCTCGTTTTTTTTTAAATTTTTTTAATGGCAATCAACCTTTGTGAATTATTTAATGCCAATCCCTAAATTTCAGCCAGTCATGAGTCTATTTCAATAGCGCTAGACCTAGCATCACCATCAGCTTCTTACTTTACTTGCTACTCAAATGCTGAGTTGGCGAGGACCGGAATCGAACTAGGAACCTTGTGGTTTCTAGCCGAACGCTCTACCGACTGAACTAACCCGGCCCCATTTAACCCATAAGTAGGGGATGAGAGATTTCATACCTTTCCCAAGGGTATTAGTCTGAAAGTGAACGTAATGGCAAAACTGGAGTTTGAACTTGTTTACTACAATGTCGCAGTCCAGCACATTATCCATTACATCATGGTGAGTTCCCTGACCGGCTCTGGACGATGTTCCCATTAATGTTCATTTTTGCCAAGTCTTGCAATTTAATGTTTGAGATTTCAGATCTATTCTTCGGTTTTATGCAGTGTTTGAAAGGCTTTATTTTTATTGGGAGATGGAAAATTCAGAAACCATTTAACAAAAGTATTTTCAAATGTTCATATAACACTTACACATTTACTCTTCACCTGATGACATTGAGGTCATTTTCAGGTCATCTCACCACACAGCTGTTTGTATGCCATAATGACTGAGCACTGAAGTATAGCTGTCATATTATTACAACTGTAAATCTAACAACACTTTTAACCATGTTGCCAAAAAAAATCAAATTATAAATGTATTTTAAGTTGTCATAATAATATTATAATAATAACCATCATCTACTTTTACCTTAATAGTAATTAGAAATCGTTTTATGAATGTTCTTAATATTGAGAACAACATATCTCTAATTTGTTAAATATATTTTCATTTGTATTTTTAATATGATAAATTATCATTATTATATACAAGGGTAATCCCAAAAGTAAGGTCTCCAAAATGCTGGATATCCAAGGAAACTGTTTGTGCAGCTATTGGCAACACTGTTGTGTTTGTTGTGCATGCGCTTGCCTCTACACGTGCCTTACTACCATGCTCACCCTTGACTTGGCAGTCATTTCTGATTGGTTATTCAACTTTAGAATGCAAAAGGCTTAAACCAATTGAAATTCATCACCAATTAATGGAAATGTATGGCAAGTCCTGCATGGATGTAAAAAAGACCACATTGTTCAACGCTTCATCAATGACCTGGTGTCAAATTGATATGATATGAGCATACAAAAACTGCCACAGCGCCTACAAAAATGTATACACCCAAATGGCAATTATGTAGAAAAATAGATACATGTTCAAAGTTTAAAACGATATTAAATAAACAATAAATGATTGGAACATTTCTGTGATTTCTAAATATTTTCGAGATCTTACCTTTGGAATTATCCTCATACTAATTTACGTTGTTATAGTCCCAACATTTTAGCGATTGTACTCTCCAGCCTCCTTCAGTTGTTTCTAATAGTTAGGAACCTTCTGAAAATTTCTAAAACTTAATTCACTTCACTGAAGTGGATTATTCTTATTCACTGTTCTTAGAGAATATCAGTTAATTCTTTCTAATTGATTCATCCTTGATTAAACTAGAGTTTTTGATTTTTTGAACAGCCTAACTAAGGGATTGAACTTGTGACCAAAAGTTAACTATTCATATTTGTCTGTGTTTTTGAGATAGGGCTTGATTGTATTATTGAGATTTTTTGGACTGTTGTCCTCATCTTTATTTTATATACACAACATTTTGACCAATGTACTCTCCTGCCTTCTTCAGGTGTTTCTCATCAAACTCAGGAACATTTATGTCATAATTAGGTGCCTTCACGGAACATCGAACTTGTAGAAAATCATACTAGTTCCAATTACCGTCAAATTGGTAAGACAAGGCAGCAAGTAGTCATAACTTAATACAAACCTGATTTGCTGCAAAGACTACTGCAAAATGGCAGGTTATTTATGAAACCTCAGAACATCATAGAAACGAAGCAGCCAATCAGGACTCAAGGAATGGAATCACCCAAATGCATGAGTGGACTATTCTGAATTCCCATAAGTACCAGTTGTCTTAACACTGGTTCAGTTGTGCTTGGCCAGTTGCTGTTGTTCAAACCAATAGTAGACTGACTGATTTCAATAAAACTGAACCCTTTATTTAATCTATTGGAGTAAATTGTTTTTATCCCATTAACCATGGATGGCTACAAATGTTAAGCTATGTTATGTATTCTATGTTATTTTTGCCCATATTAAGGTTGGACACATGGCACAATGGATATAAGGGTTAGGTTAATATGGTTCTTACAATCATCTGTAGGTTGCAGGTTCAACCCTGACTATGGGTGAAAATTAAAAAAAGCTTAACACTTGTACCTGGTCATGGTTAACGGAATGAGAACAATCTACTCCAATGAATTAAATAAAGTTTAAGTTTCAAACGGTTTGAAGTTTCATTAAGGCTCCTAATTATGACATGAGCACTCCCAAGTACAATGAGAAGGTTACTGAGTTTGATGAGAAGGTTCCAGAATTTGACAAGAAATACCTGAAGAAGGCCAGAGGACACATCGGCTAAAATGTCTATAACAATAACAATGAGGACAACAATTCAAAAAATTTCAATGATAAAAAGTAACTATTTATAATTAACAAACACTTTTATCCACA
This sequence comes from Doryteuthis pealeii, assembly GCA_023376005.1. Lineage (NCBI taxonomy): Eukaryota > Metazoa > Mollusca > Cephalopoda > Myopsida > Loliginidae > Doryteuthis > Doryteuthis pealeii. Next base: position 118,179,960 of record CM042141.1, on the reverse strand, counting down.
AGGTCATATCCCTGAGTCCAAGTAAATCAGAGTATAATAACAAAGAATATGTGGGAGTATGAGAGATAAAATGTTGTAACTATAGTAACCAAGATGAGGATACTAGTTCAAATAAATCAGCATATGATATCTTTGATTATATTCAGGAATACACTGAGATAAAATCTGGAAAAGAAACAAAGTATGTTGTGGTTGTGAAAACTGGAAATGTTCTTGGTGCAAGTACCAGGGCTCAAGTGAAAATAGTTTTGTGTGGGACCGAAGGAAAGACTGGTGTCCTCACTTTGCTCAAGTCAGAGACCAACAAGATAAAGTTTCAAAAAGGAAAGGTAAGGTAAATTATTTTTCATGTTAAATAACATATATACTTTGGATTTAATCAAACTTCCAAAATGTAAAATTTCATATATAACTACAATCTTAATGTTGGGAATTTACAAACTTAATTCCACATAAAAAAGAACATACCTTTTTTTTATCTCCGGTAAGCACAGGTACTCATCTTGACATATTCCACGTTGGATACCTTAAACTCAATTAACAAGGCAACACACCAGGACCGCTTATCATTACGCACCAGGCGTGCGTTTTTATTTTACATAAACTGACTGGAAAAGGGTTAAGGGCAAGTAACTCATCCCTATGCAAAAAAAGGATCTGGGCAGATAACTCTGACCAGACTATTATTACAGTCCATTAATTTCAACACTTAATTCCTACGACTGGCAATACAGATCTTTATTCTGTTGAAGAATGATAGTTGCTTTGAGTATCATTTTCTTATATGGAGTAAATGTAAGAACAATTCACAACAAAGTAATAACAAGGATATTTTATTGCCTGAGCAAACTTAATAGAGGAGAATTAAGACACAATAGGAGATACATAGAGGAGCTTATATATACCGTATTTGACAGCATATTTTTAGTGTATTTAAGCATATATTGTTGAAAACAGTCTACTATACGCTCCTGTTAACCTTAATTATAACAATACCAGCAATAAAATAAGGATGCTTGGAGTTTAGAATAGGTAAAAGTATTGAGTGTAAGCTGGGTTAGTGAGCCTCATAGAGATTAGCCTAGGCCTATGGAGGTCTCAAACTTCACCTATGATGTATAAGACGCAGGGCAATTTATTGAGCCAAAATTTTGGAATAAAAGTGCATCCTATATGCTGTCAAATACAGTAGTTGTATAAGAGAAATGTCCTAATAGGAAAATAGTCTTTTAGTAGATAATGGTCTTGAGGCTGCTGGTAAAAGAAGGAAGTATAAATACTTAGATGTTGAGCATGTTTTCATGTGCCATGTAACATGGAATGCTGGGCAATCAAAACTCTCTTGTCCCGTAGACAGGAGACACAACAGGTGCATGTTCTTCTCTTGAGATTAGAAGAAAGAGAATTTGACTGTTCCACTTCTACTTTTATATTACTGCTTGCTACGCTACCTAGCACCTACTGGCAGACACCAGTAATGACCTTTTCGTGTCTCCTATTAATATAATCCTAATAACATATTCTATGCAATTAAAAAAAGGAATTGTTATGAAATAATCATTTTTATAATCTTTTCAAAAGTCTCTTTATGAAAAAAAAATCCCTGATAATTAAAAAAAAATTGTTTCAAAAATGATTCCCCATAGAGTGTATGTATAACTGTGTTGCAGTTGAAGGAATCTTTTGAAAATGAGCTAGTGTTGTATACTGGAACATAGAACGTTCAGTATGCTAGTACATCCAAATAAGGATGCACTAACAATAAAGTACTTCACAATAGAGTGCTAATAATTGAGGTTGTAAGTAATGTTCTGTTGACTGCTCTAAACAGCAGTACACAAGTAGTCTTGGACCAGTTCATTTACTCTCTAAGAAAAGGTAATATAGGCTAGTCCACAACAGGCTGGAAATCAGGTAGAAATTAAGGTAATTTGAGAAAAACTTTGTTCGTTAACTCGGAAGATAAAAATCTTATCACTGATTACTTTATTAGGCATTAGTTTACTGTATATATATACAGTATAGCCTAATTTTATAGATAATTACAGCCATAACAATTTTTCATAAACACTTAATTTTCTTCAAAGCCAAAGATAGTAAGATTTTATTATTTCTAGTAGAATATTATACAATAGAAACATTATACAATGAAAACAATAGATAATGTTAATTACCAAACTCTACAGCATTAAAACTTTGCAATCAAAAATATAATTGTGTAAGTAAAAGTAAAGTAAAGTCGTCAGGACGGCCTAATGTCGGTATCTGCCAGACAGCGAGGGAGTCTATCCCTTTTCACTAGCGTTAGACCAAGGAGATTATTTTAGTGTCTGAGGTGGAGTGCCACACCTACCATCAGCTCCTCACTTTACCGCACAGATCCCTGTGCTACTCATTCGCTGAGTTGGTGAGGGTCGGTATCAAACCAAGAATCTTGTGATTCCTAGCCGAATGCTCTACCGACTGAGCTAAACCGGCCATAATTGTGTAATTAAGGATTATTTTGGGACTGCTACATGTTCATACTTTTAGTTACAGATTTTTTAATTCTGTAGAATTTGGTTGTAAATAATCACTGATAATATTCGTTTGGATTGTATAATGTTTGACTAGAAATAATACAATCTTGGTATTTCATATAAACTATTACAGATACGGACTATGCAGATGATCTAGTGCTTCTTGGATACACCTGCACAAGCCAAATCACCATTGCATAGCCTAGGGAAGGTAGCAAGAGGCATTGGCCTCTATGTGAACTCAAATAATATATATGTTTTAAACAAAACGGAGACAATCCACACTGGATGGTAAGTCTCTGAAATTAGTGGACCAGTTCACATACCTAGATAGTAATATCTCATCTACAGAAAGCGATGTCATATATATGAGAAAGGTATCGACTGCTATAGACAGATTATCGATCATATAGAAATCTGATCACTCTAATAAGAAGAAGTAGAAGCAAGAATTCTTCCAATCTGTAGCAATATCAGTGCTGGACCACTTAGATTCTAATGAAACACCTAGAGAAAAAGCTAGATGGGAACAACACAAGAATGCTGCATGTTGTCTTGAACAAATTAAATCTAGAAGTAGAACTTGACAAAAAAAGCAGCTGTAAAGCCACTTACTACACAAATCATCTCTGAATCAGTCATGCTAAACACTGCTGGAGAAGCAAGGACAAATTCATAAGTGATGTTCTCCTGTGGACAACTACACATGGACACACCAGTGTAGACCAATCAGCAAAAACCTACTTCAATCAGCTTTTTACAAACACTAGATGTTGTGCAGAGGACCTGCCAGGAACGATGGCCGATAGCAAAGGGTGGTGAGAGAATCATGGGAATCCGTGCTGTAAGCATGTGATAATGATGATCTATCTATCTATATCTTTATATATATATCTATATCTATCTATCATATATATATATATATAATAGAGAATGAATATGAAAAGTGTTTGCAGAGCAGATTTAAAAATCTCAAATAAAATATTATGGTGTTAATTTACCATAACTATAGTTTCATGCATATTATGCAATCCTCAGATGGTTAAATATTACATATGTTATATTACATATTTTAAAGTTGTTTAAGCTTATTTTCTTTTCTTTTTTAGGAAGATCATTTCATTTTGAATACTTTTAATGTTGGCCAACTTGAGAAAATTCGAATTGGGCATGACAGACCAGAATTACGTAAGTTAACTCTTAACATCCTGTTGAGAATTTTCTAAGTCCAGAAATATATATATATATATATATATATATATATATATATATAATATATATACTAGAAATTTTAGTTCTCCCTATATATATATATATATATATATATATATATTAGAAAATTTGGTCTCCAGATTTGATTATCGTGTATGTTATCAATATTTCCTTAATTGTCTCCCATTAATTCCTATGCTTTTCATTTCCTTTTTTTGAAGATAAAATTTCCATAATTTTTTAGAGTAAATTTTTCATAACTAAACCTTTTTGTGATCAAATTTCCTCTGACTAAATTTTCATAGACCATTCTTTTATATTCACTGCTTTACTATCAATTTCTTGATACCTCAGACAAAATAACGCTACCTTATTTTCTCAATGTCAATAAAACTTGGGTTTCAAAAATGCTCCCTATTTTTGGCTTGTAAAATTATCAAAAAAAATTTTAATAAAAAAGGAAGCAAAATCCAACCCTCAGCCTGGAGGACATGGATTAACTCTCTCTCTCTCTCTCTCTCTCTCTCTCCCCTATGAGACCCTTATATATATCTTATTATAATGGAGATTGTGGGTTTGTCTGTCTGTAACTGAAACTATATTACTATTCAAGTCACAATTCCCTTTGTTATTTACATGACATTCTCCATGATTTTATTTTTAATTAAACCTCAGTTATTAATAAAATTGTTTTACATAATTAACACTGTTGATCACATCAACATATTAATAACATGCAATTGTATTTATATATACAACAAAATAGCGGTTTACAGTGCGAACGGGAAGGCTAATTTGTATATTGATCTTAAAAAATTGATCATAATAAATATATGCTTAGTATTATTGATTTCTAATTGTTTGGTTTTATCTTATTGAATATGAGCAAAAATCTCTTCAATAAATTTTAAAAGAAATCCCTTAACAAGAAGAAATAACTGTAATATTCTTTACTTCCTATTTTAACTAAACAGTTTAATTAGGAAAATTTACCAATGAAAGACGGGGAGTAACGGAAAATGATGGAATAGTTGGTTTCAAAGTTGTTCTATTTTTCAATCATACCCCCTCTGTTCAAAATCTTTTTATCTACATTCTTATTCAGTTTCAGTAGCCTTTCTAATTTAATATCATATTTTATTATAAAATTTAACTAAAATACTTGCACCCGGAGGGTGCATATATTTGCTAGTATATATATATATATATATATTATATATATATATATATATGGTGCTCCCACGTTTTCACTGTAGTAGCATTGTTCTCCTGAAGAAGGTGTACCTTGAATACCAAAACCATGGTAGAGAGAAAAAATTTTTGGTTACTTTCTATAAGTCTAACATGATCAAAGGGGAACCACTCTTGACTGATAAATTATCTATTTATTTATTGATCTACTAGGAAAAAAGAAGTTAGGGTTAGGGTTAGTTTAATGGGAAAATAAATAAATAATTTATCAGTCAAGAGTGGTTCCCTTTTGATCATGTAAGGCTTATAGGAAATAGCCAACTTTTTTCTACAACTATATAATTGAGAGTGAGGGAATTAGGAAAAAGGCAAAGTTGGAATAAAGGGGAAGAAGAACAGGTTGCTAAAAAGGGAAATGACACACATACACGGACACACACATACACACAGATGGATAGATAGATTAGAAAGTTTGTAAAATATATTTCTTTTGTTTAAATAAAATGACATTTTTTTAAGTTTTTAGTTCCCTCCATCCCACCCCCAAAAATCCAAATAAAAACAAATTTGATCTTCTTTAAACAGAAGAAAAATACTTTACAAACTTTTCAAGGGAAATGAAATAATCCAATACAATGAACCAAAGAAAAATATATTATCACTATATAATCATTTAGACTAGCAAAATAAAAAAAAACACCCTCCATGCGATGTAGATATTTTAAACGGCTTCCCCTAGATTTTTATCGACAAATCAATGTAAATATTTTGCAACTCCCCCCCCACACACACTTTTAAGAAAGAGAGAGAGAGAGAGAGAGAATTAAATCAAGATCGTTATATCGTTTACATATTGAATTATTTAGCAATAGCTCTTAAATAAATATATAAAACGTTTTAATAATTAAATTATCATACTGTGGTATATCCAGGTCCTGCTACTTTATTATTAACAGAAATTAAATGAAGCAAATTATGGTTATGGTTAAGTAGATTGAATATCAAATGAATTTTATCACATTTAGATTTTTAGTGGACCGGAAGTTATCACTCCGAAGCATAAAAGTAAAATGATGAAAAATAATGTTCTGCGCAGGCGGATTGCGCAGCCTGTAAAAAGAAAAATTGAAATATTAAAATTATTAATTATTGACCAATCAGAGACGTTTGCACCTAAAAATAACTTTTCAAGAAGACCCCTTTTTGGAGCCTACCAGAATCTTATAAATAAGAAAGTTTTTCGGAGATCAACAGTAAACACAATCTATTTGCCTGAATACTCCATGCAGTTTAAGCTGATGAGATTTAACCCCTTTATTTCATAAGGTATTATAATCTCTCTCTCTCTCTCTCTCTCTCTGTCCCCCTCTCTCTCTAATGCCTTGACTGCTGCTTCGACTTTGGAACATTATACTCTTTCTTTCTCACTTTGAGACTTACAACAAATTTTACACTTATATTACATGAACATTCAAAAAAGGAACTTTACATGACATTACCCAGTATTCTTTAATACCATTGTAATTTTTGTGTTGATACATATTTCATTTGTTATATGTATGAGTTCTTTGTCTTTTCTGCTATTTACTAATATATTATTATAGTGTGAAGAGTACTTTATCGAAATACTTATTAAAAACCGCCTCTCGTTATAAATTGGTGACTACCCTCTGTGCTTTGAATACCATCCCACAATAAATTTCATAGTAAAGTAGCAGCAATTAGTTTGTAGTGTTCTCTAACTTGAATCCAAATAAAAACCAAGAGAGAGGGGAAATATTTTTGTCTTAATTAATCATTGTATATACTTTTTTTTTTTTTATAGCTTATGCATGGTTTCTTGATTCTGTGACTGTATATGATCAAACAGAGAAATGGATATATAAGTTTCCCTGTGGTCAATGGTTTACAGGTGAGGATGGCGATAAAAAAACATACCGTGAACTTTTGGTGGAGCAAAATATTCCCATGGTAGAAGGTTTGTATATTTTATCATACACTGTATGCTATTCATTTTTTTCATAAATCTAATTCCATTTTCTGAGTTTCATTGAAAAATAAAATTTGAAAGATTTTCTTTCTTCAGCACTCTTTTCCAAATAATTTTCTCATGAGTTTTATTTAGACTAGCAAAATAAAAAAAAAACACCCTCCATGCGATATAGATATTTTAAACGCCTTCCCCTAGATTTTTATCGGCAAATCAATGTAAATATTTTACAACCCCCCCCCTTTAAGAAAGAGTGAGAGAGAGAATTAAATCAAGATTATTATATCGTTTACATATTGAATTATTTAGCAATAGCTCTTAAATAAATATATCAAACGTTTTAATAATTAAATTATCATACTGTGGTATATCCAGGTCCTGCTAGTTTATTATTAAAAGAAATTAAATGAAGCAAATTAAGGTTATGGTTAAGAAGATTGAATACCAAATTAATTTTATCACATTTAGATTTGTAGTGGACCGGAAGTTATCACTCCGAAGGATAAAAGTAAAATGACGAAATATAATGTTCTGCGCAGGCGGATTTATTAATACACATAAAAAAACTTAATAAAAGTTTTTTTATGTGTATTAATAAATTGGTAGAATTGATAAACTGGTTGTTGACCCTTAGCCACCGCCTTCTAGCACCAGTGATGCTGATAGTATTTTTAATTTAGTGCATCACAGATTTGATTCAAATGAATCCCTGGGAAATTTGATGGGTCCCAACTAAAGTTTCTTAATAAATTGTTGGGTTTGTATTTATGAACTGGGGAAAGAGGATGGGAAAGTTTTTTTGTTTTTTTTTTATGAAAAAACTAAAGCGGTCTAACCTTTACCTTGTACATCATCGTGCTTAATTAGTTTCTAAGAAAATATTGAAATGTATTTACAGTTAGCTTGAAATGGTGGGAGAAGAAACAAAGAAAAGCACCAACAAAAAACAAAAAAAAACAAAAAAAAAACAGGAGTATTTGCAGAATGGTCAAGCAATACCCAAGTTAGGCACAAGGCCAGAAATTCTCTTGTGATGTTGGCAGTGGAAATTTCCTGTTTAAAAAAATTAAGCTACTTTCTGCCAATTAGTGGAGATGGTTTGTTTGTTTTGTTTTACGGCATATCAACCTCAGTGGGTCATTTAATGCCGATAAAGTTTTGAAATAAATCAATTCTTAATGGATAATACAATTTTTTTATAAATACATTTTTCTATTTAATCCATAGATGGGACCCTAACAGGTACTACCACTCCAGGTCAGAGTGGACCAGGGAGCAATGGTGATGAATGGGGTGCTCCATATTCCCCAAACCTCCAAAACTGGAACCTCACCATCAGATAGAGTTTAACGTCATTCCCAGGACATGTAGACCCGCAGCCACCACCTTCTAGCACCCATATGATAAAAAGGGTTGGGGCTTGCCATAAGAGCAATAGGGTTGGGAAAATCATATAGGTGCTAGGGCTTGGTGTGACCAGCCGATTGATCGGAGGGGGCCTCTCCGACCGCCCGTCTAGCCCAAGATAGGGCCAAAGTGGAGTATTGCATGTCATGAATTGCTCATCCACCTGGGCTCTATCCTTAAGCATCACGGGTCACCACCCACGGCCAACAGGTGGCCCCATTGGGGGAGTCTTACCCCTCTGCAGAGGTGAAGTCGGTGCAATCTAACGCCCCAGCCAACAGGGCGGAATTAGTGGAGAACTCACATCCCTGAACTGTTACAGTTGTTTGTGTGCAATGTGTTGGGAGTTTTTAATGGAAAAATTGCATCCATAAGCATGTCCTTTTAGATTTTTAAGTGTAAGGGATACGGTACGTATACCAATCAGCATCTCTGCACATGATAAAAAGGGTTGGGTGTTTGCCATAAGACAAATTTGAAGAATAAGGTTGGGACAATTATATAGGTGCTAGGGCTTGACATGACCAACCAATTAATTGAATGGGGCATCTCTGACTGTCTGTCTAGCCCAAGTAATAGGTAGATTTCCCAAGGTGAAAAAGATGACTTTTAATTTGTAATTTTGATGGTGGAAAAAAAAAGCGGCCAAATGAATGCCTATAGACTCCTGAATATCATACTATTTTTCTGATGCGTAAATGTTGCACATATTAAAGTTTTCCGTGGGTACCACCTATTTTCCCTGTGAAATTTACCCCCCCCCCTACTATATTTAACATAATAAAACTTGCATAAAGGTTAATATTATCTTGAAATTTTTTATTCATTCAAAAGAAGAAGGAGGGGGGTAAATTTCATGGGGAAAATTGGTGGTAACCAAGGAAAACTTTAATATGTGCAACATTTACGCATCAAAAAATTGTATGATATTCAGGAGTCTATAGGCATTCATTTGGCCGCTTTTTTTTCCCCACCATCAAAATTACAAATTAAATCAAAAACTAGAGCCTTTTTGGCCCATAGCCTATAAGGGCCAAAGTGGAGACAACACACATAGAAGTAGAATCAGAAATAAAGAGTTAAATTAATAGCCATACTTCATTGTATTCTTTTTAAATATAATTCTTGAATTATAATTTCAGATATTGAGAATGTAGATGAAGATGCTCTTTTACAGTGGTTAGCACGAACAGAAAGTCAGGATAAGAAAAGAGGAAAAGATCTTCACCAGGAAATTGAAACAGACAAAATTCAAGATGAAATGAAGATACAATATTTGGTAAAATATGTCTTTAATTATGAATTAATGTAACCAGATATTTCCACCTTTCTATATATAATTTACTATTAAATAGTAATATTTCAGAAAAGTATCAGTTTTATTGCTTTATATATAAAGGAATTGCATCTGTTTTGGTGTGTACATGTCGACATATAACTCAGAAAAGAGATGTCATTGAGCATTAAAATTGCGCATACAGTTTAATAAGTTTATAACAAGGAAAAGTACAAAATATTTACAAAATTACATAGTTTTTTGATTTTTACTAATAAAATGATATAATTCAATCAATAATAGAAATAATAGTTTAGCAAAAGAAAAACTCCAACATGTGTAAATGTCCATTATATTTTGTCTATATTATATTTATATATATATATAATATATATATATATATATATATATATATATTTATATTCATATATATTTATATTCATATATATTTATATTTATATATATTTTATATACATATTATATTTTGTAAATCCCAAAATGCACATCTTTCCATAGACAATCTTAAATTTCTATCTTAAGAATAATTAGCTTTAATGTAATTTACTTTCAAGAAATTAAACAACCCTTGACAAGAAAGCAGCTGTACGGATACTTTCCCCCTGTCACATAAACCATCCGAGTGAGATGAACAAGACATGCTGGATACGCAAGGACAAACTCATAAGCAACGTTCTCCTGTGGAAGCCAGCATTTGGGCATGCCAGTGCGGGCTGTCCAGCAAAGACTTACATTAGCCAGCTCTGCTCGGAGGGCCTGCCGGGGACAATGAATGATAGGGACAGTTGGGGAGGGATTGTCATGGATATCTGTGCTAATAGCATGACATGATGATGATGATGATATTTGACTAGATCTACTATGTAGATGACAATTTCTGTCTGTCTGTGTATAACCGGTTGATCACATCTGTGATCCAATCATGATGAAACTTTACACACATGCTAAGCTAGTATTTAGGAACAGGACTGGATAATTAGATTTTAATAAAAAAATAAAATAATGGAACCCTTGGGAACATCTTTAAATGGAGAGGAGGAAAGCGAAGCCATTTCAGTGAAAGAGAGAGAAGAGGAGTTACTACTACTGTTAAACTATCCCTCCCATTACTCCCCCCCCTTCTAACTCCCACAATTCAGTCTCCCAAAAGAATTAAATTCTTAATAGATGTTGTCAATCAGTATTATCTGCGTTATTTGGACTATTGTCCTCATCTTCATTGTTATCTGTACAACGTTTCGGTCGATGTGCCCTCTGGCCGTCTTCAGGTATTTCTTTTCGAACGTTGTACAGATAACAATGAAGATGAGGACAATAGTCCAAATAACGCAGATAATACTAATCATCAATCAAGCCTCATCTCAAACATTCAGAGATATATTGTCAATCCTCCAATTAATTTCTGCTTTAAAAAAGTAAGATTCTTACATTAGTATTGTTAATTGGTTATCAAACACAGGCAATGTTGGGTATCCCTGCTAGTATTCAATATTTGAAGCCTGGACTTTAGCCAAACTTCAATGTTCTTTTATAATGGCAGTGAATGATTTATAATTAACATATTCATAAACAAACAAGAGAACTTTATCTGAAAGTATGCACAGTAAATTAGATGTATTTATTATATTTTTCTTTTTTCTTTTTTTGTTTGTTCAGATAAATCAAGATCTGATGCAACGTCATTGTCAAGTGACAGTAGCAGCTTAGTAGATCGTTTTACTCAAGGTACAGTGATTTCTGTACAGAATCAAGTAACAACAGGAACTCAAACAAACAAAATTCCAGGCAAAGGTTATAATATAAGCAGAGATTTCCATCGACCACAAAATAACAGCCCTACATTGGAATCAAAAAGATCAGACAACAACTCTGAAGATGAATCTACTTCATCAAAGAAAACAAGCCTAAAAGATGATGAGGATGATGATAAGCGAGAAGAGCGAGAGGAGGAGGAAGAGGGGGAAAATTCCAATTCCAATGAAAATAAAAAAGAGAAAAAACAAAATGATACCCAAAATTCTTCAGAAAGTGTTTCATCCAAGGAAGATTTTTATTAAAAAAATAGTTTTTTTTTTAAAAAAAAAATATTATTTTCTAAACACTGAGTGAATTTAGTTTTGCACAAATACTGTAAGCAAATGTATAATCATATAACTGTGAAGATTTGGGAAATTTTGTACTTCCTTGATTTCTGAATAAATTTATATATCAATAGCTCTTCAGGAAAACGTTTGCACCATAGGTTCATCATTGCATTCTGGCTTGGTAGGAAGTTGGAAAAATCCACATAGGTTCATCATTGCATTCTGGCTTGGTAGGAAGTTGGAAAATCCACATAGGTTCATCATTGCATTCTGGCTTGGTAGGAAGTTGGAAAAATCCACATAGGTTCATCATTGCATTCTGGCTTGGTAGGAAGTTGGAAAAATCCACATAGGTTCATCATTGCATTCTGGCTTGGTAGGAAGTTGGAAAAATCCACATAGGTTCATCATTGCATTCTGGCTTGGTAGGAAGTTGGAAAATCCACATAGGTTCATCATTGCATTCGGCATTCTGGCTGGTAGGAAGTTGGAAAAATCCACATAGGTTCATCATTGCATTCTGGCAAGGAAGTTGGAAAAATTCACATGGGTTCATCATTGCATTCTGGCTTGGTAGGAAGTTGGAAAAATCCACATAGGTTCATCATTGCATTAACCAAAGTTTTTAAATAGTTCTCAGATGCTGAGGAAAGAAAGCAATTTAATGATCCAGTAGGAATTCATTTTTTAATAACTCTAATTTATAAAAGTTTATTAATATATTTCATTACCACTTAGTTTCTGATTGATCAGCATAGAGTTGAAAATCATTAGAGTAAAGATTTTGTGCAGAAAAAAGAAAAAAAGGAGAAGAACTCCAGTCTTCTACCGTTTAGAAATATCAATGCATTTTGTCTGAGTGACAAGCAAGTCTCTTCATGTCACCAGGACTCTTCTGAGTATTCTAGCTGATCTTAACAATACTATGGTGTGTACAAATCTTGATTCTTCCTCAAATTTTAAATTTCTCCAGTCACCTTTGTATTAATAATAATAATAATAATAATAATAATAATAATAATTTTGACAAGTATCTAAATTTTTAGTTGCTTTTTTATTGCAACTCATTCAGGCTATCAATCTATGGCAACAAGGAAACAATAGAAATTGAAAATAATAATATAAAGTTTTGGTGAGATTTGAACTTACATTGCCTTTTTTGCATCAGGAAAGCTTGTTTAAATGCACCAGCTGCATTTAATTGTCTGAGACAGGGCTAGCATTACTCTTTAGGCGAACTAGATCACCAATATCTAGGGGCGCTACAAATTCAGGTCAAACCTGGATAAAATTAAAAATAAAGGGAAAACTGTGGTGGACACTGGAAGGTCAGAGTAGAACAATAACTGGTTATTTACATGAATGAAGTAATAAAACCACAAAATGAAAATTATGTTATCAATGGTGTTTTGAGAGTTAGAAACTATGTAGTAATAGGTTACTGTACCTACATTAGCTTATCAAAACTTTCAAGGGGGTGCATATCTAAAAGCTTGCCTGGGGTGCCAAATTATCTTGCACGGGCCTTGGCCTTAGGTACCAGAAATTATGTTGGTAGAGTTCCAAATTTAACTTTATTCCCAACATGTGCATTTGTGAACGAGTAACTGAAACAGTTTAAAATGAAAAAAATATTAGTAAAATTAAAATTAAAAAATTATTCATTATTTCAAATTTATGGTTCAATTATGCTTTAAGGCATCAGTTCTAATGAGATCACCAAAGCTAATCAGCAATGAGTTTGCTCAGTACTGGGTGACCACCTAGGAATATCAAGTACTATAAGCAATCTGAGGTTTGCGTACCAAACTAAGTAAAGCTTAGTAAATACCAAGTTATTCATTACATCTCTTATAAGTTTTAAATTAGGCAATTATGAACTTTAGTTGGCCAAATTCCTAGCTTAAAATTGTGTGTGTGCATTATCTCCCTTAACAAATTTGCTTGTATAGTTTTTCTTATGAGATTTTCTTAAACAATTGAATGAATAAAAAATAAATTTCATTCTTATCGACACATTTTTGCTTGATTGTTTGAGAAATAAATTTTTTATTTCTCAAACAAACAACTGTCTTATCAACACATTTTTGTTTGTTTGAGAAATAAAAATTTTATTTCTCAAACAAACAAAAATGTGTCGATTAGAATGACATGTATTTTTATTCATTCAATTGTTTAAGAAAATCTCTAAGAAAAACTATACAAGCAAATTTGTTAAGGGAGATAATGTGCATGCACAATTTTATGCTAGGAATTTGGCCAACTAAAGTTCATAATTACCTTAAATTGTTAGGAGTAAAGATGGATTTGTCAAATATATTTGGGGATCTTCTGGTTTAGAATGCTAAAACATTACAGATCACTGGGGGGAAATTATTACCAAAAAGTAATCATGGATGTTTGGAAAGCATAAATTCAAGAAGCTATCTTATGAACAAATCTCCAAACATCCTTAACCATTTTTTTTTATATAAAAAAATTAATCTTTCACTGGGAATGTTTTTGATAAATATTAAATCAAATAAATATCTAGCTTTTATGTTGGACCAACTGCCTTAATTATGTTATTACTTACCATCCATTTGTTTTTTTTTTGTTTTTTTTTTTTTTTCTTTTCTCAAGTCAAAGTGATCTGCAATTTCTGATGCCCAAAACCAAAAGGTCACTATCTATTGATAATCAAGATTTGGTCTTAATTTGTCTGTAACCAAAACTATGTCACTGCTTATATCACATTACCCAAAATCATCAATACATAGAATAAAGAACAATTAATTTTAATAAAATAAATAAAAGCTGTTCCTTATAATTCAACGTTTAAATCCTTTCCATTATATAAACTATTAAATAAACTATATAAACCATGAAATTGATTAAAAAATTGAATTACTTTAAATGGAAAAAATTATTTGTGAAATTTGTAATCAATTTTAAAAGTTATTTTTAACTCGCTGTTTTTTTTTAGTAACAAGAAGTTAGCTAAAAAGTTTACAAATAAACAAATACGTATAATTTTGTGTAAAATTTATGCATAAAATATTCAAAATAATTATTTAATTAATAATTAATAGATGCACACAACATTTTATTTGAGGGGGCAGAACTAAGTTTCCATTTCAAATTGTTTTAATCTTTTTTACTCCTTTTATGAATTTGGTGATTTTACTTATTTATGATACAAACCTGACATTGAATTTTTAACTCCCACCCCTCTCAGGCAATATCTTTTATAAATTAATTTTACACAACCCGGAGGGTACTGTTTTTTGCTAGTATTTTTAAAATCAACAATTATTTTGAACAGAGTCAACAAAGAACAATTAAATATAGTAATTTCAGAAAGAAATCGTTTAAGATTTGTAACATTTTTGTGAAAATAATTTCTTTCTTAAGAAACTATTGATACATGTCAATGTTGCCAGAAATGTGTAGTGATCATCTTCATTTTGTGCAGTGATAAAATAACGTTATCTAAAACTGTCTCAAGGATTAAATGAAAACAAAAAGTAGCTTCTTATATGAATAAGAGGTAATTTATGAGGAAGTGCGTCCCAGTCTCCTGCCTAAAAAATTGCTACCCGGTGACTATTAAAATAACGACCCAGCTCAGTCTATTCAAAACTATCCATCTTCATATCTATCTATCTATCTCAATTTATTCATATTTATCTATATTACTTTAAATACTAAGATTTTTTTTTTATTCATGTTTGTTTTTAGTTTAAATAAACAAAAATTATGACAAAAAAAGATGCGACCCCTCCCCCCAATACATTTACTTGTCGAAAATATCTATCTATCTCCATTTGTTCATATCTATCTATATTATTTTGTTTGTTTATCTATCTATCTATCTATCTATCTCAGTCTATTCCAAACTATATATCCATCTTCATATCTAAACAAGAATTACGACAAATTACGATAAATAAACAAGAATTACGACGAGCTGGGGTTGTTGTTTTGATAGTCACTGGGTAGCAATTTTTTAGGCAGGAGACCGGGATGCACTTCCTCATAAATTACCGAATAAGAGATCAATTTTTATCTTATAAATTGATAACATATGTATATTTTTACTAAAGGTTGTGAAATCCCAAATAATACCATTTCTAATACAAAACTCACAAATCCAAAAATCATATTAATTTATAATTCTTATTGATATTTTACACTTGCTCAGGAGAATGTAAACATTGAAAATCATTGATACTAATAACACAAAGTTCACTTTTAAGCTAATTGTTGATAATTATGAAAATGAAACTTACAGGGGCGTTCAATAAGTAATGCCTCTGACTCACTTCTCATAGGAGTAGAGCAACGAAACTTGGCGCAGTTATTAGTCTTTTTCTACATAGGAACCACCCAGAGTTATGCATTTCTCCCTTCGTTTGATGCAGCTCTGGAAACTGTTTTTGTAGAACACCCCAGGTTGGTCCTCCAACCACGACGTGACTTCAGAAATCAAGGCTACATCATCTGGGAAACGCTTTCCTTTCGACCAGATCTGGAAGCTGTTTCCACAGAGTTCCGACCATGTTTGAATTCATGATGCCAGCGTTTTACAAGCTCATATGATGGACATCATCACCATAAGTTACTTTCATTTCATCCAAAGTCTCCCGTGGTGTGCGTCCTTTCAAATACAAAAACCAGATCACTGCTTGACACTCAACAGGCTCCATTTCACACTTGACTCAGTTCAAACACCTGTAAATCAGAAACCACAATTAGTTCAGAGCTGTAATTTGCCGCTTAATCTATAGAGATAAAAATAATTGCACATGCAAAATTTCAGCTAGATCAAACAACTGGAAGTGGGTCAGGGGCATTACTTATTGAACACCCCTTGTATAGAATTTATTAAAACTATCATTGCTTAATTTACTCTTCAGCTACAATTACTTCTTTGTAATAAAAAGCAGAAAGATAAATGATTTTTTTTTTTCTCCAGAACGGTCAATATTCAAATTTTTTGCTTATGTATTTTCTTTTTCAAATTCTTATTTTGTCAATTTGAAAGTAATAATTACAAATAAATGTGGATTTATCATTAAATGTGTTGTTTTTCTTCTATATTATTAAATTGAATCAAATTCATTTTGTTAATAGTCTGAATAATCCAAATAATAGCATTTTGTTAATATTTGAAAGACATAAGAAGAATCTATGCAAAGATCTTACACTCAATGATTTAAGGAAGAAAATCATGGTTGTCTGCTGCCACTTTTCCAGAAGGAACGAAGGGATATATTCAGAATATATTAATGCAAAACCCATTAGACAACAGGTAACAGGCATTCCACACATGGAGAAGAAGCTGCATTTGCAACCCTTTATACTGTAAGTGAGTCAGACCCATTAGATCAGTGGTTCTCAACCGGGGGCAATATGCACCCAGAGACCATATAACATTTTTTGGGTTCAGGCAAGCAAAAAATACTTAATTATAAAAATACAATAGGACATTTAAACATCGAATAGCTATGGGGGTCTATAGATTTTAAAAAATAAAAATAAAAGTAAAAAAAATAAAAAAACATAAATAAAAAATATAAAAAAGTTGAGAACCACTGCATTAGATGACATCTTACCCTTTTTTAAAAAAAATAATACTAGGTCTAGTCTTCTGGCTGGGATTAGGTGATCTGTCTGTATCTAAGTCCCAGAGAATTTTATGGATCTCATTCTCTAGGACAGATTTTGGTTTGTGGATATACCATAAGATGTGATCTGGGAAATGAAAAGGATCTGTTCCTCTATGGTGAAACATTTCAAAAGAAGGAAGTAGATGAATTTAATCCCGATGATGGCTTCAACTTCAACAGCACTGTAAAAATTTATTTCAACTCCATTCTTGATACAGTTATATTTGAAAGATATTTTTCATTTTTGTAATTTTGTTGCATTCAGTTTCCATGGAAACAACCAAAACAGCCTGACCAGAAAATATATACATTATAGATGAGTTAAATTGGCTCACAAATTTACTCTAAATTTGACTTGAAGTAAATTTGTGTTGAAAGTGTGTGGCGTAATAGTTACCATTGTAAGAAATTGTTATAAACAGGGTTATTATGCAAGCGTATGGTGATGAGGAAAGGAACAAAACACAGATTTTAAGTTTAAAATTGTATTAAAAAAACAACATGAGAACGGTGAAAGGATAGAAATGAGAATTACAGGATAAATTTGGTGATAGTTGTGGGTGAATATTAAGTTCGTAAAATGTCCAGCTTGACTGTGGTAGTGGGGTGGTGATGTAGGCAGAATATTGTGTGTGTGGTGGTAGGCGCTGTGTCTTGAATAAAAGTCAGTGTCAGGTGGCCGAGTCAGTTGTAGTTAGGTAGGTGGGCAGAAGTCGAGTCTTGTGTTTTAGATTTGTTAGCGGTTGCTGAACGAAATGGAATTTCCTTGTTTCAGTCGGTATATCTGTTGTTGTTGTTGTTCTAGGCAGAATATTGTGTTTTAGTAGTAGAATTTTTTGTATCGTCGAATGATATAGAAATGTTCGCTTGTTGACTTGACTGCCTTGTGAGGTCAGGTTTGGGTAAGTAGGTGGGGTTTGTGATTGGCGCGTTTGATATATCCTTCGCTGTGATAGCCCTCGTTGGTGAATGTGTTCGCTCGACGCCTGAACCCTTGACTGTCGGTGCCTTTCAAAGCTGTTATTTATAGAGGACGGCGGTCCCAAATCGGATCAATTGAAGTTATTTTCACTTCACCCGGGAATCGCTTTCATTGGATGAAAATGCGAATTTTATTTACCAATTTTTTATTTTTATTTAATGTCAGGAATTGACTATCAAAGCGGAACTCCCGATCGGAGCCCATGCGCAGATATGTGTTAAAATGTTCATTCTGTTTTAGGTGACGATAGAGGACACTTCCGATTTTGTTTGTTTTGTTGGTGAGAATGTATCTTTTATTAGTGAATCGGGAGATTTCTACATTTGCTCATACAACAAAATGGACATGGCGACACAAGTTCAAATTTTAGATGTGGCTATTGTGTTAGTATAGCATTCAATTCTAAGACTAACAACAACAAGAAAGGAATTAATATTTCCTCTAATTCAAACAATTTATTGGCTAGACATAAAACAACAAACAACAATATAAAGTCCTTCCAGTATATAAAGTTGAGTTTAAGGGACTTACCGGCGCGTTGGAGAAGATATCTTAAGGTGGTTTCTTTGAGCCCCGGAATTCGTTGCCTCGTGGTACCGCTGGTGGAATCTGTCTCACCACTTTTTGGATATTGCGCCAAAACTCTGGGCTATCACGTGATTGGTATATCCAATCACAGAGCCTCTCCCTCACTCACTCTATATACAGGAATAACCATTTTACTGACCCAACATGACTGTTTACATTTCACATAGTGCTAATACACTTGGGAAAGGTACAAATTCAACTATTCTCCCTCTAGCTATGGGTAAATAGTAGGACAGACTGGGCTCTTTAACTTTGGTATGGCAACTGGTCTAAGAGAAGGAAAACTCTGAATACAAACTAAAGGAGCTTTCTTCCTATTAGTCAAAACTACTTTGAGAGCTCCTCAAAAACCAACATGACACTAACTTATCTTAAAACTGTTAAATCTAGAAATAAATTTGGTTTGGAAAAGTCTAATGATCAAATCTATTCATTAGACCAGCAAATATTTTGGCACTACAGTTAACCCCTTTCATATGAATTGCAATGTAATGTGAAATCATGCAGCACGTATATCTTAAATATGTGCTGCATGTTGCCTGTGAAAAAGTCATATGATCTAAATTAGTAATACAATAAACACATTTTTGTTCTCCTTTTTAGATTTAAATTAATTAAAATATCTATCATGTGATCTAAAGTAGTCATATAGTAAATATGAAAGGTGAATTTGGTCTCATGTCTGCATTTGGATATCATTTTTTAGCATTTATTCAGCAACTTATTTGGTTTAGGTTTCTTTTTTAAACACTACACAATTTTGAACACAACATAATTTTTACACAAACACAAACAATACATTAAACACTACACCATTTTTTTTACACATTCAATACAATTTTGACCCTCATTCTTCTTTTTTTAATGATTTTCCATTTGGTTTGAAGTTCTATACCACTCATATTTTAGTTCCAATTATATTTAGACAGCATAGTGCTATTTACATACCGTCTATTTTGGGGAGGATAGTCTTTGATTATAAAACCTTTGTTTCTAAGGCTCTTATGTTGCTCTGATATAAATTCTATGATTCTTGTCCATTTTTCAGTTACTTGATATACCACACTTTCAGTTAAGCACTTTTTTTTGTAAAGGTCATTCATTCTTTCCCTCGGGCAACGCATGCCTCCTCGTCTAAAAGGTGTAAGGGTTGGGGGTTAATGTCCGGTGCCTGAGGCGCCCGAAAAGAAGAATGCAGAATCAAAAATTGCGAAGAAAAAAGAAAGAAAAAGAAGAAATGAATAAAAAAATTTTATTTTAAACAATATTAAAAATTACTTTTCCGAAGTAAGTCTTAAAGACAAAAAAAAAAGGAGTAAATAAAAAGAAGTAATGCCAATTTATTGATGATATAAGCGATTGCAAACGTTGTACGTCAAGTACGTAAGCGGCGCTTATTTATTTTACTTTTTTAAAAATTTATCTCCGTGTTCTTTTTTTACCCCGATTCGAAAAGAAACGTTAACTTAATAACGGCGTAAAGAAACTTTGTTTTTTTATACATACTAGAAAAATTAACTGATAATTTACCTTCATCGATTGGATATAATGGGCCATTTTTTCCTACCGAGACTAAAATAGTGTTGACTGCTATTCGGACTAAAATGAAAGGTGTGTTGCTGACTGAATCTACAACAACAAACTTGAACCTATAATATTTATAATTTTCTTTTTTTCTTTTCAAATTGGAATGGAACAAGAACAAAAAGAGGAAAAGGTATTATCTAAAATTCCTATGGGGGATAGCGAAAATATTGTTACTTGCGAAGATATTAATTCCAACAGTATAGATACTATAACAGAAGAGTCTATAGTAACGCCACAACAATCCGACAGTAGCAGCAGCAATAATAATAATAATAATAATAATAATAATAATAACAGAATATCAACGACATTACCTGGATCTTCTAAATCTTTCCCCAAGAAGAAGGAGCAAAAAGAAATCTCCGGCGAACAGATTTCTTTTTCTTTTACACATAGCCGTGACAGTAGTAGTTCTTCATTGAAGACAAACTATCAAACTGACGACGAAGATGAATCGCCTCAAAGTTCCAACAGCAGCAAAGTTGTTTCACCAGAGTCCCGAAATAGAATTACAGATTTGTCAGTTAGGGTCCAGGGCGTCCTACGTCGCATCTTAGGGCAGAATTATTCAGACATGGACCCTAATTTTCATAGCCCCGTTGTTAATTCCCCATTGTCTACAACAACTTCTTCACCGTCCTCTTCATCTTCATTGTCGTGTTCTCCACAAATATCGCAAAAAAGGCTGTCGAAAAGTGATTCATTTTGCGATTGTTATATTCTCGGCAATGATAAGAACTGCCAATGTGGCGAAGAAGATTCATGTAAGTAAAAATTAAAAAAAAAAAAAAAAAAATCTTTAAGAATTACATCACTCTTAATTTTACTTTTTTTTTTTTTTTTTCATTCATTTTGATCAGTACTTTTAATTTTTCTTTCCCTGTTGGAGGAGGCCTCGTCGTTGAAAAATCGTAACCTTTTAAATACTTTTACGTAAATGAATAATATAGTAATTTTAATCTTAACCTTAAATTTATGAGTACAATGATTGTGAGTTGGCTAAGAAACCCTAACAAAATACATTACACACACACACAAACTTCAGCTTTACCTTCAGTAAAGAAGTCTACTTGAACCAATTCATTAAATTTAGATTGAATTTAAAAAGCAAAAAATAATAAAATAAGATTTTAAAATACGTAGCGTCAATAGGAATCCATGCGAATTTAAATTTGTTGATGCTTACAAGATATCAATTTCTGTTTTTAACTTTATTTTTCATTAAATTTAAACAATCCGGAGTAACATTTTTATGTGTAGCAACTCAAGATATTTTAAGATAAAAAGTTTTGCGTTAACGTTGAAAATAAGATTTTGTATTTTCTTTTCGCAGGTTTTACGAATAAAAATTAGATTTTGTTTTCATCACTTAGTGATAAAGATTAATTTAATATGACAAATAAAATTCGGGGAAAAAAAATTGTTTGACAGCTGCTTTTTGAACTTATGTACACTACGTACGTAACACTGTAACTAGTACATATTTTAAGGCCGCTTAGTGTTCTGCAATATCTCTGGCCGCCTGTAGCAAAGATTGTAATTAAGTACATAAACAAACAAAATGTGTAAATCAAAACTCTCTTTGACAAGTTTTGAATTATTATTTTAAACAATGAAAGAAGGGAAGCATCTAGCTGTTATAGTCATGGGAGGGTAACTAACATATTTACTTACTCGACAGAGAAATTTGTTTACACATGAGCAAGCAAATGTTTATAAAAAAATTTTTTCTTTATTAACATTAGTTTCAGCCTGCTAAAAGATTTTAAATCAAAACCAACGACTGATCCTAATTTTTGCTTGATTGTAATTTAAAAATTTAATTATTATTATTTATTTATTTGTGTGTGTGTGTGTGGGTGGTGATGGTATGCTGTAGTAAACAATAGTGACATATTAAGAATTTTAAAATGATGGATATTAAGAACTTTAAAAACGTAATTCCTGTTTGTTCTTTAACGCAACAAAAACCTTTTTATGCATTCCCTAAAAAAAAAAAAAAAAAAAAGACTGAACCAAAATGTGTTGCATTAATCAAACTTAAAGAAATGTTTGTTTTACATTCATATTTGGTTTATTAAGAAGCTTACTTGCCTTCAGGATTACTAAATGATGACTATTTTTGGTATAATCTACAAATGTAAATTTTAGATTAAAGAAATGATTTAATAACTTAATAAATAAGTCTAATTTACAAGTGAATAAAGTTAGATAACTTTGGACTAATCCTTATATTTTAATTTCAGGTTACATGGGTGGAAGTTGAATTTAATAGTCATGGTTATTCTAGATAAATAGGAAGGAAACTTTATATGAGATATCAAGTTGGTATGCTGTCGTAGGAAGGGTAAAGTGGAGGTAGAAAGGAACAATGACAGTGTGGTTAACATAGAGCTATTAACAAATTGAGTATGATTGTATTTCTCAATCTGTGAAGGCTGTTGCCTTTTATTTTTATTTTTGTTAGGCCTTGATTTGTCAAGGGAGATAACTGGTCACTAAATATAATTGGTTCTCAACTGAAATTCGTTAGACGGAATATTTTTTAAATTAATTTCGTGGTGAATTAAATATTTACCATATCTATGTCATTTGTTTAAAATATTTCAGCCTTCATCTGGTGTATTTATAATAAAATATTTGTACCGCTGATATCAACCGTTCAAATGCAATGTGTTGTTGGTAAAGTCATTTCAGAATTTGTCTTGTTTCTCCAAAATCACATTTTTAGCCTTGGAATAAATAGGAAAAGTTTGATTTGCAAGTTTATTTGGCAAATATAAAGGGTTGCGACCCCCACCTACCTACTGTTGAAAACGTCTTTTTCATTTTCTTTTCTTTCTTTTTTTTTTTTTTTCTTTAGAAAAAAATAATTTTGATGTCTATTGATTAAGCAGCGAATAATCGGATTTTAAAAAAAAGGGAGGGGTGTACTTACTAGGGGGGGGGTTTAATTTATAAAATGCACCCGAACGGTGCCTATCGAAAATCCCAAGTCTATTATATTTCCGAGTTGTTGAGAACCCATGGCGAATATTGCCTATTTTTCTTTTTTTTTTTTCTAAGAATTTCTTTTGATTATTTTCTAAAATTTTTTTAGATAAATTCATTTTGATTATTTATAGAAGTTTTTAATGATCGTGTCGCACCAGCTGGGGACCAAAGCTTGACTAGCCCTACCAACAGGCGAAGGGTTTGTAGCTACTTCAATTTCCTAATGATTGCTGATTCTGCTGCACCTGCGATCGATATAAAGTGACTCGAATAGCACCGGTCGGGGAACATTTTACAAAACATTTACATGGCAAATTGACAGCGCTCTTAATCTCCTCTTGTAACCCCCCCCCATTTAAAAAAAATCTGATTATTCGATGCTTAATGAATAGTAATCAAAATGTTTTTATAAAAAATAAAAAATACATTTTCAATAGGGGATCGCAACCCTTTACTTTCGCCTTTTTATTTTAATTTTTAAATATTGTTGAATAAGGTGTTGTTTTTAATATACGGAAACTGCAACAATCCTAACTGATTGTACATTTCTTTTATCAATAATATCAATTTTTAAAGGACATCTTCAACTGCACTTTTTTTTTTTTTATATAGTAGTTAGTTAATCTTGTTTTGTTTGAAAACAACCTATAAAAATATATTCAGAAAAACGCTGGACAGCAAAATAAAAACAAGATCACCTTGTAGTTTTTTTTTAATACTGAGTTTGGTTTTCAAATATACAAAAAAAATCAAATATTTCTGCTTATGCAATTTGTTTTCTTTTCATACATTAATTATGGACATAAATATCAACCCAAAATTACTTCCTATTAAATTAGGAATAAAACAATGCCATAAGAACTAATTATATCAAAGCAAAAATTGATTAGACACATTGATTAGTACAGCAAATGTAGAGTTTGTGGTGACAGATGAGATCATAAACCATGTATAAGCGAATGCAGCAAACTAGCACAATAAAAATAAAAAGCTAGGCACGACTGGGTTGGAAAGGTGATCTACTGGGAATTATGCAAAAAACTAAATTTTGACCATACAAAAAATGGTATATGCATAAACCAGAATCTGTTCTTGAGAATGAAACACACAAAATTCTCTTGGACTTTGAAATAAAGACAGATTGCCTTATCCCAGCCAGAAGACCAGACCTAGTATTGATTAACAAAAAAGAAAAAAAGAGGACTTGTCAACTGGTAGATTTTGCAGTTTCATCAGATCACAGGGGGAATATGAAAGAAAACGAAAAGATAGACAAATACCTAGACCTCGCTAGAGAATTGAAAAAACTGTGGAATATGAGGGTGAAAGTGTGTAATGACGAGGCAAACTTACCTGACTCGAAACGGTTCCGGTGCATGGCTTGCAAAGAGAGATGTAGCGAAGAAGAAAGGAATGTGGTCGTGTCGTGGTGTCCGGTCGGAGTGAGAAATGTCGAAAAGTTGGAAGGGGGGCAGAGAAGACACTTTTGTTAAAATTCTATATAAGTACATTTATTTGAAAGTTTGTAAAAAGATTACCTTGATGATATTAAAAACAACATTACCATTGTGATCCAAATTCCTTCCTGAAAATGAAATATTTTGTTCTAACTAAGAAAGTTGGGTTTTTTTCTCCTCCAAAGAATGAAAAATTCAATAGCTCAAATTATTCATTACATTTGCATAAAGATATAAATACTTTTATCCATGTTTATAAAATAAATAGAAGTTAGTGGATTTGTGACTCAAAGTGAGGATAAAACACTAAAAATTACATTGATATTATCTATATATAATGAAGATTTGGTGTGTGTCTGTTTGTAACCAAAACTACGTCACTGTTTACATCATAATACCCTCAGGGATTGCGTAAGTTTATCAATGAGTATTTAATTTATAGTCCAAATTATTAATACATAAAATAAAGAACAACCCTGTATTAGATATACTCAGAAATTAACTATGCCACATTAAACAGTCCACATTGTTTCCATGTTCCAAGTTTTAATAAATACATGCCCGGTATATAATATATCATATTATATTGATTTATATATAGTTTATTTTTATTTTGATATATATTTAAAGTTATTTAATGTATAGAGTTTTATGAGAAAATTATCTACAAACAAGAAAGTCACATAATCTTCTACATTAAATTTCTATTATATGGTGAAAAAAAAAAAGTTCTGTTTTGATAATTGTCTGTCGTAAAATTTTGTTTTACAACAGACAATAATCAAAACATGTGCTACTATTTTATCAGTTTCTTTTATTGGAAAACATCAGTTTACACTTTGTTATTTGTCTCAGACGAAAAGGTAAAAAAAAATCCAGTTTATATAACTTGCTAATTATTACTAGAATTCAGCTGTATATCCTTTAACCACACCAACTTTGAAGTGTTTACTACTAAAATATCAAAATGGCCAAATTCAAAAAAAGAAAAAGAAAAAAACTTTAATCCTTTTAAATGGCCTTTGCCTGAGCTAAAAAAAAAAATTGAGCACAAATCACATTCAAACTTTGTTCTGGGGTGCATTGTTGTTTCAAACTATTCCATTAAAATAAAGGTTGTTAATGGTTACAATATTATGCTTTTTATTAGCAGTATATGACCAGATCTCACCAAGCTGAAAATATTAGTCTGCCTATGATATTTAGTGTGTTTAGAAAGGGCTAGTTTAGCTCAGTCAGTAGAACATCCACCTCTAAGAATCGCAAGATTCCATGTTTGATACCAGTCTGACAACTCAGTTGTAACACAGTTTAGTAAAATTGCAATCTGCCTGAAATATCTGGCTTACAAGTTTAAATGCATATTCTCAATATTTGAGCTTGTTAGGAGGGCGGTTTAGCTCAGTCAGTAGAGCGTCCGACTAGGACCACAAGGTTCCAGGTTCAATACCGGCCCTCGCCAACTCAGCATATGAGTAGCACAGGGATCTGTGCAGTAAAGTAAGGAGCTGATGGTAGGTGTAGCACTCCATCTCAGATGTAAAACGATCTCCTTGGTCTAGCGCTAGTGAAAGAGGGATAGACTCCCTTGATTTCTGGCTGATACTGACTTTAGGCTACCCTAACAATTTTACTTTACTTACACCTGTATAATGGTGGTACTTTTCTCCACACTATAGGTAGCACTGGTTTACCAGTTTTGAAATCATGCTCAAATGGCAAAGGGTATATTTAGGCTCAGTAGCCCATTCCAGAAGTAAGATTTTTGGGTTTTTTGGGGGTTTTTTTTGCTTTTTTTAAAAAAATTTTGTTATATTGTAATTTTTTTTTCTCTTTTTCAGATTTTGATTGGGTTTGGGATGAAGATTCCAAATCTTCAGCCTGTCACCTGAAACAAGATCATCGAGAAGTGCTGTTCCACATGGATTATAGTTGTGGCACGGCGGCTGTACGTGGAACAGTCCCTATAAGAGAAAATCAACATTACTGGGAGGTGAAAATGACTTCCACTGTTTATGGCACTGACATGGTAAGAGATGACATTTTAAGGTTTCAAATTTTCTGAGTGTTTTTTTTTCTCTCTTTTAGATTTTTCTTCTTTTTTTTTCTTATGAAGGAGAAATGGGTTTTTTTTTTTTTTTTTTGGGGGGGGGGGTAATAGTTGTGTACTGAAATTTTTTTTTTTTTTTTTTTTTTTTTTTTAAGTTAACTTTCTGCACGTTTGTAGTTTTGCAATAAATATAGACTTAGTTGATAAATGAAATATACTTGGTGATAATAATAAGTGTTACTCATAAAACAAGTTTAATATTTTCACTCTTTGCTTTCAAAAAAAAAAAATGGCTTCTTACTTTCAATGTAATTGAAAACATTTCTTATTTAATTCTTATTTATTTATTGTAATTAATTTGAGTTAAGTAACAATCAAAATTTCAAATCTTAAAATTCTGCCAATATTTTAAGATGTAATTTTACTGTACTTTATAAAAATACATATTTTGATTGCTATATAAAACACAATTAGACTGCATGGATTTTTCAAGAAGGTAAGATTGAAGGAATAGATTTTTTATTTTAAATCTTACTATCTCTATCCCATAATAGTAGTTACATTGAGTGTATAGAATTTATATGCCAATGTATAAAGTATTATGGGACAAATATAATAAACAAAGATTGGATAATGTTCATAGTTAGGTCTGATGAGAAGAAAGCAAATAGTTTTTTTTAGTCAGGACAAATTGTTAATCTTTATTCAGTTCTTATATAATTTAACAAGAACAAAGAAAGAACATTTCTAAAGAAATGTTAACATTTTATTACTTTCTTCAGACTTTTATTTAAAGAATGCCTCCTCGAAGCAAATACTGTGTGTCTGTGTATTAAATAAATGTAGATAATGCCCCAGCCGCAGGGCACTTATGATGGGTTGGAAACCGGAGGGCATTTGCGATGAACCGCCGACCGGTGAGACTTTATGTTTGAGGTGAGTCGAACACCAGATTTTGTGCATTTATAATATCTGCATGTATATTCCATTAAGCAAAGTTTTTTCATTGCATTTTGGACTACTTTTGAAAATCAATAAACTGACATTTCCACTCGTCAACAAACAGAAGACTATATAACTCAATTAATGTAAATACAGGGGAAGTCTCTGTGACATAGTGGCTAACGTGCTGGACTGCAACATTGTAGTATTAAAGTTCAAACTCCAGTCATGCTATTGCATTCACATTTAGATCCTTGGTACAGGTATGAACTTATTCATCCCTTCAAATATGCATTAAATAGTACCACTACTCTTCTACAAAGATGGCTTTGTCATTAAAACCCCACAAAGGTTGATAAACCTTTAAGCAAAGAAACCAAACCTAATGTAGATAAATTAAACAAGAAGCACACAAAAAAAACTTCAATTATTTCACTGTCCTCTGAACCAACTTCTCTTTTGATGTGTCTCCTAATTAATAAACTTTCATTTCTTCGTGTTTTTGCAACAAAGGCATTTTTCTGCCAAACAGATAAGCTTTAATGAAATGAAGTTTTGTTATTTTTAACTTCTCTTTTCATATTACTAAACACTAAAAGTGCACAATGAGGAATTGTAAATTGTCTTACAAATGTAACATATTGTAATGTTATGATTTGACACTTGATGGTGAGACTAATATTCCATACAATTATAAGACAATTCTTATAAATATTGTATGCACTCCAACTGTTGATGTTAGGAGTCAGATTTTTATCAACAAATTTCTCAGCATGTGTGTTCTTCAGGTATTTTTGTTTTCTCAATTCTTATTGAATTAACCATTGATATCTTGAAATAAAATCTCCCTATCATAAGATTATTATACCCTTGATAATTGTAACCTGAGATTACAATTTATCTCCTATCTTCCATTAGAGCTGATAAAAACCTTTTAAATAAAATACATGACACTACTTGTAATTGGAGGAGGAGAAGGAGGAGGGGGGAATTAATGTTCAAAATTGTTTTCATAAACAAATTGGTTGGTTGGTTAATGGATTTTAACAGAATATCAACCTGTTTGGGGTTATTTTATGCCTAGAGGTTAGGGAATAATATACGTTGTACATCTATATTTACACTTTTGTATTTACCAGTTTTAACAATATGTTAGCATCTTGGGGATTTTGTTGAATTACTTTTATATGGTATTGATCAGATTTATGTTTATATTTTTTTGGTATAATTTTGTTTCTTTCAAAAAGAAAATCATCTATGTTGATTTTTTTTTTTTTTCAAATAGATCTTTCATATCATTTTTTTTTTTTTTTTAAATTTTTAAACATTTTCTGATGAGAGCAAAAGAACCACATTTTATGAGGAGCATTTTTTGTCTTAACGTGTGTTTGTGTGAGCAATGCATAGTCGGGATATAATGAATTATTCGTTTCTGGACTTTCTAAAGGTTTGTCTCCAGTCTCCTAAAGTGATTTTGATTAAGAAAGTTTAATGTGGATGTTGTTATTCCAGTATCATTGTCATTTTGTATGAAGGAATCGATAGAAATTATCTTCCCTTGTTTGGATGGGGTAGAGATTGACAAAGGGTTATCTTCTCTTGCCGCTAGGGTTTGCCATTAGGGGCTGTTGCAACCTGACTATTTAAACACAGCCCCAGGAAAACTAACCCTCTCTTTTATCTGGGATCTCCAGATATGCACTAGACAAGTTGTGTCTCCATCCTTTTAGACTTGGGTGGAGAGGACTTGTCCCCAACTACAGGCTTATGTGTCTCTTTACAGGGTCCCTTTTGTATACTCTATCTTCATAGAGGTTTTTGGCTCACCAACCTTGAATAGCCATGTAACACGTGCCTTTTTTGCACTCCCATGTCTTCAGGGAGATGGCCATCATGTTTGTCCGTATTTCATAGCTGGGGCTATCTCATTTAGGACTTTCGTCCATTCGTTTAACTCTTTACTCTTCAAGAAATCTTTTTCACTTAGGACTTTCGTCCTGGCTTGTTTTGTATTGTAAATATTGCTCAGATAATAAAGTCTATATTTTGTTGGAATATGTTGTATATGAATATGTAAATTCACCTGCGTTCAGTGGCCTTTCTGAAACCTAATGCATTATAAGAAGTTGGTATTAGCTACTCAACTTAAAACCAACTTTAATTCTTATTAATTTTAAGATTATAAAATAAACAAAGCATCAATATAGGATCCCCTCATTAAAAGAGGCTCATAATGAATAATGAGGGATTTATTATAATAAAATGATTAAAAAATACTTTGGATTATTGAATGTTTATTTTATTTTTTATTAATAATGAATTTATTTAATTTATTTTCAGATGGTTGGTGCTAGCACAATGAACATTGATCTTAATAAATACAGACATGCATTTTGCAGCCTGCTTGGCCGAGATGAAGACAGTTGGGGTTTATCTTATACTGGATTTACTCACCACAAAGCACAAAAGGAAATGTACACATCCAAATTTGGCCAAGGAGATATTATAGGTGTCCATCTTGATATGTGGTTGGGAACTATGTCTTATTACAAAAATAGGAGACCTTTAGGTTAGTAGATAATTGCATTTTTATTGGTTATTAACTTTGAAAGTTCTTAGAACATGTGTTAAAAAAGAATTCCACAAAAAAGTGAATATCACTATTTTTTTGTTATTTCTCTGAATATGAGACTTGATAATTAGTTTAATTGTATTATTTGCACTATTGCTCTCATCTTTGTTATCTATACAATGTTTCAGTCGATGTGCCCTCTGGCCTTGTTCAGGTATTTCTTGTCAGACTCGGGAACCTTCTCGAACCTTAGTGGAATTAGAACAGGATACTGCCATGGATTGAATAAAGGGTTAGGTTCAAAGTTCCGTGATGGCTCCTGATTACGACTAGAAGGTTCCCAATTACAACAAGAAATACATGAAGAAGGCCAGAGGGCACATCATCCGAAGCGTCGTACAGATATCAATAAAAATGAGGACAATAGTCTGAATAATCCAAATAATACTAATTTTTGCATAAGAAATGTAGCCAATTCATTGTGAAATTTTTTTTTTTAATTTTGAGTAATAAACACTAAAAAAATTGACTTATTCTATGTTTGATAAGTTAATGATTGAATTCTTATTGATGTTAGAATAATTAAGAGAATAAAAAAAAAACTTTATACAAGTAATAAAGTACACTTTATTATTTGTGATAGAGTACTGGAGAGAAGAAAAACAAATTTACCCCTTTACTCCATCAAACTTTCTCAATTCTAAAGATTTTGAATGCTGTTTGTTATATTAATTCAAGAGTATTTGAATCACTGAATGTTGTAAATTGTAGATAATGTGATATAATTGTTTTTTTTGTTTTTTTTTCCAAAAATGTTTATATTTTCTAATGCAGCACCCTCACTGGTGGTTACTAAACTAGATTTACAAACCAATTACTATTGTGAAGTGAGTTTGATTCTCACAAGGTGCTCTATATTTTTGGAGTTGTGCCAAATCAAGCTGTACTTAGTTTTAAAAGGTCTCCTTTTGTGGTTTAGCAAGCAAGGTTAATAACTCATTACTTGTAGCCTCGTGCCAAACTTACAAAACTATCTCATTATGTGTTGAGGCTTACCATGTTAGTAGAAATGATTGACAATTTTTTTTTTTTAAAGACAGGGCGCACCAATCATGGTGCCCCTGTCTTTTAATAATGACTCCATTGTAGACATATTGGGGGGGGGGCTATTAATTGCAGACACTTTATGGTGAGACAATCCAAACAAATGTTTACTTGGCCTCTTTAGGTACGACGTCCCATTGTGGTGTAATGGTTTGCAAGCTAGTCTAGCTGATCCATTGCTACTGAATAGCGAGTTCAATCCTTGCTGGATGCCTCATACAAACATGTTACATCCTACCTGTGGTAAAGATTTTGGGTAAATACCTAAATGGCCTCTTTAGGTATAAGTGACTGAACAGTCATTTTAAGGAAAACACTTGTATCAGTCATGAACTTGCCTGTCTCTGCTTGAAACAAGGGGTGACTCTTTCTCTTTGAATTTATTTGTCTATATACACTATTTGGGAAAAGGTATAAATCCAACTATTCTCCCACCATCTATGTGTAAATAGTAAGGCAGACTGGGCTCTTTAACCGTAGTTAGGCAAACAGTCTAGTAGAAGGAAAACTCTGAATTCAAACCTGTTAAATTTCGGTTAAGAAATTGACCTTGTGTCACATCCTACTCATGTGGAAGAATTAGTAAATATGTATATAGACAATTTGTGTGTTTTTCCTTTATATGACTTGTCATTTTGTTGCACCTATTTTGACTGATTACTTTTATCTGATTGACCTTTGACCCACTATTACTTTTATCTAATTATCATTTTGGATTGACCTTTGACCTGACCCATGTGATTGGTGTCATGAATGGTTGTGTTTTTGTCTCCTTTCACAAAATTTACTAAAGTTTTCATAACCTGACAGAGATTCACATTGCTTATGGAACCTGCTTAAGTGGTCACCCATCTAAGTACTGGGCAAAATCATTGCTACTTAACTTAGGTGATCTAGTAGGAACCAGTATTTTAAAGAGGCATGTGGTATACCTAGATGAGGCTATTTCTTTGAATTTTTGAGATGAGGCTTGATAATTAGTATTATTTGGATTATTCGGACTATTGTCCGCATCTTTATTGTTATCTGTACAATGTTTCGGCCAGTGTACCCACTGGCCTTCTTCAGGTATTTTGTCGTACTCCAAGTCTGAAAAGAAGGTTCCCAAGTTTGAGAAGGCTCCCAAGTCCAACAAGAAATACCTGAAGAAGGCTGGAGGGCACATCAGCCGAAACATTGTACAGATAACAATAAAGATGAGGACAATAGTCCAAATATTACTAGATGAGGCTGTTTGTACTTCACTAATTGTTTTACCTCCCCTTTTGATTCTAATACCTATATATGGGTGTAAAGCGGGGACTAGCTTTACTTGCTTATGTTCTGAAAAATCCTGGAGGACAAAAAGAGGCTATAGGAGGAACTCTGAAAGGATTATTACTAGACTACCTCAAGTGAGGAGTAACACTAATACCTTCACTCTTCACAGAGCTTGAAACCAAACCCTTTATTTAATCCATTTGGGTAGATTGTTCTTATTCCGTTAACCATGACCGGGTACAAGTGTTAAATATTCTATGTTATGACATGAAGGCTTACAAGTTCAACAAGAAGTGCACATAGTCAGAAATGTTGTGTATATAAAAATAAAGATGAGGACAATAGCCCGAAAAATCTAGTAATATATATTTTACCAACCCCTCAGCACAAGCAGGATGTGAAACAAGGTCAATTTCTTATGCAGAGTTTAACAGGTTTGAATTCAGAGTTTTCCTTCTCCGAGACTTGTTACCTAGCCATGGTTAAAGAGACCAGACTGCCCTACTATTTATCCATAGCTGGAGGGAGAGTAGTTGGGTTCATACCTTTCCCAAGGGTATTAACACTGAAATGCAAACAGAGTTGACAAGTCCATTTCCTATGATTCTTAGCCATTACTACACGCCCCCCCCCCCATCTAAATAATATAGATCATCAAGCCTCATCTAAAAAATCCCATTTTCTAATGTTTAAACATCTTTTATTATTCCAAAGGATTTCTTGTTGTAAAACTTTTATACATCGTTGGTGCTTATCTTCATTTCATGTTTCTTTTCTTTGAAGAAAATACTGAAAGCTCCATGACACCAAACTGTCTATATCTATTTCAGGTATTGCTTATCGAGGTCTACAGGGGAAAAGTCTGTATCCAGTGGTGTCCTCAACAGCTGCTCGCAGTGGCATGAAAGTGGTCAAATGCCGTTCATTCCCAACATCTTTACAATTTGCGTGCTGTCAGGCTCTTCGCCGGTATATCCCTCCACATCTAGATGTGCTCGAAGTGGTCTATCTGCCCCCAGGTCTGCGTTCGTTCTTGCAGAATAAAGTGAGCTGGCTGCTGCAGTCCTGCGCATCCCCTACACAAAAGAATCTCATCAATGCAGGTAAAAAACGTCCTTGCTCAGAGCCGTCAGGATGCTACGACGATGATGACCGATGCAAACGTCGCTGCCTGTGGGAAGTTTGCCCATTGCAGGGAATGTCCTGAATGAATATATTATATTGGAATTTGGATCATTGGAGCAGCTGCCTGGAAACTGTGATAAAAAGTTTAGACATTTGCTTTGTTTTAGAATAAGGAGAGGAAAAAAAATAATAAACCAAAGAATACAATATTGTAGAAGTTCATATTTAAATGTATGTTGTGTGTGTAAATAATATAAATATACGCACACATACTTGCATGCACAGCTTACACACACACACACACACACACACAATCATTATTCATTGTTCTTGGCACATCAGCTGTTTTTAATCATTTCATGAACTCTTTAAATCTGAATTATTTTTACTCTATGAAAAAAAGAAAAAGAATATATATATATATATATATATATATATATATATATATATATATATATAAATAAAATTCCACGTAATGAAATCTAAGCGAAAATAACTGCACATACTGTTGTTTCTGTGATACCTTATACTTTTCAAAGAGTAAGAAATGTGTGTATGCAGTTGACCTTTAAAAAAAAAAAAAAAAAAAAAAGAACTGCAATTACAGCAGTTCTTTAATTTCCTTTAAGCTATATGATAATAATTATGATCTTCATGATCCTGTTGGTTAAAACCAATTTATTTTCAACTAAGTTGAAAAGTTTAAAAAAAAAAAAAAACCAAAACAAAAGACAATTTACAGCAGAAATTGTATATAAATAAATCTTTTTTTTTTTCCAGAATTGTGTGTGTGTATATATGTGTGCGCACACGTATTGGTATAAGTAAAAGGACATTCCAACAATTATATATATAAAGAATCTATTGATTTGACTTCCATGGGGGGGAAATCAGCAAATGTTTAGTTTTATTTTAAAATTTTATCATTTTTTTCTTTTCTTTGAAATTGAATGAAAAGTTGTATCATGAACCTCCAAAACAGAAAGAAAAATAGAAATTGATTATCACATGTTTATTGTTTTGCTTTTTATTCAATGTTTTTTTGTTTTTTTCTCTCTCTGCATTTTGATTAACAATCAACACACAAATTCATTTCATATAATTCTCTTTATCGTAATGTAAAATGCTAACAAATCTTTGTAAGCATTTGATCATTTCTTTTTATGCCTATTTGTATTTTCTGGTGAGTGAATATCAGTTGCATATTTCGATTGGAGTACAAAAAGACTACATTTAAATTCATATTTTTAAATCTCAAAGTACCCAATAATAAACTTAATAAAAATAAATCTACATAAAAGATATTTTCATTAAGTTGTAAAGGGGATAATGTTAAATTTAAAAAATTGTTAAAATAAATTCTATTTGTATAAGATTTACAAGAGATCAAATTAGATATATTTTTTAAACTTTTGTCTTCTGCAACTAATGGAAAAGAAAATTATTTTGATATAAAGTGTTTTTAAAAAAAAAAAAAAAAAAAAATGTTAACAAAATTGATGATTATCTAATTTTATGATTAATTCTTATTTATCTTTTGAAACATCTGAAAAATGTTAGCCTCTTTATCATTTATGAATAAAGTCATTTTATCAGATTTTTTTTTTCTTCCTCCATAAAATTTCCAAAGCCTTTTAAAGTGTGAAAGTTAGACTTTTCATTTTAAACAAAAAAAGCTCATATTTTGTCTAAAACTAAATGCATAATATTTTTTTTTAAGTTAGGTTAACAAGAAGAGATGTTTCATTTCTTATTTCTCTAAAATTTATTTTTAAGTAGACCTTGAAGATAAGAACATTTTATCTTTAGAAAAATAAAATCTATATAATTCTTTTAAGAACTTGTAATAATTTATTATGAAAACTTAAGTTATTTTACAACAAACAAAAAAATTGATAAATTCAAATCTAATTACGTAAAGAATCTTTTGAAAAAGTAAAAATCGAAAATACATTTGAAATTAAAAAGGAAATCAAGGGAAATAACAAGTATTAATTTTACTTGAGTTACTTCCCCTGACTCAATTTTAAAGCCTTCCATTCATTCTTTTAATATAAAAGCATGTACACAATGGGAAAAATGTTTTTTTATTTATCTATTTCTTACATAACTTTATTCTATTACCTATTATTCTTAACTATTATTCAGTAATTTTTTTTTAATCATAAATATATGTATTATTGTTTCGTATTCTACCATATATATGGGTCAATGGTGATAAATTATACCATTCATATTTAAACTAAAATGTTTTTAATGATATTTCACGGCAATTACTTGAATATAGTTAGGTTTACTGAAAAATAATTTATTTTGAAATTACAAAAATTAATGAAGACTTTTATTGATATTGTTCAAAAGCAACGGCTTGAAGAGGAGGAGATAAGCTGGAAAAAAAACCCCAAAAGAACATCAATATTCTATGATATAAACTAGAAATCTTGAAAGAGGGGAGGGTAGACCAATGCTAGTCAGTCCATATAGTGCTTAATATACACCTCTGCCCTTCCCAATACAGATGATAGTCTTGGAGATATGTTGGTGGTCACCATGGTCTACTCCCATGGCACACCACAGCCATGTACCTGGTTGATTTGAGGCAGCTGAATCCAGTTCGGGCATTTTCTCTTTGCCATTCTCCATCTGCATGTCTAGGTTGTCTTCTGTAATATTTTTGGCTTTAAGTCCACTCTATGGGATCTTATGAAGAAGAAGATGTCCCTTTTCACCATGCTGATATTTGGATTGAATGGTTTAGTATTTGACTTGTTCTGCCCAAGTAAAACTTTATTGCCACTGACAATCAAATGTTTGTTTGTTTTTGTATTGTGTTGTTGGTAACACAATCATGCTTAGAGATCTATTAGTGAATATTTCTGCCTGGTATTGTCAATGGCTTGCCAGTTAGTAGAAAGAAATAGAACTTTTTGCTAACTAGACCCTTAAAATCCATTACCAAATTCTGCCATTGTTGCTCTGGGAGTTGGCTAAGTTTTAATGGTTCAGTGTGATGTGAATGGGTAGATGCTATGCAAGCTTGAAAAATGATGATAAATTCTTTGGTCATTCTGTCCATTTTGGGAAACCATAGTCTTCTTCTCAGTTATCATTAAGTTTTAATCATAATATTTCTTTGAATGTTTTTAAATGAGGCTTGATAATTAGTATTGTTTGAATTATTCAGACTATTGTCATCATCTTTATTGTTATCTGTACAAAAAGAAGGCTGGAGGGCACATCGGCCGAAACATTGTACTTATAACAATAAAGATGAGGACAATAATCCAAACAATACTAGTTTTAGTCAGTGTATGTGTTTTTGTGATATAAGGCATGTGTCAAATGCCCACTTCTACTTATAGACTCGCCGACAACCATATGACCAACTTCTTGGCCAATCACTGGCAGTACTCTGCTGCTGTTATAATATTTATACAGGCTGTTCGGATCTTAACTACACTCAATTGCCTTCAACCTTCGTGGACGACGGATCATAGGATTATATCACTGGACCTTTGACACTATGTAGGATTCCATAACTCAGGACTTATTCACTTACCAAAGGCTTCCATAGTTCAGGACTTACTTACTTTAAGTCCTTTTTAACTGGCCAAGGATGGCGTCAGAAACTTAACAGTCAGTCCCTGCTGACTTTCATTATATAAAACTATAAAATCTGCTTGCATTGGCAAGGCCTGTAAGACTAAAGACCTTGCCAATTGCTAGTTCATTGAAAATGTGCTTGAACAGTTAAATAGCAGTTCACTCAAGGAGCTTACTGTTGTGTCAGCTTTTTAACATGGATAGTTGGTCATCTTTTGTTGGTTTCACATTGTAACATCTCAAATGTCATATTGTTAGGCAAATCAGTGGAGAATGATAGCATTTTGTTATTGTCTCCTATCCTACAACTTTCTAAGAGGGATTACCAGTCAGAAGATCTTTTATCCAATGCACTGATTCAATTTGGAACATATCTGCTGCATGTTTGTCTGTCATTTCAACACTACAATCTACTTTAAGGAGTGTTGAATAGTCTAGACTTTCAGCCAGTGTTTTTTTTTCCTTAAACAGTGGCTAGAAGTTTCCATTGTCATCTAACACATCACTCAATAAGTCCTTGGCCTAACTAATAAAATAACAACTTTTAAGCAAAATTTGACTTTATTCATCAACATAGTCTCCTTCTAGGATGATACACTGATTCCAATGCTTCTCTAACAATTCAATGCCTTTTTTTTTTTGTAGAATGATTTATCTTTGGTCTCAAAATCCGTCTCAGTTTCCAATCACACTTCTTTGTTGCAGCATTCTTTTGAGGTCTGCAAACAGTCAGTAGTCACTTGGGGCCATATCTGGAGAATAGAGTGGGTGCAGAAGCAATTTGAAGTGCAATTCCTGTAGTTTTGCCATCGTTCCGATAGACTTGTGACACGGTGCATTGTCTTGGTGAAAGAGCACTTTTTTTCTTCTTCATTTGTGGCCGTTTTTTGGCGATTTCTTCCTTCAAACGCACCAATAATGCTATATATAGTATTCACTATTGATGGTTCTTCCTTTCTCAAGGCAATCGGCGAACAAAATACCTTGTGCATACCAAAATACGGAGGCCAAAAGCTTGCCTGCTGATGTTTGCGTCTTTGGTCGCTTTGGACGGCTTTCACCTGCTGCTGTCCACTCCGTTGACTGCAGAGTGAAGTGGTGGATCCATGTTTCATCCTTTGTTACATATTTATGCAAATACTCCTTTTTGTTGCGTTGAAACAGTTGCAAACAATGCTCTGAATCATCGACGTGTTGTTGTTTTTGATTGACTTTGAACACAGCTTTCTCATTGACAAATATTCATGCAAAATGGTGAATACACTGCCTTCTGATATCTTCAACTCCTCTGCTATCTCAAGCAACTTTAATTTACAATTGGCCAAAACGAGTTTGTGGAGTTTTTTGGTGTTTTCCGGGACAACTGCAGAATTTGGGCGAACTGAGCATTCAACATCATTTGTGTCTGTACGACCGCGTTTAAAGTCAGCATACCACCTCTTAACCGTTGTTTCTGATGGAGCAGAGTTTGAATAACACTTATTAAGCCATTGCTTTGCTTGAACAGTATTTTTCCCATCAGAAAGCAATGCTTTATCAACACACAAAATTCAGATTTTTCCATTGTTTTGAAAATTTGCAGCAGTAGCTTCACTTAAATAACTGTAATTTGTAAACTAATAATCCGATTGGGCTCAAATTTTGACAAGTACCATTTGAAGGTTAGTACTTTATGAAAATCATGGATTATTTATTAGTGGCGCCATCTATATGTCAGGTCCGGGATTTATTGAGTGATGTGTTCAAGTATCATGTATGGCACTACCCACAGGGTCAATAGTGATCTTGGTGAAGCCCTTTAGAGGAAGAAGTTCCTTGGTACCATAAAGGTAAATTTAACACTGGTACAATCGAAGGGGCTACCATATCACAATTCTTGAAATTCACTTAATCCAATTAATGCCTTTTGGCAACCAGAATTGAACCACTTCAGAGTTTCTTTCTCTTATAATTTCCTCGTCCTTTATTTTACCTTCACAATTTATTTTATCTGAGGATACCAAGCTTATGATTAGTCGCCCAATGGCAGTGACCAACATACTATTGTCATCACCATCACAATTGTCAGAGTTTTTACTTTCATTGTACCTACCTACAAATGTCCATCTGTGAGAGACTTGTACCTTGCCACCACCCCCCCCCCCCACCAAAAGATTTTAACTTTTGTGAAATGTCCAATACCATTTCAAACTGCACTTTCCTTACTCTTAGCTAGATACGACCCTTTACGGTGTGCACAATTTTTTTTTTTTTTTTTTTTTTTTTTTGTAGCCACATTCATTGCAGTTGGACAACATCTGTGGAATTTTACAGGGATTGTTGATTGGTTTTACAGCATATCAACCCTTTTTGGGTCATTTAATGCTGAATCAAATCATTTTGGTATTCAGTTTACTTACAGTACCTGCTCTTGCTTAAATGGTCACTCATTTAAGTATTGAACAGGCTCATCGCTGCTTAACTTCAGTGATCCAGCAGGAACCGGAGCCTTCAACAGGATTAGACCAGAAGCAATTTTACATGGATCCTTTATCCAATGCACAGATTCACTTTGGGAATTATTCTGCTGCTTGTTTGTCTGTCATTTCAAGAATACAATCTACTTTAATGAATGTTAAATAGTCTGGACTTTCAGCCAATGTCTTCTTTTCCTTAACATCCCATACCACCTCATTCCGCCCGGCCGGAAGTCACATTCTTTTTCATAATCCACCCCAAACGATAGCCTTTGTTTAAATGTAATATTAAACATATTTAGAAGTCTTTGATTTAAGGAAAATAACAGGTAACTTTAAATGAAAAGACCATTTTTTGATGAATCCTTATAGGAATGGGGCTCTGGTCTTTGAAAATTCTCAATAGGATGTTAAGAGTTAAACAGTGACTAGGGGGTTAGTATAGGGATTACACACCTGAATGCGCAGCAAGGGATGTTATGTATTATTTGGATTATTCAAATTATTGGCCTCATCTTTATTGTTATCTACATAACGTTTCGGACGATGTACCCTTAGGCCTTCTTCAGGTGTTTTTTGTCAGACTCAGGGACCTTCTTGAACTTGGGAACCTCTTTGAACTCAAGAGCCTTCAAGTCATAATCGGGAGCCTTCACGGAACTTCGAACCTAATTCAATCCATGGAGGTAGACTATTCTCATTCCGTTAACCATAACTGGATACAAGTGTTAAGCTGT
Organism: Doryteuthis pealeii; assembly: GCA_023376005.1. Classification (NCBI taxonomy): domain Eukaryota; kingdom Metazoa; phylum Mollusca; class Cephalopoda; order Myopsida; family Loliginidae; genus Doryteuthis; species Doryteuthis pealeii. The sequence goes on along the minus strand of CM042141.1, from coordinate 118,139,155 downwards.
GTTTAATTATTCTATGTTACTATTGCCATTGATGTGGATTGAACCTGCAGTCTAGAGATAACTGTATTAATTCAATGTCTATATCCACTACGCAATGTGAGAAAGGAATGTTATCATCTAGTGGACATTTACTTCTTCTACAACCATACAGTAACAGTTTGAAAACTTCATATTTGCCTTATAGCATGTCATGGAACAGTTTGTTGATGGGGAAATACTTGGTTCATTGTCAAAGTTAAACCAGCTGAGATATTTTCTGATGCAGTAAAAACATGAAAGACAGACTGAACAGAACAATGAACCAAGTCATTAAATAGTCTCCTCCCCATATCTATATTAGACTTCTTTTTTTTTTTTTTTTCCTCACTAGCTCTGCTCTTGTCACATATTTCTCAAAGCATTCCAAGATCTGGGTTGTATGATTTCCACATCTGAATGCCTCTAAATCCCTGTACAAATTGTAGGTTGCTGTTGTGTCCTTAAAAGGGATACAATCAGATGTTCTCACCACCTTCCCTATCAGACATTGCTCCTGGAAAGTCCTCTTCACAACATCCAGTATCCGCTCATAGCTGATCAATATGTCTTTGCCGGTTTGCCCACTCTGGTGTGTCTACAGGAGAACGTCACTTATGAGTTGTCCTTACTTCTCCAGCAGTATCTTGTTTGTCTAACTTGGATGGTTTGTGTGATAGAAGGTAAGTGGCCGTAAGGCTAATATGTTAACAAACTCAAAACTTTTTGTTAGGATCAGTCCTAATGAAAAATATATAGAGTTGCTCCCCTTTATGAGTAAGGGTCAGTTGCTTCCCATGACAGGTGCATTGTGGGGCTAAAACAGAAAATGGGACTTCAATCATGAGACACACAGATTGGTACACACAAGTTGAGCTTGAAGTAACTGTTTTAAGGTAGAAGCATTTCTCTACCCTACATTAAATAAAACCTTGTTAATTTCTGTTAGGTCCAGACCTAACAAAATCTAGAGTTACTCCCCTTGATCAGTAGAGGACTGATGGGAACCCGGAAGTAGGGTTTCTGCCATGACACTTTTGGATTGGGATTCGTGTTGGATGAATGTGTGCACAACACGTGTGAGCTAATTAAGTCACTTTTAGGGTAGAGGCATTCTTTACCCTGTGTTAAATAAAACCTTGTTAATTTTCCAACAACCTGGTCTTTCATTTTTATTCAGTGCTCCGTATTTTATTTGTATGTAAAAACATATTTCCAACACTCGGGTCTTGCATTTTCATTCAGTGTTCCGTGTTTATTTGTATGTATGTAACACTTTCTTGTTTGTTGATAAGTTTATTTTTCAGGATTAGTGTTACATTTCAGCCAATAGACTCTTCATTAATGTTTTCATATGCATGTTGTTTCAAGTAAACCTTTATTTCAGCCAATGGAAAGCATTTTGTTAGCATTTCTTGTATTTTCATCTTGGTCCAATGTCCATCTTGCAAGTTCCTTTTTTGCAATTATCTTTCTGGAACCAGATTGTGTCTCATTGAACCCACTACTTCAGTGAACAACATACTTGTAGAAAATGAAGAAACTGGAATTGTTATCTATTTTATTTAGAAATGAAATTTAAAAGCCTCATCTATTTAATAATGGAGATTCAGTATCTATTTGTCTGTAACCAAAACTACATCAATGCTTACGTCGCAATACCGAAAATTATCAATACATAAAATAAAGAATAACCCAATTTTTAAAATTATTTTTTTTTTTACCCTCACCCTTTTTTCAGTAACTAAAAAGTTTACAAACAAATAAATACCTATGGTTTTGAGTAAAATTTGTGAAAAATATTCAAAATAATTATTTGATTAATAATTAATAGATGCATGCAACATTTTATTTGAGGAGAACAGAAATAAGTTTCCATTTCTAATTGGTTTTTTTTTAAATTTTTTTTTTTACTCCTTTAATAAATTTTATGGATACAAACCCTCTAAAATTGAATTTTTAACTCCCACCCCCTCAGGCAATATCTTTCAAAAATTGATTTTTACACTGCCTGGAGGGTGTTTTTTTGCTAGTATGTTTAATGTTCCTAATTATTTATATACTAGACTTACTGACCAACCCATGTTGTATATGATGGGGTGACTCCTCCTCCTCCTCCTCCTACATCTACAATACTTCTCTATTAAATATTTTGTTTGTCTGTTCTCAAAAGATGGCTAAATAGTTTGATGTAAAGTTACCAAATATTTATTGAACCAAGGGAAATGGTTTTAATGGAGAGGGAATCTGTAAGAAGAAACAATAATTAGTAGAAAGCCATGTTGCTGCAAGATGTTACTCATACAAACTTTAAAATGAAAAGATAAAAAAGAAAAAAAGACTAAAATAATTCATACTAGCAGATCCTGTGAATTTACCACAGCATGATGATTTAATTATTACGTTTGATATATTTACTTAAGAGCTATTGCTAAATAATTCAATATGTAAAAAGTATAATATTCTTCATTTAACTCTCACTCATTTTTTTTTTTTCTTTTCATCTTTTCATTATGTTCAATTGAAACATTAGCGTTATCGCTTCTTTGCACTCACCTCCTCTCTCTCTACTTTCCCCGTTTCTTTCTTTCCTTCTTATATTTTTTCTGTGTAGCATGTCCTTTTTTTCTCCCCTTTCTTTCTTTATAATAAAAAAGGAATGGTCCATTATTTAGCTGAGGTGATTACACTCATAAGAAATAAGAATTTGGTGGATAAGCAACACTAGATAATCATGATTTACATTTTTGCATTTCATCTTGGATAATTTGGACAGTCTCATTTTTAACCAGAGGGTGTTGCAAGATGATAACGGTTGTACAATTAAAGAACACGAGTATCAATATATAGATTTACATATTTACCAACCCCTCCGCATGAGTAGGATGTGACACAAGGTCAATTTCTTAAGCAAAGTTTAACAGGTTTGAATTCAGAGTTTTCCTTCTCCTGGACTGGTTGCCTAATCAATGTTAAAAATCCTAGTCTTCCCTACTATTTACCCATAGCTGGACGGATGCATACCTTTCCCAAGGGTATTAGTTCTATATGAAATGCAAACAGTCTCATCTAAGGTTTGAATTCATCTCATTGTATCAATTTCCTATAACAATGAATATTACTCCACGCATCTCCATAATTCATATTTAGTTCAACATTTCTAGTTAAATCCATTGGTAATTCTTCAAACCAGAGATGTAAATAGCATCAACCTAGGAATCACAAGGTTCTGGGTTCAATACTGGCCCTCCCTAACTCAGCGCATGAGTACCACAGTTTGGATCTGTGCAGTAAAGTGGGGAGCTGATGATAGGTGTGGTGCTCCACCTCAGACACAAAAACAATCCCACTGGTCTAGTAATACTGGAAAGGGGATAGGAGAATAGGCCACTCTGCCAACTTTATTTAGTCAGAACTAATGATCTGGACAAAATACAAAGATGTCTAAATCAATATTAATTGAATTCAAATATATTTCTCTATGAAATTCTCTGAAAAAACAATTTCAACTTTGTAAGAAAATTGGTAAATCTACTTTTCAGTTTATATGGATTTATCTTTTATAATAACAATTACATTTTGTAACAGTTTGTATATTTTTTAATGGATAAAGATTTTAAAATAGGAATTGTTTAGAAAAAAGGAAATTAATAAATATTTTTAAATAGTCATTGTTTAGAAACAGGAAATTAATTAATAAATATTTTAAAATAGTCATTGTTTGAAAAAAGGAAATTAATTAATAAAATTTTTTAAATAGTCATTGTTTAGAAACAGGAAATTAATTAATAAAGATGTTAAAATAGTCACTGTTTAGAAACAGGAAATTAATTTATAAATATTTTAAATAGTCATTGTTTAAAAAAGGGAAATTAATTAATAAAATTTTTTAAATAGTCATTGTTTAGAAACAGGAAATTAATTAATAAAGATGTTAAAATAGTCACTGTTTAGAAACAGGAAATTAATTAATAAATATTTTAAAAATAGTCATTGTTTAGAAACAGGAAATTAATTATAAATATTTTAAAATAGTCATTGTTCAGAAAAGAAATATGTAAAAAGGATTTTTTTAAATATTTATCTTGACCTCTTCTTACCTTGTGTGGTGGGTACTTCAGCTAGTAAAAGAAACAAATCAGAAATAAAAAGAAGAAATCAGTTGATAAATGTAAATCTTTTTTTATTGACCTTTTCTTGTTGATGTGGATGTCTAGACTGTGAGTGCTGTCATCACACTGAAATTGGATATGGCAGATCGTTACACTCCAGAAACACAAAATTCTTTTTTCTTTTAATAACAATTTTTGGTTTTCTTTTATTTGTGCTTTGTTTTTTGTTTGTTTTTTGTGGTTTTTTTTCTGATAAATATCTCTTTACAAAATTAAAGTTTCCAATACAAAATCAATCTAAATAAAATTTTAAGATATATGCAATGCTATAAGCATGTTCCTTGGAGAGTAGATGGGCACCACCTAGTAATCACCATTACCTGGAGAGATACCACGAATGGAAAATACATGGTATGGTGCCCCCAACAACCTAACAGGTTATGAGAAACATCCGACCATCCAAATCCTATAAGATGAAATTATCTTAACTCTTTAAACATTTGACTCCTTGGCCTTCAGATATCCTGTACCAGAGCTCACAATATATATGTATATATATATAATTTTTAAAAAAAGCACAAAACTTTCAAAACTTCACTCAGGGGCACAGACATCTTTGTTTCAACTATCCATCATTCCATTAAAAGAAATGCTGTGAATGATCGCTATATAAAGCCTTTTATTATCAGTATCCGATGTGATCTTATTGAGCCCAAAATATCAGGCTTACAGTGTATAGTAAAATAGCGCTTACCCTAAATTCAGGGCTTATGGTGCATAGTAAAATAGAGCTCGGTCAGAAATATCAGGCTTAGGAACTAAAAGGTTAACGATAATCCAACAGTAATTTTATATCGATAAGATGTTCCTGAATTCTCAATCAAGTGATTGTTTTTTTTTCCAGAATTACTTGTTAATTTTTTTTTTTTTTTTTTTTTTTTTTTTAGATATCTCAAAATATACATTTAGTGACTTAAGTTTTTGTGCTTGGCTCTCAAAAAATAAGAATCAAAACAACATCCTTCAGCTTTCTTTTGTAACTCACAGTGAGCTACAAAAGAAAAGGTGTGAAGGTTAACTATTGAAAAGGTATAGTAGATAAGTGGATGGTTTAGAGTACCACTAGAGTCCACACACTGCCATCCTATAGTGGATGATAGATCACTTTGTCAGCATCCATAGAATGATAGCCATACACACACACACATACACACAAAGAAATGAAGAAGCCAACATACACTGTGGCATACTAGAATACAGGATGCAAAATAACAGTCTTTTAATAACTGTCTTTTAATGACAAAAATAAATTTCTGTTTGAAATGGTACATTTTTTTTTACCAAGATATTTTTTTTTTTACATTAGCAACATTAATAGAATTTTAAACAATTCATAATCGAATATTTTCTAAAATTAAGTTATAAAATTCAAATTAATTTCAATCCATGTATAGTATTTTAAATTAGGTTTGGTTTCTTTGTTTAATGGCTTTTCAACCTTTCGTGGGTTATTTAATGCCAAAGCCTTCCATGTATTAAAAAAAAAAAAAAAAAAAAAAAAAAAAAGGTAGTGGTGCTATTTAACCCATAGCTAGGGGGGGATAAGGGTGTTCATACCTTTCCCAAGGGTATTAGTTCAAAAGTGAATGTAATAGCTTGACTGGAGTTTGAACTCACTTACTACAATTTTGCAGTCCAGCACGTTAGCCACTATGCCACAGGGACTCCCCATGTTTGAGATTTTTCCATTGTTTGAAAATTTGCAGACAGTAGCTTCACTTAAATAACTGTAATTTGTAAACTAATAATCCGATTGGGCTCAAATTTTGACAAGTACCATTTGAAGGTTAGTACTTTATAAAAATCATGGATTATTTATTAGTGGCGCCATCTATATGTCAGGCCGGGATTATTGAGTGATGTGTTCAAGTATCATGTATGCACTACCCACAGGGTAATAGTGATCTTGGTGAAGCCCTTTAGAGGAAGAAGTTCCTTTGGTACCATAAAGGTAAATTTAACACTGGTACAATCGAAGGGGCTACCATATCACAATTCTTGAAATTCACTTTGTTGCAACCGAATTGAACCACTTCGAGTTTCTTTCTTCACAATTTCCTCGTCCTTTACAATTTATTTTATCTGAGGATATCAAGCTTATGATTAGTCCCCAATGGCAGTGACCAACACACTATTGTCATCACCATCACAATTGTCAGAGTTTTTACTTTCATTGTACCTACCACAAATGTCCATTCAATCCCCCCAAAAAAGATTTTAACTTTTGTGAAATGTCCAATACCATTTCAAACTGCACTTTCCTTACTCTTAGCTAGATACGACCCTTTACGGTGTGCACAATTCATTCATTGCAGTTGGACAACAACTGTGGAATTTTACAGGGATTGTTGTTGGTTTTACAGCATATCAACCCTTTTGGGGTCATTAATGCTGAATCAAATCATTTTGGTATTCGGTTTACTTACAGTACCTGCTTTACTTAAATGGTCACTCATTTAAGTATGAACAGGCTCATCGCTGCTTAACTTCAGTGATCTAGCAGGAACCGGAGCCTTCAACAGGATTAGACCAGAAGCAATTTTACATGGATCCTTTATCCAATGCACAGATTCACTTTGGGAATTATTCTGCTGCTTGTTGTCTGTCATTTCAAGAATACATCTACTTTAACGATGTTAAATAGTCTGGACTTTCAGCCAATGTCTTCTTTTCCTTAACTCTTAACGTCCTATACGGCCTCATTCGCCCGGCCAGAAGTCACATTCTTTTTCATAATCCACCCCAAACGATAGCCTTTGTTTAAATGAATATTAAACATATTTAGAAGTCTTTGATTTAAGGAAAATAACAGGTAACTTAAATGAAAAGACCATTTTGATTTTGATGAATCCTTATAGGAATGGGGCTCTGGTCTTTGAAAATTCTCAATAGGATGTTAAGAGTTAAACAGTGACTAGGGGGTTAGTATAGGGATTACACACCGAATGTGCAGCAAGGGATGTTATGTATTATTTGGATTATTCAAATTATTGGCCTCATCTTTATTGTTATCTACATAATGTCGGACGATGTACCTTAGGCCTTCTTCAGGTGTTTTTTGTCAGACTCCCGGACCTTCTTGAACTTGGGAACCTCTCTGAACTCAAGAGCCTTCAAGTCATAATCGGGAGCCTTCACTGAACTTCACCTAATTCAATCCATGAGGTAGACTATTCTCATTCCGTTAACCATAACTGGGGTACAAGTGTTAAGCTGTGTTTAATTATTCTATGTTACTATTGCATTGATGTGGATTGAACCTGCAGCCTAGAGATAACTGTCATTTAACGTATTAATTCAATGTCTATATCCACTACGCAATGTGAGAAAGGAATGTTATTCATCTAGTGGACATTTACTTCTTCTACAACCATACAGTAACAGTTTGAAAACTTCATATTTGCCTTATAGCATGTCATGGAACAGTTTTTGATGGGGAAATACTGGTTCATGTTCAAAGTTAAACCAGTGAGATATTTTCTGATGCAGTAAAAAAAAAAACATGAAAGACAGACTGAACGGAACAATGAACCAAGTCATTAAATAGTCTCCTCCCCATATCTATATTAGACTCTTTTTTTTTTTCCTCCTAGCTCTGCTCTTGTCACATATTTCTCAAAGCATTCCAAGATCTGGGTTGTATGATTTCCACATCTGAATGCCTCTAAATCCCTGTACAAATTGTAGGTTGCTGTTGTGTCCTTAAAAGGGATACAATCAGATGTTCTCAACACCTTCCCTATCAGACATTGCTCCTGGAAAGTCCTCTTCACAACATCCAATATCTGCTCATAGCTGATCATATGTCTTTGCTGGTTTGCCCACTCTGGTGTGTCTACAGGAGAACGTCACGTTATGAGTTGTTCCTTGGATGGTTGTGTGATAGAAGGTAAGTGGCCGTAAGGCTAATATTGTAACAAAATCAAAACTTTTTGTTAGGATCAGTCCTAATGAAAAATAATTAGAGTTGCTCCCCTTTATGAGTAAGGGTCAGTTGCTTCCCATGACAGGTGCATTGTGGGGCTAAAACAGAAAATGGGACTTCAATCATGAGACACACAGATTGGTACACACAAGTTAGCTTGAAGTAACTGTTTTAAGGTAGAAGATTTCTCTACCCTACATTAAATAAAACCTTGTTAATTTCTGTTAGGTCCAGACCTAACAAAATCTAGATTACTCCCCTTGATCAGTAGAGGACTGATGGAACCCGGAAGTAGGGTTTCTGCCATGACACTTTTGGATTGGGATTCGTGTTGGATGAATGTGTGCACAACACGTGTGAGCTAATTAAGTCACTTTTAGGGTAGAGGCATTCTTTACCCTGTGTTAAATAAAACCTTGTTAATTTTCCAACAACCTGGTCTTTCATTTTTATTCAGTGCTCCGTATTTTATTTGTATGTAAAAACATATTTCCAACACTCGGGTCTTGCATTTTCATTCAGTGTTCCGTGTTTATTTGTATGTATGTAACACTTTCTTGTTTGTTGATAAGTTTATTTTTCAGGATTAGTGTTACATTTCAGCCAATAGACTCTTCATTAATGTTTTCATATGCATGTTGTTTCAAGTAAACCTTTATTTCAGCCAATGGAAAGCATTTTGTTAGCATTCTTGTATTTTCATCTTGGTCCAATGTCCATCTTGCAAGTTCCTTTTTGCAATTATCTTTCTGGAACCAGTGTGTCTCATTGAACCCACTACTTCAGTGAACAACATACTTGTAGAAAATGAAGAAACTGGAATTGTTATCTATTTTATTTAGAAATGAAATTTAAAAGCCTCATCTATTAATAATGAGATTCAGTATCTATTGTCTGTAACCAAAACTACATCAATGCTTACGTCGCAATACCGAAAATTATCAATACATAAAATAAAGAATAACCCAATTTTAAAATATTTTTTTTTACCCTCACCCTTTTTTCAGTAACTAAAAAGTTTACAAACAAATAAATACCTATGGTTTGAGTAAAATTTTGTGAAAAATATTCAAATAAATTATTGATTAATAATTAATAGATGCATGCAACATTTATTTGAGGAGAACAGAAATAAGTTTCCATTTCTAATTGTTTTTTTTTAAATTTTTTTTTTTACTCCTTTAATAAATTTTATGGATACAAACCCTCTAAAATTGAATTTTTAACTCCCACCCCCTCAGGCAATATCTTTCAAAAAATGATTTTTACACTGCCTGGAGGGTGTTTTTTTGCTAGTATGTTTAATGTTCTAATTATTTATATACTAGACTTACTGACCAACCATGTTGTATATGATGGGGTGACTCCTCCTCCTCCTACATCTACAATACTTCTCTATTAAATATTTTGTTTGTCTGTTCTCAAAAGATGGCTAAATAGTTTGATGTAAAGTTACCAAATATTTATTGAACCAAGGGAAATGGTTTAATGGAGAGGGAATCTGTAAGAAGAAACAATAATTAGTAGAAAGCCATGTTGCTGCAAGATGTTACTCATACAAACTTTAAAATGAAAAGATAAAAAGAAAAAAAGACTAAAAATATTCATACTAGCAATCCTGGAATTTACCACAGCATGATGATTTAATTATTACGTTTGATATATTTACTTAAGAGCTATTGCTAAATAATTCAATATGTAAAAAGTATAATATTCTTCATTTAACTCTCACTCATTTTTTTTTTTTCTTTTCATCTTTTCATTATGTTCAATTGAAACATTAGCGTTATCGCTTCTTTGCACTCACCTCCTCTCTCTCTACTTTCCCCGTTTCTTTCTTTCCTCTTATATTTTTTCTGTGTAGCATGTCCTTTTTTTCTCCCCTTTCTTTCTTTATATAAAAAAGGAATGGTCCATTATTTAGCTGAGGTGATTACACTCATAAAAAATAAGAATTTGGTGGATAAGCAACACTAGATAATCATGATTTACATTTTTGCATTTCATCTTGGATAATTTGGACAGTCCTCATTTTTAACCAGAGGGTGTTGCAAGATGATAACGGTTGTACAATTAAAGAACACGAGTATCAATATATAGATTTACATTTTACCAACCCCTCCGCATGAGTAGGATGTGACACAAGGTCAATTTCTTAAGCAAAGTTTAACAGGTTTGAATTCAGAGTTTTCCTTCTCCTGGACTGGTTGCCTAATCAATGTTAAAATCCTAGTCTTCCCTACTATTTACCATAGCTGGACGGATGCATACCTTTCCCAAGGGTATTAGTTCTATATGAAATGCAAACAGTCTCATCTAAGGTTTGAATTCATCTCATTGTATCAATTTCCTATAACAATGAATATTACTCCACGCATCTCCATAATTCATATTTAGTTCAACATTTCTAGTTAAATCCATTGGTAATTCTTCAAACCAGAGATGTAAATAGCATCAACCTAGGAATCACAAGGTTCTGGGTTCAATACTGGCCCTCCCTAACTCAGCGCATGAGTACCACAGTTTGGATCTGTGCAGTAAAGTGGGAGCTGATGATAGGTGTGGTGCCCACCTCAGACACAAAAACAATCCCAGGATCTTATGAGGAAGAAGCATCAATGAGTGACTTCCCTTTTCACCATGCTGACCAGTAATCATTGATTCCTATAACCTCAACAACCAGGAATGGATTGAATGGTTGTTTAGTATTTGACTTGTTCTGTCCAAGTAAAACTTTATTGCCACTGACAATCAAATGTTCTCTGGCTTGTTTGTGTTGTTTGGTAACACGATCATGCTTAGAGATCTATTAGTGAATATTTCTGCCTGGTATTGTCAATGGCTTGCCAGTTAGTAGAAAGAAATAGAACTATTTGCTAACTAGACCCTTAAAATCCATTACCAAATTCTGCCATTGTCACTCTGGGAGTTGGCTAAGTTTTAATGGTTCAGTGTGATGTGAATAGGTAGATGCTATGCAAGCTTGAAAAATGATGATAAATTCTTTGGTCATTCTGTCCATTTTGGGAAACCATAGTCTTCTTCTCAGTTATCATTAAGTTTTAGTCATAATATTTCTTTGAATGTTTTTAGATGAGGCTTGATAATTAGTATTGTTTGAATTATTCAGACTATTGTCATCATCTTTATTGTTATCTGTACAAAAAGAAGGCTGGAGGGCACATCGGCCGAAACATTGTACTTATAACAATAAAGATGAGGACAATAATCCAAACAATACTAGTTTTAGTCAGTGTTGGTGTTTTTGTGATATAAGGCGTGTGTCAAATGCCCACTTCTACATATAGACTCGCCAACAACCATATGACCAACTTCTTGGTCAATCACTGGCAGTACTCTACTGCTGTTATAATATTATACCGGCTGTTCTGATCTTAACTACACTCAATTGCCTTCAACCTTCGTGGACGACGGAACATAGGATTATATCTCTGGACCTTTGACACTATGTAGGATTCCATAACTCAGGACTTATTCACTTACCAAAGGCTTCCATAGTTCAGGACTTACTTACTTTAAGTCCTTTTTAACTGGCCAAGGATGGCGTCAGAAACTTAACAGTCAGTCCCTGCTGACTTTCATTATATAAAACTATAAAATCTGCTTGCATTGGCAAGGCCTGTAAGACTAAAGACCTTGCCAATTGCTAGTTCATTGAAAATGTGCTTGAACAGTTAAATAGCAGTTCACTCAAGGAGCTTACTGTTGTGTCAGCTTTTTAACATGGATAGTTGGTCATCTTTTTGGTTTCACATTGTAACATCTCAAAATTGTCAGGCAAATCAGTGGAGAATGATAGCATTTTGTTATTGTCCTATCCTACAACTTTCTAAGAGGGATTACCAGTCAGAAGATCTTTTATCCAATGCACCGATTCAATTTGGAACATATCTGCTGCATGTTTGTCTGTCATTTCAACACTACAATCTACTTTAAGGAGTGTTGAATAGTCTAGACTTTCAGCCAATGCTTTTTTTTTTCCCTTAAACAGTGGCTAGAGGTTTCCATTGTCATCTAACACATCACTCAATAAGTCCCAGGCCTAACTAATAAAACAACTTTTAAGCAAAATTTGACTTTATTCATCAACATAGTCTCCTTCTAGGATGATACACTGATTCCAATGCTTCTCTAACAATTCAATGCCTTTTTTTTTTTGTAGAATGATTTATCTTTGGTCTCAAAATCCGTCTCAGTTTCCAATCACACTTCTTTGTTGCAGCATTCTTTTGAGGTCTGCAAACAGTCAGTAGTCACTTGGGGCCATATCTGGAGAATAGGGTGGGTGCAGAAGCAATTTGAAGTGCAATTCCTGTAGTTTTGCCATCGTTCCGATTGACTTGTAACATGGTGCATTGTCTTGGTGAAAGAGCACTTTTTTTCTTCTTCATTTGTGGCCGTTTTTTGGCGATTTCTTCCTTCAAATGCACCAATAATGCTATATATAGTATTCACTATTGATGGTTCTTCCTTTCTCAAGGTAATCAGCGAACAAAATACCTTGTGCATCCCAAAATACGGAGGCCAAATGCTTGCCTGCTGATGTTTGCGTCTTTGGTCGCTTTGGACGGCTTTCACCTGCTGCTGTCCACTCCGTTGACTGCAGAGTGAAGTGGTGGATCCATGTTTCATCCTTTGTTACATATTTATGCAAATACTCCTTTTTGTTGCGTTGAAACAGTTGCAAACAATGCTCTGAATCATCGACGTGTTGTTGTTGTTTTTGATTGACTTTGAACACAGCTTTCTCATTGACAAATATTCATGCAAAATGGTGAATACACTGCCTTCTGATATCTTCAACTCCTCTGCTATCTCAAGCAACTTTAATTTACGATTGGCCAAAACGAGTTTGTGGAGTTTTTTGGTGTTTTCCGGGACAACTGCAGAATTTGGGCGAACTGAGCATTCAACATCATTTGTGTCTGTACGACCGCGTTTAAAGTCAGCATACCACCTCTTAACCGTTGTTTCCAATGGAGCAGAGTCCGACTAAAACTTATCAAGCAATTGCTTTGCTTGAACCGTATTTTTTCCCATCAGAAAGCAATGCTTTATCAACACACAAAATTCAGATTTTTCCATTGTTTGGAAAATTTGCAACAGTAGCTTCACTTAAATAACTGTAATTTGTAAACTAATAATCCGATTGGGCTCAAATTTTGACAAGTACCATTTGAAGGTTAGTACTTTATAAAAATCATGGATTATTTATTAGTGGCGCCATCTATATGTCAGGCCCGGGATTTATTGAGTGATGTGTTCAAGTATCATGTATGGCACTACCCACAGGGTTAATAGTGATCTTGGTGAAGCCCTTTAGAGGAAGAAGTTCCTTTGGTACCATAAAGGTAAATTTAACACTGGTACAATCGAAGGGGCTACCATATCACAATTCTTGAAATTCACTTTGGCAACCGGAATTGAACCACTTCAGAGTTTCTTTCTTCACAATTTCCTCGTCCTTTACAATTTATTTTATCTGAGGATATCAAGCTTATGATTAGTCACCCAATGGCAGTGACCAACACACTATTGTCATCACCATCACAATTGTCAGAGTTTTTACTTTCATTGTACCTACCCACAAATGTCCATCATCCCCCCCAAAAAAGATTTTAACTTTTGTGAAATGTCCAATACCATTTCAAACTGCACTTTCCTTACTCTTAGCTAGATACGACCCTTTACGGTGTGCACAATTCATTCATTGCAGTTGGACAACAACTGTGGAATTTTACAGGGATTGTTGGTTGGTTTTACAGCATATCAACCCTTTTTGGGGTCATTTAATGCTGAATCAAATCATTTTGGTATTCGGTTTACTTACAGTACCTGCTGTTACTTAAATGGTCACTCATTTAAGTACTGAACAGGCTCATCGCTGCTTAACTTCAGTGATCTAGCAGGAACCGGAGCCTTCAACAGGATTAGACCAGAAGCAATTTTACATGGATCCTTTATCCAATGCACAGATTCACTTTGGGAATTATTCTGCTGCTTGTTTGTCTGTCATTTCAAGAATACAATCTACTTTAACGAGTGTTAAATAGTCTGGACTTTCAGCCAATGTCTTCTTTTCCTTAACTCTTAACGTCCTATACGGCCTCATTCCGCCCGGCCAGAAGTCACATTCTTTTTCATAATCCACCCCAAACGATAGCCTTTGTTTAAATGTAATATTAAACATATTTAGAAGTCTTTGATTTAAGGAAAATAACAGGTAACTTTAAATGAAAAGACCATTTTTAGGCATTTTTTGATGAATCCTTATAGGAATGGGGCTCTGGTCTTTGAAAATTCTCAATAGGATGTTAAGAGTTAAACAGTGACTAGGGGGTTAGTATAGGGATTACACACCGGAATGTGCAGCAAGGGATGTTATGTATTATTTGGATTATTCAAATTATTGGCCTCATCTTTATTGTTATCTACATAATGTTTCGGACGATGTACCCTTAGGCCTTCTTCAGGTGTTTTTTGTCAGACTCCGGGACCTTCTTGAACTTGGGAACCTCTCTGAACTCAAGAGCCTTCAAGTCATAATCGGGAGCCTTCACTGAACTTCGAACCTAATTCAATCCATGGAGGTAGACTATTCTCATTCCGTTAACCATAACTGGGTACAAGTGTTAAGCTGTGTTTAATTATTCTATGTTACTATTGCCATTGATGTGGATTGAACCTGCAGCCTAGAGATAACTGTCATTTAGAACTGTATTAATTCAATGTCTATATCCACTACGCAATGTGAGAAAGGAATGTTATCATCTAGTGGACATTTACTTCTTCTACAACCATACAGTAACAGTTTGAAAACTTCATATTTGCCTTATAGCATGTCATGGAACAGTTTTTTGATGGGGAAATACTTGGTTCATTGTCAAAGTTAAACCAGTTGAGATATTTTCTGATGCAGTAAAAAAAAAAACATGAAAGACAGACTGAACGGAACAATGAACCAAGTCATTAAATAGTCTCCTCCCCATATCTATATTAGACTTCTTTTTTTTTTCCTCGCTAGCTCTGCTCTTGTCACATATTTCTCAAAGCATTCCAAGATCTGGGTTGTATGATTTCCACATCTGAATGCCTCTAAATCCCTGTACAAATTGTAGGTTGCTGTTGTGTCCTTAAAAGGGATACAATCAGATGTTCTCACCACCTTCCCTATCAGACATTGCTCCTGGAAAGTCCTCTTCACAACATCCAATATCTGCTCATAGCTGATCAATATGTCTTTGCTGGTTTGCCCACTCTGGTGTGTCTACAGGAGAACGTCACTTATGAGTTGTCCTTGGATGGTTTGTGTAATAGAAGGTAAGTGGCCGTAAGGCTAATATGTTAACAAACTCAAAACTTTTTGTTAGGATCAGTCCTAATGAAAAATATATAGAGTTGCTCCCCTTTATGAGTAAGGGTCAGTTGCTTCCCATGACAGGTGCATTGTGGGGCTAAAACAGAAAATGGGACTTCAATCATGAGACACACAGATTGGTACACACAAGTTGAGCTTGAAGTAACTGTTTTAAGGTAGAAGCATTTCTCTACCCTACATTAAATAAAACCTTGTTAATTTCTGTTAGGTCCAGACCTAACAAAATCTAGAGTTACTCCCCTTGATCAGTAGAGGACTGATGGGAACCCGGAAGTAGGGTTTCTGCCATGACACTTTTGGATTGGGATTCGTGTTGGATGAATGTGTGCACAACACGTGTGAGCTAATTAAGTCACTTTTAGGGTAGAGGCATTCTTTACCCTGTGTTAAATAAAACCTTGTTAATTTTCCAACAACCTGGTCTTTCATTTTTATTCAGTGCTCCGTATTTTATTTGTATGTAAAAACATATTTCCAACACTCGGGTCTTGCATTTTCATTCAGTGTTCCGTGTTTATTTGTATGTATGTAACACTTTCTTGTTTGTTGATAAGTTTATTTTTCAGGATTAGTGTTACATTTCAGCCAATAGACTCTTCATTAATGTTTTCATATGCATGTTGTTTCAAGTAAACCTTTATTTCAGCCAATGGAAAGCATTTTGTTAGCATTTCTTGTATTTTCATCTTGGTCCAATGTCCATCTTGCAAGTTCCTTTTTTGCAATTATCTTTCTGGAACCAGATTGTGTCTCATTGAACCCACTACTTCAGTGAACAACATACTTGTAGAAAATGAAGAAACTGGAATTGTTATCTATTTTATTTAGAAATGAAATTTAAAAGCCTCATCTATTTAATAATGGAGATTCAGTATCTATTTGTCTGTAACCAAAACTACATCAATGCTTACGTCGCAATACCGAAAATTATCAATACATAAAATAAAGAATAACCCAATTTTTAAAATTATTTTTTTTTTACCCTCACCCTTTTTTCAGTAACTAAAAAGTTTACAAACAAATAAATACCTATGGTTTTGAGTAAAATTTGTGAAAAATATTCAAAATAATTATTTGATTAATAATTAATAGATGCATGCAACATTTTATTTGAGGAGAACAGAAATAAGTTTCCATTTCTAATTGTTTTTTTTTTAAATTTTTTTTTTTACTCCTTTAATAAATTTTATGGATACAAACCCTCTAAAATTGAATTTTTAACTCCCACCCCCTCAGGCAATATCTTTCAAAAATTGATTTTTACACTGCCTGGAGGGTGTTTTTTTGCTAGTATGTTTAATGTTCCTAATTATTTATATACTAGACTTACTGACCAACCCATGTTGTATATGATGGGGTGACTCCTCCTCCTCCTACATCTACAATACTTCTCTATTAAATATTTTGTTTGTCTGTTCTCAAAAGATGGCTAAATAGTTTGATGTAAAGTTACCAAATATTTATTGAACCAAGGGAAATGGTTTTAATGGAGAGGGAATCTGTAAGAAGAAACAATAATTAGTAGAAAGCCATGTTGCTGCAAGATGTTACTCATACAAACTTTAAAATGAAAAGATAAAAAAGAAAAAAAGACTAAAATAATTCATACTAGCAGATCCTGTGAATTTACCACAGCATGATGATTTAATTATTACGTTTGATATATTTACTTAAGAGCTATTGCTAAATAATTCAATATGTAAAAAGTATAATATTCTTCATTTAACTCTCACTCATTTTTTTTTTTTCTTTTCATCTTTTCATTATGTTCAATTGAAACATTAGCGTTATCGCTTCTTTGCACTCACCTCCTCTCTCTCTACTTTCCCCGTTTCTTTCTTTCCTTCTTATATTTTTTCTGTGTAGCATGTCCTTTTTTTCTCCCCTTTCTTTCTTTATAATAAAAAAGGAATGGTCCATTATTTAGCTGAGGTGATTACACTCATAAAAATAAGAATTTGGTGGATAAGCAACACTAGATAATCATGATTTACATTTTTGCATTTCATCTTGGATAATTTGGACAGTCTCATTTTTAACCAGAGGGTGTTGCAAGATGATAACGGTTGTACAATTAAAGAACACGAGTATCAATATATAGATTTACATATTTACCAACCCCTCCGCATGAGTAGGATGTGACACAAGGTCAATTTCTTAAGCAAAGTTTAACAGGTTTGAATTCAGAGTTTTCCTTCTCCTGGACTGGTTGCCTAATCAATGTTAAAAATCCTAGTCTTCCCTACTATTTACCCATAGCTGGACGGATGCATACCTTTCCCAAGGGTATTAGTTCTATATGAAATGCAAACAGTCTCATCTAAGGTTTGAATTCATCTCATTGTATCAATTTCCTATAACAATGAATATTACTCCACGCATCTCCATAATTCATATTTAGTTCAACATTTCTAGTTAAATCCATTGGTAATTCTTCAAACCAGAGATGTAAATAGCATCAACCTAGGAATCACAAGGTTCTGGGTTCAATACTGGCCCTCCCTAACTCAGCGCATGAGTACCACAGTTTGGATCTGTGCAGTAAAGTGGGGAGCTGATGATAGGTGTGGTGCTCCACCTCAGACACAAAAACAATCCCACTGGTCTAGTAATACTGGAAAGGGGATAGGAGAATAGGCCACTCTGCCAACTTTATTTAGTCAGAACTAATGATCTGGACAAAATACAAAGATGTCTAAATCAATATTAATTGAATTCAAATATATTTCTCTATGAAATTCTCTGAAAAAACAATTTCAACTTTGTAAGAAAATTGGTAAATCTACTTTTCAGTTTATATGGATTTATCTTTTATAATAACAATTACATTTTGTAACAGTTTGTATATTTTTAATGGATAAAGATTTTAAAATAGGAATTGTTTAGAAAAAAGGAAATTAATAAATATTTTTAAATAGTCATTGTTTAGAAACAGGAAATTAATTAATAAATATTTTAAAATAGTCATTGTTTGAAAAAAGGAAATTAATTAATAAAATTTTTTAAATAGTCATTGTTTAGAAACAGGAAATTAATTAATAAAGATGTTAAAATAGTCACTGTTTAGAAACAGGAAATTAATTTATAAATATTTTAAAATAGTCATTGTTTAAAAAAGGGAAATTAATTAATAAAATTTTTTAAATAGTCATTGTTTAGAAACAGGAAATTAATTAATAAAGATGTTAAAATAGTCACTGTTTAGAAACAGGAAATTAATTAATAAATATTTTAAAATAGTCATTGTTTAGAAACAGGAAATTAATTTATAAATATTTTAAAATAGTCATTGTTCAGAAAAAGGGAATATGTAAAAAGGATTTTTTTAAATATTTATCTTGACCTCTTCTTACCTTGTGTGGGTGGGTACTTCAGCTAGTAAAGAAACAAATCAGAAATAAAAAGAAGAAATCAGTTGATAAATGTAAATCTTTTTTTATTGACCTTTTCTTGTTGATGTGGATGTCTAGACTGTGAGTGCTGTCATCACACTGAAATTGGATATGGCAGATCGTTACACTCCAGAAACACAAAATTCTTTTTTCTTTTAATAACAATTTTTGGTTTTCTTTTATTTGTGCTTTGTTTTTTGTTTGTTTTTTTGTGGTTTTTTTTTCTGATAAATATCTCTTTACAAAATTAAAGTTTCCAATACAAAATCAATCTAAATAAAATTTTAAGATATATGCAAATGCTATAAGCATGTTCCTTGGAGAGTAGATGGGCACCACCTAGTAATCACCATTACCTGGAGAGATACCACGAATGGAAAATACATGGTATGGTGCCCCCAACAACCTAACAGGTTATGAGAAACATCCGACCATCCAAATCCTATAAGATGAAATTATCTTAACTCTTTAAACATTTGACTCCTTGGCCTTCAGATATCCTGTACCAGAGCTCACAATATATATGTATATATATATAATTTTTAAAAAAAGCACAAAACTTTCAAAACTTCACTCAGGGGCACAGACATCTTTGTTTCAACTATCCCATCATTCCATTAAAAGAAATGCTGTGAATGATCGCTATATAAAGCCTTTTATTATCAGTATCCGATGTGATCTTATTGAGCCCAAAATATCAGGCTTACAGTGTATAGTAAAATAGCGCTTACCCTAAATTCAGGGCTTATGGTGCATAGTAAAATAGAGCTCGGTTAGAAATATCAGGCTTAGGAACTAAAAGGGTTAACGATAATCCAACAGTAATTTTATATCGATAAGATGTTCCTGAATTCTCAATCAAGTGATTGTTTTTTTTTTCCAGAATTACTTGTTAATTTTTTTTTTTTTTTTTTTTTTTTTTTTAGATATCTCAAAATATACATTTAGTGACTTAAGTTTTTGTGCTTGGCTCTCAAAAAATAAGAATCAAAAACAACATCCTTCAGCTTTCTTTTGTAACTCACAGTGAGCTACAAAAGAAAAGGTGTGAAGGTTAACTATTGAAAAGGTATAGTAGATAAGTGGATGGTTTAGAGTACCACTAGAGTCCACACACTGCCATCCTATAGTGGATGATAGATCACTTTGTCAGCATCCATAGAATGATAGCCATACACACACACACATACACACAAAGAAATGAAGAAGCCAACATACACTGTGGCATACTAGAATACAGGATGCAAAATAACAGTCTTTTAATAACTGTCTTTTAATGACAAAAATAAATTTCTGTTTGAAATGGTACATTTTTTTTTACCAAGATATTTTTTTTTTTACATTAGCAACATTAATAGAATTTTAAACAATTCATAATCGAAATATTTTCTAAAATTAAGTTATAAAAATTCAAATTAATTTCAATCCATGTATAGTATTTTTAAATTAGGTTTGGTTTCTTTGTTTAATGGCTTTTCAACCTTTCGTGGGTTATTTAATGCCAAAGCCTTCCATGTATTAAAAAAAAAAAAAAAAAAAAAAAAAAAAAGGTAGTGGTGCTATTTAACCCATAGCTAGGGGGGGGATAAGGGTGTTCATACCTTTCCCAAGGGTATTAGTTCAAAAGTGAATGTAATAGCTTGACTGGAGTTTGAACTCACTTACTACAATTTTGCAGTCCAGCACGTTAGCCACTATGCCACAGGGACTCCCCATGTTTGAAATTAAAACTAAAAATATGAAGAATATTGTCTTGTTTTTTTGTTGTTTTATCTTTTTTTAAAACTATTTCGACAGAAGTCTAACAATTTCTTTCCTGGCATTAAATTTGGATAAAAGTATTTACCTGCCTCCCTGTAATGGCAGGGTGTTTCACACAAGGTCAAGTTTAATGCAGGGTTACTCATATGGGTGGGAACAAAAACTGATCAGCTTCTACAGCATTCTCTTCTTTAGGTGTTACCCCCCAGGCATAACGGATTGATACTGACCCTAACCCTTTTGATAGCAATGGAGAAGTGCTGCAACTGATCATGTAAGTACTTAGTTAAATGTAAGTCATAATTGAACAATGACGTCCAAGTTTTGACTGTTATTTTGCATCCTGTAATAATAATAATAAAAACAATAAAGAAAAAAAATCAATCCAAAATCACAAAGAAAAGATGATTGTTCTTAAGACAATTTGGCTTTTTAGTTTTTTCTTTCAAAATCCCCAAAATTATAAAATTACAATTATAATATATATATATATATATATATATATATATATATAAGTACAAATAAAAATTACAATTACAAAAAAGAAATAAGAGACAGTGTTAGGGATGAGACATTAGTGGCCATCAAGGAAGGCGCACCCCAAAATTCTGTGAAAGGTGGGTGTGGGGGGTAGAGCTCACAATGCAAACCAAGGTCATCACAATGGCTATTACGTTTCTTGTGCAAGACAATTTGTCTGTCCATATTGAATGTTCTTTAGTTTTGGGGAGTTTTTTTTCTTCTTATGTTGCATATTGTCATCACAGTTTTAGTTGGATAAAAAAATAGAATAAGAGAGAGAGAGAGAGAAAAAAAAATCAGTGTATGAAGGGTTCCGCCCATGATTTTTGTCACAGAGGATCTCTTTTCTAGTACATTCCTTTTTTTTTAATTATTATTATTATTTTGCTTTGTGTTTAATAATTTTTATTTTCTTCTCTCTTTTTCACCCACCCTCCTTTGATAGGCCATTTTGCATTTTTTTTAAATTTATTTATTAAATTTGCATTTATATATTTATCATTTTAATTTTGGGATAGTGGGGAACGTCAACAAATTTTAAGAGACTTCTCACATCCTTAGAACCACAACAGTTCAAAATATTACCTACATACACACGCACACGCGCAAATCCAGGCTTAGTGTGCTATTTTTAAGTGAATGCACACTACAATACATGCACACGTGGGAAGTTGCACAATTTTACGTTAAAAAGAAAAAAAAAAATGGTTTCAATGAAAAATAGAAATAAATGGAAAGTATCAAAACTTGATTTAGAAATTGAAAAAAAAAAAAAAAATAACAAAAAAAAAAAATACAATAAAATTGTTGATCAGAAAAAGATTGGAAATAAAAAAATATATATAAATAGAAAGTGTTTACAGAATTCATTGAGTGTACAAAAGGTTTTTTTTTTTTGTTTTGTTTTTTTTTAAATAGAAATTAAAACAAAAAAAATTTAAAAAAGCTGTCAGCAGAATTCTCTGTCTGCTGGTCAAAAAAGTTACAGTTTGAAAATGTTGGCCATCAAACACAAATGTGTAGGCAAGGAAGGCCACCAAAATAAAGTCTTTAGCAACACATATGAACACATGATGCACAAAGAGAGAAAGAGAACATTGAAGTGTACACACACATACACACGAGTTATATAGGCATCACAACTATGTTTTGGAGTGGGGTAGTTTTTCCCTGTTGAAATTTACATATATTCCTGAATTGTGGGGGATCAAAATAAAAACAACCATATTCTCTATCATATTAGCTGATATTGTATCTAGGACAAAATCACAGATGAAATGGCAAACAAAAATTTGAGTTTTATTAAGCCAGTAGGAATCAATAATTTCAGTTTCATTAACAAAGAAAAATAAGTTTTTTAAATTTAATATATAGATCCAAAAGTGTTTTGTTTCCACTAGTAAATTCAATATTGAAACTTAAATACAAATGATATGCAAGCTTAAAAAAAAAACAAAATTGAAATCCTCAATATATTACATGAAAACTTATAACTAATGTACAAGTCTATAGTTTTGAAAATTAATTATTCAGATAATAAAACTTTGCTTTTTGTTTACAAAATCCAAACTGATACTTATATTTTTGCTTCAATGAAAGAGACCAGGCAAGAGTCACTTGCCTTACAAAGGTGCATATTATGTCTGAAGAAGGTTGGGGAATATACCAGTTGAATTTTCATGTGACCAACAAGAACAAGGAGTTTCAGTTTTCTGAATTATTCTTTGAATTCTAATTGAATGTATTCATAAAGGCAATAACAGACTTCATGCTAAACAATTACAATCATATTAATTTTTTTTTTGTCATTGGGGTGGCCTAAAGTCGGTATCAACCAGACAGTGAGGGAGTCTATCCCCCTTTTCACTAGCACTAGACCAAGGAGATTGTTTTGGCATCTGAGGTGGAGCGCCACACCTACCATCAGCTCCTCACTTTACCGCACAAATCCCTGTGCTACACATTAGCGAGGGCTGATATCAAACCTGGAACATTGTGGTTTCTAGTCTGACGCTCTACCGACTGAGCTACACCAGCCCTTACAATCATATTAATAAACAGTTTATTAATCATAACAAAATAGGATTATAAGGTTTTATTTAAGGGATTATTACATAAGGCTAATTATCATCAACCCTTAATTCACTAAGACAAGATAAATATCTACTTTAACAAATTTATAAACAACAATAGCAATATTACATATCAGGATTGATAGACCAAACCTGTTGAGTTTTAAACTTTTCTAAGATGCCTTTTTTTCTTTTCTTTTTAAGATGTAGTAAAATGCATTATAAAAGGTTAAGCAGGTCTGGTTTTTGAACAAAAGTTTCTAGATACTTTGGGTTTCTGGACAAGACAACCAGAATAGTTTGCATAGAATAAATAGAATGTTACAATATCAGATATTTTTTTTTAAATCATAGGAATTGCTTAAAGAAGTAGGGAAAACTATTCTAGAAATCTTTTATCACTAACAGATTTTTTTTTTTGATCTTGAAAAATGCAGATAAAGACTAGTTATTATTTACATTATTTAAATCTTGGATCCTTGCCATTATATTGATTATTATTTTGGTTTGTTATGTTCACAACATTTCAGCCACTTTTCAAACTTCTGGCCTTTTCAGGAGTCTTTTGTCCGTCTGTTTTTATCATTAATCCAGAAAGTTAAGCAGAAATTGTTAAAAACAAAACAAAAACACTTTTTTTCTGGACAAAAGACACTTGAAATAGGCAGGAAGCATCTGAAATGGATGTATAACAACTAAGATGAGAAGAGTTGCCCAAAACATAAAAAAAAGTCGGCAGAGTGGCCTATTGTTGGTATAAACCTGACAAGCGAGGGAGTCTATCTCCTTTTCACAAGCGAGGGAGGTTGTTTTTGCTGGGATGGAGCACCACATCTACTGTCAGCTCCCCACTTTACTGCACAGATCAGATTACCCAAGCTATGCCACTGATGTGCCGAGTTGGCGAGGAGTAATATTGAACCCAAAACCTTGTGATTCCTAGGTGAATGCTCTACGTATCTCAGCTAAATCGTCCCAAAGTCTGACATCACAAATAATGTCAATAACTCCTGTCTGAGATGAACAAGAGATTTCTTCTCTAGAAAGTGAGAAAGAGACAATTCAGAATAAAGTTGATATTCAAAACAAAAAGTTTTATAAAGATTTCTTTGCATATGACCAATTCATTCTGTATTTTAGTCAAGTAGTCAACGGGGTGGCCTAATGTCAGTATCAGCCAGACATCGAGGGAGTCTATCCCCTTTTCATTAGCACTAGATCAAGGAGATTGTTTTTTGCATCTGAGGTGAGCGCTACACCTAATATCATCTCTTCATTTTACTGCACATATCTCTATGCTACTCATATGCTGATTTGGCGAGAGCTGGTATTGAACCTTGAACCTTGTGATTCCTAGACAAGTGCTCTACCGCTGAACTAAACCATCCCCTTTTAGTTGAGTAAGGAACTTTATTCTAATACATTAAGTAATAATAGTTTATCATTTGTGCAAAACTAAATAACATTTTTATTTGTCTGAATTTTTGAGATGAGCTTGATGTATATTATTTTGATTTTTCAGACATTTAAAAACAACATTTCGGCTGCTCTATCCTCTGACCTTCTTCAGGTGTTCCCTATCTATTCAAGCATAACAATGATCCAACCTGGGAAATCATTTTGAATAGTTTGACTGTTGATCAAACAAAGCATTGAAGAACTTTTGAAGATCTTATTCAAATAATGACGTCTATCAACCCAAGTTGCATCATGGGAAGAGTCACAATCATTGAAAAATGATGTGGTTTTACATACCGTAATAAAGATGAGGACAATAGTTTGAAAAATCAAAATAATACATTTTTATTTATCAATAATGAAAAGATAAGCTAATTTCAAATTAGAAAAAGTGTTAACAAGAATATATTCAGATGGGAGAAGAAAAAAAAAGACAAAGAAAAGGAAAAGGAAAACAAATTTCAAATCTATTTTTATATTTGTCTGCATAGGACACATAGCATAACGGATATAAATGTGGAGTTAATACAGTTCTAAGTGACAATCATCTGGCGTTTGTAGGTTCAATCCTGACTACAGGCAAGAATAACAGAATACTTTATATAGCTTAACACTTGGTCATTGTTAATGGAATGAGAACAATCTAACCCCATTGGATTAAATAAAGGGTTCAGTTCAAAGTTCCATTAAGGCTCCCAATTTCGATAAAAAAAAACCTGAAGAAGGCTGGAGGGTACATTGGCCGAAATGTTGTGTATATAACAATAAAGATGAAAACAACAGTCTGAAAAATCTAAATAGTACAAATTATTCTTATGTTACTAACTCTGTCCCATAATAATTGTTACATTTGCATAAATATTTTATACACTTAACCTAACAACTATTATGAGAGAAGTTGTTTTATTATTTGTTGGAGAAAGCCAACACTGACACAGAGCCACATTTGTGGAGCACTGAATTAACAATGAAATCACTATCAAAGGCTTGTAAGACTACATAGACAGCAATATTATTAACTTTTAATACTTTACATCATGCAATTGTATTTGTTTCATAGACATTTCATATTTGAGGATAAATACATCTCTTCTCTGTCAACTAAAAGTGATAATTTGAGAAACTATCAAATAAAAGAATATAATAATCTGAAAAATACATTAATGATATATTGAGTAAATATTGTGCCTCACTTGTATTTTAAAAATTTGAAGACACATCCACCATCATTAAAATAAATGGTCACTGTATCTCTATAGAAACATGTAGTAATTATCAAGTGTTAATTCTTGGGTTAAAAATCACTAATCTCAGATAATTTGTAAGAAATTTTAAAATCTTCTGAGATGTGTTAGGTTTAATATTTAGAATCTACAATTTTTTTTCTAAATTGAAGAACTTTGGTGGGTTTCTTTGTTTAATGGCATATCAACCTGTGTGGGTTATTTAATGCCAAAGCCCACCATTGTAGAAGAATAGTAATGGTACTATTTAATTCATAGCTGGGAGGCTGAGGAGGTTCATACCTTTCCCAAGAGTATTAACATAAAAGTGAACATAATAGCATAACTGGAATTTGCCATGCCCCCCACCCCAAGAATATTAATTTCAAAACAAAATAAAAGTATTAATCTACAGATAGAACTAACCCAATAACGAGTAAGAATTATTACAGAAAAAGAAATATCTGGGCTGTGAAAATCATTTGTGTATGTATATTTATATATATATATATTTATTTCAGAACTTCTTAATCAAGGTTTTGTTTTGTTTTTTATTATCTATAACTAAACTTCTCATTATTTTTTTCTATATATGATATGTATAAAACCATAACCCAACAAAAATAACCCATAATGAGCTTTTAATCAATCAATACACTAACTTCAAGAATAAAGCAATTTTCAGCTCAACTTGCAAGTAAGTCATCATTTTGTAGGGCCCATGCTAAACATAATTTAAAAAAAAAATAAAATCAGTAACAAATTAAATCTGCCAAATAAATAATTTCCTTCAACTTTTGTCTTCAGATTTGATAAAAGTCAAAAAATTCTTTGGTCAATTAAATCCATTTTGTTTTTGTTGTTCTCATGATATTTCAACTGATACTTCTCTAACTCTCTTTAGAATAATATCTACCTCTTTATTGAGACAAGGTTGGTAAGGCATGTGCTGCACAGGAGCTGAGTGGCTCAATATCGAGATCAATAGGACTGAAGAGTGGTAACTTCTTTGTCATCATGCACCACAGAATGCAGATGGAAATTTCCCTTGCAATGTGTGTGACTGCATCTGAAAGTCTAGAATTGGACTAATTAGCCACCAGAGGGTCCACAACTGATGAACTAAAGTGACGTCATCATCGTCTGTGACGGACTGCTAAAAGGGAAAAAGTAAGGATAGAAATTCTTGTGAGTCTCTCCGAGCAGAAGTCATACAGAGGTAGAAATCTCTTTCTTTTAATCACAAAGCAATAACATTTTCAAACAGATTTTTCTTTTTTTTTTCTTTTTTTTTTTTTGGCATGAAATTGTTCTTTGAATTTTTCACAGAAATTCATTGTGTTAGTCTTTTTTTTATTTTTATTTTTTAAATTTTTTTATTTGAGTGATCGAAGCCATGAGTTAGAATGCTGTGCTATTATAAAGTGCTCAAAAGAAACAAGAAATTGGAAAAGAAATTCTGTCAAACAATCAGAGAACCATGCAAAAAAAGAAGGAAAACAATGTTTTTTTTGCTTTGTACTCCATAGAAAGAGACCAGTGCAAGAGTTTCTTTCCTTATAAAAATCAGAGAAAGAATCAGAGACCATCTAAACAACAGCATTATTTAGATAGGCTAGAATACTTAGTAAAGTCCTGAGGGGACTTGCTGTCACTCAGACTCCAGAAAAAGACCAGCAGTTAACACTGGTGTGAAAAACTCACAAGGAGTGATATAATAATGTAGGTCTGCATATGTGTGTGCTTATACCAATCATTATAATTTCTTAAGAGAGTGATATATCAAATACCAGTTTTGGAGTATTTTTCCTTATCTATTTATATATTTTCAATTTATTTATTTGTACTTAATTATGATATAAATTCTATAAATTATTTGATACCATTTTTGCTATGTGCTACATAAAAAGAGACCAGTAGAAGAGTCTCTTTCCTTATCGAGGTGTATATTACACTTGAAGAAGGCCAAAGAATGTAGCTGTTGAAAAATTACATAAACGACAAAAAACAAGGAGGAGTTTAATTGTATAGATAATTTTTTTCAATTCTTTTAAAATATTCAAAAAGAGAAACTAAAAAAGAACTAACTATATTGCTTTCTTAAAAAAAAAAATTCTGTTTACTTATCTGAAACAAAATAACCAAAATAAACTGATGTAATGGCATTTATAATCGAGGCCGGTCCTAGGGTCCCATGCTCCCTACCCCCTATTGAATCTACGATCTCCACAATCTATGATACAGGCCCCTCACTCTAATACATGTCTATTTCCAGAAAGTAGAATCCATAGAATATATATGAAACCCTCCCTTTCCAGAGCTTCCAAGCAAGCTTGGGTCCACCCCAGCTGGGGGTGATCGTGCTCTCTGGTCATTGTTCATAATACCATTCTTATCTTATGGTATTAAGTTAACACTAGTACTAATTGTTTTTTACAATCACATGAAAAAGCTAATATCATTATTAGATAAATCAGTAATTAGGAGAAATGAATAAAAACACATTTACTGTAATGCATACAGAAGTCATACACAAAAAGACAGTCTTTTATATATATATATATATATATATATATATATATCAATAGTTCATAATTTCTATTGTACATTGTAAAATTTAAAAAGTATAATTTATAGACATATCTATCTTTTAACTATCTATATATATTAGTAAAGTTATGATTATACTTGTATGGAAGTATGTATATAGCCATAACTTGGTAAAAACTGCACATGGTAACAAACAATACAGTTAAAATGCTCTTAGAGAATAAAGCAATTTCCAGTCCTATTTGCAACTGAATGATAATTTTTGAGACTCATATTTGTGCTGAATGTTTTTGTTTTTTAAACCATTCAAATGTATGAATGTAAATATATATGAAAGGCTATAATCAGAATCTTTCACTCCTTTCTAAATAGAAGCATCAATATCATCATGGACTGCTGTTACAACAGAGACTCATGAGTCATCTAGTTAGTATACTAATAATCTGTCCTATTTGTATTACTGAAAGGATAGTCAGAAATCAGAACCATAGAGGAAAAAAACAACAAAAAAAACTTTAATATTTTTTGCTTTGTGCTTTTAAGAAGGTACATATTACATCTAAAGATGGCTGGAGAATGTACCAGTCAAAATATCATAACAACAACATATAACATACAAATATTTACTATTTAAATAAGGAATTATTCAGACAAATGCCTCCTTATTTTTGTTGTTCACTCACATTTCAACTGATACATTCTCTAGCCTTCTTCAGATGTAATATGTACCTTCACAAGTAAAGAGACTTGTTCTTTTTCTTCTTTTTTTTTGTTGCTAGGTTCTTTGATTATAATAATCCAAAAATATTATTATTTATTATTATACTTTATACTCTACCTAGTAAATACAAATGAGAGTAAACCAGATTTATCAATGATAAAGTTCAATCACTATACGGTGTTTAATCAATATATATGGTATACAGTGGCAAAACCTTGAAACTTTCAAAAATGGAACATTCAAGCCGAATCAAAATGAATTGGACAAATATCTAACGTAACATTATCTTAAAGTACAGAAATATTTTAAGGTTGTGAGAAACAAGAATAAACTATAAAATACAAGGAATTGTCCTAAATTTTATGTTTGACATTATTAACTAATTGATACAAATAATTAAGATTTTTTCAACTTACCAACATTGTGATGGATGGGTTTGTAAATCCAAATGTAAAAATAGATTTTTAAAAATTAATTAAAAATTTACACTACAAAAAAAAAAAAAAAAAAAAAAAATCACTGATAAATGACGCTTGTTTATTTTTAGGTGTCGTCAATGTGCAAGGAAATCAAATTATATATAATAAAAAGCATGGATGGGGCTCAGATTTATCTAGAAAAAAGAAAGAAAAAAAAAAAAGAAAAGCTGAGTATTTACTAAATGTGTATCTTACAACAAACATTTTCTTTGTTAATTTTTCTTGTTATTTCTCAACTCTGATTTGAATCTCTTGCAGTTTCCTCAGTTTTATTTTGAAAGTCATTTTTTTTTTTTTTTTTCTTTGTTCCAAAGAGAAAGAGATAAGCAAGAAGCCATTTATTATTCAACATTCATTTCAATAAGTACTCATCAATGATTTTTTTCAACTAAACTAGCATAATATTTACTAAGGGATTATTCATGTATGGATTGGCACTTTTGCTTTTACATGGTAAAATCTGATGTGTTGGTGAGTTGAGAACACAGGAGCATCAGTCAACTGAAATCCTTTCAAATCACTTGATGAAATGAAAGAAAGTATGAGAAGAAAGAAAAGAACAAATAAGTTGGAAGGAAAGGAAAACTCATAAAAAGAGAAAGGACACAAAGTGATGCAGAAAGTGAAAGATAGAGAGATTAATAGTTTACCTACTTATTATCAATGGAAAAAAAATCACAAATATATTTTAAATTCTATATTTCCATTACAATGGAATGTCTCATTCTATAGTGAGACCAGGTTGTGTGACCAATGGATAATATAAGTTACATATATATATATATATATATATATA
Source organism: Doryteuthis pealeii (assembly GCA_023376005.1). NCBI lineage: Eukaryota > Metazoa > Mollusca > Cephalopoda > Myopsida > Loliginidae > Doryteuthis > Doryteuthis pealeii. Next base: position 118,108,670 of record CM042141.1, on the reverse strand, counting down.
TATATATATATAGATATATATATATATATATATATATATATATATATATATATATAGAGAGAGAGAGAGAGAAGAGAGAGAGATGACAATCGTATGGCTGACATATTTAACTAACATGAATAAAAGAAAATGTTGAAAAACAAAGACAAAATCTCAAATCAGATTTAATTCCTGTTCAAAGCGACCATTTCATTTTGATCTTATTCGCCAGAGGAAGGGGTAAGATTACCCCGAAATATCGCAAAAATATCAACATTTATCTTTAAATAGTAAATATATTTAATCTTTTCACCCCTCTATTTCATTTACGTTAGTTAAATATATAGGCTAAGATTGTCAACTATCTATATTAGAAGCATATGTGGAAACAACACCTTATATATATATATATATTATATATATAGATGTCAACGAGCATGGAAACATATATTGGTACATAGAGAGAAATTCATTGGATAGATTTATACCATTGAAACAATTGTTTTTTTTTTTTGTCTTTTTGTGATCAGCCCACTATGACACATGGTCAAGAATAAAAACATGTACATAATTAGATGTTTTAATCAAACATTATTTTGCGACTCTGGGTTTGAATTCTGCCTAAAACTATAGGCAGAACAAGAAGTGTTGGTTTTATACATAAAAAAAGAAGAAGATATAGATACAATGCATATGTAAACTGATACAAAATTGGTATTTTCTGAAAAAACAAAAACAAAAATAAACAATTGAAAAGTTTTGAGAATTAAACTGAAAGATATTATATATATATATATATATATATATATATATATGCAGATGCAATATAACAGAATGCAACCAAAATCTTTGCACTGAACATTTGAACCATTTTGGTATTGGTAAATAAGAATTTTCAGAAGAAAAGACTGAACCATGTGTGGACAAATCATAGATTTATTTTTGTACTTTCACACGGAGCACAACCGAATATTTAAAATGATCACAAAAGGAGTTTTTTTTTAAGACGATCAAACTGTGGTTCATATCTTCCATAAGTCACATAAAATATTTCTGACGGCTCAAGTAAATCTTGTTATTCTTAAATTTACTGTTATTGTCAGCATTTCAATTTTAAATGGACTATTGTCATTTCACTTACAGAATAAAAATAACTGGAGAGAAATTTAGTCCAAAGACTAAGAATATTTCAAACAATTTTTTTTTTTTTTTTTTTTTCACACAGCCATCTTTAACTAAATTTCAAAGAAGCATACTTTCAATAATTTTCTATTTCCTTTTGTGAAAAAAATAACTGACAGTGAGCAAATAGTCGCTTATTCAAAAATACAAAACAGCAAATATAAAGATAAAAGAAATCCTGATATGGTAATAATTATAATGGTACTGCATGGAAGATATTCGATTATCTGCCTTGGCAAGGGCAGATAATCGATATCTTTCATGTAACAATTTTAATTCCTCGTCTCAAAAACATAGCATTCCTGGTATTTATCAGACATACAAAACAAACACAAAAGTGTACATGTAGACATAAGCATACAGAGCAATAAGAATATGAAGCTCAGTTCTATTATTTTCATAGAACAGGTCACAAGAAATTCACAATTTCTCTTAATAAAAAAAAAAAATTAATAAAAAAAAAATGGTTACAAAGACAATATCTGTAGTTTACACAACTGTATACGTGGACATGTGTGCTGTACAAATCAAGTTGTTGCTTTATCTCCTCTTTTTCACTGAGGTAATGATATCCTTAATATTCTGTCAGACTTTTCTTGGTAGAAGCAAATGTTTTCTTCAGTTTTAAAAAGGCCTAAAAATGACATAGCAAGAGAGACCACTCAAGAAATTACGAAAATTCCCTTCAACAGATCATAAATGCTCATTGGTCCATACATGTAGTAATATATCTACAGAGAATGCCAGTCAGACAGAGAAATACTTTCTATACAGCTTGAAACTACAGGTCAGATTGTTGCCATTAAAAATTAAATAAACAAATTGATAATAATAGTAATAATCATAATGATAATAATAAGTTGCTAGAATATTTGCTTCCAAACTTACAGAATAATTTCTTTACCAATTTCTTTCCTTTCTTTCTTTCTCCAGAGGATGGCAAAAGAATGCCAAGGTCATCTAATGTCCAATCTGTGTGTGACAGGTGAACATGTGACATGAGAGAGAGAGAGAGTGAGAGCTCCCCAGGGGAGAGTTGAGGGTGTGGAGAAAAGGCAATGGCATAGAATAACATGCTCATCTGTTGCCTGTGTCCCGCAACTCAATAATACAACTGCTGTCCCGTTCGTTCTCTTCGTAGACGATGTGGCCCTCAGCCTGTTCCTCTTTTGTATCTGCTTCATCTACTGAGCTGTTTTGCATTGATGTATTCATATTGCTTTCCAGTGCAGGGCTGTTGGTGCCCGTGCCGCCCCCCACATTGTCATCGGAGAAATACGAGGCCTCTTGCTGGGCCAGATGGGACATCAGATTGATTGGCTCTCCATATGTGCCATTGTCTGGGGTACTTGGCTCCATCTCAAAGAGTTCAGGTGATGAAGGATCTCCTACATCTACATATGGCACCTCCTTGGTTGCTTTGACGATTCGTTGACAATAGATATCTTCAAAGTTTATTGGATCCTGATCATTTTCTCTGAAAAGAAAATACGAAAACATCATGTAGATTACAAATTAAAAGAATAATTTCAAAATGTTTAAAGTCGTTGTTGTGCAGTTGGATTTCTTCTTGGATATAAGCCAAGAACAACTTCCTGTCTAAAATATATAGCACTGGCATTGCATTCTGGGAAAAATGAATTTTCTAAATCATTATAAAATACATAACTGGTGTCGCCCATTTTAGAATTTAAGTTTGCCTACAGGAATGCATCCACCTTGTGACTGTAAATGCTGAACGCTGGATATTGACACAAGACAGTGATAAACTATTGTGAGTTTACAAAGTTTATTCTCTGTAGAGTTTTGTATTATTTGGACTATTCGGAGAGAGAGAAAGGGAGTAAATTTCATTAAAAAAATTTTTTTTTTTTTTTTTCAATTAAATAGTCTTTTTTTACTCAGTACTTTATTCCACTAATCTCTGTATGTTTTGAACTGTGTGCTCACTCTCTTTTGATGCATCAATGGTCACTGGATCCTGGAGGACTGCCAAAAAATGCACTGGATCCTGGAGGACCCCCAAAAAATGCACTGGATCCTGGAGGACCCCTAAAAAATGCTGCCATTATACATATACATCAACCTCTATGCATGAGTAGAATGTGACACAGGGTCAATTTTTAAGCAGAGTTTAACAGGTTTGTATTCAGAGTTTTCCTTCTCCTAGTTGCCTAACCATGGTTAAAGAGCTCAGTCTGCCCTACTATTTACCCATAGTTGGAGGGAGAATAGTTGGATTCATATCTCTCCCACTGGTATTAGCGCTATGTGAAATGCAAACACAGCCTTGTCCAGGATCTGAATTTGTCTTGCTGTGTTGATTTCTTATGACAATAACCATTACACAATGTGCCTCCATTAAATGCAGCCATTATAACTTTCTCACTAGTAATGCTGAATGATGAACTTTAACCTTTTTCATGTCACAAGTCACAATCTCAGGTATTAAGCTTCGATTATTACTGAAGGGTTTGATACTGGTTCTTGCCAACTCAGTGCCATATGAGTATCACAGCTTGGGTAGTCTGATCTCAGTGGCAAAGCATCTGAGAGCTGACATTTGGTGTGGTACTCCACCTCAGCAAAACAATCTCCCTGATCTAACATGAGCAAAAAGAGGATAGATTTCCTCACTGTTGGACACAATGGCCTAATGGATAAAGGAGTTAGGTTAAGACAGTTCTAAGTGACAGTTATTCTAGATTGCAGGTTCAATCCTGATCAAGGGGCAGCAGTAACATAGAATTTAATTAACACAGCTTAACGCCCCTACACAGCTATGGTTAGCGGAATGAGAACAGGATACCCCCGTGGACTGAATAAAGGGTTAGATTCAAAGTTCCGGTGATGACTCCTGATTATGAAAAGAAGGTTCCCGAGTCTGAAAAGAAATACCTGAAGAAGGCCTGAGGCATATCAGCTGAAACGTTGTACAGATAACAATGAAGATGAGGACAATAGTCCGAATAACACAGATAATACTAATCATCAAGCCTCATCTCAAACATTCAGAGAAAAAAGGCAACATGTGTTCATAAAAAACACCTAACAAATAAAAAATTCTTATAAAACTACATTCTTGTATCTTGATTTGAAATACAAAATTTTTAAGAAATATAAAATTAATTTATGATTATTTATTTATATGTCCTGGGGGTCTTTCTTTTATGAGCTTACCTCCCTCCAATTTTAAATCTGGTTATACCTTTGTCAAAAATTCATGGGGATTGTATATTAAAAAATTTCTCACCTGTTATAGATAGCCAAAGCAATGCTGGCAGGATGTGGAATCGGCAGAGGAATTTCCAACTTTTATCAAATACATGTGGCATATGGTCCTGTTTCCATGGGCACATGCGCTCTCTCTACAGTAATCAAAGCAAAATAAATTATATTTTTGTAAAGAAGCAATGAATTTTATTCAACAATAGTGGATATATCTTTTTCTCATCTAGGTAGCTTACTAAAAAAATAACACTAACTATAAAATTATTGAATACTAAATTACAAAATTCATAAATTTTAGGGTTTAAAATTCAGTTTTATTGAAATGGAAAATAACAAAAAAAAAAAAAAAAAAAAAAAGAAAATTAAAAGCCACTCCTAACCCAATACCCACCAGTATTATTCCAGGGAAAGTTTTTAACTTTTCTTTAATAATTAGTGGGCGAGGGATCTTCCCGGAAATAATATATACAACATTTAAGATCAGTGTAGTATCTTGAATTATATTGCAGGTAGAAATTTACTGGCAAAGACAATTAGCGGAAATTAAACACCATTTAATTTAGGATTGTTATAATAAATATTAGTTTTAGATCTACCATCTTGTGATTCACACATGTAAGTCTCAAAAGTTAATCTGGAGCCATCTTTTGAGATGAATAGAAGATATTAATTATAATTGGTATAAATATTCATTATTTGTAAAAGTTTCATCTCCCTTATGGCATATTGGCATATTAAGATATGAATATGCAATTTGTTGTAAAATGTTCCATAAATATGATGGGTTTATAATTTAGGTCAAGAATACAACAGAGTTTCTCTGAGACTTAAACATTATTTCATTATTTTCTTTAAATATTAATGATCTATTGAACTAGCTGAAAACTCACTCTACAGTAAAGTTTAATGTCTTCTAATATTGAACTATACACAAGTGACTTTATTTCCAAGGTAACTTATTCAAATACATTAATTTTTGTAAAAACAAAAAAAAACCCTGATTTCCTTTCATTTATTTGACAGTGGAAAAAAGAGCAAAACACAGGATAGAATTTAAAGCCAATGCATTGCAGACTTTAACTGCTACACTTTGTCAGACTTAATATTATGACAGGTCTTCAAAAACAGATGGTAGAAATTAGGGTGTTTGGCTAAGTGATGTCTTAAAGGCAAATTTCCTTACATTTTAGTTAAACAATTATTTGTTTTGTTTTTATTAAAAAAAAAAAATTAAAGATTACTAAAATGTTCAGAAACATTATAATTATATCCCATTCTCATTTACCCAAAATAAATTTAGACTTGGGTCAAACTATTTTTAAAGCCCCCACCCTCACGTGCTAAAAAACAAAAAAACTTACAACAGCTGAATGAAACTATTTCCAGTCAGTTATCTAATTATTTCAACTTTAAAATGTAAAGACATTATTTTGCTGCTTAAAATATAAATGCTAAAAGCGATACTTACCGCGGTGTATCCCATCTTGCTGTTGGTATTAGCCGTTGATTTGGGTTGAAAAAGCCAGAATCCAGAATGGGGGCCGAATATCACATCAGCTAACAAAAAGAGGTTCAATTTGTAAGACTTAAAAATTCAAGTCACATACAAAAAAACAAAAAAATAACATTGCAAACTTATAGAGAGTAAGAACATGAAAATGAGAGTGAAACTTGTGTGTAAGTATTTTAAGTGGAAAAGAGGCTGCACAAGCGACCGCAGTCCACTATCTTTGCAGTCCTGCAGTTGGTCCCAGTGGCAGGGAGAGAATTGGCAGCCGAATTGCAGGCAGGGTGCTGTCTCAGGTAGTATTGAGTCACTTTCCAAGAGGAAAAACTTCCCGGAAGCCCCAGCACTTGCACCAAGTTGTGTTGGGGATTTATGTGAGTAGTAAGTAACCCAATCTATTGATAGTAAGTACTATCGATGTGGATGACTGTTGGCTCCCTTGGAGCTCATCTGCCCTATGACAGCTCTTGTTTTTAGTGATACGGGTGTCCACAAACACACACCTCACCAGACAAGCAAAGGCCATGCTTGATGAGGGTGCCAGTGTAGTCACCAGCAAATTGACACATGGAACAGGTAGTACTAAGTTACATGGTACTAGTAGCAGTAAGAAAGAAGACCTGTGTCTTATCCTGACCTGACCTCAATGAAAATGGAACAAAGTTCATTCTGTTGGCAGAAGGAAAATTTTGATTCATTGCTTTTCTACAAATCTTGACATTTTAAAGAAAACTCAATTGTTAAAACCAAATCTACCAGGATATTTGAGGGTAATTTAAAAACTGTTGATTTTTTTAAACAATTAGCAAAAATAATCTATACACAATTTAAGGTTGGTACAAATATTTATGACACGCCAAAATGTATGTTCCATTAATGAGATTAATAGAATATATAAATATAATGAGGTTTAGTTTCTTTGTTTAATGGCATATCAACCTTCATGGATTATTTAATGCCAAAAGCTATCCTTGTAGAAGAATAGTAGTGATACTAATTTAACCTGTAGCTGTGGGGGATGGGTGGGTTCATATTTTTCTCACGGATATTAGTCTGAAAGTGAACATAATAGCATGAGTTGAAGATCACTTATTACGATGTCACAATCCAACACGTAAGTCATGGGGACTCCCCCTCCTCGATAATATAATAATTTTTTATAAACATTCAATAAATGGGACAATGGTGCCTATAGGGTTAATTTTACATCAAAAAGATAGAATTGAAAAAGAAAAAGAAATTAAAAAAACAACTAAGAACAAGTAATTCTTAAAAGTTTTGTCACTAAAGTTTCTTGAAATTCACTCTAACATTATTTTCTTTCTGTAAATCTGGAAAGTAATTTTTATTCTGACTAATTTTAATCGCATTTCATATTCTGTATTTAATCAACAAACTGTGGCAGGTCTCATTGTTCTATACCTCATAGAAGAGACCTAAAATATTTATTTCTGAACACAAAGTTATATAACCGTTATATTTTGAATCACTAACTGTATACACATTAACTTAAAGTAAAATTCTTTAAGAATATTGAGCACCATAACTAAAAAAGACCCCCCCCCAAAAAAAAAAGAAAGTTTGATGCAAATAAACTAAGTACCTCATGGAAAAAGTACCAATGAATTCTTATGTACACAGTAGAACATTTTTAAAGCAATAATTACTTAACCCTGCTGGAATATGCATTTCAGTAACTAAGTCCAAGTCGTCATGATATTCTGCATATTTCAACATGTCTGTGTACCGACTAAAAGTTGATATGATTCAACCTGCATGAAAAAGATGTGATCTGTTAGAATTGTGAAGAATTGGGGATATCATTTTGTCAGAAATGTAACAACTATTTAAATTTTAGGTGAAATTTCAATTGATAGTTGGTTGAAACTAAAATTAAATAATTGCCTTTTAATAAATTGTTTTCTTTACAGATAAGTGAATTTTTTTTTCATGAGTTCACTTCTGCCAAAATAAATATGTGATAAAAAAAAAAGAAAAATATTTTTGTTGGCAGAAATATATTGCTTGAAAGAAAGATTTTATTTTGAATATGAATACTGTATTTGATGGCATATGAAACCCCTTCACACACAACACACACACACACACATATATATATATATCTATGTGGAGATAAGTAGACAACACAGGATGTTATGGAAACTAGATGTTTATCTGTTTGACGATGCAATGTTTTGGCATTAGACCAACATCAGGACAAAAGCCCATCTGCTCTAGCTTCAATGAAAGACATTTTTCAAATGGTGAAAACAGTATGGTTGTCAGTAGGGGCAGGGATGGGTAGTGGATTTTCTTCCTTCTAAATGGGGATGTTATATGGAGATGCAGGTGTTTGGTCAGAATGTTTGGATATCGAGGGTGGGTGAAAAAGTATGTGTTATGTGTAGGGAGCTGAATTGTCATTATTTGTATATGTGTGAGTTTTATTTTATTTATTTATTTTTTTAATATCTTTCTGACCATCTATTTTGTCTATTTTAGGTTTATATATATATATATATATATATAATATATTATTTTTAGTAGAGAATATTCTAATATTTAGAGAAAAAAAACAGTGGCTGATATGTTAGGGTAAGTATTTACCAACATTTTCGCGCATGGGTAGGATGTAACACAAGTTGCAAAGTATAAAGCATCCGTGAGGACCAAACTCACTATTCAATCGTATGGATCTGTGAGACTAGCTTGCTAACCCTTATAGCACGATAAGATGCCTGATACGTTAAGGTATAAAATAAATTAGAATAATCAGTGCATGATACAGCTAAGTGCCAAAATAGTTCCATGCTAAAATGGTCAGCACCAAAATGTACCTGAAGCCATTTTTTTTTTCCAAATTTCTTTTTAGTCATTGAGGCTGGTTTTAGATAACATCATTTCAATATCACACAGAATAAAAATGATTACTGCACATTTATTTCATACACTTTCATTATGCTCTTCACTCAAATGAACTACTCAGTGCCTTTTGAGGAACCTCTTGAGTGAGTCAGGCTAACAAACTGACATTACTAGTGAGTTTGATTCTCACTGAGTGCCTCAAACTTCTAAGCTTAGCAAATGGCACTTTGGTCAGTTTGATGATTAGCAAATTAATCTTGAAGATCCATTGCTACTGAGTAGTGAGTTTGATCCTCACTGTGTGCCTATACTTACAGCCCTTGTTTGAAATCTAAGCTACACTTACTTTTTAATAGGCCATGAGGTTAAACCATTACTAATGACTTTGATTCTCACTGAGTGCTTCATACTTCCAGGCTTGTACCAAGCTTAGTAAATGAACAATACTAATTGGCTTTGTGAATAAACTTTCTTTGACATATTTTCCAATAATTAGTTTTCTTTCAAGTACACACACACACACATTATATATATATATATAAATATATTATATATATATTTATTTATTTATAGTCACCAATACAATTCTATATAGAATTGTATTGGTGACAATAAATAAATAATACAGCTGTTCTACAAGAGTAATTGAGCACTTTTTTATCATTTCTCCAATAATAATAACAAAAAAATACGGGTTAGCTTCAGTCGTAAGTGTTCAGCTAGAACCACAAGTTTCCTAGTTCGATACCGGTCCTCGCCAACTCAGCGTATGAGTAGCACAGGGAATCTGTGCGGTAAAGTAAGGAGCTGATGGTAGGTGTAGCGCTCCACCTCAGATTGCTAAAAACAATCTCCTTGGTCTAGTGCTACTGAAAGGGAATAGACTTCCCTCGCTGACTGGCTGATACTGACTTTAGGCCGCCCGTCGACTTACTTTTTTACTTATATATAATATATATATATTATATATATAATATGTATATATATAGAGGTGATGAGAAGTAGAGAGAGAGAGAGAGAGAGAGATTAGAACTTCTTTTTTTTTAATTTAAAAATGAAAACATTCCACATGCTAATTTGGCAGATAAACACTTATGCCTAATATAATGCGAAAAGTAGTACATGATGAACTTGAACAGAAATAGTTAATAAAAAACATTTAAAAAGATTTACAAACAATAACAGCATTACCTTCAATTCAAAACAAGTGATTATCAGTTTCTTCAAGAGCTACAGAAAGTTTTTCGAAAAGACTTCTGCAAGTTTCTTACATGCTTGACCTTTGAAAGATAAAAAAAAGGATATATACGATTTTAACCCAAGTAGACATAACTAAGATCAATAAAAAAAAAGTGATACTAAAAATATTGATCACAGATATATTAAAATAAAAGTTTATTTTTTTAATATTGATCAAGATATATTCCAATATAAAAGTTTATTTTTTAAATAATGATCAAGATATATTAAAATAAAAAGTTTATTTTTATTATTTAGATTTTTCAGACTGGTTGTCCTTGTCTTCACTGTTATATACATGTTTTTGGCTGATGTGTCTCTGGCTTTTTCAGTGTGTTTCTTGTCAAACTGCGGGAACCTTCCATGTTAGAAGAAGGCCGGAGGGCATAGTGGCAAAAACTTGTGGTATATAACAAATAAAGATGAGGACAACGCCTGAAAAAATTGAAATAATATTATTTTTTTTAATTTTTAGATGATGTCTTGTCAACCATTAACTTTGGTTTGGTATTTTTTCATTTTTGATATCTTTTTTTTTTTTTTTTTTTGAGGGGGTGGTGGCTTAACATTCAGTGAAGTCACCATTTATGATAACAAGAGCTAATGTCTTTTAATTTTTTTTTTTTTTATCTGTGGCTGTTCACTTATATACTCATACCACTGAATGAGTTGGATGCAAAAAAACTGAAAATTTATGAAAAAAAAGATAAGAAAAAACAAGAAAAAAAAAAGAATGCAGATTAAAGGTGTGAAAATTTTTTTTAAAATTCCTAATTTCTGAAATCCATACTTTCCAATCATTCACATGCAAGTTGTTGTTTCTTTTTTTTTCTTTCTTTTTTTTTCATAAATTTTAGTTTTTTTTTGTTCATCAACTCATTCAGGGTAATGAGTATTAAGGGAACAGCCACAGATAAATAAAAATAAAATTATAAAGAATTAAGCTCTTGTTATCATAAATTGGTGACTTCTACTGATTTTAATGCCACCACCCTCAAAAAAAAAAAAAAAAAAAGATATCAAATGAAAAAATACCAAACCAAAGGTTAATGGTTGACAGTAGGCAATCATCTAAAAATTAGGAGTAATAATATTAATTTCAATTTTTTCCAGGATGGTTGTCCTCATCTTTTATTTGTTTATATACACAATGTTTTTTGCCAACTATGCCTCCGCCTTCTTCTAACATGAAGTTCCGATTTGACAAGAACACCTGAAAAGTCCAGAAGACACATCACTGCCAAACCATGTATAGTACAGTGAAGACAAGGACAACAGTCTGAAAAATCTAAATAATAAAAATAAACTTTTTATTTAATATATCTTTGATCATTATTTTTAAAAGATAAACTTTTTATTTGAATATATCTTTGATAATATTTAAAAAAAATAAACTTTTTATTTAATATGTCTTTGATCAATATTTTTTAGTATCACTTTTTTTTTCTTGATTTAGTTATGTCTACTTGGTTAAAATGTATTCTTTTTTTTCTTTTCAAAGGTTTAGCATGTAAGAACTTGCATGAAGTTCTTTTTCGAAAAACTTTCTGGAGCTCTTGAAGAACTGATATCAACTTTGGAATTGAAGGTAATGCCTGTTTATTTTTTTGTAAATCTTTTTAAATGTTTTTATTAACAATTTCTGTTCAAGTTCATCTTTACTACTTTGCCATTATATTTAGCATAAGTGTTTTTATCTGCAATTACATGTGTAATGTTTTTCATTGTTTTAATTAAAAAAAAAAGAAGTTCTATCTCTCTCTCTCTCTCTCTCTCTCTCTCTCTCTCTTCTATATATATATATAATATAAATATATATATATATATGTATATATATAAGTAGAAAAAGTAAAGTCGGCGGGGCGGCCTAAAGTACAGTATCAGCCAGTCAGCGAGGGAGTCTATTCCCTTTTCAGTAGCACTAGACCAAGGAGATTGTTTTAGCATCTGAGGTGAGCGCTACAACCTACCATCAGCTCCTTACTTACGCGCACATGACCTGTGCTGCTCAAACGCTGAGTTGCGAGGACCGGGTATCGAGAACTAGGAACCTTGTGGTTTCTAAGCTGAACACTTTACCGACTGAGCTAACCCGGTATTATTTTTGTTATTATTATTGCGAAATGATTAAAAAGTGCTCAATTATCTGTAAGGAGCTGTATTTATTTATTTATTGTCAACCAATACAATTCTATATAGAATTTATTGGTGACTATAACAATAAATATATATATATATATTTATATATATATATATAATGGTGTGGTGTGTGTACTTGAAAGAAAACTAATTATGGAAAAATATGTCAAAGCAAGTTTATTCACTAAAGCCAATTAGTATTTGTCATTTTACTAAGCTTGGTACAAGGCCTGAAGTATGAAGCACTCAGTGAGAAATCAAAGTCATTAGTAATGGTTTAACCTCATGCCCTATTAAAAAGTAGTGTAGGCTTAGATTTTCAACAGGCTGTAAGTATAAGGCACACAGTGAGGCATCAGAACTCACTACTCTAGTGAGCAATGGATCTTCAAGATTAATTTGCTAATCATCAAACTGACAAGGTGCCATTTGCTGACGTTCTTAGAATGTTGACGGCCTCCAGTGAGAATCAACCTCACTAGTGACGTGTCCAGTTTGTTAGCCTGACTCACTCAGAGGTCCTCAAAGGCACTAGTAGTTCATTTGAGGAAAGAGCATATGAAGTGTATGAAATAGAATGTGGCAGTAATCATTTTTTATTCTGTGTGAATATTGAAATGATGTTATTAAAACCATGCCTCAATGACTAAAAAAGAAATTTGGAAAAAAAAATGGTTTCGGTACATTTTTGGTGGCTGACCTTTTAGCATGGAACTATTTTGGCACTTAGCTGTATCATGCACTGATTATATCTTAATTTTATTTTATACCTTAACGTATCAGGGCATCTTATGCGTAGCTATATATGGGTAGGCAAGCTAGGTCTCACAGATCCATTACGACTGAATAGTGAGTTTGGTCCTCACCGATGCTTTAACTTGCAACCATGTGTTACATCCTACCCATGGCGAAAATGTTGGGTAAATACTTACCTACCATATCAGCCACTGTGTTTTTTTCTCTAAAATTATTAGAATATTTCTCTACTAAATATAATATATATTATATGATAATATATATATATTAAACCTACGAAATATGACACAATAGATGGTCATAAAAAAGAACGATATTAAAAACTAAAATAAATAATAAAACCACACAATATACAAATAACTGACAATTCAGCTCCCATAACATATACACTACTTTTTCAACCATCCCTCATCATCAAACATTGTACGCCAAACATCCTGCATCTCCCATTCACTACTCCCCATTTAGAAAGGAAGAAAATCCACTCCCATCCCTGCCCCTACTGACAACCTTACTGGTTTTCACATTTACTGAAATGTCTTTCATTGAAGCTAGAGCTGGCTTTTGGTCCTGATGATGGTCTAAATGGCGAAACATTGCATCGTCAACCAATACATCTAGTTTTCCATAACATCCTGTGTTGTCTACTTTCTCTCCACATATATATATATATATAGTGTGTGTGTGTGTGTGTGTTGTGAAGGGGGTTTCATATGCCATCAAACTACATATGTCATATTCAAAATAAAAATCTTTCTTTTCAAGCAATATATTCTGCAACAAAAAATATTTTCTTTTTTTTTATCACATATTTATTTGGGCAGAATGAACTCATGACAAAAAAATTCACTTATCTGTAAAGAAAACAATTTATTTAAAAGCAATTAATTATTTTAGTTTCACCACCAACTATCAAACTTGTTAATTAACTAAAATTAAATAGTTGTTACTTTCTGACAAAATGATATCCCCCAATTTCCTTCACAATTCTAACAGTCACAATCTTTTCATGCAGGTTGACTATATAACTTTAGTCGGTAACACAGACTGTTTGAACTATGCAGAATCTCATGACGACTTGGACTTAGTTTTATGAAATGCATATTCCAGCAGGTAAGTATATTATTGCTTAAAATGTTCTTACTGTGTACATAAAATTCATTGGTACTTTTTCCATGAGGTACTTAGTTTATTTGCATCAAACTTTCTTTTTTTTTTGGGGGGGGGTCTTTTTAGTTATGGTGCTCAATATTTCTTAAAGAATTTTACTTTTAAGGTATATGTGTATTCAGTTAGTGATTCAAATATAACGGTTTATATAACTTTTGTGTTCAGAAATAAATTTTTAGGTCTCTCTTCATGAGGTATGAGTAACAATGAGACTGCACAGTTTGTTGTTGAAATAGCAGAAATTAAATGGCGCTTAAAATAGTAGTCGAATAAAAATTACTTTCCAGATTTACAGAAAGAAAATAATGTTACGAGTGAATTTTCAAAGAAACTTTAGTGACAAAACTTTTTAAGAATTACTTGTTCTTAGTTGTTTTTTTCAATTTCTTTTTCTTTTTTCAATTTCTATCTTTTTAGATGTCAAATTAACCCTATAGGCACCATTGTCCCATTTATTGAATGTTTATAAAAATTATTATCATTATGAGGAGGGGGAGTCCATGACTTACTGTGTTGGATTGTGACATTTCGTAATAAGTGATCTTCTAACTCATGCTATTATTGTTCACTTTCAGACTAATATCCGTGAGAAAATATGAACCTCACGCCCTCCCGCCACAGCTACAGGTTAAATAGTTCACTCTATTCCTCTACAAGGATAGCGTTTGGCATTAAATGAATCCATGAAGGTTGAATATGCCATTAAACAAAGCAAATCTAAACCTCATTATATTATAATATTCCTATTAATCTCATTATGGGACATACATTTTGGCGTGTCATAAATATTGTACCCACCTTAAATTGTGTATAGATTATTTTTGCTAAATTGGTTTAAAAAAATCCAAACAGTTTTTTAAACATTTTACCCTGCAAATAATCCTGGTAGATTTTGGTTTTAAACATTGAGTTTTCTTTAAAATGTCAAGATTTGTAAAAAGCAATGAATCAAATTTTCTTCGTCTCAACAGAATGAACATTTTGGTGTTCATTTTCATGGAGTGTAGGTCAGGATAAGACAGGTCTTCTTTCTTACCTGCTACTAGTACCATGTAAACTAGTACTACCTGTTCTTGGTCAATTTGCTGGTGACTACTGGCACCCTCATCCAAGCATGCCTTTGCTTGTCTGGTGAGGTGTGTGTTTGTGGATCACCCAGTATCACTAAAAACAAGTAGCCTGTCATAGGGCCGATGAGCTCCAAGGGAGCCAACAGTCATCCACATCGATATGTACTTACTTATCAATAGATTGGGGTACTTTACTACTCACATAAATCCCCACACAATTGGTGCAAATGTTTTTATTTTTTGTTTTTTTTTTTGTTGCTGGGCTTTCCGGAAGGGTTTTCCTCTTGGAAGTGACTCAATACTAACTGAGACAGCACCCTGCTGCAATTCGGCTGCCCAATTCTTCTCCCTGCCACTGGACCACTGCAGGACTGGCAAAGATAGGTGGACTGGCGGTCTGTGCGGGCCTCTTTTTCCATTAAATATCTTACCACAAGTTTTCACTCATCATTTTCCCAGTTGTTTTACTCTCTATAAGTTTGCAATGTTAATATTTTTTGTTTTTTTGTATGTGATTGAATTTTTAAGTCTTACAAATTGACCTCTTTTTGTTTAGCTGATGTTGAATATTCGGGCCCCCTTCTGATTCTGGCTTTTTCAACCCAAATCAACGGTCTAATACAACAGCAAGGATGGATCCAACCGCGGTAAGTATCGGCTTTAGGGCATTTCTTTTTAAGCAGCAAAATAATGTCTTTACATTTTAAAGTTGAAATAATTGATAACTGACTTGGAAAAGTTTTTCAATTCAGCTGTTGTAAGTTTTTTGTTTTTTTGCACGTGAGGGTGGGGGCTTTTAAAAATAGTTTGACCCAAGTCTAAATTTATTTTGGGTAAATGAGAATGGGATAATTATACATGTTCTGAAACATTTTTAGTAATCTAATTTTTTTTTTTTTTTAATAAAAACAAAACAAATAATTGTTTAACTAAAATGTAAGGAAATTTGCCTTTAAGACATCAACTTAGCCAAACACCTAATTTCTACCATCTGTTTTTGAAGACCTGGTCATAATATTGAAGTCTGACAAAGTGTAGCAGTTAAGTCTGCAAATGCATTGGCTTTAAATTCCTATCCTGTGTTTTGCTCTTTTTTCCACTGTCAATAAAAGTGAAGGAAATCAGGGTTTTTTTTTTGTTTTTTTACAAAAATTTAATGTATTTGAATAAGTTACCTTGAATAAAGTCTACTTGTTGTATATTCAATATTAGAAGACATTAAACTTTAACTGTAGAGTGAGTTTTCAGCTAGTTCAATAGATCATTAAGTATTGTAAGAAAATATGAAATAATGTTTAAGTCTTCAGAGAAACTCTGTTGTATTCTTTGACCTAAATTAATAACCATCATATTATGGAAACATTTACCACAAATGCTATATTCATATCTTTAATATGGCAAATATGCATCAAGGGAGATGAAACTTTTAACAACTAATGAATATTTAATAGCCAATTATAATATCTTCTATTCATCCAAAGATGGCTGCCAGATTAACTTTTGAGACTTCATGTGTGAATCACAAGATGGAGATCTAAAACTAATATTATTATAACAATCCTAATAATAATGGTGTTAAGATTTCCGCTATTGTCTTTGCAGTAATTTCTAGCCTGCAATTATAATTCCAAGATACTACACTGATCTTCAATGTTGTATATATTATTTTCGCGGAAGATCCTCGCCACTAATTATTAAAGAAAAGTTAAAAACTTTCCCTGGAATCATACTGGTGGGTATTGGGTTAAGGAAAGTGGCTTTTACTTTTCTTTTTTTTTTTTTTTTTTTTTTTGTTATTTTCCATTTCAATAAAACTGGAATTTTAACCTAAAATTAATGAGATTTGTAAATTTAGTATTCAAATAATTTTTATAGTTATGTGTTATTTTTTTAGTATAGCTACCTAGATGAGAAACGATATATCCACTATTGGTTGAATAAAAATTCATTGTCTTCTTAACAAAAATATAAATTTTATTTTTTTTGCTTTTGATTACTGTAGAGAGCGCATGTGCCCATGGAAACAGGACATAAGCACATGTATTTTGATAAGTTGAAATTCCTCTGCCGTTCCACATCCTGCCAGCATTGCTTTGGCTATCTATAACAGGTGAGAAATTTTTTAATATACAATCCCAATGAATTTTTGACAAAGGTATAACCAGATTTTAAAATTGGAGGGAGGTAAGCTCATAAAGAAGACCCCGCAGCGACATATAATAATAATTTCATAAATTAATTTTATATTTCTTTAAAATTTTGTACTTCAATCAAGATTACAAGAAATGTAGTTTTATAAGAATTTTTTTATTTTTTAGAGGGTGTTTTTTTATGAACACATGTTGCCTTTTTCTCTGAATGTTTGAGTATGGGCTTGATGATTAGTATTATCTGTGTTATTCGGACTATTGTCTCATCTTCATTGTTATCTGTAACAACGTTTCAGCTGAATTATGCCTCCAGGCCTTCTTCAGGTATTTCTTTTCAGACTCGGGAACCTTGCTTTTCATAATCAGGAGTCGCATCACGGCAACTTTGAATCTAACCCTTTATTCGTCCCATCGGGGGTAATCCCTGTTCTCATTCCGCTAAACGCATAGCTGGTGTAGGGCGTTAAAGCTGTGTTAATTATTAATTCTATGTTACTGCTGCCCTTCGATCCGGATTGAACCTGCAATCTAGAAATAACTGTCCCTTAGACTGTCTAACCTACTCTTATCATTTAGGCCATTGTGTCCACAGTGCAGGAAATCTATCTCTTTTTGGCTCATCGTTCGATCAGGGAGATTGTTTTGCTGAGGTGGAGTACCACACCAAATGTCAGCTCTCAGATGCTTTGCCACTGAGATCAAGACTACCCAAGCTGTGGAAATAGCTCATATGGCAACTGAGTTGGCAAGAACCAGTATCAACCTTCAGTAATATCGAAGTTTATACCCTGAGATTGTGGACTTGTGACATGAAAAAAAGGTTAAAGTTCCATCAATTCAGATTACTAGTGAGAAAGTTATAATGGGTGCATTTAATGGAGGCACATTGTGTAATGGTTATTGTCATAAGCAAATCAACACAGCAAGACAATTCCAGCATCCTGGCCAAGGCTGTGTTTGCATTTTCAATAAGCGCTAATACCAGTGGGAGAGATATGAATCCACTATTCTCCCTCCAACTATGGTAATAGTAAGGGCAGACTGAGCTCTTTAACCCATGGTTAGGCAAACTAGGAGAAGAAAACTCTGAATACAACCTGTAAACTCCTCTTAAACTTGACCCTGTGTCACATTCTAACCATGCATAAGGTTGATGTATATAGTATATTAATGGCACATTTTTTAGGGGTCCTCCAGGATCCAGTGCATTTTTTGGGGGTCCTCAGGATCGCAGTGCATTTTTTTGGCAGTCCTCCAGGATCCAGTGACATTGAATGCATCAAAAGAGAGTGAGCACACAGTTCAAAACATACAGAGATTAGTGGAATAAAGCTACTGAGTAAAGACTATTTAATTTGAAAAAAAAAAAAAATTTTTTTAATGAAATTTTACTCCCTTTTCTCTCTCTCCGAAATAGTCCAACATACAAACTGCTACAGAGAATAACTTTGTAAACTCACAAATAGTTTACACTGTCTTGGTGTCAATATCCAGCGTTCAGCCATTTACCAGTCACAAGGTGGATGCATTCCTGTAGGCAAAACTTAAATTCTAAAATGGCGACACCAAAGTTATGTATTTTTATAATGATTAGAAAATTCATTTTTCCCAGAATGCAATGCCAGTGGCATATATTTTAGACCAGGAAGTTGTTCTTTGGCTTATATCAAGAAGAAATCCAACTGCAGCAACAATGACTTTAAACCATTTTGAAATTATTCTTTTAATTTGTAATCTACATGATGTTTTCCGTATTTCTTATCAGAGAAAAATGATCAGGATCCGATAAACTTTGAGATATCTAAATTTTTTGGTTCCCCCCCCCCCAACGAAAATTTCCGTCAAAGCAACCAGGAGTGCCATATGTAGATGTACGGAGATCCTTCATCACCTGAACTCTTTGAAGATGGAGCCAGTACCCCAGACCATGGCACATATGGAGGCCAATCATCTGATGTCCCATCTGGCCGCAGCAAGAGGCATCGTATTTTCTCGATGACAGTGTGGGGGCGGCACGGGCACCAACAGCCCTGCACTGGAAAGCAATATGAATACATCAATGCAAACAGCTCAGTAGATGAAGCAGAATACAAAAGAGGAACCAGGCTGAGGGCCACATCGTCTACGAAGAGCACGAACGGGACAAGCAGTTGTATATTGGTTGCGGGACACAGGCAACAGATGAGCATGTTATTCTATCCATTGGCCCTTTCTCCAACACCTCAACTCTCCCCCTGGGGAGCTCTCACTCTCTCTCTCTTCATGTCACATGTTCGCACCGTCACACACAGATTGGACATTAGATGGACCTTGGCAATTCTTTTGCCATCCTTGGAGAAGAGAAAGGAAAGAAATTAGTAAAGATTATTCTGTAAGTTTTGGAAGCAAATATTCTAGGCAACTTATATTATCATTATAATTATTACTAATTATTATCAATTTGTTTATTTAATTTTTAATGGCAACATCTGACCTGTTTTATTTAAGCT
The DNA here is from genome assembly GCA_023376005.1 of Doryteuthis pealeii. Classification (NCBI taxonomy): domain Eukaryota; kingdom Metazoa; phylum Mollusca; class Cephalopoda; order Myopsida; family Loliginidae; genus Doryteuthis; species Doryteuthis pealeii. The sequence continues at coordinate 118,088,893 of CM042141.1, read as the reverse complement.
GTATAGAAAGTATTTCTCTGTCTGACTGGCATTCTCTAGATATATTAACTACATGTATGGACATGGCATTTATGATCTAGTTGAAGGAATTTTTCGTAATTTCTTGAGTGGTCTCTGGCTATGTCATTTTTAGGCCTTTTTTAAACTGAGAACATTGCTTCTACAAGAAAGTTCTGACAGAATATTCAAGGATATCTTCCCTCAGTGAAAAAGGGAGATAAAGCAACAACTTGATTTGGTAGCACACATGTCCACGTATCAGTTGTGTAAACTTACAGATATTGTCTTTAGTAACCAATTTTTTTTTTTTTTTTTTTTTTTATAATTTTTTTTTTTTATTAAGAGAAATTGTGAATTTCTTGTGAATGTTACTATGAAAATAATAGAATGAGCTTCAATATTCTTATTGGGCTCTGTATGCTTATGTCTAATGTAACTTTGTGTTTGTTTGTATGTATGATAATACGGCCAGGAATGCTATGTTTTCGTGAGACGGGAATAAATTGTTACATGAAAGATATCATTATTCTGCCCTTGCAAGGGCGATAATGCGAATACTTTTCCATGGAGTTACATTTATAATTATCTACGATATCAGATTTCTTTTATCTTTATATTTGGCTGTTTTTATTTTTGAATAAGCGACTATTTTCACTGTCAGTTATTTTTTCAGCAAAAGGAATGAAAATTATTGAGTATGCTTCTTTGAATTTAGTAAAGTATGGCTGTGTGAAAAAAAAAAAAAAAAAATGTTTGAATATTCTTAGTCTTTGGACTAAATTTCTCTCAGTTATTTTTATTCTGTAAGTGAATGACATAGTCAATTAAAATTGAAATGCTGAAATAAACAAGTAATTTAAGAATAACAAGTTTAGCTTGAGCCGTCAGAAATATTTTATGTGATTATGCGAAGATATGAACGCACAGTTTGATGTCTAAAAAAAGTCCTTTTTGATCATTTTTAATATTCGGTGTGGCTGTGTGAAAGTAGCAAAATAATCTAGATTTTCCACAGCATGGTTCAGTTTTTCTTCTGAAATTTTATTTACCAATACCAAAATGGTTCATGTTGCAGTGCAAAGATTTTTGGTTGATTCTGTTATATTGCATCTGCATATTAATTATATTAATATATATCTATATAATATATAATTTTTTCGTTTAATTCTCAAAACTTTTCAATTGTTTTATTTTTGATTTTTGTTTTTTCAGAAAATACCAATTTTGTATCAGTTTACATATGATGTATCATATTTCTTTTTTTTATGTAGAAAACACACTTTTGTTCTGCTATAGTTTTAGGCAATTCAAACCCGAGTCTGCAAAATATGTTTGATTAAACATCTATTATGTACATGTTTTTATTCTTGACGCATAGTGTCATAGTGGCTGATCAACAAAAGACAAAAAAAAACAATTGTTTCAATGGTATAATCTAATCCAATGATTGCTCTCTATGTAAAATATTATGTTTCATGCTGCGTTGAACATCTATATATATATATTATTATATATAGGTGTTGTTTCACATATGCTTCTAATATAGATAGTTGACAATCTTAGCCTATATATTTAACTAACGTACATGAAATAGAGGGGTGAAAGATTAAAATATTTATATTTAAAGATAATGTTGAATATTTTGCGATATTTCGGGGTAATCTTAGCCCTTCTCTGGCGTAATAAGATCAAATGAAATGGTCGTTTGAAGGCAGGATATTAAATTGATTTGAGGATTTTGTTTTGTTTTTCAACGATTTTTTTTATTCATGTTAGTTAAATATGTCAGCATAGCGATTGTCATCTCTCTCCTCTCTCTCTTCCTCTCCTCTATATATATATCTATTATTATAATATTATATATAATATATATTTATTATATTATATATATTATATATATATATATATATATCTAATATATATATATATATTATAATTATATATATATATAGAAAGTAAACTTATTTATCCATTGTCAGCACAACTGGTTCAGCTCTAGAATCGAGACAGTTCCATGTAATGGAAAATATAGAATTTATAAATATATTTGTGATTTTTTTCATTGATAATAAGTAGGTAAAGCTATTAATACTCTCTATCTTTCATTTCTGCATCACTTTGTGTCCTTATTCTTTTTATGAGTTTCTTTCTTCAACTTATTTGTTTTTCTTCTTCTCCATGCTTTCTTTCATTTCATCAAGTGATTCTGAAAGGATTTTCAGTTGACTGATGCTCATTGTTCTCACTCAAAACAATCAGATTTTACATGTAAAAGGCAAGTGCCAATCCTCATGAATATCCCTTGTATATATGCTAGTTTAGTTGAAAAAATCAATTGATGAGTACTTATATGAAATGAATGTGAATAATAAATGGGTTCTGCTTATCTCTTTCTTTGGAAAAAAGAAAAAAAAAAAAATGACTTAAACCTATGAGGAACTGGCAAGAGATCAAATCAGAGTTGAGAAATAACAAGAAAATTAACAGAAATGTTTGTTGTAAGATACACATTTAGTAAATACTCAGGGCTTTTCTGTTTTTTTTTTCTTTCTTTTTTTATAATCTGAGGCCGCATCCATGCTTTTTATTATATATAATTTGATATTCGCTTGCACATGACGACACCTAAAATAAAACAAGCGTCATTTATCAGTGAATTTTTTTTTTTTTTTTTTTTTTTTTTTGTAGTGTAATTTTTAATTAATTTTTAAATATATTTTTACTTTGGGATTTCACAAACGCATCATCACAATGTTGGTAGTTGAAAAATCTTAATTTTTGTATAATTACGTAATAAGTCAAACATAAAATTTGGACATTCCTTGTATTTATAGTTTATTCTTGTTTACTCACAACCTTAAAATATTTCTGTACTTATAAGATAATGTTATTAGATATTTGTCATTGCTTTTGATTCGACTTGAGTTCCATTATTTGAAAGTTTCAGTTTTGGCAGTGTACTACTATATTGATTAAACACGTATAGTGATTGATTTATATTGATAACTTGGTTTATCTCATTTGTATTTATGGTATGAGTATAAGATTG